>JAFMSR010000019.1:19233978-19413025 GCA_022818135.1 Saxidomus purpurata | reverse complement strand
TAATACTTATTAATGCAATCAATTAAAATCATATCC
The DNA here is from genome assembly GCA_022818135.1 of Saxidomus purpurata. Lineage (NCBI taxonomy): Eukaryota > Metazoa > Mollusca > Bivalvia > Venerida > Veneridae > Saxidomus > Saxidomus purpurata. The sequence continues at coordinate 19,412,989 of JAFMSR010000019.1, read as the reverse complement.
TTTGTCAGTTAGATTTTTATTTTATTTCTAATTCTGCTAGACCAATAGGTCACATTTTGTACATGTAATTATGATAAAATCTTTGAATAATATGCAGTGGCGTAAGTACCAGTACGCAACAATGCAGTTGCGTACACATTAATTGGTGTGTTCAAAATGAACGGTTTTAAAATTAATTTTAAATGCATCATTGGGCGTCCTCATTTTTATTTTTTTTTATTTTTTCAAGGATAGCCCACAAACAATCCTAGTAGGTTCGCATCTTTGGTGCTGGAACCGCTTTGGGTACACATTGTTTTAACCTAGCTACACCACTGATATGAATATAATGCTTTACTTCAATAAATGCATACAGATAATGTTAAAAAAACAAACAGATTTCCACTTCCATTTTCACTATATTATAAAATGTCAAATCCTTCTTTAACACTCCTGCCCCTCAGTTACAACACATAACATAACTCCTGCATGGGAAAGCTGGATGCTAAAAACACGGCAATTTCCCCTCCCATTCCGAGTTCCCCTACGGTGTGAAGGCAATGATTGCAATTGACTAGTGCAGAATGGCTCAATAGCACTTCCGACGGTATACTACTCTACTATGCCCAAAACACCTATAATAATTGAAGTAAATCCTGGGTAAGAAAATACCAAGGCCCCTCCTGGGGCTCAAACCCCGGACCTCGTGATCTGAAGGCGGACACTCAACCACGTCGCTAAAGGGTAAACCCAATAGCAAGGCTGTTGGAAGTGGCCTATTACCTACAATCACTACACTTCTCCCTCTTTTACTTTTCAGAGCTAGACAGCTCTCCAGATTGACCCTCCATGCTCCCCGAATGAGTCCGTCAAACACTTCTGACACCATTAAAGTAAATCCTGGGTGAGAAAATACCAAGGTCCCACCTGGACGCTCGAACCCCGGACCTTGTGACCTGAAGGCGAACACTCAACCGCGTCGCTAAAGGCTGTTGGAAGTGGCCTATAAACCTACAATCACTAAACTATTTACAACAGAGACAAAACATAACTTGTATTGGTCTTGTAGAATCTTCTCCAGTTCTAGTACTCGTCTTCTACGTCAATTTTTTACACTAGCGGATCCAAGGGGGGGGCCTAAAATTCCCCAACCTTACATAAATATCTGAGTATAAATTTATATTTTCTGTTTCCGAAATCGGTATCTTAAAAGTATCAAAAACACGTTTGAAATGCAGGAAAATGCACGAAATGGCACCCTCGAAAATTTTTTTTAGGGGGAGCATGCCCCCGGACCCCCCTAGAAATTGCCTTCCTATTTTTTAACCTCTGGCTACGGCCCTGACATTGTCAATTGCCATTCAATTATACATGTTAATTATACACTCGCTCGCTCCACCGCTGTTTAGTGTTCGATTACTTAAAAACAAAGAATAAAACACAGTCATAATTGCCGTCTTATAAGGCTTGAGCAGAACCAACAAATGGCAAAAAAGTTACGCCCCACCTAAGACTAAATCCTGGATCCGCCCCTGTTTTATTCCACTTATAATAACGATGCCGATTAAAGTTTGTCAGTGGTATAGAGGAGACATCGAGAAAATTCTTAAAAGGCGATGTATTTCTTCCAATAATAAAAATATTGTCTGTAAATAAAAACAAAAATAATATCAAACAGGGAATGCCACGTACCAAAAACGCAGCCTCCCCAAAACGAAAGCTTGAAAGCTACATAAAACTTAGGCGGCGATGTGCTTATTAATGGAGTAATTGAAACAAAAGGACACAACTGATGGGAAACGGTTTAGGCAACAGTTAATTTAAGTCCGTCATAGGCCGGAGATTTCCGCTATCTTTCGCGAAAACTACGAACGTGCGCCCCCTGGTATCAAAATGTGATGTGCAAATTTGCAATTAACTTTATGCTTACTTTCAACTTGCTTAGTGGCTGATTGCATCTTTCATTTTGTGTGGTCACATCGTGTGTTTTGTTCTAAGAGCATTATAACTGTGCAATGTTGAAATATCAAAGCTTATATACAGTCCCGGCATGTTGAAATATTTAATTACGCTACATTGCACTGTCATTCAGCCATATAGACATCGGGGACTAAACACCAAACAAGTTGTAACTTCCAGCAAGCATGGTATCATTGTCAACAAGCGTGATGAAAGTGCAAGCATGCATAATGACTGTACCAATAAGCACAATAGCAGTGTCAATGAGTAAATTGTAACAGTAAGCAGGCATTGTGTAATTTTTACCTCAATATCATTCCATAGTTTACAGTATTTATTTTACCTGATGTATAACAACATTTGATGTAACAAATAACGATCTGTTATTGTTTTGGAGAAAATAGCTATATAAATGTAAAAACTCAATACCTATTTCTCCTCGCTGTCCTGTGTTCACAATTTCAACTTCAAAGTAAAAGTTACTCTTGTCCTGTGGAATGTAAACATATTGTCCTACATCTGTACCATTACCGTCATAACTGAAACAAAACAAGTATGTATTATTTGTACAATGAGATAACTGCACAAATGATTGTATTGTACAAAACTGAAGCATTTATTTATATTTTGTTACCTGTTTAGTCAGAGTAACAGTACAAATGTAGGTAATTTTTGAACGATTTTGAACATACAAATTTGTTGTGTGCAGGTACAGACCATCATTTGTTCACTGAGATAGGTTGGTTTGTACCGGTAAACAGTATAAATATTTTATTCCTCGGTCTTTCTTTGTGTTTAAACTTTACTTATTGTTATTCTGCCCAAAGAAGTACAAATGGTTTCATCATTGTCACCTTACTGATATAAAACGGATATTTAGATGTCCTTTATTGGGTTTATTCAATACAAGTTTTAACATATATCTCATGCAGACTAACATGGTTTAAGTGTTCGGATAACAGCGATACATATATCACACACCAAAATGAGTTTTGCTCAGATCATAATAGCGCAGCAAATACCGCAACAAATATATTGTAAAAGAAAATAGTCCGTAAAAACCAGCCGGAACATCAGCCCTGTAACATCAAGACTCACACACAGACAAATTTACAATTTCAAGACGAGACAGTAGACATGGTAGCAACGCTTTTGCAAAGTGCAAACGTTACAATGTATTCATGTATTTAATTTGTTCTGTTTCAAAGAGGCACTCCCTAAAACTTGTTTCAAGTTAAATAACTTCGAATATTGATAAGTATGTATTACTTAACTTAAAAGTTGAAAGCTATACAATCAAGTCATCATCGGAAAAACCAGCGTTTTAAATATGTTGCGGTACCGTAAAACTTTCAATAATCTCTGTAACGTTGTTGTTGTACAATTAATTGGTAGATAGCGATTAATTACAGAAAGTCTCTATGTTGATTATCTGTACTAAAATGAGACATTTTTCTATATTGATCTTTAAAATTGTATCTATTTAGCATTTTATGTTGATTGAACACATTACACATTGTACATGTTTTGAGAATATAATCTGCTAGATACAGGGAGTGCCCCTTTGAGGTAGTTTTACGCAACATCAACTTCAACAGAAAGTAAAAGACAAGGAAATATGATTGTCATTGTTTAAAGCTGCTCGCTTTCAGATTTTTGTAAAAAAAATAAAGTTATTCAAACTATGTAAATAACATATTTTGGAACATAAAGTCATATAAAAAGGTTTCGAGTATAAATTCCTGTCAAGTATATCTGTAGATTTGAAATATTACCTACCAGCATAGTGTAGCGGTGCCGAAAAACAAGCATTGTGCAATCTCCGCCCAGATTTGTTATTCTTGTGTTGATTAGCCTTTAGTTTTATATTTATGTATTAGTATGTCATTTTGTAAAATTTTATTTTTTGCAACGACAACTGAGAGCGGGCAGCTTGGTAGTCTTAACTATTTCGACTTCGAAGGCAAACCGAATGTATAGGCTGATATTTTATAGTTGTTCACCTTCTACGTCTTACTTTGAAGTCTCATATAGTAGGCATACACCTCAAATACACTGTTCGTTGCGCTATAATCCAGTATTTCGATATAGTTTCATTATTACATGATAAAATAAAGGTAAATGATGACACTAACGCAGATCCCAGCTCAATTTACCTTTCTACACACGAACACCAACCACTTAAATCCGAAATAGTCATCGTACATGTATACAGCGGCCATTTTTAAAGAATCATGGGAATTGTATTACGTCACTACGTATTCAACTGGGTACAACCGGCAGCCGCAGTTTAATATCGACTAGCACGCGCAGCGTATATAAAGAAGGGAACACACCGAAAGTGAAATAAGTTTAAATTATTAAAATATATGTATATACAACTCGTATGTTGATTTATACCTTTATAATATATTGACCCTTACGTGAGTTCACTAAATTCTTTGTGATTTGAATTTTCTAATGTATGAGATAATCTAGTTACACTTTCCTCTGTTGTCTTATAAAACGAATGTTACATTAAAAATGCATTTTATTGCGCAAGTGTCTTTGTATGATTGACAAGAAGTCCAAAATGGCGGCATATTTAAAATTGTCCTAATGTATTGGGAGCCAGATTTAAATGAAAATGAAAATTATACTTACGAGTTTTGTGCACACAAATTCTTGTAGATCATAACGATCTATTCAAATTAATAAAAGCTAATAAATATTATGGAAACACGTTTTTTTTTTAAATTCAGCGTATTTTTGTGTAGATATTTTAATATCAATAGTTGAAAATTGCGATATTTTTTTTTAGATCGCCGAAATGGGAATGTTGACTTTTTTGTATCACTAATTCAGTCAACTATTAAATATGGTTGTCTTAAATAATTTGGTATGTTCAATGGGTTTATTAGTTATTTAAATCATATTTTAAGACTACTCTAACCACATGAATAATTATCAAAATTTTATATACATTATACTAGTGTTTGGTTTGAGCAATAAATAAATAGAGGACACTTCTTTGTTTGAGGTGCATATGGAATATATCTGAATGAAAAGTGATACAAATTTGAAATTTTCACGAATGCTGAACGCGATTGAAAATGCGAATTTTTATCAGTTTGAGTTGAGATACATTTGATTTACACCCAAAACAAATCACTTTCCTTTATATTTTATGCTATTAAAACTTAAGCCAGATTATTTATATACAGAACAGATAAAAGTCCGACAGACCTTGATCACCCACACCGTGACTGATATGATAAATATGTTATCACTATACTCCACTGACAGATCACTACTAATTTCTATTAGGTAGCATAAAATAAATATTTTTTTAAAGTCCGAAAACAACATTTTTCCCAATTAGAAGAATGCTAGAACTATGAAGACAATTAAGAAGGTTTAAACGATGGTCAGAATTTCACATTCTAATAAATCAATCGAAGTACCATCGTAGGAAATTGTTACAATTTGCAATCATTATGGAAAAGAACAGGAGAACTTTTCTAAAGATCAATATTACTAAAATATATGCTTGCATATTCTCGGCTTCGCATACTAGCCAGTTAACCAATCGGATTATCAAATCGCGTTCATATATCTTCATTCAGTTAAAGGTGAAAATTCAGTCTTGACCATAGACTCATATGCAAGATTAAATTTATTTCAAACGAAACAAAAAGATTAAAAAAAACAACGTAGAAGTATTATTTAATTGAAAATTGTTCTTGCGCCAAATATGTTATCCACTATAAATAAAGGCTTCATTACTATGATTTTATTATCATATATTTAATTATTTTGTTATAAGGTATTAAAGGATTTTGTACATTTTAGAATTAAAGACGCCTAGAGATCAGCGATAAAAGCCAAGGAATCACCTTTCCCGAATATCAATAATATACTTGAAATTACTTATCACTTTCGGTGACCAGATTACACTACCATATTATAAGTTAATGAAACTGTATAATACGCTATATGTACATATTTTTGTTCAGTATGCATTCTTTGTTTTCATGTGAGAAGAAATAAACACAAATTACGCTATGCGTTATAAATCTTACATTCCAAGTGAGAAACATCGGTAAGTTTTGCACAATCATATGTGCGCGCTGGCGAAATCGGTTGACTGCACGGTTATACACCGTGTGTGCGTAATCGGCAGTGCTGAAAATTACTGCTGCACCGATTTATTTGCGTTATATACAAGAAAACAGTGGTAACAGTTTCGCCGTCAAATTTTTTATGTTGAATACATTTCATCAGTAAAGCAATGTTATTTCCTTCAAGATAAATGTTTTTTTCTTTTCGCACACAAAGTTTAAATGTGATACATAACGGGGATACTTTAAAAGTTCATTACAAACGGGGTCATTCCTCTCGTCAGATTTCTGCCCAGTTATGAGCACTTTAAAATTAGGCGTAGAGGTGTGACAGTTATAAAATATCAGATCTGTGAAAGGTTTCACACTGAAACGCCAAATTAATTAGGCTAGTAGCTTGAAGGCTTAAGCTTAATGAGAATGTGAGAGTTTGAAAGTTTAATTTAATTACATATATATCAGAGTTATTTTACTTAAAATCGCTAAATATATCACATTACATCGTCCCATGTTTTATATCAGTTTGCTAATTTAAATGCATTAAAGGGACATGTCAAACTAAATATCACCCAAAACATAAAAATAGAATCTTTGGAAGTATTATAACTTTACCTAAAAGTTTCAGCTATGCATTCCCGGTCATTATCGATTAATTCAGGGGTTTAAAATATATTGTAGTACCGTAAATCATTCAATAATCTATGCAGAGTTGTTGTATAATTAATGGGTGGATGCGATTTATTACAGAAAACATCTTTATTGATTGATTGTGGTAAAATGCATTTTTCGGCACAGGTTCTTCTTTGAAATTGTTTTTATTTATCATTTTACGTTCATTGAACACATTATCTATGTTTGGAGAATAAATCTGCTAGATGTAGGGAGTGCCTCTTTAATTAAGTTACATAAATATTAGAGTTATTTTTCTTGAAACTCCCTAAATATATCACTTTACATCGTCACATGTTTTATAGAAGTTTGCTACTTTAAATGCATTAAGTTTATACCTGAGATAATCTCCGTCTATTGCAATGTTACTGCAGCTCCTCTTGTTTTCAATTAAAAGCTGTAATAAAAGAAAAACTGGTATACAATATATGTTAACGATTCATTTCCTAAATGGAATATATTAGAATGTACATGCATTTCAAAAGGATATCAATCATACATGTATTTACAAAACTCGGTATCTATTGTGCAAGACATCTTTTAGAAAAAAAACAGTAAGCTATTCAATTCACAAAAAAGGAGTGAAATGTGATTATGTACAATGTCGCGAATTACACACTGTTAAATGCTGGAGGATAGAAATTCGTTGCATTTATCTATACTTTTAGAAATATAAGTACCAAACAGATTTTCAATCTTTCGCCTTTATTTTTTCTTTTCTATATTACCTATACTGTAGTTATTTTCATGTAGTACATGCACAACTTCTGTCTTTATAGCGAAAACATTTACATTTTGCTTAATTCACGAGAGATGTTTTGCGTTTTACTTATTTGTTATTTAATACATGTAGTTTTCATCGTTCGAAATTACATTTCAGTCCTCCTGTGATGTGCGGGGTACATATAAAGCAGAAGAAAAATAGGATGATTGAGATTAGCTGATCAGTGCTATCCGTCGGAAATAAGGAGAACAAAATGTTTCAAAAGCGCGACCATGTATCGTGCAGTGAACATTTTACAGGTGGTGATTATGTAACACCTTTCGCCGTAACAAATTTAGTAAACCAATGGATCGTTTGAATAATTTATGAATACGCTTTAGTTTATTACAGCAAAAACTAAAAATACTCACGCATCACCCCGCCCCTTTCCAATTTTCATTGCTCTATTATTGTTGTTTGTCTGCGATATGATGGCACTCAAAAATTGTCCGTATAAGCCCGTAAACTAAATTAAGGTTTACAATTACATGTACAAAATGTATTACAAATTAAAGCTGCTCGCTCTTAGTAACCGTTGAAAAAAAAAAATTCTTAATTCTTAAAAATACTTATTCAGTAATATCAAATTAAAGGCTAGAATCAAATTATAAGTAAAAATCTAGGTAAAAATCTATATGTTTACATTGGAATTTCAAAACCGTTTGTAACGCTTTGGAGTTTGGTAGCATATTATTTGAAATTTAGAGATATACGTGACAGGAATTTATACTCGAGCCTATTTATATGACTATATGATCTAAAATACATGATTAACATGCAGTTTGAAGAACTTTATTTATTTTTTTGCCAAAATCTGAGAGCGAGCAGCTTAAAATGATAACATAGTATAAACTAACACAGGCAGTGTTTATTGAAACAAAAAAACAAAAATAATATCAAACAGGGAAAGCCACGTACCAAAAACGCAGCCTCCCCAAAACGAGCCCCACAGCACCCAGAAGTGCACACCAAACTTATTTAGTTTACATCGATCGGTAAACAAGTGTTTCAACTTATATTAACTACATTGTATTCTCGATTAGTGCTCGCGTCGAAAGAAGCAATTAAGAAGGCCGCGGTCAAATGCCGCTGCCTGGATCCGAAGCCACGACATCCTGGTTAAGAGTCAGCAGTATTTTTATAGCCACGGTAAGTTAAGTTAGGTGTCAAGCTGAGAAAAGTTGGTTCGAATCTTACTTCAGGTCTTACCATTTTTTTATGTATTATGACTAACCAGTTCTGTGCCACGGGGCCAAAATCGGGCCAATTGATATACAAATGTACTACGTTGGGTGTCACGGTGCCAATTTCGGGCATGTATTTAATAGGTTATTAAAATATATAATTTGGGTTAAAGCTGCTCGCTCTCAGATTTTGGTAGAAAAAAAAGTTCTTCTAACTGCATGAAAATAACGTATTTTAGAACGTATATTTGTATATTTGAAATAATACGCTATCAAATAATAAAGCGTTGCAAACGCTTTTGTAATTCCAATATTAACATATAGTCTGACGGTGCCGTAAAACCAGCATTTATTTTTTTGCAAATTCCTACCTAGATTTCTACTTTTATTGTTGATTCTCCCCTTTAGATTTATATTTATGTATTAGATTCTAGTATGTTATTTTTGAAAATTTCATTTTTTTCAACGGCAACTGAGAGCGAGCAGCTTTAAAGGGCAGGCTCTTTTATGTCTGAGTAGCATTGATCATATTAAACAGTATTGGTATAGTTTCGGGAAGGGTAATATATAAAATTTGATGACGTCATCAACGCGATGACGTCGTTTATTTTGGCACGAAATCTCAACCGGTTTGCTCCATTGTCTGATGATGAAAGTTTGGTCTTGAGCTTTGTGTAAATCTATGTACTAAGAAATTTCTACACAGGAACAACTCCTACATATAGATGATAGATTTCTATTTCCTAGATTGATAAGAAAACTCATACTGTTACACGTTATAACCGAATTAGATTTACTTTGCTGAGTTTTTTTTAAGAGTTAGCCCTGACTGATCGCATTCCAGTAGATAAACATAGAAACATAAGTCTGATAACACACAGTAACTTTCTCCCCAAGACCCAACTAAGAAATGTATATAGATCTACAGTTTGTCACACTACACCAGTAGATTTTGATTCAATTTCGAACTTTCATGAGACACCAATAAGCACAATTTATAAGACCGTGGTCTGACACAATATATAGTTTAAACTTTCAAAACATTTAATAGTATTAATAAAATTAAAAAATAGTTCAGTTTAACAGATTCAATTTTCGCTAGGTTAACCAAGTAATAAAATTTTACCGTTGCATTTTTATGCCCCCGAAGGGAGGCATATTAAAATCGTACCGTCTGTCCGACCGTCCGTGCGTCCCCACTTACAAATTCGTGTCCGGACTGTAACTCTGTCATGCATTGAAGGATTTTAAAATAACTTGGCACACATGTCTAGCACATCAAGACGACGTGTCGCGTGCAAGACCCACATCCCTACCTCAAAGGTGAAGGTCACACTTGGAGTATGAAGGTTATGGAATCCTCTATATATGCACACATTCGTGTCCGGACTGTAACTTTGTCATGCATTGAAGGATTTTAAAATAATTTGGCACACAAGTCTAGCACATCAAGACGACGTGTCGCGTGCAAGACCCACGTCCCTAGCTCAAAGGTCAAGGTCATACTGAAAGTTTGAAGGTCATGGATTCCTCTATATATGCATATATGCACACATTCGTGTCCGGACTGTAACTTTGTCATGCATTGAAGGATTTTAAAATAACTTGGCACAAATGTTTAGCACATCAAGACGACGTGTCGTGTGCAAGACCCACATCCCTACCACAAAGGTCAAGGTCACACTTAGAATTTATAGGTAATGGAATCCTGTATATATGCATACATTTGTGTCCGGACTATAACTTTATTATGCTTTGAAGGATTTTAAAATAACTTGGCAAAAATGTCTAGCACATCAAGCGGATGTGTCCAGGCAAGACCCAAGTCCCTACCTCAAAGGTCAAGGTCACACTTAGTGTTTAAAGTAATGGAATACTGTATGCATGATTACTCTGTCATGCATGGAAGGATTTTAAAATTACATACAGTCGACTCTCGAAAGTTCGAACCCGGATAATTGGAACACCCCCGATTATTCGAACACATCGTCGGGTCCCGAATTTTTTCCTTCTAAATTCAATGTGTTCTACTCCGGTTAATCGGAACCCGGATAATCGGAACTTTCGAACTGATGTTATTGTCCGCTCATTAATAAAATAGTGTGAATAACTCCGGAAAATTCGAACAGTGTCGTTCGTTAATTGATCAATCAGCCGGCCGCATATTTTTCACACCTCGTGAAAATTGAGCAGGTGCCAGCTTGATTGAGTAAATATCGTCACTTGGTAATAATATAGGATATGTGTATTTGTTTGCCGTTATCTTTTCCTGTCATGTAATGTGCTATTCGTAAGATAAATGAGCTATAATGTTATATAATTATGCTTAATGTGCTATTATCTTGATTGATTTGTGCTCTGATTTATCTCTACTCGCTTCTTGTAAATATGTTTCTGTATCGTAGCTAAATTATGAAAAATAAAAAAATTGAAATAAACATGCTTGTTTTTGTTTTTCTTCATTTGAATGTAATCGAGTACGTTCCTACACAGGTTTTAGTACGCTTCACTCTAGACTGAACGGTCTTTAGTACCATCTCCAATATGGCCGACATGCTTACTCCGGAAAGTTCGAACTACTGATAATTCGAACAAATTTTGCTTCCCCGAGGGTGTTCCAGTTTTCGAGAGTCGACTAGCACATTTTTTGAGCACATGGAGAGGACACAGACTGTGATGCACCTCTTTCGGGGGCATTCGTCACTTGTGAGGGACAGCTCTTGTTTCTTCTGTTGTTTTTGAGAACACGAATATCTGTGAATAAGTATAGTTTGTAAAAACTTATTCTGTTAATCAGGTTATTCACTTGATAATTGCTGTTTTGACATAGCAAAACAGTGATGTTTTCAACTTGTATATTTAAAAAGACATTTCAGTTTTATTATCTTTATTCCTATACTGTAGTTTACAGCGAAAACAAAAAAAAAATTACTTTAGCGCAATATGGACGTTTTATTACTGTTCTGTGTAAGGTGAAAAGCATATCAATACACTTCCTATACCCTGGCAATGAAGTGTCTTTCATTTTAATTGAGGTGACACCGTATTTCTCATATCGTAGGTCACAAAGAAATTTGAGCGACTGACGAAGTCAGCTGTACACATTCATTACAAAATATGCTCCGGATAGCTGATTGCAATAACCGGGTTGTGACTTTTTAGCTCACCTGAGCTGGCTCAGGGTGAGCTATTAGGATCGATGAATGTCCGTCGTCTGTCGTCCGTCCACATTTAGTTCGTTAACACCCTAGTGGTCACATTTTTTCCTCAATTGTCACGAAACTTGGTCAGGATGTTTGTCCCAGTAATTACTCGGACGAGTTCGAATATGGGTCATCTCGGATGAAAAACTAGGTCACATGACCCAAAAATAGAAAAATCTTGTTAAGGCTCTAGAGGCTACTGTTTCAGTCCAAATATCCTGGAAATTTGTCAGAAAGGTTGTTTGGTTGATTTCTAGCTTAAGTTTTAATATGGGTCACCTGGGGTCAAAAACTAGGTCACACAGCCCAAATATGGAAAAACCTTGTTAACACTCTAGAGGTAACATTTTCAGCCCAGATATCCTGGAAATTTGTCAGAAAGGTTGTTAAGATGATTTCTGGCTCAAGTTCGAATATGGGTCATCTGGGGTCAAAAACTAGGTCACAGAGCCCAAATATGGAAAAACCTTGTTAACACTCTAAATGTTCGTTTTCAGCCCAGATATCCTTGAAATTTGTCAGAAAGGTTGTTTTTCGTTGATTTCTAGTTTTAACAATGTGTTGTTTATTGAACACTTCATTTGCTAATTTTATTGCAGTATTTTAACACCATAAGATTGATAAATGACATTTGTCTTGTAATCAGTACACATCTTGGATCTCTCTATGGTAAGGCCAGAGTTTTTATATCTCTTGGTTTATGCGACTGCCTGTCCTATTTTTTGAAAAGGTAGAATAACAATGACATTATGAACTGACATTTGATTTTTTATTATTTCCACTGTTCCGACTCCACAGACTAGTTAATGAAGTGTCAGAATAGTAGGGGTATATAATTGAAAGTAATTATTTTAAAGTGTTTATTTTGTTCGAAAATGACGATTATTGACAGGTGCAGTAGACTGATGTTCAATATGTGCTCTGTTCAATACAGTAGGAAAAGTCCTTCATACTCAATATTTAAGAAAACTTCCCATAAACCAAGCAATATAAAAACTCTGGCCTAAAATTGGCACTTATATAAAGTTTTAAATAGCGATGATGCAATACATGTTCTTGACCCCTAGTTGAACTTCCATGTTAAAGATTTTGGTACAAACAATGTAGTTGTAATTTTTACATTCACATCACAAGAAAGTTCATATATAAAATTAAATCAATAGTTGATATATACAAAACATAAGAAGATATCAGATTTATCAATGACAAATATGCCTATGCATGTTTTTCTTTCATAAAAGAATAAGCTCTTGTCCTATCACTTTGGAAAGTACCATAAATTGTTAAAAAGTTGAATAGCTCACAGTGCAGATCATGATCAGACAGCAAAATAATGAATAACTTACAGTGCAGATCATGATCAGACAGCAAAATAATGAATAGCTTACAGTGCAGATCATGATCAGACAGAAAAATAATGAATAGCTTACAGTGCAGATCATGATCAGACAACAAAATAATGAATAGCTTAAAATGCAGATCATGATCAGACAGTAAAATAATGAAAGTGCAGATCATGGTCAGACAGCAAAATAATGAAAGTGCAGATCATGATCAGACAGCTAAATAATGAAAGTGCAGATCATGATCAGACAGCTAAATAATGCATAGCAAACAGTGCAGATCATGATCAGATAGCAAAAAATAAAAAGCAGACAGTGCAGATCATGAACAGCCAACATACAATGAATAGTTTACAGTGCAGATCATGATCAGACAGCAAAAAACTGAATAGCCAACAGTGCAGATCATGATCAGACAGCAAAATAATGAGGCCTAGAGCTTAGATATTCAGCATGTGGCAATAATTGACTCTCTACCAAGATTGTTCAAATCATGACCTCAGGGTCAAAATTAACCCTGCCTGGGGGGTCTTTTGATTTTACATAGGCTTATTAAGAGGATATCATGAGCCAAAGGTAAAAATTGATCCTTTCTGCTATTAATAACCTTTTATTTTTGCCAATGGTAGACAGGTGAGCGATACAGGGCCATCATGGCCCTCTTGTCTTCCATTATCACACTGTATCGGCAAAACGCACTGGCTCCAATTTAACGATAATGTTATAATGTTTTCTTCCATTTCTACCTCGACAATTTCGGCAAATATTCTACTTTTGAATGGGTTTATGCAATTTTTAATAATGGCTTAAAGTGTACAGTACTATTTCAGTATATATCAAGTGCCAGTACCTTTGCTATTTTGTATTTGACCAGAATAAACTCAACACGAACTGGCTGGGTGAGAATTCCACAAAGTTTATCGCAATAAGCACTCTGAGGCAAAAAAGCTCAGGTAGATTATATTGAGGTCGTGTACAAGTTCACAGAAAGATGATAAAGCATGAATAACGAATGCAAAATTTTATACTTTTTCAACCGTCGCTTTCCAAATTTTCATTAGATGACAATTTCGATTTTAGTCTAAGCTGCATGTGATTATTGATAGCGGTCAAAACGCTAGGTCAAATAAAACCTTAAAGCTGTTCGCTCTCAGATTTTCGTAAAAAAATAATTTCTTCAAACTGTATGTAAATAACGTTTTTTAGAACATATGGTGATATAAAAAGGCTCCAGTATAAACTCATGTTACGTACATCTCTAAATTTTGAGAAATACGCTACCAAATTCAAAAGCGTTACAAACACTTTTGAAATTTCAATATAACATATAGTGTAGCGGTGCCGTGTAACCGACCTTTTCAATCGATTTCTGCGAATTCGTACCTTACTTTAAACACTGTGTCCATGAATCCTGCCATTTTGGAAAGTATTTTGAATATTTAAAAGTTCTGAGTTGAATTTTCAATTTTTCACTAAGAAAACACATAAATTTGTCCGATAAGAGTTACTTTTATATTTGTAATTGTTCAAAAACGTCTTTGAAAATGATCCGTGAAACACGAATTGGAGCATTTTCGTTGTATCGTCAATTGGAGCCTGAATCGTTGTATTTTTAAATGGGTAAGTTTTGCCTATAAAAATAGCAGATCGGTAAAGTGTTGGTACATGCTTACGACATTTGACCCAAAGTTACATCCCAGTGCAAATCTTTTATGCTAAACACCTTAACTTCGATAATTTTGAGCAAAATCCATGCATTTTGGGTGTGTTTTGCACTTTTTACCGTTGAATCCTCTGCATTCAACTTGCATTACTTTCACACGCATCGATGTCTGAAACAGCCGACTAGCTACGGCCATGCAGGAAAGAAGTGAGCATTCCGTAAGAGTATTCGTTTCTTCAGAAGTTGCGATTTACCATATAAAATACACGAATCTGTTATACTGACTTGGGTTTTGTTTACTAAATCAGCCATTTTTTATTGGAGCCGGTTCGTTACGTTAGCAACTATTATGCAACTAAAGATACGTGTATCAAGTCGGAGAAAACACGACGGCATTGTTTCGTGTTATCTCGAAAGGCGGCTTTGTTTGGGGAAACACAAAAACAAGAATAAGCAAAAATATCCTGCTAGTTGTTAGTGCAAGTGACGGAAGGGCTTTTTTCGTATAGCAAAAACTCGTACTGCAACACTAAAGATAAGCAGATATTCTAAAATCATTAGATACAGATCAGAGGAAGTCAAAGAAAGTCTGAAAACTCACATGTTTCGCAGAATCTTACGTACTTCGTGTATAATCACATCCGTTCGTCTAATAAAATCTCACAAACCGGAGTAAATACCGAATTTTAGTCAGCTGGTCCGCATCGGTTGCCAGGTTATTTCAAATGATTTTTAGTTTGGTTTTGAGTTTTCACTAACTGAATTAAATGCCTTTTTGCTGCATGTGTGCTAATACACAGATACATTTATAATGTCGACCAAAATCTTTGAAAAGATAAAGTACAGTGCGTTTGGATTGGAAGTGTTGGTGGGTGCAAGTAAAGACGTTTAATGTCGGTAAACTATCAGAAATCACGACGGGTAATAGACCATACCACATAGTGTCTGTTTTGTTTTGTTATATAGCTTTTCAGTCTGTGTGTTTTTCTAGTGAAAGGTAATAACTCCGACCTTTCTGCGGTAAAGGTGAAACAACACCCAAGATGGTACATATTTTTCCAATAAGCCGATGTGTTCTATTCGGATCGGAAGTACACAAGTTCTGTACATTGACTTTGAAGTTTATATACCGGTACATGCAGGCAGTCAAACTGCCTACGATTTGCAGTTTATGTCGTGTGTAACTCAAACATATGTCCAGTCATGAAACTTTGCAGGATTTTTTTATCGGCATTTACGGCCTTTAATGGAGCTACATTTATAAAGGAGTAATATTCGAAGTGAAAGACGAATCAAAAGTTGCTAAATAAATACCTGTTTGTTAATCTATGAAATATCACCCTCCTAAATTTAAAGCATTTAAATCGGTTTCTTTGTTTTCTTGCAATTTTCAAATAAAGTTTCTCTATGACAGCTGCCTGTTGTGTATTTTTTCAACACCATCATTGCTTTGATGATGTACACGAAAATGCACGTTCCTCTATTCATTAAATATATTGGAACGTCTGGAAATTGTAACTGCTAATTAAAATTTAATTCGACGACTTCTGAAATGATGCAAATTTATAAAACGAATATAATTTGAGTGTGAGGAAATAAATATTCTTTTCCACATACTGCCTCCCCGTCACTCAAGGCCATCACTAACTTATAAAAGTAATCTCTAATGCAAAATGTGTTCAACATTATGATCTTAATTCTAAATCACACACAACGGACCGTGGGATATTATTGAAACTCTAGTTATATATCTGTATTTCAAAAGCATGCCACCAAAAATACCCGTACGGATGTTGATTTCTGCAGAATTGTGATCCAAACGGCTAATAACTTAATTCCTGATTAGGCGACATTGTATTTATCATCTGATTAGGAGCATGGCTGTTTGAAAAGGCAGACAGTATGCATTACTGTTTTAACTGAAAGTGCATTCTCTTCAGCGATACGTCTGATACAACGTGTTAAAACATGAACAATCGGGATCCGCTTGTTAGAAACTTTGTCCACCGGTTAAGCTATATGTATAACAGTCTTTGAAAATTCGGGTTTATATTTGTTCATTTAAAAAGAATTGTTATATAATTATTGCCTGTGTTCCTTTGATGTAAAACCCCTCGCGGGGTCGCGGGGTTATATGTACAAAATGTATTAAGGTAAGTAAAACATAAGGTATGTTTAAAGTAAACTCAACACAGCAGATAAGGTTTCCCGTGCAAAATGTTACATGTAACTAATAGCTAACAGCTGATTACATTTTCAAACAATCGGTTCCTGTTCCTAATTTTGAACATGTGATATATTGAAATGATAGGACTGCTGTCAAAAAATGAAAAAGCACAAATCTTTTCAAAATTAGCTTCAAAACTAATGTAGGTTGACAGAAAATGGTCTAACTAAGAGAATTAATACCCGTACCGATATGGTTTTTTTTTCAAAATTAAATACTCTACAGTCGTTTTGTTGAATGGTTTTCATGTTTATGTCTGTTTCGGATGACTTGTCATTTGTTTATGTAATACTCAGCTTTTAAAATATTCGTCTATCACACATAATGATAAAAAATAACTTGACACAGAAACAATAAAATGAATAAAAGAATGTTTATCCTAATCATAATCATTTACAAAAGATGTATCGGCATAAATTCATATTGGACACGTGACCTATATTTGGACTCCACGCGGGTCCAAATATGAATCTGAATGAAAATAAGTTCAGCGAATCCAATATGGAATTCTATTGAACTACCACGTGGTACAAAGGGCTATTAGATACAGTTCAAATGGTGTGGAATAAAATGTGGTTATTTATAATATAATTAATTAGACCTTTTAATGTTCTAAGTATGTTTTTAAGGAATGATGCATATTGTGTATATATGAAGTATAAATACCTACATTGCCTAAACTCTGAGGATTATACAATTTATAGAAAATTACTTTAAGATGCTTGCTCATACTGTCTGGTGAAAAGAATATATTTCTTTGAAATCATATATGTAGACTTAAATGCTAGAATCAACACCGGAAGTGAACATCAACAAAGCAATTTGCAAAAATTATATTTTAGCCGTTGGTTAAACGTCACCGCTGTGCTAAATGAGTATATAATTGTATTTTCAAAAGCGTTTGTGACACTTTATAATTTGAAAGCGCATAATTTCAAATAAACATTTATACTTGAACCCTTTTATATGACAATTCGCTCTACATGTAAAATATGTATTTTACTTTTTAACAATCTGAGAATGAGCAGCTCTAAGGGTGAAATCTAATGCTGGTACCGATTTTTTTTATGATTTATGTCATTGCAAGATATCTGCCTTTTATTTGACCAAACTGTTTGGCCAAAAATTGGATTTCTGTTTGAGAAATGAGCTGAGGCACCGCTTATCCGAAGTAATCAGTCGCCGATTAGTAAACATTGCACATTTGCAAACAATTTCATCGGTGATTAAAGACATTGTGAGAACTTGTAGACAAATCATAAAATAGTTCGTCATAAGCAGTTTTCCCGCAAAGGTCAAAACGAAAAATTGTTTTCAGTTAAAATATAAACTGCTTCGAAAAAATAACTGGTGTACACATAGCGTTATACAATAGGATAGTCTTGTTTACAAGCTTGGAAAGTCAATTTCTTTAAAAAGAGGGGTTTTGCAATATTGTGATCCAAAAGTCTACTAACGTTATTCCTGACAAAAACATTTATATTCCCCGAAATGTAAAAGATTCAGCAAAATTCTTTACTAGTAAAACTATAGAAGTAACAAGAGATGTCGCAATATTGATTATATTCCCAACTACATGTACCTGAACTTCGTGTCTGCATCACACACTTATAAATGTGATAGAATGAATAACTGTGCCGTTATTAAATGTTTGTTTCATTTTCACTAGTGGTGTTTTATAAGACCTGATAATCATTAAAATAAAATCAAAATTTAGAAGATTGGAAAAAGTATTTTCTTAGTGTTATGGTATTTCATGTCCAACACGTGCTAAGCTATTACAGAAACTCGAGAAAAACACGTAGAACATTTATGTTTCGTAATATACTGAACGTACATAACGTGCTTCCATAGGTAAGTTATAAAAATAGTCTACTTACTTGATTATCTATGTAAAAAAAGAAAACAGTCTGATACAAGTTACGCTATTGTGTTCCTGTGATTTTAAAAGTTAAAGAGAATGTGGTTATTCAGCAGTATTACATGATTTAACATTCCATGCTCATCTACACTTACCTGTGGCTTTTGTTGAGCACCAGACTGAGGTTTTCTTATATTGTCCGCTGGTTTAGCCACTGCATGGTCAGTTTCAGTTTCTTGAATAACGGATCTAGCTGATGTTTTGTTGTTGGCATCTTAAACAAAAACATAATTATGCAATATTGAAAGAAAACATGATACATGTCTGCGAAATTAACTGGCAACTTATATTGCATTACAGAAGAACGAAATCCAATTTAAAGTTTCTTAACATTTGCGTAAGATGGTAATGCTAATTTTGCAATTATGATCCATTAATTAATCATACACATCCACTGTAACAAATACGTAGACTCGGTAAAACAACTTCATAAAAAAGTTATATTCTAATGATAATTTATATTGTATGATCATGAAAATGCTTTCTCTCAATTTTTTCAACGCAATTTAATACGCTATCCATCTCTCAAATTTATAACATTTTACTTTTGGGGATTTTTTTTTAGTTCAGAGTCTTTGTTCGTTTGGATATCAGTGGAGTGTCGTAAATTAACGTACATATGTGTGCGATTGATTTTAATTAAAAATGCGAAAGCAGTAAGAGAAATATGACATCTAACATTAATACTTGATGATGTTTCCTTGCGATCTACATACATTCAACACACGTCGCTGAATTATGTAGTACAGGTTTCTATTGCAATCAACAGGAAGAGAGATTTCCATATACGCCTGAATTCGAGTTCTTTAAGACTGTTAATATTATCTCTATGTACATATACTGGCAACTCGTTTTAAGTCTAAACCATAAAAGTTCAAACATATTAAGATCGGGGACTGTCCTGGCAAGTCATTGATTGCATTTTTGTTTGAAAATTTAGTACTGAATGTGTGCCTTGAATAGGAGCGTATTTATGGTGAAATACGTAAATATTGTGGAAAATGACGAGCAACAACTGCCCATAATTTAAAGTACAACACTTGTATGTATTTTTCAACACTAACACTTCCGCCTAAAATGGCAAGCGTTGCGACGCTGTTATTAGAAATGCAGCACAAAAGCAGTGTACTTATTCTCTTCTGAGAGGATGAAGTAATGCACCGGAGTACCATTCTTTTCCATTACATACACACGATAGTTACATCTAGTTTCTAGATTGGATACGTCACTAAACACTCTTCCAAAATAACGATTTATTGGCTATCCTAGTTAACCTCTACACCAAGAAACATGATGTTTCTGTCTAGTATTTAAGACGTAAATTATAATCTTTTCCCTCACAACTCGCCAAGTAAAACACACAGAGCATTTCTCCTAGATGACCCTTTACTTCCCCTCACTGCATGCATGTATCGAATAATACACCAAACAGTTCCTTGAGATAATTCAGCTAATGTTCTTATATAACAAATGTATCAGACATTTTGTGGCCACTTTTACATAGTTTTATGCAAAACCTCAGACATATACAATTATAATAAACGATTGACGAAGACGTCATATTCCCCCGTCTTGTTAAAAATCACTTTTTGAAGTCAGAGAAACACTTTTAATCGACCCATTTAACTAATGTACATACTCGCGAAACATAAAAATAATACACATCTTAAAGTAGCTACCGTACATATAATAAGAAGAAACAACTATTTAGTTGTCTTGTACAGAATTTCATAAACAATATTTTAATGTTTATCCCGACAAAATGTCCAGATGTAGACAGAAACAGATATAAATAACTTTTTTGATCGATACAAGTAAAAGATAATGCTAAGGACAGGACAGTTAATACACGAGTGAGTATAAGGTATTGAACATATATACACTAACATAACATACACATTTGTTATTACAATAAATATAGTTCAGATAAAACATATTACCCTGAGTATCGCTGTTATCTTTTCTTGTTTGTAAAGTTCCAAGCACCGCACCCTTTTTAAGGACACGTTCAAATTGCGCTTCTCGATCGAAGTAGTAATGTTCAAATTTCCACCTGCGTTCGATGTCGTCAAGTCTACGTTCAATTTCCTTAAGGATTGGTTTTTGTTGAATCGCAGTAACAAACAATTTATTCGGCTGATCAGCAAGCATATCTACAGCATTATGCATTGCATTAATGTCAGTTCCCGCATTTTCTCGTTGGCTTTCAAGGTCATTCATTTTCTGAGTATCATGCATTTTGATTTTGTTTGCTTCTTGAATTGTTGCATCAGCAAGCTTCGTGACACAAGCAATGATTTCATCTTTGAACTTGTGAACATCTTTAACGAACATATCATTTTCTTCAGTTATCTCTTCTTTACTTTTCTGTATGGAAGGTTTAAGCTGATTTGCGCGCTCTTGGCATTTGCTGATTCTTTTATTAAAACAAAAATATTCTTGGCTTTCTTTAAATGCGTCCGCCTTTTTATGCACATACTCAATGGTACACGGCTTGTGCTCTAAAATCATGCAATCTCCGCAGCCAACTTGATCGTGGGCAGAACAATAAAACTTAATGCTTTCGTTGACGTGTTTAGAGCATTTGTCAAATTCGAGAAGTCCTTCTTGTTTTGCTTTCGGCGACGTTTCGTTCTCGCTACCGAAGGTGTGATCCTTTGCCACTCGCCATTTTGTATGATTTTCAAAACAAGTTTTACATAAGTAGTCACTGCATTGAATGCAAAATCCATCAGCCTGGTTACTGTTTCCGTGATCGTTACAAAGGAAGCACGAAAATCCTTCACATAATCTCTTCCCAGCAACTGCCATACTATAAAACTCTTACTGCTTTTAAGTTTGACTACGAAGTTTAAACTCAGATTATTTTTCAATATTAACTTTATCGAATATTTATCATATCTTTACTTGTTATCGTACCATTAATGTTTACATTTAAATTTCAGTATCTTTCAAATTATACAGTGTTTGATAATGAAACGAAATCATCACCCTAAATAATGTTTCTGATTTTTACCATTTGAAATATTTTAAGTGTATAATACAGCAGTTGAGTTTCTACTTTTTCTATCTGTCCAATCCAGTACATACATTAACTTACACAATACGTACGCACCCACATATGCTAGCATGCAGACACTCACACGCGCACGCAAACATACATGCATATGTTAATGTAACCTCGCAAGTATTTGCGTACATTAACACGGTTCGACTGTAATACTGAACAACTGTTGACACGGACATTAAATCCTAAAAATAGAAATGATTTTCAAAGGCCGCCGTTCATTGCTCATAAACATTTCTATAAATTATCATTATTGTTAATTAAGGAATTATG
Organism: Saxidomus purpurata; assembly: GCA_022818135.1. Classification (NCBI taxonomy): domain Eukaryota; kingdom Metazoa; phylum Mollusca; class Bivalvia; order Venerida; family Veneridae; genus Saxidomus; species Saxidomus purpurata. The sequence continues at coordinate 19,390,638 of JAFMSR010000019.1, read as the reverse complement.
AAAGCGGTAGATACAATGTCGTGCGTCGCACGCCAAGATCTACACTCGACAACGCGATACGGCTCACGACAATGCAAAGCGATGGACGACAATGCAAACGACATTGTCGCAATGTCACTATTGAGTTTTTGTGCGTCTTAAGCGTGATATATCGCTATGACATTTTCGAAAATGTACAGGTTTACATTATTTAAAAAAACAAAAAAACAAAAAAAAAAACAGATTTAAACAATTTGAGATTTTGAACGAAAGTCTAGCTTTTCTCATACTCTACCTACAGATCAACCAGATCAAAGTCAATACTTACTTATAATAAATTATATGAATGAAAAGGCTGCGGTAACAAATAGAAATAAAATTGACTACCATACATATGAAAGTACATGTAGAAAAGTCTGAATATTAAAACTTGTAAAATTATAAAACTATAAAACAATAAGTAGGTCAACTGTTATATCTTGTCTCCAAAATGTTATCACACAAAACAAAGGCCTTTAATTTTAAACTGTACCAGTATAACATAAATTTCAGAAAGTTATAAAAAGTCAGAAACACTGCCCATATAAAATATACTCAGTTGCAAAAGAAAGTGTGCACATTCGATCAACATTGTCAAACCCTGGAATATGTCGTAAAAACTTTAGTTAGTACCAAGTTTAAGTTTTCATGAACCCACTTCAAAGGCTTGTCAGTTTTGAACGCATACACAGTCACACTGCAAAGTAAGTTCTCAAATTAGATGACCGAAATACATTTAATGTTGGTCGAGTTAAAAATTAAAAAAAAAAACATTGCAACTTTCAAACACTTTTTTAAATTTTGTTTAATGATGGGAAACTATACAGAAAAATAGGTATTACATGAGTTTTATATATTAGTTAAATAATTAAAATGATAGGGAAAAGTTGACAATACTCGGTTATCTCATGTCATAATATAGCACATGTTTAAATATTGATAATACCCTATCTTTTTAGCTAAGATATTGTCATCGCCTGATGACCGTGTTCTGTATTTCCTCTGTCGTCTGTCCACATTTAACCTTGTGTATGCAATAGAGGCTGCATTTTTCACTAAATCTTTATGAAACTTTGTCAGAATGACAACCTTGATAATATCTAGGGCGAATTTGAATGTGTCATCTGGGATCAAATAATAGAAAACCCTTGTGTATGAAAAAGAAATTGCATTTTTATTGGATCTTCATGAAACGTGTTAAGTATGACTGAATTGATAAAATATAGATCGAATTCGAACATGGGTTATCTAGGTAAAAAACTATGTAACGGGGATATATCATACATGTAGAAAAACCTTATGTGTGCTATAGAGGTTGCAGTTTTCATTGGACCTTCATGAAAATTGGTCAGTATAATAGCCTTGATGGAATCCAGGACGAGTTTGAATATGGGTCATCTTTGTATGCAAAAAAGGCTGCATTTTTCATTGGATCTTCATGAACCTTGTTCAGTATGATTGCCTTGATAAAATCTAGGTCGGGTTTGAACAAGAGTTATCTAGGGTCAAAACCTAGGTCACCCGGTCAAATTATAGAAAGGCCTTGTGTATGCAATAGAGGTTGCGTTTTTATTAGATCTTCATGAAACTTAGTGAGTATGATTGCCTTTATAAAATCTAGGTCGAGTACGAACATGGGTAATCTGAGGTCAAACACTAGGTCACGGGGTAAAATTGTCGAAAACCCATGTGGATGCAATAGAGGTTGCATTTTCCATTCTATCTTCGTAAAATTTTGTCAGTATGATTGTCTTGATGAAATTTAGGCCGAGTATGAATATGGGTAATCTGAGGTCAAAAACTAGGTCACCTGGTTTATAACCTTGTGTATGCCATATAGGTGACAATTTCAACTCAATCATAATGTGAATTTGTCAAAAGGTTTGCCTTGTCAAAGTTAAAAGGAATATTTGTGTTTATGATACATAGTTAAGAGTTGAAGTTTGGTCATATATTGTCATAAGTCGCAGGTGAGCGATATAGGGCCATCTTGGCCCTCTTGTTTATTTTAGGACAAAAAGTCTAATAATACAAATTATGATATCCGAATGTAACAGTTTCCAACAGTTACACCGTTGAATAAGCTTAATAGCCTATACTGTAAGGGAGGCAAACGTTTTTGTTTTCAACAGGTTAAAGGTGCCCTGATGTCAAACGTTATAAGTTCCATTACCTTTTGAAATAATTTCAACAAATGCATCCAATCACATAAATTAATACCACGCATGCAAAACCTCTATGTTATAAGACGCCCCTGGTCTTCATTTTAAAGTATCTGGGTATACTCTTGAAACAAAATAACAACAGGAAAAACGGACATTGTCATAAGATATCTCAACATTTTGCAATGTAATCATACCTTCAGATTGTTTGTTTCCTTAAATGAAGAAATTTGTATTTTGTTGAAATATATGTCTTGCTCAAATGAAATACCCGTTAAAAGCTGCATGTAATAAGTTTTTATTATTGATCATCGGATGCAAATATAAAGGCTTTCTTGTGTTAATGTGAGATGTCAGGAAGCAACAAAAGAAAATCTCGCTCTCATTTATAAAGGGACTGTATACATAGAGAACAACCAATAGGTCTGCTGTATAGTTACCCGACCTTTGTCGAAAATGATAAACTCCTGTAGCAGAAGCTAACGTGGTCTATTTCATGATTTTACTTTACGTTTGCTGCAGAACTGAACAAGTCGCAATTGAATCATTTTCACCTACTTATATCCGTATCCGGGCTATGACTTCTTTTTGTTTTATTTGTTTTCAATCATTGAGACATAGCATGTAGCATATGCTAGTGGATCGCTACCAAATGCTCATTAAGATATTAATTACGCACCAAAGTTGTACTTTTTCACTACACACTATAATAAAGTTTAAAATTCTCAAAGGCCCTTATGGTAAGAAAATTCATCGACTCAATGTGAAGTAAGTTGCCTACTTATCGTTTATATTGCAGACTGTAGTCAATATTAGTCATAGATGTCCTACGTGATGTTTATCATTGTACATTTAAGATGATAATGATAGCAATTTTCCGTTCGTTACATTGATATATGCTCGAAACAAAGCAATCATGAGTGAAGGTTATGTCGTTTTATATAGGTTATCGTGATAGGATACATGTACCCGGCTTTAAATAGCTATTATTACCCCTATACACCATTAAATACCCTTGACATGTGACATTGTCAACGCTTTCACGTTGCAAGGTTTTTCGAATAAAACACGGACAATACGAGAGTCAATTTAAAGTACCGGCAACAGTGGTGCGTAGTTCAAATATGTCTTCCCTGGAAAGAAATGACTAGTGGAGTTCCTTAAAGTATTCTACATTGTACTGCACACATTCTCAATATAGATACTCTATTTAAAATCGGTGATTTACATGTTTAAATGCTCTGTATGTGCAGTATTAACGATCACTTCCAAAATCACTGCAGAATGCTAACAGGCGGCTGAAAGGTGAACTTTGTTATGCTGCTCTACCAGATAAGTCTGCGCTTCCTTGCAGCAGTTTGATTCCCGCTCAGTGGTTAGCAGAAGAGGACGCCAAAGTTAACAAATATCGCGTAATTTTAATTTCTCTTAAAAACGATATATGTAACGGTGGCAATGTCAATGGTTGCTGATATTTGCCGACCTAGATGTTGCAAATGTTTTACCTTTGATCATCCTTAAAAGAGAGATATTCATCTTTCAACTGTGCGATATGAAAGGACAGTCTTTAGTGATAAATATTGTCTTAATCAGCTTTCATTGCTGACTCGCTTTTACTAAGTAAGGTGCGAATTTAACAATACTCTCTCTGCTCCTCCCTAAAATCATAATTTAAATCTGCCATTTGTGAACGCTCTGAAATAAGTAGTAGTGTTCAACCACTTTGTTACTGGCTTTTCTACAGGCCACGTACGCCCCACCACACAATGGACGTGTTTTCAAGACCCAGGTTTGCTTTCCCACTGCACTTTGCGTGTTTTCCCGCCCAGTATGGGATTAAATCTCCCAACAACCACACATCTAAATGTTAAATGAAAATGAATGTTTATAAACTACATCGGTCTGTATTAAAGTATTTTCATCAACGTAATTCAAAAACTTTTCACATATTCATAAAAATAAAGCCCTAGATCTATAAACGTACGTAGAGGTTGAAACAACTAGAAGACCATCTATAAAGTTTCATTATAGAATCTGAAGGGTATCCTTCGGAGGCAAGATCGGTGGCTCTACCTATCTTAAAGCTGTCAGTTTTAGAGTTCGAACCTGGCAAGCCTGACCTACGAATTGATTGCGACAACACCGCTGCAAACTGAGCCCCAGTAACTGCCGTACCATCACGGTAACAAAACAGTGAAACTGAACTTCCGGTCATACTGCAATAAATTTAGTTAGACACAGGACAAGAGCTATTTAATTGTTTTGATATCTTTAAAAAAACAGGTTTTCCATTCTGATTTCTTTTAAAAGTGCACAGACGGAGACCTACATAACTGTTATTATTGGCGACATTTAAATCGTTCAAGCGTAAAGCATTTCCAAGTACATGTTTATTTGTGGTCACTAATTCGCTGACCAGGAAGAAACCATAATATGTCAACGTAAAAAGTGATTTAAAAATAATTTTACGTCATAACTATTGTAATATACCCGTGATAATGAATTGCAAACTGCTAATAAGATGGAGTTTGTAAGCGGTCCCCGGTTTTCACGTGAAATTCGGCTTCTATGACAGCCTTCAAGCAGCTTTTAAATTACAAATATCTTACTTAAATCGGTAAATCAATGCAGCTTGTGATGAAAATTGATTCCCGCCAGATATGTTGATATATATTTTGGAAAGATTCCTTTCTCACAGCTGTAGGACATCAATACAATAATATGTTGTAGAGGAACAAGAAATAATTTTGAAAACCTGTATAAGGAACGGAAATTTTCAAGTGCGTTTGCAGAAGTGTTGTAAGTTGCGTTTTAGTTATAGGCTAATTCCGCTTGGAGTAGCTGTCCAGCTCTACACCGAAGATGTTCCACGGAAAGCCTGGAACCGGACATTGAACTAAATCCGCGCCTGGGGCCAACTCTGTGAATCTGTGTAGCTGAAAATTAGACAAGGCATCGCATTTCGTTTTGATGGCCAGGTATATGAGCAGCTTTTAACAAAATATTCTAAACAAAGTAGTGTTTATATCCTAACAAGGCACATAATTGCCTCTGACTTTGATTTAAGTTTGTTTAAGATATGTACAACGGCTAAATTATCGCAGTTGAACTTAATCTTCTGTTTTGTTAGCTTCTCGCCCAAAATAAACAATGTCACTAAATAACTCTTAGAACTGTTATATCTGAGGAAGTACCGGTTGCAAGCCAGGAATCTTGCCATTTGGCTTGACACCACTGACCTTGAAATAATATGCCAAACCCCAGGTTATCTCTCCCTGCGCTATCTTAAACAATTGAATGTGCTCAATTAATACCCAGTACTGATCATGAAAAACTGAGACTCCATTGAAATTTTCTAAGAACAGTAGCCACATCCGTAAATCTAACCGAATAGCTGACTTTATTCTGACATGGTGAAAAGGTTTTGACAGGCCACATGTTGAATTTACAAAACGACGAATGAAAGGTCTACCCTAAGGTATTGCTCAACAGCAAAAAATCAAACTACCAACTAGCGACTGGATTTTCTTCAACGTTGAACATGAATGCTCTAACATTTTTTTGATTTTCTCAGTAACCTCAGATATTTTTTGTTTTGGGATTCAAACTACCACTTTATCAGAGTCCAGTTCCAACCCTTAGAAAACTAAAATTTTTGTCAGGCTCTCAGTTTTTTTCTCCGGCAGTGGCACGCCTAGTTCAGACATGACATCCCTGAAAGTTTGAAGCGCTTGTGTGCATGATGCAACCGTTTTGTCTCCGCCAAAAAATCAACTAGATAATGTTTCAGTTTCCCAAACTTTAATTTTCATTTCACAGAAAATTCTTAAAATCTAGAAAATCGTTCAAATGTTATGCAGCTTATGGATGCTCCAAATGGTAGAGCTTTGTCAAATTCGGCTGAATAATTTGCAATTTCGTCCTAATTGTTGAACTAATTTCACTGCCTCGCCGAAACTCGTGTACTGGACAGAAATGACGACAAGATCAATGTAATCGTTTACTGAATAACCGGCGGGATAAGACAACGCTTGAATGTCTGTTTTGATTTGTGCTCTTATGATATCAGGATTCAAAGAAGTTGAGCGTACATTTTTGGAATCACGTGGCAGTGTACGAGGAACTGTGTTCTGAACCGGGAAGCCGTCTTTGTCATTTTGTCAAAAAGTTGTAATTTTGAATGGACATTGACAGGCGAGCTAGCCAAACGAAGAATATCCCAGTTACATGGACCTGGATTTGTGACAGAAGTACCAGTAGCATAGGAAGAATGACTCGGATTTTGCATGCACCGCCACCATAACTCGTTGTTGATACGTGCCCAATACGTCGGGGAAATTGCTTGGCAAAAGCGAAATTGCTCGTCATATGTTCTCCAACCGAAGGGGGCCCCAGGCCGAAGAACGGCTTCCCTAGTTATTAAACATTGGTGCAACACGTCGTACACTTTGTCTGCACGAGTTGATTAATAAACGGACATATAAACAATAAATTCGTCCATTTTTCAATGCTCATAACTTTTGGCTTTACATTCTTTAGGAGCTGTCACAATGTTACCTTCAGAATCTTGGCGAAAAACGGTACCTGAGTAAAATTCAGATAGCTCTACTGCACTCTTAGGTAAAAGAGCTAATCTGACGTATTCCGTCTTTAATGAAGCCGATACATGTGCCGCTATATCATCATCGGTCAATCGGACTATATTTTAATGCAAAGCATTGCCCTCAAGATGACCCATGGAATTATCCCTAGAATTTTGAAAATTATTCAAATTCACGTCGCCAAACCTCGTATGATTTTGAGGACGAAAATCATCAGCATTGGTATCTCTTTATTAATTTGTGAATCTTTTAAAATCTGTTGGAAATCAAGTGTTCAACTCACCGGCATTATGTAGCAAACGGTCATCCACGAGCTCATCCGAAGCTCCGGCTGACATCTTTTGACCCCTTTGAGCCCTACGGTTTCCATTCGGCTGGTCGTTCTTCTGCTCGTCGTTTTATTGTGGACAGTCAATCGGTGGTATCGTTTCTTGACGCACCACAAGCTGACAGGACTCTACGGTTTTCATTTGGCTGGTTATTATGTTGCTCGTCGTTTTCTTGTGGACGGCGATTAGGAGCAGCGTTCCTTAGGGGTAAAGCTCGTCATTGCTGAGCCCCATATTGATTGTTGGCATTCGCAGCTGGCCTACGTCTGGCAGGTATCCGCCTCTGACCTCTAAGTGGCATGTGTTCGGATGTTTCAATGTGACCTTCAAGTGTGTACGTGTTAAAGTTTCTGTTGAGTGTATCGGTTGACGACTGTGAAGACTGGACATACAGCACGGGATTCGGGTATTTATATGGCTATGCAATGTCCACGTCACATGATTTTGGTGTCAGGATAAGTGGGTTATTAAATAGGCCAAGTAAAGGAAAGAAGTGGAGCCAGTCATTGCCAAGCGACAAAACGGCGCTGTTGATTCTCGAAAATAAAACGAATTATTCTTAGTCAAAATATTTTTTTATTATTGTACCTTTAATGGTGTTTAAGGATAACCTTATATATTGCTATCCTTTTATGAATAATAAAAACACTATTATGTATTCACTTACTACCCGTTCTTAATTTTTGGAAAAATATCTTGTCAATAGTTTTTTATGCATTCAGTTCGGGTGCTGATTTATAGTACACACGCTGAATCTATCAAGTATACGATAAAAGACAGATTCATAGAATAACGAAAGCATTTTATTGGATAAATTGAATTGGTCTGTTTTCTCTGATTACAACATATGTTGTTATTATGATTATATGTAAGCAATATCCCAAATGATTTGTACATGTATTCCAAAATTCACAAAATCTAGCAAAAACAACTACAGTGTATAATGAAATACATGTGTATACATTCATAGTAGTTTACATGTATATCTGTCGAGCTACTCGTACTTGTGCTGCACATTCCAACATAGTCTACTTAATTCCTTAATTAATGAACATTTCAGATTGGAAACATAATAGATCGGAATCATATCATTACAGCTGTTTTAATTACATCAAGATACCCAGGCATTAATATGTGGTAACTTTCATAAAAATGATTCCGGTCCTGGTTTAAATGTAATATGTCAGCAATATGGTGTCCGATTCCGGTCCTGGTTTAAATGTAATATGTCAGCGATATGGTGTCCGATTCCGGTCCTGGTTTTAATGTTATATGTCAGCAATATTGTTTCCGATTCCGGCCCTGGTTGTAATGTAATATGACAGCAATATTGTGTCCGATGATTCCGGTCCTTGTTTAACTGTAATATGACAGCAATATTGTGTCTGATATACTCTTGTTTTAATGGAATATGTCAGCAATATTATGTCCGATTCCGGTCCTGGTTTAAGCAGAAACGTCGACTCATTTGAATAGAAAATAAATTTAAGATTCAAATAAGAAATTTGAATAAAACTTTTAGTTCTGTCAGATTTTGAAAGCAATGTGGTTGTTGAATTAATGGCTATTTTGTAACGGAAACAAGAAGCCCGTTAACGTCAGTACCGCTCTACTGGACTTACCGGACTGTAAGTCCAGTGAAAAGTCTTTTTGAAAATTTGACCTGTTGTCGAGTGTTTAGGATAATTGGTTGTAGCACAATTGGTCAAACAAAAATTATGACCTGTAGAGTGTTATCAAGGAAAGCTAACAGAAGTCACTGTGATAGTGATCTTTGACCCACTGATCTCCAAAAACAGAAGGGTTCAACATTTACAGGTTGCAAGTAAACTTCTTAACAGGTGTTATGACAGTCAAATGAAAATTGTGACATGTAGAGTGTAATGGTGGTTAAGCTAAAAGAGGTCACTGCGACCTTACTGGTGACAAACTGACCTCCAAAACAGAATGGATCGTCTTCTTAGTAAGACCAATCATTATTTGAATTCTCATGACTTTGGGTAACATAAATCTCAAGATACTGAACGGGAACGATTTACAAAGTCCGGATGACCTTCTAATTTGACCCACTGACCCAAAAGACAATATAAATCATCTGAAGGTCGAGGAGTCCTTTCTTGAAAGTCAAAAAAAAAGTGTGACATGTAGAGTGTCATCAGCGAAATGCAGTGGTTACTGTGACCTTGATCTGTGTTCAAAGGACACCAAAATAATAGGGATAATCTACAGGTTGCAAGGAACCTCCTGTGCAAGTTCCACGAAAGTAAAATGAAACCTTATGAACTGTAGAGTTTTACCAAGTAAAAGCTGAATAAAAAACAGACAGAAAGACATACGGACGAACTGCACACAAACTACCATGACATAAGCTCTACTGAACAAACATATTGTTCCTTCAAATTACATGAAAAGATAGAACAGTGATGTTCACCCTTTTCAAATTTTGAAAAATGTGTTTGAATGTGACATATAACATTAAATTCGTAAAAGTTTTACTTATATCGTTACACATAATAGATCTAAAATGATCAAGGTAATACAATGTATACACACAAAATATATTGCATAAATGTTACAGTTTGTTTGCCATGTAAAGTGTTCGCTACCATTTCCTATCTGTATACAGTGCTTACATTTTCCTAATAGAAGAAATACTACTAACTCGGTATGTAGACCGAGGACTAAATCTAAAAAGAAATATGAAATAAAAGTCATAGACGGCTTTGTTCTTGAAATTTCTGCCCTATCAAAAAACACAGAAAAGCATAAAACTGTTGTTTTATATAAGTATTTCTAAGTTCAAAGAGGAGATGGTAGCGATAACAGCAAAACGCATAAAAATGAATGTTTCTATTTCAAAGAGCACAATGTAAGTAAAAGTTTACATAATATGACTTCACTAAATGTTAGCCATACAATCAAAAGCAATCAAAGTACAAATGTATTTAGCACAAAATTAATACACGGCACACTGCAAGTACATTGTACATTGTAATATACAGGTTCCTGCTTTAATATGGTAAAAAGAAAATTTCAAGAAAATCATAGAATGTTGTTATATACGCTTTTAATATTAAGTGTTTGGGGCCTTAATTGTTATTGGTTTCTGAAATCAGGGATTCAAAGTTACGACGCATTCCAGATATTCAGAGATTTTACATGTTCCGTCCGGGTTTTGTTTCCAAATGTTCATCAAGGCTGATGTACGACAATATTAAAAATATTATTTCTAGTGGAAGTATAACAGTCAAAATTACAATATAGTTTGATCATAATTATAGCATACATAATTACAGTACGACGTCAAACATACAGTGTGTCTATGGTTAATTTGATTATGATTTTCGTAGCTAAATCAAATATAAATCTGACCGCATGTGAATGCGTTCAAAAGGCAAGTATGTATTAAAATTAAAGAAACATATTTGTTGTAAATGTGTTCAGCATTGGTAAATACACCTTTATATATGAATATGTTCGAACATCATTGTCCGGCTATGCCTGGATTCAAACTGTTAGCTCTTTTTTATAAGGAACGAGTATGCTCTACAACATAACTTCATTTTAAGAACAGGTTAGAATGTAAATATTTCATAATATGCAAACATAACTACGAACAACAATTTTGTCGGATTTCATATTGAATTGTTTTACTGAATGTCATTGATTACATATTATATACATGTACATGTAAATGGCTTTAAACATATTTTTTCACTGGCACATACGCTATACTTTGAGCTTATTCTAAGGTTTAAGTTCCTAACAGTGTTTGCATCATTAAATGAAGAAACACTATTAATACGAAATTAACAAATCGTCACACACCTTTTCCATCATCTTATGAGTTAATGTTTCAATTTATATCATGCTACATGTAGTGAGCTAATTTAAAGCGTTTTTTTTATGAATTTTACATGCAAAATGTAACTAGTATTTGTATACATGTAATGAATCATCGAAAGGAGGGCGTCTTTGCATCTGAGACTATTTTAACCTTTTCTCCAAGTGAATGAAGTCCTATTGCAGGATATATTTCATAAGGTGCGTTTACGCTAGTTTCCCCAACCTGAAAAAGAGACAAAATGTTTACAAATAGTGATAGGTAGTCTTGCATATTTACCGAACACGAAACAGTCATATATTCAATGCATGTGTGTTTAGATACTTCTATTACAAAAGTTGTAAGCTTTTATTCAATAATTTCAGCTATTAATAAAAGAAATTTGGTGTGAATCTCAGAATGTAGGTATAAAATTGGTTAATTAACTATGCACATAAGTAAACATATAAACACAGTTTGAACTAAAATTAACAACAACCGGTTTCCAATATTTCTAGGTAAACAATATAGATACAATTTAGATGTGTGGATCACTTGTATGAGTTTCTGTTAATGAAATACACCGCGTCTTACATTTTGTATTTCGTTGCCCATACAATGTACCGTTGTGTGAACTAACAATCTTTCATAAAACAATGACTCTCGTAATGCGACAGTGTCAGGCCTTACCTTTTCTCCGTTCCTGGTAAAGGTAATGTTTAAATTGCTGTAACCGGAAACCTGACAAAACATGCCAATTATGTCTCCAACCTGGCACTTTGGCCCAAATTCTTCCCCAATACCACAGCTCCTGTATAACCTTTAAATAATAACCAAATAACTTTAAGTTATTCTGATGGAAACAGTGTTATTATGTGGTAAAATCAATGTACTCGTAATTAAAAATCTAGTAGGTATACAAATTATTACAAAACGTATAAGTTGACATTAGATAGCTGTAGTTAAATACACCAGGTAAGAATTGAACAGATACGTATTAGCAAGGGAAATAATTAATGTAACACCATTAGAGAATCTCTCAGAATATCTTTATTGAAGAAAGTTAGATAAAATTAGCAAAACATGAATGAGTTTCGGAAAACAAGGTGATTTAAATATCTTTATGGAATAAGGATGTAAGAAAAGCACTAAACCACCTTTAGGGCCTATTTCTGAATCAATCCATTGAGCCAAATATAATTTATCAAATTCATTCTGACAAGTCATTTTAGAAATAGATGCATATATTTAAAATGGCACCACCCCGTGAGGGGCCCCGTCTCTGACAATATCAGTCATAAAGAGCTTACTTCAGTGTAAGTAAAATTTAATTAACACTACTAGTTTCAGAAAATAAGTTTCTATTAAGAAATATAATTTTAAAGTTTTTATATCAAATATATTTTGTTTTTTTAAAGAACTAAAACCCATTGGTTTCGCCAAAGTATCGCCTACTTGGCGTGTTTTTTTTTTATATATATTGAAAAACATAATGGAATTTGTTTAAAAGAAATCATGATGTCATATGGCGTCATGTAATAAGATAAACGAAATGATTAAATATACATGTACATGTAGTTGTGATGTAATGTCACGATACAGTGCTGTATTCTAAAAGAATATAATTGAATAATTGTTAAAAGATATTATTTGTACATATATACATATAGTGAAATAAAAAAAACATTGGTTCATTCGCTATTGCTCTTGACTGACGGACGGACAGACGGACGGACGGACGGACGGAGCATACGTTTGTTAAGAAACTAATCTAAAAACTATGTATAAGTTATTAGTGATGGTTCAGTAAGCTCACCGTCTACGGTAAGATATCACTTAATGACCATGGAATTTCCTCAATTTTCTTTTTACCAGATATCCTAAGGGGATATGCGATTAACAGTGAAGAAGAGTGGAAAAAGCAGTACCTATTCGGGCCTCATAACAAAGAGTTACTATGACCAATCAAAATCGTAGACACAAACTAATAGCATGAATTAAAATACAAGATAAATAAAATTTACTAAATGAATTTGCACGAAAACATAAATTTATATTGGTGCGCAGTCATGTAATTAAATATTGTAATTGATTGCATTAAACCATGTATGACCATTTTCACACATCACAAAAATAAACTGTGTTCAACCATGAAGCTTTTTATACTTAAGACCATATCACATTAGCTAGAAACATTTTGGTCCATTCTAATTGTCTTACCCCACAAACTATTTCGGATAATTTGCTACACATACAAATAAATGAATAAATCAGAGGTACTGCAGTGTCTCTGATTTATTCATTTATTTGTATGTGTAGCAAATTATCCGAAATAGTTTGTGATTTACAAAAAATCACTTTTCCAGAGGTCTAACCTTGAATTGCTTGTTGTACATGATGGGCAATTTGAAAGTGTCTTTTATCGTATACCAAATAAGAAGTCGGAAACAACTGAATCATTTAAAGTTTGTCTGAGGAAAGCAGCATAGGAGATGTACTTAAAGCTGCTCGCTCTCAGTTTCCGTTGAAAAAAAAAAAAATGATATACTAATACATGTACGTAAGATGTAAAACTAAGCGGTCTATTCGTAAAGAGTCAGGGTCTGGTACCCGGATTCCCTTGTATCTGCGTCTGTCTCTTCAACCTGAGTATGTTAGGGGTCTTGGCAGTTTCAGAAGAGAAGAAATCCTAGGGTCTATGTAAACAATAAAAATGTGTTGATGTGTTCAAGTTAAAAGTTCATTACTTTTTGGGGTTTCTAACTGTTGTTTTTCAAGAGAAATACACAGTTTATGGTGTAGACATTCGTTTATGGAAAAAAATAACATTCTGTTGACTGTTTCGAGTTTGAGAGTATGTGGCTCATATAGTGTTTTATGGTATAAGAAGGAAACCAACAATAAAGGTAAAGAATGTTTGGTGCAGCTGATCTGCAGCATCAACGAAGGCAGATCTTGAAAATAGGCAAACCCTATAAACGAGGCAATCTTTCTCTATATAGAAGATATCACACTTACTTTGTAGACCTTGGTGTTTCAAAGTCTTGTTTCTCACAAGTATGTAAATGGGACTTTGAATCAACTTCATTATGCTTTTAAGATGAGAAATTTCACTTTTGTGTTGCATAATGATGAGGTGTCTTTATCAGTCACTTGTCAACAAAGCAAAAGTGTCATAATACAAAATCGATAGATTAATGTTGACTCGAATTATTACGTCATTTCTCGGAGGATACGTTAGTCCAACTTGGACGCCATTTCGGATTGCCAAGTACGCACCATGCGTTGACCATGTCGGGAGTTCAAAATGGCATATACTACTGACCTTGACGACCAGTTAGGTTCATTGTATTAACAGTCTTTGTTATTTTTTATGACCATCTCATCCCCGTTTAAGCCGGCATTGTCACCCTACTATTCAACGTAAACGAGAGGCCGCTTATTGTATTTGTTATTATCCTGACTTCAAATAACTCCTGAATGCAAGTTTGTTTTCAAATACTCGACCTATTTTAACAACTGACTGATCACTTGCCAATGTTTGTGCAACTGGTGGATGACTTACTTTCCTAAGGTGTGTATGGTATCATATCCATTACTAGTGAGTGACTTACTTTTCATTGTTTTGGTGATATTCTATTATCAACTGAGGACCAACCTACATGCCATTGTTTGTATAGTATCCTACTAACAACTTATAACTGACTTACCTGCCATCGTCTGCATGATATCCAACTGAAAATCTTTCCCAACCTGGTTGACGATTCTCTGGATAATCATAGGGTACAGCACCTATGGCTGAAAGTTATGCAACTATATCTATAAAACGACACACATAAAATCATGATAACAGTTTGAAATGTCATAGCAACGTAAAATATATTTAGTTAATACAGTTCCGTTTTGTCATTATTTGACATAATTTGAATAGCCGACTGCAGATGAAAATTTACTATAAATGAACGCATATTTAATTCAAAATTCTGGAATGAAGATAAATGAATAGCACTTACTAATGTCATAACAAGTAAATAAAGTATTTCTATAAACTATTAAGGCATGCACATATAGTTAATCAAAAGAGTATATCGCAGTCGCCTCTTAAATTTAATCTGAGATATGAGAAATGAGATTAATGACGTTTGTTCAGCCTGTTTTATTCATCAAACAATAAGACGTTCCTGTGAATTACATGAGTCAAACTACAAATGGCTAGCTAACAATATTAGAAAAATGTCCTATTTTGAGAAAACACATGATTTAAATTCCAAAGGCAATTGGTAATATCGAGCTAAAACATTTACACCTTCTAATCCGGAAACCCTTCTTGAACTTTTCTTAAGTTTCGAACGAGTTCAGATAAGAGAGATTGCATTGTACTAGAAATATGACTTACTTGGTACTTATAACTTCTTTTGTTTGATAGATAGCGTGTTACTAAAGTATGTTCCTGTTAACTTTGGAACATTTGGTTTTCATCGTCATTGCATATATTTCTGCTTTTATAACATTTTTATACATTGAGCTTTAATATCTCCAGGCACCCTTTTTGTTTCCCATTATTTCTGACTAAAACGTAAATAAAATCCGCATTCTACGTGCAATCTGCACAGTGCCATATTTTGTAGGGTTCATTCAGTTGGCCCATAGAATATTCATGCATACACATGACGTTAATATCGTCGCTTTTGATAGGTTGTTATTACTTGTTTATACGATGACGTCAATAAAATGACGTCGCACTCGCTGCCTATTTTGCGAAAGTAAGAGGTTGTTTTTTTTAATTTTGTGCTTAAAATGCCATTTCAATTCAGGTTATTCGCGCAGACAAGAGTCGAAATATGTATAATAAAAGGGTCATTATCATAGAAATGTGATCCAGACGCCGGATTGGCTCTCGTCGCGCTCCCCACTCGTATGATCCGACGCACGACTCGAGCAAATACGGCATTCTAGATCACAATATTATACTAATAACCCTATTATATTCCGACCTGGACCAATCTTTATCAGAAGTTCTGCGATTACGATATACCGACGTACTTACGGCAGTACACATTTTTTTACACATTTTCGTCATTTAATAAACATGTAGCAGAACAAAATGGGCCTGGACATTAAGCATGTAATTCTGCAAATAATCGTCATTATTTGTTCCACGATATATAGCGTTCATTATTTATGTCAAAGTTTGGGGGTTAAAGGTGGAATGGAACAGACGAACATAACTTCAGTCTTTTAAACACTATGGATATATTTTCTTCTGTTAAATGGGAATTGAAACAATTAAAAGTGTATGTACATACATTAGCATTAAAATGAACAAAATTAACAGAGAATTCTACAATAAAAGCGATATTTAGCCACCACTTATTTATGTGATTGTTCTGGGTGAAACTCCTTTACAAAAATATGTAATAAATTCACTTTTGGCATAAAAGATTTGAAAAAAAACAGCAGCATATGGCCTTGTTTATAAACAGTAAACGAGCGTTTCTAACACGTTCTAATCAGCATTTCCCATTGGAATGCTATTAGCTAAAAGTACAACACAATTTTACTTAACACACACGATATTCATTAAAATCAGATTAAACTACCCGATTTATCCGAGATGTTTCACTATATGTAAAATGTCATTAGGGTCACAGGGTTTGACAATGATAGTAAGTACGATTTCGGACCTATAGGATATTTGGAAGAAAGAGGAGTATTTACGTAATGCTTAAATCAACATTAGCATTAAGGTCACAGGGTTTGACTATGATAGTAAGTACGATTTCGGACCTATAGGATATTTGGGAGAAAGAGGAGTATTTACGTAATGCTTAAATCAACATTAGCATGTTTGTCAGTGGCAGTTGTTCCAAAGATATGATATGACGAAAAAGTCGAATAAGTATAGTTTTCCATTATAACAAGGTGGGACTCCACACATTTTAGCCACAAATTCAAATTGGTCAGAGTTAATCCTATAAAGTTTAGAGATACAGGGAAATTAAACAGCCCTGTGAACTTTAAATCAAATTTAAGTGCCAAATTTTGTTATTTGAGTTTTAGTTTGCATGTTTGCAAATATTTGCAAATACGAAAACATTGGTCTGGAAAGCCAGTGCAGAGATGACATGCGCAGATGGTGACATTTTATAAACAAGTGAAAATCAGCTCCACAGCTAAGAAAATCAAGGTTTTTACTGGGGGGGGGGGGGGGGGGAGGACATACTTTTACTGCTAGCAAAATATTTTCGTGCTTAAGCACCTTGTTCAATGTGTATGTTTATTTATCTAGATAGTCTGCAAGCTAAAAACAGTGTCACCTAGTGTGAAATATTTGCAGGTAATTTTGTACAGGTTCGGAAAATAGGGCTAGAATGGTCTCAGACTGCAGTGAATTCTGGCCTCCGACGGTATAAATAGGAACTAAAATTTTCAGGAAAGAAAAGCAGTTCAGACTACCGAATTGGTTTAATACGTTCACACTGGCAATTTGTTCATAGTGAAACACTTATTCTATTTTCAGGTGCACAGGTTGTTCATATGTGATAGGCCTATTTTGTTGGTGTCGCTCGAACAAAGCCAAGGGCTAAAAAAAGTGTGGAGTGCTACCTTATTTTGTAAGTGGCAGTTGTTTCAAAGAGATGATAGGACGAAAAGGACGAATAAGTATAGTCATCCATTATAACAATTGAAAACACCGAAAATGTAACTATGCAAACGTCAGCTTCTTTGTTTGACTTAAATTTGCTTTTGGTTCTCAACGCTTAAGTCCCTAAAGTAACTTATAGGCACATTGGAATACTGTTTCCTCTTACTTTTGTTTGTGCAGGTACCCTAACTATCGAGAAAATTGCGAGAACAAGAACGACTTCAGTCAATAATTAACTTTGTCTTATCACGAATCGTAACTTCTGATTGAGTACTGAGTTCAGACTGCCGAAGATACTATGATATGATTTCAAATTAACTTTGTCTTATCACGAATCGTAACTTTGGACTTACTGCCGAAGATACTATAATATGGTTTCTAAAAAAAGCTCCGAATAGCATGAACTTATCTTACTCGAGTTAGATTATAAATCTAAAATTTAAATACCTATCGTTCCTCGCCTGCCTGTGTTTATAATTTTTACTTCAAAGTAGAAAGGTTTTGTTGTCTTGTAAATGTAGAGTCCTACATCCCTTCCATTACCGTTATAACTGAAACAAAATAAATAGTTGGCATGTGTACAGAGATATAACTGGTCGGTTTTTAAAGATATTCTAACTCTCGTATATTCTTCTGGGTATAAAGAGTACTTACTGTTGTGTTGCCTAAAGAACAAAATTGGTTTACTTTCATAATAACACAAATTCAATTATAATTCATTTGATTAAACATTTTATATTTGTACGTAATGTTTCTTCCAAGTTCTTTCTACGTGCAACTATCTAAATACGAACTTAAAATGAAGCAATGTTAAAATAATTAAACACCAGTACACAAACACTGCCACACACCAAAAGGAATGTTACATAGATGCCATCTATACAAGCAATCTCGAATGACCAATGTGGTAGTAGCATTATGTCAACAATTATTTAAACTGATACCGGTATTACCATTTAAAGTGACCATCATTAATTTTTTGAAGACATTAACCACGGATGCATACTACTTGCAAAAAAAATCGATAAAGTTCTTCCCAAAAATACAAGAATCTGTATCAGTTTTATACCATTTTATATAGAAAAAGAAACGAAAATCTGTTTAAGATTATCCTAGTACAAATAGGAATCCACCCTCTATGTTGGGTTTATCATAATTTAGGTCCTTCAGTAAGAGAAATAACTGATCATTTTTACACGTTTTAAAAGAATTTGGTGTGTTCTTAACATTCTTTCTAAGCCATAATGTAATATCGTAATATGGTCTCTGAAAATTTGAATTAGCCAAAACTTGAGCAATATTACAAAATTTATGTAGAAACTACCTCAATACATTGTATATCAGTAACGAAAATGCATATCCATTTATTTGTTTCTTTAAGTGCATCAAATTACAATGAACCTGAGATGTGTCCCTTCTATTGCAATGTTGCTGCTTCTCCACTGCCTTTCAATCAAGGGCTGTAATGAGCGATAAAACAAAAATAACATATTAATGAGCGATTAACATCCTCGGTGAAATACACTAGTACGTATTTAAACAAGGAGTTCATATTTACAGAACTGGGTGAATATTGTTCCAGAAAATGTTTTGAAAAGCAGTAAGAGTTCAACTTATTCACAAAAGAGGGAATGTGTGGTTACATGGTATTTACAGTATCACAAATTACAACTGTTGTCTGTAGGGATTCGGCTACTTAGAGAATAATAAGTTGATGCATAGTATGTAATATGTAAAAAGTATCAACATGTATCGGGTTACATTGCCTAAAATCTTAGGATAGAACCTTTATTTATGATACAATTACATGTATGGACTCGTTTTGTATTGAATTGGATTATCGGATATGATGTGATATTCACCAGAAGAGGTCAATGACGCAGGAGTCCGTAATGCTTTATTATATGCATAATACTTTTTCAAGCTTAAAATATAATTTTGGTAATTTAACCGATACTATGCCTAAGATTGCGCGAGACGACATCAGTGTATTCCATGTTCATTTGTGAACGTCATATTTTGGTACATCACCGGCACTGCTTAATGCAAAACCGAAAAAGCATGAATTATGAAATATATTTTGTTTCGGTGATCGTGCTCTAGTCCAATAAGATATTGTTTAGTTATAGATGATATAATGAAACAAAACATTTAATGTTGTTAGTATTGCCAATGAAATCCCAAATACAAAATAATATTTTCAATCATTCAGTATTGTTTGAAGCAACCATGATATGAAACAGTAAGTTAATAGTCTACATATGTGTCTTCATCAATTCAGATTGCTATATCTGAATGTCTTCATCACAATTATGTTGTACTACAAATACCTGTTTAGGTGAGGCCATAATTTGCTCGCTTTGAACAATTGCTTTTGATGCCACTCTTTCTCGTACATCTGAAGAAATAAAACGGCAATTAGTCGAATGTAGTTTTTCTCTACAATAAGTTATTTAGGCTGTACCTCTTCTCATATGTCGAAGGAGGCTGTGGATATGGTGTGCGACATGACTTTGTTAATTGCCATTTTAACAAACTATTTAGATAGATACATTGTCGAACGCTTCCATTGTTCTGATTAAACTGAAATCTGAAAGTGAGTAAGTCCTTTCATGTTGATTACTCGGCTTTTATCGCTATTGTGTTTGTTCTTCTTCATTTATATTGTTTATAGTCCCGGCCGACCGTGGTATTCATCCTCGGTAGAACTTGCCAAGAGTCCTGGAAAGTACCGGTTGATGAGACAGATGCAGATATAAGGGAACGCGGGTACCGGACCCTAGCTCTTTACGAAGAGACCCCTTGGACATTTTACGTGTCCGGTGTATAGCACCGATACACGCTTGACTACCTCTGGGTTTCTAACAATTTCATCTATAGAAGGATTGGAAACAATGAAAAGCGTTTCTGAAATTTCCAGTGCCTTGGCCGGGATTCGAACCGGGAATCTCCGATTGGTAGTTTTGAGTTTTGAGCGTTAACCACTCGCGCCATCTTATTTTGTTTGTTCTTTATCATAAAACGTAATACTAAAATAATCATGATAATCAAATTAAATAATGAATTTTGCAAATTATTGACAGTCTCATGTGTTTAATTAACACGGAAGTGAGACATTTTTCACATAATAGCTGGAATATCTCGACAAGAAACATCGATAAATTCGCAGAAATTCAAACAATAGGATGTACTTGCCATTTTTTATCTAAGAATTTCTCCAACAAGGAAAATGATTCGCAACTCACTTAAGTTTCTCATTGGAAAAATACAGAACAAACAACTGTATAGTCCATCCCGCCACTTCAAGTATTAGTGCATACTTAAGCCTTTTCCTGTTATTGTGTAGCGATATTGATATACTAATTGATATATACATTAATTTCATCTACAAAATATGCCGGTAAAAAATATATAGCCTATGTATGACTATTTAGTAAAATGAGTGATATAATCCAGTTAAAAATCTAAATGTTTTCTAATGTCTACGAAACAAGGTATCAACAAACATTCTTCCCGGTCATTACGTCTGTAAGTGATGCCACCTAATGCTCTATTGGGATTTGTACTAGCATCAGCTTAATATAAAGCTTATGTCATGCATTCCATTGAAAGAGACGTAAAATAACATCTCCCTGTTATTAGTTTTGACTTTACCTTTATCATCTGCTTCTTGCTTCCTTTCTTGTAAGCTTCCTATGTCTTTACACTCTTTTACTACACGTTCTAGGTTTGCATCCGGCTTGAACTGGTAGTTTGTTATCGAATTCTTTTTCCTTATTCCGTCATATGTCTCTTGTAGTCGTTTAAGCTTGGCCTTTTCTTGTACATAACTGACGAACAGTTTATTTGGCTGGTCAACTTGTGATTCAAGCGGTGCCATATAACCTTTCATCTGCTTCATAAATTCTTCATTCTCCTTTTCTAGGTTGTCAAGTGTCTCGGTATCTCTTGCTTTCATAGACTCGGCCTGCTTTATGGCTGAATCTTTGAGATCATTTACCCTAGAAATGATGCTATCGCTAAATGTCTGCACATCCTTAATGAATTTGTCTTTTATATCTCTAGCTTGTTTCTTGTTACATTCGATTGCGGTGGAAACTGATTTTGCTTCTGTTTGACATATTTCGGCGCCTTTTACCAACTCCTTGAATTCTCGACTGTCCTTGAACGTTTTTGCTATATCACGAATATACTCGACCTTGCAAGTTTTGTGTATAAGAATCATGCAGTCACCGCAACCGACCTGTTCATGCTTCGGGCAATAGAATTTTATGATTTCATTCAGATGTTGTTCACATTTCTCAAATTGTTCCTGCTCATTCAACCCGGTCGTTAAAACTGCCTCTTGTACAGGAACTAAAGTATGGTTTCTACTTATCCTTCGTCGTTTATGTTTGTCAAAGCAAGTAGTACACATGTACTCTTCACATTGCAAACAAAATCCGTTAGCATGCGTATTATTCCCATCATCTTCACACGGATTGCAAAATATGTCACTTCCTTGATTTACACTTCTCTTGCCTTGTACTTCCATTTTGTTATTTCTACTGTCTAAATGTTAAACGATTTAAATCGTAAACTTGTGAAGCAGTCAAACAGGAAGTACAAACTAGTTAAATAACATCTTCACGCTGTTCAAGTAGCATCAACTGTTATCAGTTTTATTTTGTTTACATATAAATCGGGGATGGGAAGATAATCTGCAAATTGAGTGAGCATATACTAAATATATTTTCCAATGTTATTTGAATTAGATTGCATACGTTATTGTGTTGAAGAATTAAAAGTACAATTGGAATATAATAATATAGATTGAAACAGACGATTTTATCCACAGACATTATAGAAAAATATATGTAGTTTTAAACAACAACGACAAAGAAACGGTAAGGGTAAAAAAGTCATTTTTAATTATCATGTGCATTGTCACAGTAACATACAGTCAAACAAATTCAACAAAAGGAATCAAAAGTAAATCATTTAGTATAAATTACTCTTCTTTATTCGTAACTGAAGATTTCCAGGACAATAGATATGAGACCTGATGATCCCACGCGCTAAACGTATTTTCTAGACAATGTATCTCACCTTTATCATACAATGTATAAATTGCGTATTAACATTATGCGAAATTGAATTATTTGCTGACAAAATATTGTGAGACACACGATCCCATGTGTTTGCAATAACAACCATGGAATTAAGAGAATACAAGCAACTCCTTATTCACCAATAAAGGTGTCTTACCTACAAACTTGACATTTAATTATACCAAACACAGCCTCCAAGCTTTTCAAATCAGTAAGCGCATGTATGTTTTACATTATATTTAAAACAAAAGTAAGAAGTGCTTTTTCCCGACTCTGTATGTAAAGAAACGAGTTGAACAGGAAAGAAGGGCACATATCATGTTGTTTTAAATTGAATTGATTTATTCTATCAGTGATTTTTTTTATATATCAGTAAATTCAAAGTGTTTCATTTAAATTTAGTAATTATGTTGAACAATCTATGATGAGTCTTATCACTAACAGGCAGTTTCAAGTGAGAATTCTATAGCGCAGGTGAGCTAGAATAAAATTTGTAAAGAGTTAACATTTTTTAACTTGATAATATTGATTAACAAACATAACCTGTGTATGAATATGGTGTATTTTTTTCACTTCGTGTCTTTTTTGTTAGCTCACATGAGCACGAAATGCTGAGGTGAGATATTGTGATCGCCTCGTGTCCGTCATCCGTGTCTGTTTCTTGTCTAACCACACTTAACATTGTGTATGTTATAGAGGCTGCATTTTTCACTGGTTCTTCATGAAACTTGGTCAGAATGACTACCTTGAAAAAAATCTAGGTCAAGTTTGAACAAGGGGTCTTCTGGGGTCAAAAACTAGGTCACAGGGTCAGATCATAGGAAAACCTTGTGTATACAATAGAGGTTGCATTTTTCATTGGATTTTCTAAAAAAACTTAGTCAGTATGATTGCTTTAATGCATTCTAGGTCGAGTTTGAATATGGGTCATGTAGGGTTAAAACTAGGTCACCCGCTCAAATCATAGTAAAACACTGTGTATGCAATAGAGGTTGCATTTGTCATTGGACCTTCATGAAACTTGTTTAGTATGATTGCCTTGATAAAATCTAGTTTGAGCTCGAAAAAGGGTTATCTATGGTAAAACACTAGGTCACGGGGTCAAATCGTAGAAAACCATGTGTATGCAATAGAGGTTGCATTTTTCATTCTATCTTCATGAAACTTTGTCATTCTGATTGTCTTGATAAAATCTAGGCCGTGTATGGATATCTGTAATATGAGGTCAAAAACTATGTCACCTGGTTAAAAACAAACGTGTGTATGCCATCCTGGTGACATGTACAGCCCAATCATCATGTAAATTGGTCAAAAGGTGTGCCTTGTTTGTACTTGGTTCATTTATTTGTCCGGTGTATACACCTATACACGCGAGACTACCTGACCTTCTGAGATTGCTCTGTCTGTCTGCTTTTTATGTTACTCTCTTTAGAATTTGTTTTTGATCCTCTGCTGTCATTGATATTTCATTAAATATACCAAAGTGCGCTCGCTTATGGTTAAGCTTTCTACAAAATTTGTATGCTGTATGTAAAAATTGTGCTATTGCCTTTTTGATGTCAATGTTACTTTCTATAACAGAGTGTGCTTGTTAACTGTTGCTGACAATGTTAATTTTATTTGATAGAATTGTCGTATAACTTGTACTACAATGTTACTTTCTATAGAACATCCTCGTTAATTGTTGCTGTCAATGCAGATATTTTAGCTCACCTGGCTTTGACAGAGTGAATTTATCTAATGGATGATTGTCCGTCGTCCGTCGGCCATCGTCCATCAACATTTTGATTCGAACGACATTTCCTCTGAAACCACTGGGCCAATTTTGATGAAACTATGCTGGGATGTTTCTTGCATGCAACTCTACCAAAATTGTTCAAAGAATTCCTTTCCATGCAGAACTCTGGTTGTAATGGCAAAACACATGAAAAACTTTTAAAAATCTTCTTCTCTGAAACAACAAGACCTAGAGCTTAGATATCTAGCATGTAGCACTGTCTGGTATACATGTACCTCTGCCAAAATTGTTCAAATTATGAGCCTGGGTCTAAAGTGACCCCTCCCGGGTGTCATTTAGTTTTACATAGGCTTATATATGATTTTTAAAACAACTTCTCTGAAACCACAAGGCCTAGCGCTTAGATATTTGGCAAGTAGCATTGTCTAGTGGACCTCTACCAAGTTTGTTCAAATCATGACCCCTTGTATTATTGGCAATTGATATACAGGTGAGCGATATAGGGCCATCTTTGCCCTCTTGTTTTATCTTATAGTTATGCTGTTCTCATGCTGCTGCCAATTTTACCGCATATAGAGTATGATTGTGTAAGTAAGTTGTCAGTGATACTGAATATCATTTTGAGAGCCATGGCAAACTAAAGCTTATTTGCAGGTTAAGACCTGTTTGGCTTTCCATAGTATCTACAGTTATCGTACAAAACGGTTTTATCTATATGAATTTCAAGGCTATGCGGATAACGCTTGATTATTAAAAAAACAGACATCTGAAGCAAATGCTAACAATTTTAGACAACATTGAAAACAACTTTGGAAACAACTTAACCAGCTTTGAAAAAATTCAGTTTGAATTTTTGTGCTGTCCCCGGTACTGTCCTTATGCTGTCAATAATAGTTTCTATAGAATATGCTTGTGCTGTCTGTTAAACAGTCAATATAATCTCGATCATTTCTTTCATTCAACTGTAATTTGCAACAGGGCAAGTTTCACTCGATTATGAATGTATGAATGTTTAAAAAAATGTTTTTGCCATTTGTTTATGTATTTGTATTAAAAACAAAAATCACAACAGGCGTTCGAAGTAAGTACACATGCAGCATACATTATTAAAAGTATCTCATTTTCTATGTGGAAAGATATTCCTGGTTCGAAACGACTATATCTACCAAATATTGGATACACTATTGCTTGCGATTACATGGCATGACCCTTCTTATGCATTGATAAATACGCCAGACTCTAACTGGACATTGCATCTCAAACACTGTTTCAAATTCATATGAGTAAATGAGTCCTGAAGTGTTGATGTCATATCTGTACCTGTCATTGTGTCAACGCTGTCTTATGACAGCGTTATTCAAATATTCGTTCTTGAGAATCAACGAATTTCAAAGCGGTAACTTAAGGAGCTTCATTCTTGTATTTAACACCGTACCAAATCAAGTTATTTTTAAAAATGTTTAATAATCTCGAAGCGACGTGTTCATCAGATATCTGAGATCAGTTGTGATGGTCCAATAGTTTTTGTTTTATATAATTATACAGTGGTACGCACTTATAGCGCACTCGGATATAACGTCGTAGTCAAATTTATTCCCCGACTTCATTTCCCCTTTATTTCTTTATAGTTACGTATTTGAATAGAACGAATAATTGGCTATAACTTTGTGATTGTCCGATCAAACAGGCAGTGTTCTATGTTTTCTTTGCTCGGTTATATCGAATATATAAGTAAGTTCATCCAACGATGTTCGACTAAGTTTATGACTCAATGGAAAATAAAATCTAAATAAAATAGTTTTCTTATCTAAAATGTTAAAATCGACCGTTATGTGATGCGAATTTCCTGTTTGAATGCATTCGTAAAGGCTTTTTCTGAGACAAGATAAAGACATGCCATTATAGTTTCGTAGCACTATTCTTTTATATATTAAGATATTGACGAAGAACATTTATTTAGTGGTTTTTGCGTTGTGTTCTAGGCTGACTCCAGGATGTTGTTGCTTTTAAATACAAAACATTTATAGAGCCTTAGTACAAAGTGTAATGTTCGTCTATTCATGACCGGTTGAACAATTCCGTTTCGTATCAGTATAATAATTAACGTCTAAGTTCAAGCAGGAGGGTCGAGTATGGTGGTACATGTATAAGATGTTAAGATGTCTGCCGCTCATACCGGAGGTTGCGAGTTCGAGCCCCACTGAGATCACGATCGCACCTCCTCATATGACACCAGTATTGGTCTTTTCAAGAAGCAGACTCGAAAGTTACTTGATAAGCTACACGTTTTCTTCACAACTGAGTTGAAATAAATTTTGCATGAATAGTTTTTTATTGATAGATCTATCACATATGTATGTAAAATCTTAATTAAGCAGGGTGTTACTTTGAGCAAAAATCCTAATTTTGATTATTTGACTTCGAATCTCTCTGATGGTATAGTGGCCGGGTACAATTTTATAACAATTTCATTATTTAAACTTCACATTGTTAGTCTTCCTACGATATGCAACGCCACAACCAACGATCTAAAGAATGGTGATTGTGATTTTGTAAATATCTAAGATGGAACAGTCGAACTAGGCTCTGACCTAAATGTAACAAATGTTTTAAAATTTAGACGACAATGAAAATGAAAGTCAATGTGGAGGACTGTGTATCCTACTGTCGAGTGAAAAATAACTCCCGAATGAGTTATTCCTGGTTTTCATGAAGTAAGTGTTTCTTGCGCGACAAAATAAAAACATAACACTGGACATTCGCATGATATTCATTCTTCTATCACTCTGCACATCTACATTTCAATGTCTCCCTGTGATATTTTTTTCATACATTTATACCTTCTCGAGGATATAAAGGGGAGCTATAAATGGTTGTAAAGGAGCGGTGTTCAAGCTTAAGCATGAACGCAGAAAACATAACGCTGAATAACCTTTTTGTAAGGTTTCATTCACTGCTTATGTTCTTGAATTATACATGAAAAACGTTAACATGCCCATTTTAGTGTTGCCCTTTCGGAGAAATGGCAATACATAGGGATCGCTTTGTTTGTCGGTCCGTCTGTCCCACAAACTTAACGTCGGCTGTCACTTTGCCATTTCTTAAAATTTCTTCATCAAACTGTCAAATTGTATTGCTTATCACAAAATGCCCGTGATGCCGCCAAATTGTGTATGTCAAGGTCATATTTGATTGGTAGCTTTTAGTTTACAAAAAAAGATCACAATTTTATTTGGTTACTTTGTAAAATGCTAGACCCCAAAAGAGTGAAACATGGAAAAAGCCAATTGTTTTTTTTATTGAAATAGCAGTTGCTTTGGAATGATATTTCTCGAAAAGTTAAGCAACTATTTGGTTATTCTAGCAAAGTGTACAGGTAAGAGGGCGACACAATTGATTTACTGAGCACCCATCTAGTTTCTAGTAAGTTGTACTTATTCGGCACTTCCTGGTAAAAGCAAAAAAAAAACCTGTTTAAAAAGAAACGAAAAAGATTCAGTTAGTTTTAAGTGAAAAATATCTAGTTGTTTACAAGACTCATTCTGGCTAGCAATGTTACCCCACCATCCCTGTACAATTCATAGACACGCTTTTTTGAAAGATGTTTGGCTTGACTAGTATATAACAGATCAAATAAAAGTTTCTTCCCATATGTATAGTTCTCGCGTCTAGTTTTAACAGTAACTGTCCTTTAGTTCGGGAAAACAAAATGCATTTTCTATTTTAAGATCATGTCATGTGGTCGATATATCATAAGCTCGGATCAGAGTTTATGTCAAGGCTTGCGCGTTACATCTACTTATCAAACTGTGGAGCATTTTATTTCAATGTCATTCGTGCGCCCCTTCTACAGCTTAGGGTTCTTGTTGATTCATGATCTTTGTCCCAGGGGTCGAAGAATAATTACATTTACCTGTTAGGGTATTCCTCTTCATAAAACTAGAGCACTAGCCCTGTTCAACACGTCTCTGGAATAAGGATCTATTAGATATGTAACATCCCTGCAGGAATGACCTTCCCAGCACCGAACACCCCAAGTCTTAATATGTTGGCTGTACGACTGGCTACTGTACCTCTCTTCTAGTTCACTTTGTTTCAACCAAAGTATTTTAGTTTCTTTTAACTTTGCACTTATGAAGAGTTAGCTCATGTTTTAATCATATGTCCCTGAAAGCGCCTTCCAGTTATAATGTTTGGAATATCACGTATACTAGAACTAGGAGATTATGAGAAAGCGCTAGCGCAATAAAGAAATGTTGTAAAGTGATATTTGCCATCCGTCCATTTATCAGCTTATCATAGCCATGATAGTTTTTGCAACAGGAACTCGACAGTTTGCCACAATAGTGGTATGACCACCTGGCAGCTCATAACACCTTTAGAAATTTCATTTTACCTCTGAGTCATATACTGTGTCGGTTATGGCAGGGCGGGTCATTACACAAATTACAATACTGCCTATAAATATAGAACAATTGAGCATATGAGACTTTGTATGCAGGTTGGTCATGACTGAAAAAACACCTTAACTATATGCAGGTCAGTAGGTCAAAGGTAAAGGTCGCCGTGGTCATTCTGTCCTAGGCGTTAATTCCTTATACAGTGTTTGCTTAAGGAACTTGGAACTTGTCACAAAATTGCTATGTCATCCTGGTACAACACTTTTAATCTCACCCCTGGGCCATACGATTCGTGTGTTGAGGATTGGGCAGAATCATGTCAATTCCTACACAATATATACACTACTGCCTATAAAAAGAGAAAATTTGAGCATATGCCACTCAAAATTGGTACTCATGTTGGCTATGACAAGTGGAACATCTCTCCCTATATTGAGATCAGTAGGTCTATTGTCCCAAGGTCATCGTGACCTTGAGAAGTGAAGTAATTTTATTGTCCAAAATAAATACGGCGCGGAGATACTGTGGAATACCGTCGGCAAAACTTTAGTTACAAACCAACACGTGCCAAACAATAACACAATTGATTTGCATAGTTTAAGTTTTCATTTGTTGATTTGGCGAAGCTTTGTAAATAGTGTGTATCAAACAGGTCAAGGCCAGTTATGCCCAAGGTCACAATAACAGAAGAGGATGTTGACAAATGTATCCTATGACTGTCCCCTAATAAAGTCCCATGTCCGGATTAACCTGCACTACGAGTTCTTAAAGAGCTTCACCACAAGAGATTACACAACACAGGAAACTAGCAGCGTCCTTCCAAAGGTGAAGTGCGGTCGTCGCTCCTGTCTTATGAAATCCAAGGCCAGTTACTACATGCTAATTGCTCTTACATGTATTGCTTCCAAAGTATTGATGCAGATTCTGGTTTCAAACATCATAAAGCATTTTTGCAATAATAACTTGCTAAGCCAATACCAGCATGGCTTTAGATCTAAGCATATCACTGAATCCAAACTTATTCCCTGTTTGATATTATTTTTGTTTTTATCAGCTCCACACAAACGGTACAGTACAGCATTGAGAATGCTAAGCAAATAAATATAATAGTTATGGATTTCAATAAAGCTTTCGAAAAGGTTGATCACAAAAACTTATCTACAAACTTAACGAGCTGGGCATCACGATGGATGCAATCTTTTCTAAATGGTCGTACTCAAAAACTAGTAGCGATGATTGCAATTTCTACTTTGCATTTAAAGAGATCTCTCATTCTTAACCCTGTCTTTGACAAGCGCCACCCGGTTGTGATCGTCTATTGATTGTCGGGTGTACTATATTGATGTTGATGTTGACAAGAGCAAACACAGTGATCATGACTTTGAAAGAGTCAACTGTGATTGCCTGTTTTTCAATGAAAGTAACACGTTCCACTGATTTACAGTTCTTGGATAAAATGACTCTTGATGTTCTGAAGCTGTCCTCGATGCAATGATGTTCTTAAACTAGATGATACCAGTAGGCTATGGCTATTCTCAGGATATATGGCGACAACAGGATTTTTATTTTGTAAAACAATGTAAGTTGAGCTCTTGTGTTTCTTATTTCAAATGATGGTCAGTTTAGATAATATAGCATATCTAAAACGAAACTAGTATTATGGTGCCATTATTGTATCAAAAGTGACGAATCATGCAGCTCTTTTTTTTAATTTTGTACTTGATTTATACGACTCTTAGTGTAGGGGCCCCAAACTGTGGATGCATATTCTAATTTAGGCCGTACTATTGCTTTATACGAATGTTCTGTCACTTTTGTAGTATAAATTTTCACATTCCTCCGTTAAAAACCAAATGACTTGTTAGCTTTGTTGGTGATTGTTTTAATACAGTGTATGTTTATTTGTGTGAAGTTTTGGAGTTTCACACCTAAATATTTTGATGATTCATTTTTTCTAGGATGTAAGTATGAACTTTATAACAAAACTGAATTGTCTTTAGTTAAAGTGAGATCTTTTATTTATCAGGACGGCAAAGCATTAGCCAATCTTGTTTTCCATTTGCTAGCAGCTTCCAAATCAGATTGAAGAAGTTAAGCACCAGTCACTTGTTTCATTTAAAAAAAAAGGTTGAGTCATTGCTCAGCTGTGTAAGTTATTTTAAAGTATTATTACATGTATCACTAAAAATAAAGATATTTTTGTTGTCATTTTTAACAATAGTCTATAATTTTAATGAATTAACACTTTGAAAGGAAAAAAAGTTGTATATTATTAAATGCAAGTCAGATATATTTGATATATCTGATATATCTAATATACTTTTTTGAGTACAACTCAAGAATCTTAAAGGGACATACCCTATAACTGATGTCAAACTAGATAACCTTCGAAACATAAATAATAGATCTTTGGAAGTATTATAACTTAACCTCAAAGTTTTAGCTATGCATTCCCAGTCATTATCGATAAAAGCAGAGGTTTAAAATATACTGTAGTTCCGTAAACCATTCAATAATCTATGTAGAGTTGTTGTACAATAAATGGGTGGATGCGATTTATTACAGAAAGCCTTTATATTGATTAATTGTGGTACAATGGGGGTAAAATGGGGTATTTTTCGCGATAGGTATTTCTTTGAAACTGCATTTATTTGTCATTTTACGTTCATTGAACACATAATCTATATTTTGAGAATATAATCTGTTAGATGTACGAGTGCCCCTTTAAGAATTTACATAAGTAAATTATTTGCTATAATACCATCATTTCAAAGTGTATGTTAATGTAATTAATGGGTAAATACAATTCTGAAAAAAATAGAATTCTTTAAATGATTAAACATGCAAGAGATTGGAAAGATTTGAAATAAGTTTAGCATGCTAGTGACTATTAAGTATTTTCATGAAAGTTACAAGGGTGGGGTGTGATTAGCATTTGACATAACACTATACTGTGTAAATTTACCCTGTAGTCTTCCGTTTATTCATGGGCTAAGACTTTCGCAAGCATGTACAGCACAATCAGGTACAAGGAAAAACAGTGAAAAGAGTAGGCGCCTCAATTCAAAATGCATTGTAGCATGGCAAAACATGTTACAAGTACTTAAATATAGACTTTAGTCTGTATGTTCATGTTTAAAATCTGAACGTCTCATAAAAACGTATTTTCCGTTTTGCTTTTCTTACTAACTGGTAAGAGTGGCATTTACATGCGTGAGCAATGAAACAAAGTTTTTTTCTAACAGCAAAGTATTCTCATCTTAGGCAATTGACCAGAGTTAAACTTGACATTCGATTTTTGTTAATTTAATTAAATTTATCCATTACATTGTATTGGGTATGCTGTATTCAAAACAAGAAACCATTTAATATTCTGAGGATTTTTCTTTATCTGCCGCATAAAAATATGTCTATTTTGTTTTTTAAGTACCAAATTTTTCAGCGCGCCTCGGTAGCGTTTGTCTAGCGAGAGTCTAGTCAAGCATAAGTCGAAATGTATAAACACCACTGTATGTTTTTCATCAGTTTATTCCATAAATAATCCAATATACACATTGAACTCATGATATAATACTAACATTTAGCATTAAAATATTGCTTGATTATAATAGTTTGATTATACTCAAATCTTATAAATGAAACAAGAAAAAACACACCAAAGAAACAAGAAAAAACATTAAAGAGACAGACAGTGCTTAAATTTAGCATACGCAAAATCATATACTAGTGAATTCATACAACGATCAAATAGAAGTGCACAAGTTAAACCAGATCTTAACCCGATCTGATCTTAACAAAATGGAAAGCGTTCAAACAGGACTGAGTAATTAGACCAAAAGGTTTTGTACAATCATTCAATCATGAGCCTTTTCACTCGCCAATAGTATGTCATTACACATTTTGTCATTATATGTTTGATGACTGTTCCAATGCATGACTCAATAGTATCGTGAACGGCGCACTATACAGTACCAAACGGAAATATGTTTTCATTGGCTTGTTTAATCGTGCCGTTTTAGTACAGTGGTAAACAGTTATTTTTATGCAATCTGTTTCATTGATATCTTCTGTTCAGCCACGTGTCGTTGGTAAAATAATAACTAAACTTAGTGGGAATACATTGCTCGTTATTCAAATGTTCTACTAGGTTAATCAAATGGAAGAGCTCAGTTATCATGCTATTTACCGGTTAAAAATCCAATAATTGATATTTCAGGATACTGACCATTCTGATGCAGTATCACCTGAATCAACACAACACTTCATTAAGTCATTGTTCCATGTATTTTAGGCATGTACACCGTTTATTTCTAATATTTTCTTTTTTATTGCACTTTATTGAAGCGTTGTACTGTAAAGTTTTATATGAGCATGCATTTTTCATATTACCTTTTCTCATAGCTGGCCTGTGTAACAGGCTTCTGTTGATCTGGTTGATTGTGAATGTTTCAGGATTATTTATCTTACTATCTATTGGTGACCTTGACTATATATATAGGTGTATGCCAACATGAACATTACTCAAAACGCTGTTCAGTCCCTTTTACATAGTAGGGGTAAACACGAAGGGTGTCCCAGTAAACCGTAGAATTTGCATCATGTACAAACACTTATCCACACATTTCACACAAAGTTGCACAAGTATTTCATACATTATTTCTACGTTTGCTCATAAAATTTAATGAACAGTTCTGGTAAGATAGAAAATCTAGACAAAATAAAATATATCCATATAACGCCCTACGACGCGAACAAACGTTATGCATGTAATGTAACGTCTTATTTGAGAGGATGTCGTATTTAAAATCGGGAAGAGATCAAATACACAATCAGGATTTTCAGCAGGGCTTCTTTGCGTCTAATATGAATTTCACTTTTTCCCCGTCTGAACGAAGTCCGATTGCGGGATACACATCAAGAAAACGTGTCACCAACTTTGTTTCTCCAATCTGAAAATGATGAAACTGCAAATTATTTCAAGACAAGACGTTGTAAGCACGATATCAGTGTACATTGTAAATGTCCAAGAAATAGCGTCATATTGTCATACAGTCAAACTTGTGAACAAAGGCCGGTCAAGGGAAACCATGAAAATGGCCGTTGTTCACAGGTGACTTTTGTTCAGAAGTGTGGTCAGTTGTGAAAGTTTCATCATACTAAACATTGTTTATCAAGTTTCATCATCACTTGTCAGATAAACTGGCTATAAGCATTAACCGAATAACGATTTATCCGAATTTCGTGCATATGGATTCATATTCTGCAAACTGTCGCACTTGACAAATCAAATACAAAGTGACTTTGATTCGAATCTACAATGGCAGAATTTAGTTTATCGACCTTAAAACGCTTTAATAAGCCAAAGACTGTGACGCTGATCACTTTTCGTAATGTCATTTTTCCATGTATTGTGGGCATGTTCACCGTCAATGTCTGCTATTTCCTTTATTTGTTTCACTTCATTATAGTGTTCGACTGCACAGTTTTATATGAGCATGCATTTTACCTGTTACCTTTTCTAATAGCTGGATGAACATGTTACTGTGGAACATACTTCTGCTAATTTGGTTGATTGTGGGTGGTTTCGGGATTATTTATCTCACTATACTTTGGTGACAATGGCAATGTTGGTTTTACATATTACTCAAACAGCTGTTCAATACATTTTACATAGCAGGGGTCAATACGAAGGGTGTCCCAGCATATCGTAGAATTTGCCTCCTGTATAAACACTAATCAACGCATTTCATCCAAAGTTGCACTAGTATTTAATACATCATTTCTACGTTTGCTCATAAAATTTAATGATCTTTTCTGGTAAGGTATAAAACCTAGAATATATATATTCATATATTTTTGTGAAAAAAAACATTGTGTAGCAAAAACTTAGCTCACCAACATTGTCAACATATTTTCTCAAATTGCTATCTTGATTTTACGTGTGTTTTTGCTTCTAGCAATTACTTTGACATTTCATGTCATGCCATTTTGGAGAAATTATTTTTTTCACCAAAAACTTTGAAGGATCAGCTTTAAATACAGGCTAAATAAAGGTTAAATAATGACATGACTATACAATTAAAGATGACAATGATATTCCTATGGGTACCGTAATTTGTAATCAAGGTTCAATCTAAATGTAGGAAATCATATCGTTCATTTGACTGTTTATCATTACCAGATATTTGCATATGTTATCGTAGTGTAGTAGACCAACATTAAACTATGCAACACTAGAACATTTTCTAATGATAAATCCATACTTTTCACCCATACGGCAATTAACAAATTATTTTGCAAAGAGATACACAGGTAATGACAATGGGCAAACAAATAAAGTGACATAATATCGGTTTACGTTAACAGAAACGCTAACGAACACTTTGACCCAATGAAACCATGAATGTAACTTATCAGTCATATCATTAGGAGGCAGTCAACAGTTTTGCGCCCTAGTTTCGAATTGGCCCTGGTCAAATTTCTGTAGAAAGGGTACTGTTGAGAGATAATGGTGCAGTTTGTGTAGAGAATGATAAATATTGCTATATTCTTGAATGAGTGTTGAAACATAATCTGAAATACAAATATGTCGCTTATTGTGGCTCTGTGTAAAACCGGTGCATGAGAATGGAAGTAGGTGATTTTTCACTAGTCTGCAGTTGGCAGAATGCATTTTGCAGTGGCATACAAACAACTGTAAATAGCAAAGAACCGGCACAGTATATACCACTTTTTGGTGCCTTTTCTTATTTAACAGAGAGTCAGGTGTCTGAAACTGTCTGAAATATAATTGTGAAAAGCTGTGATTTTAAGTACTTTTTTAATTAAGCTCCAGACAAGAAAATGTAACAAAGGGAGATAATTAAGAAAGGTAAACCAGAGTTATGGTTCTTGCACACTACACTTCATCTTATTGCGCTAGAATATTACTGTACATGTATGAAATTTCAAGTAATTCCCTCGGTAAATTTGTTCAGGGACATAATAAAAAGTTAAAGCTTTATATACAATATCCTTATAATGTATGGCTTTCTTCACAATAACCACTTTATGATAATTCACTAATGATAAAATGATTTATTAAGGAAATCACAAAATGTCTTTAGCTGTGCAGCAACATGACTGCTAGTATTTACTATTAAAATGTCTATGTCCATACGT
The DNA here is from genome assembly GCA_022818135.1 of Saxidomus purpurata. Taxonomy (NCBI): domain Eukaryota; kingdom Metazoa; phylum Mollusca; class Bivalvia; order Venerida; family Veneridae; genus Saxidomus; species Saxidomus purpurata. The sequence goes on along the minus strand of JAFMSR010000019.1, from coordinate 19,354,670 downwards.
TTAGTCTAATCTAATAAAATTTCGCCTGGTTACATAATTTACATTTTACTACAATTTTACTGTAAAACAAAGTGACTGAGCGTGGACTTTTGACAAGTACAATTAAGAATTGAAGTTGTTTTTTCTGCATTTCATCGAGGTATGAACTGTCAGAAGTTTTACACCTAATTTGCATAAACACCGAAGGGTATGCTTATCTACAACTCAATGGACATGGTTGATTTATTTTCTCACCGTTTGAATCGCATTTTCACACTAGTAAGAAGAAATAAGTGTAAATACAGGATGGGGATGAAAAAATGAATATCAACTTTTTCTCGAATTTTACTTCAAAACTGATATAGATGGATAGAAAATGATCTAACTAAGAAAATGAATACCCATAACCCTATGTTTATTTCAAAAATAAAATTATTACAGTCATTTTTCAATTTTTATGTGATAAGCGGTGAAGTATAGAGTTATCTTTCACCGGTAAATGCGCGGAAATATGTATCTCATAGGTGAGAAACACTATTCCTTTTTACTTCTCAATGGTGACATGCCCTGAATCCGTACACGATTTTATAAATGAAAAAGTAGCACGTCATGAATATTAATGAGAAGCTGTGAATACGTACCTGCGTTCATCGTGTCATGAAAAGCGGGCGCTGGGGCAGAAATAACCAATCAGAAAAGAGAATTTGTGTGAAATGATTGCAAATTGTAATTATTAAAACATAGATGCTCTGTCTGTTCTATATCACTGACGTGAACTAACAGAAGATATGTAATAGCTCATTAAACCTTCTGCAATAGTGATGTGAATGTAATAAAACTTTCGTAAAAGTCCCTCCTATATTACGCTTTAAAGAGCCAAATGAAACATAATTCCGAACACGGAATTCCAAGAAAAAAAAGCTCTGATATTTCTTGATGGATCATATAGAGGAAAAGTCCTCATTTCAGCGATATCATCCTTTGATTGATTTAAGCATATTGTGCCATATGTAATTACAGCCTGGATAAAATGACGAATTCTGAAATTTTTCTCTTTAATTGCCGTAGCTGTTAGTGTTCTACATGTACAATGATCAAATACAATTTACGATGTACTTGTAGCAACACTGATCAAAGAACAATATAACGATTATTTCTATTTGGTTTCATAATATGTTGTCAAATGGTTTCGATTCAGGCCGTTTTAAGAAACAGCTGCCGACAGAGATAATGTACGCATTGTAAGACGGGCGCGATTTGTTCCTTCTAGAACCAGAATGTGATGTGACAGAACTGATTCTGAATTGAACGATTCCTTTATTGGAATAAGGTTAGCTCTTTATTCTGGAGATGAAAAGCAAAACACTGTTTTAAAGATTAATAATAATAGAAAAAAGAAGATTAAAACACTAGTGATAAAATGTATCTATGAAATAATATAAAAATATGCACCAAATTTGGATATCACATGCAGGGATCACGCTGCTGGACGACAAGTTTCTGATCACGTCACTACAACAATTCTGCTTGGAATCCGGAATAAGAGGAATTAATTCCGAGATGTAAACAGGCTTAATCGAACGCTTCAGGAGTGCTTTTAGAAATCAAATCTCAGTTCAGAACTACCAAATCGAACCCGTCTTTCGGAATAGAATGAATTACTAGTAATTACGAAAAAGTGAAAAAAAAAACACTTAATCGAACGCTTCGGATTTGCTTCTAGGAATCAATTCACAATTCAAAGCTATCAAATAGCACCCGTCTTTATTCTGTGCGTGAAAATACTTTGATTAAATTTTGAAGCACATTCTACAACTACAGGAAACTGCGCTGATGTTCAGATCTTATTTTACATTATTTACTGTGTTACATATACATGCATATAAGTATAACAAAGTTTGTATTTCACATAAAGAGTCAATATTGCTATCAGGTATGTACTATGTATTTGTGTTTCGATTAAATTAACCTTAAAATGTGCAGAGAATGACAACGTTCACAGTGCGTGTTCTGCTTTCATGCACGTGTCACTTAATATATGTTTACATCGACTGTGGAACAAGATCAATCAAGTTGTAAAAGTTTAGCTTGCTTTCAAGACATCACTTATGATATCTATCACATATTTATTAGAGTTAGTCAACATTTTAGATAACGTTATCCTATTGCAGCTGGCTATGACATAAGGTTCCTCGGTTAAAGACGGTTAAAGAAACACTTCGAGTTGCCTGACAGGAGTCGAAGAAAACGTCGTACCACTACACTACGGCAATAAACCCGTACTTAAATCAGTACTAGAATATAGGAAAACTTGAAATCGATTTTCTAAACTAGTTGTTTATTATAAGGGAAAACTATTTCTGATTTTAGCACCCGTATTCTAAAGAAGAGCACTTACGCATGGCACCCTCTACTGCTGAAGTGACATTTCATGTGTGATACTTTTTAGACATGTATTTCAACCCTGTTGATTGTGAGCAGATACTGCATTTTACGAATTCAAACAAAACAGCACAGAGCATATCCTCAATTTCTACAAAGAACATGGAACAATACAGGAAAAATAACAATATACAAACTTTATATAAAATGTTGTTTCGCGAAAATAGATTACTATGAGGATATACCCACAATGCAAGCATTTAACTACTCTAAAAACAAAAATAATATCAAACAGGGAATGCCTTGCGTTTCGACTACTGTATTTTATAACTAGCATACTTCATGTAACACGTCATTTTAAGGTAGTTCGCGCTGTTCCTCGGCCAAAATAGAATTACATCAGGTTGACCAGAAACCTGAAAGGATTACACCTGCAGTAAAGACCGTTACGGAACCATACCTTTTATTTAATTTTGACGTCGGCTACCTAGCAATAGAATGACGTCAAGACGCCACCTAGGGACACAGTCTGTGTAAGTGCTATATCGTGCGTTTTTCTTTATAACTCGGCTCAGAAATATCGTAAAATGAAAATTTAAAATGTGCAGTTTAGGAGGTGATATTCTCTCTCGATTGGTATATTTCAGTATATTGAACTAACTTGTTTGTACATTTCGCTGGTAGACAAACGACGTCCATACGTCATCAAGCGGACGTTTTTCGACGTACAAATGTACGCATAAATGTGAATTTAGCCAATACGCCCTGGTATAAGTCTTTAACAAAATATCAATGTATTCAATGAGAATTTATCTACAAAATTCGTGCGCCTTTTATGTCACTGTACTCCGTAAAATGAAAGAAATCTGACGCCGAAATATCTTTAGGCGGAAGTATTTGCATTAAGATTTTGTCAAATTAAGTATATAGTCCTGGCAGAAGTTTTTCAAAATTTAATAAACTTTTCTTCGAAGATTAATACATAAAATTGACGAAAAATAAATCATGCCGTTCTCGGTATCGATACATTCATTGATTCATTCGCCTGTGAGCATAACGTCGACATTTCAGCAATAAAAAGATATGTCGCAATATGTGTGTCATATTTAATCTAAATGTATGAATTTTTATTACTTCCGAAGAAAAGTAGCTGCCACATTTCATGGAAAAAAGAGTATTATGAGGATAATTTGTATTCCATTTGATAAACTTACTATTTCAGTCAGAAAATGCATTTTGCGGCGTCGATCGAGATTACAGATACGAATATGTGTGAAGTTAATATGTGGTTATAGAAGAATTGAAGAAACGACTAAAATATTCCTTTGTTATGTTCTGGATTAGAGTAGATATCTGTTATTTACGCAGCCATTTTTAAACTGTAGGGGCGGCTTTGTAGTCTAAGGCGTGCTTACTTTTTATTGCTATGCGACTTCGAATCCTGGTAATATATTAATTCATATACTATAATCAGTTCAATATTTAGATAACATAGACTCTACTACACTCACCGAAAATGAAAACTTTACATTTTATTATACAAATACTTAACACAATATTAAATCAATGTATTTCACTCTTACTCTATAAAATAAGACAATAATAAGAAGATAATACGCCAAAAAGTTGAAGTCATTTATCATGCATAAAAGGGAGATAATAGTGAAAAAAAGTACATGTATGTTTATCAATAACAAAATTGTTTGTCAAGACAAAGTATTCTTTTTACTGTCAGTTTAGAGAAATTAATGTCAAGACTAGAAAACTCTTTTTTTTTTGAAAACACGATGCAAAAGCGAGAGTTGAGACTCCAAAGATTAAAATTCTTAAATTACCTCCCTTTGAATTGAATATATAGGTGAATTTATGACCTTAAATCTGAAAGCTCCTGTGATGATCTTTTGTTGTTGATAAACTCACTCCCTAACTGATCAAGTTTAACATTCTTCCAAATGATTGAATTCCACCTCCTGCATTTTTCTTTCATCCTATTATTAACCTGTAAAGCTTTCATTTTGGGTCAGTGTAGTCAGGAATTGGTTGTTATGAAATGTATCAGTTGCTTAGTTGTGGAACTTATATCCACAGAATTGATAAACAAACGTCATTCAACAATATTGCAGTAAACAGCGACCATTATTGTTTTGTTTTTGGGTTTTAGGCCCATGCTCCTTGCGAAACTGAAACTGAAACTTTCTTACATAAAGAGTCGGGTCCGGTGAGCAGGGCTCGAATCCTAGTGAGAGGTGGCAGCGATTTAAAGTCAGTTACTGTAACCACTCGCTAACGGGGGTGATTCAGACGATGTCAACTGAATAATTCGGCAAAACTATCACACACATGTACATATTAATATTTACATAGATATTTTAAGTTCTCCACGATGTTTAGTATTATGCGACAATATTGAACTGGCACTCATGAATATTTCGTATATGTGGTCGGTAATCTTCGGATGACAATATAACAAGGGATTGATATAGAATATCAATTTCGTACTGTCGAGATATCCCATTCCGCAATGGTGTAGTGGATCAGGCATTTGACTACCAATCAAGCGTATGCCGGTTCGAGTCTGGCTTGGTGTTTTGTTTTACCTTTTATTTATCGTTTTGTTGCATATATTAACTATTGTAACATACATCATCTGTATTACCTGTGTAATTGCCAAATATAAGTTTGCTGGTAAAATCTAAAGAACTATTTACGAGGAAGACTTGACTTTCATGTGCAGTCACAGTATGAAGTTTGCGTCGAAATATAAATATGGTAAATAGGACAGTTTTAAAATGTTGTAATGGCTCACACTTGTTAAAGACATTATATTAAAAAAGACAATTTTCAGATACTGGCTATATTCGTATGAACTGGTGAATTTTTATGTCGAAAGGCGTCGGTTTTACGACGTTGTGACGCAGTACAATGACATAAGAAGCGCATCAATACTGACAAAGGTAAGCCGAAAGGGTATCAATATTGTTGGCTAAGGGCTTGGTTCACTTAGGATCGTTTTTGACCCATTCCAAAAACCTTATTTATCGATATTATGTTGGAGTGTAATCTTTTTCACGAATGATATCGAAACAATCATACGGTTATCTTTAACAATAAAAAAATATGAGAATTTGAAAAGGGGACAAAAAAAATGACGAATCCGCATTTTTAACGTCATTGACGTCAGTACAATTTTTAGAAGGCGGACATTGTTATCTTTTTAGTGTCGGTACATACGCTGTTTTATGAAGTTTCTCTTTTTACTGTTTTGACATTTTGGCGGGAAACCAAGTGAGAGTAATCACAATTAACATTGTTTCGCAAAGCATTATCAAAATCACAGGTAAAGGTGCAACTGTCCGCAGGTAGAATCATAACTTTTCGACTTTGTATGATAAATTAATGGTAAAAAATAGTTTCTATATGCTTAAAATATTTGGTCGGTAAAATACCGGGAAGATCACGGCGCGTAGTCGTACCAGAATCGTCACAGAGTACTGAAAAGAAAATATGTTCCCCGATTTCGTAAATCTAAAGAAAAAGAATACTTCTTGTAAAGATATAAAAAGTTTGTCTCGGTGCAGCTACCTGCGTAATACATGTAACATCAAGGTTTTTATTTCGGTCATAGTTGTAAGCGCATTTGCAAAAGACACAAGTTGGTTGTTTTGAAATTAACTTGTTACCAGCCGTGCTTAGTATATTGTTCAGCATAAGGCTTGAAAAAACTAATTATAAAAAGGACACACATTCAATATTCCAGATCAGATACTTCTGCGTTTACCACCTGCTAAAGTGATCGCCTGAATCAATTCTGCGCACGAAATATTTCGCAGTCGTTATCGTTACTTTTACATTACAAGATGAAGAGTCCCGAATTGTCCGTTATTATACAGCTCTTCTCGCCTTCATCTTCTGGTAAATGCTCGCTTCTATAATCCTTGTACTTCAAAATTGTTTAAATATATCTATATACAAAATATATGTTCATCACATTCTTATTCGGTTCTTTATTTCTACAACTCAAGAATACACATCTGCACAGTTAAATAATACAAGTGCAAAATAATACCAGTAGAACTTACATCTTTCGAGCCAGTCACAGTGTCGCAGTGGTAGCGTGTTCACCTCCGGATCCGAAGATCCTATCAGTGCCCTAGTGATAGTGTCCCTACGCAAGACACAATAATTAAGCATTACCTCTTTTGCGATGTCATACAGAGTGAGTATTTTAAGTTGTAATAACTTGTGTCGCAACCGAAAATGAATTATTAGGTAAAATCTTCCGAAACAATTGTTTGCTGTAACGAAAACATCACTATCAAATAGCGACTTTAGTGAATTACCTCCCCTGAATGTCATAATAGGTGGCGCTAATGTCAAGTAGGTCCAATATCGATTTCCTGTCTAGCTCGCCATTGTTGTTTACCGATGCATTTGACAGGTTGATCTATATGTTTTGATTGTTAAAAAAATGCCTGAAACCACATGTTCTGTACCCTTTTGTTCACGGAAAGGAAGACACAGATTCCCTAAAGACAAATTACGACGACAAGCTTGGGTGCAAGCTATAAAACGGGGAAAAACGAAGTATGAGATGTGGTCACCTTCTAAGTTTTCTTACATCTGTGAAAATCATTTCACCGAGGAAGATTACCATGCTGCATCGTACACTTATTCAGGTGAGATGATTATAAAGTTTCTGCAATGCATTTGATGAAATGACCTCAAAAAATGACTTTTCCATTGCTACATTTATAGATTCTATAATATCACAGGTGCTTAAATTCTTGGAATTTACGTCTACTTTCACTTTCAATATACGGACATACATGTATGCAGTCGGATATCAAATATGACACGCAAATATTAATATCAAATAAATTTTGACAAGAATACTTGTACCACCGAAATAACAGGAATAATAAACTGATAAAGACTATTTCTACTTTCTTTTTCACTATATGCATACTGGCTAGAGTCCTATAACCGGACACTTTTCAAACAGTGACTGACAAAACAAATAGTGAGATTTCTGGTCAAATAGTTAAATTAAACTGTTGTTGTTGGACTTTGTTGATAGAAATCAAGTGTCTGTCTGATCACCACCATATGATTATAAACATTAACAAATTATTCACGCGTTTTAACAAGTGTCCGGTTTGATGGTTGTCCGGGTTTGGTGGTCCCCAACCAGTATAGAGAACCACTCCAAAATTAATACTAGTCGGTCAAAAGCTATACATAGCTTATGTTTTTATATGTTATTGTAACATGCCGACATAAAATAAACTTTGTATTTGTATACTTTAGTTTCAGTAGCCTACTGAAGCCAGACATTGTTTAGTTTTGTATTGATAGAGAAACATCTCCATGTAATAAAACCACATGTTAGTGTGTTTGAGTAATGAAATAAAGGATCAGTTATAGAAATTAAGTTTGCAAATGCCAAGTGTAGGGATGAAATAAACTGTATGTGTCTTAAACAAACTTTTTTCTGTATATTTTCAGGTGTCCATTGAACAAAACAAGCACTAGTGCTGTACCAAGTGTATTTTCTTGGACGTGTAAAGACACCTTACAAAAAAACAAGGCGCGGAGAGAAAGACATCTGTCCAGAGAAGACCGTAAACGAAGTTTATTTCAGGACATTTCCACTACTGTTAACATACAGACAGAATCAGATGATGTGATTTACTTTGCTCAGAAGTTGGACATTGTTTGTGACGAGTTTAATGTAGGGGCCAGTGAAGAGATTTTTTCCTTTGATCGCCAAGAGCAGGTTGAAGAAACTGAAGAACCGATGGAAGGTGTTTATTTGACTAAAGATGCTGAAGTACAAACACTAAATCTTCCAGCCTTCAGCATTTACAATTTTCAACATGACCCTGCAGCTGTGCACTTTTACACGGGGCTTGAAAATTATGCCAAGGTTTTCTTTGTTTTAAATACATAAGGACCTGCTGCCTACTTCTTAAATTACATATACCATTCAGTTGTTAGTGTGAATGTTCCTGACCAATTTTTCATAGTTCTAATGAAGTTAAGGAGAAACATGACAAACTTTGAACTTTCTAGAATGTTTAGCACTACTGAAAGTGTCATTTCAAATATATTCATAACATGGGTTATATTCATGCATAAACAGTGGAGAGAAATAAACATTTGGCCCAGCCAAAGTCTTGTTAAACATTTTGCTCCAAGCAGTTTCAAAAGAAACTATCCAAAAACACGTGCTGTTATCGATGGAACTGAATGCCCAATCAAAAATCCAAGAAATCCTATTTCACAACAGGCTACTTTCTCCACTTATAAAAATCGCAATACGGTGAAAGTTTTGATGGGTATAACACCGGGGGTTTAATTTCATATGTGTCGCCATCCTATGGAGGATCTACCAGTGACAGACAAATTGTAGAGCGAAGCACACTTACAAAAATGTGTGATCAAAACGACAGAATAATGGCCGATAAAGGTTTTAATGTTCACGACTTGTTTGCTCCTCATGATGTTCATATTAACATTCCGACATTCTTCAAGAAAAAGAACAGGATGTCAAATGAGACAGTTATTAGAGACCGGAAAATATCAAGCAAACGTGTTCACGTGGAAAGAATTACAGGCCTTGCAAAAACATTCAAGATACTAACATATCCTATGACAGCAACAGAAACAAAGCTGTCAAGTGAAATTATATTTTCATGTTTCATGTTGTGTAATTTTAGAAATGGCATTGTGTCTTCATATGCATGAAGTAATTTTCTAGCTGAACAATAGCGATGTGTTCTAACCATGCTAACTGAAATAAATTGTTTTCCAAATTTGACATTTTCTCTACCCATTTTAACTAGTATGGATGTAGTGACTCGATTGTGGCTTAGGAATACTGTTTGTAGTTTCAAGCTCCACTGGGGTCATGCCATACCCCATATGACTCGAGTACTGGTTTTTCCAGGAAGCGACTCTGGAGTTACTCGCTAAAGTTCATACTTTCTTATTTGTATGTGCTTAAATAAATAAGATGACTGCAAGTGTGCCTGTCTCTATGACCAGTGTGATCGGTCAAGGGCTTTTTTTTTCCAGAAATTTAGCAGGGTATGACAAAATGATGCTGTGTATGTCTAAACCAGCATAAGAATTGTAGTCTATGATCCGAATAAAAATCTTTACCAAAACCAATGAAAGCTACATACTGTTTGTGCTATGTTTGCAATGTTCAAATTATCCAGTTTTTTTATCTATGCAAAAGACTACCCTACATGTACAGGGAAAACTTCCTTTCAGAACAGTATAATAACACAAATAACAAAACTGTAACAGAAGCTGCTTTCGTTTTGAAATATTTATGAAGCAAAAGTCGTCACAAAGTACTGTCAGCAACAGGGGACGGACATTACACAAAGTTACTATTTCAAATATATTCAAAGGAAGAAATTTGGTAAATGATCTCAAACAAAAATAATGTACTGTATAAAGCTTACTTTCTTGTGATTAATAAAACGTAGATAAAAGGCATTAAAACTGTAATCTTTTGTAATATCATTTCTAAAAAGGGTGAAATTTTCAAAGCTAACGTGTTACAAGTGAAAATCACCATTTTTTGACTACATCTGACGTTCCTGTAAGTTTTCTTTTGAACTTTCTCAAAAACTTTTCACCTGTACATACAGAACTATGGTGCAGCTTTCATAAAAACCTTATTTCATGGTTCTGTAACAGGTAGTTTGAGTGATATGGCCATGTACATGTTTTTTCAACTACATTGGGCACTTTACTCTGCATCAGGCCACATGTTATATAAGGAAAAACACAAATTAATGAACATAAACTTTATTTTTTTACACATCAACTGAAATATGATTAACAGTATTAATGCACATCATCAACACAGTTTACTCAATAAATATGTAGAACACAAAAATTTACTTTGATACAATAGGGGGTGGTAAAGATGTCTATTTATTTTATGCTTTCTGGTAAAATAATGTTTCAAAGCTTTGAAAATACCAAAATCTTCGACCCGGAATGCCTCAGATTTTTTATCAAAAAGTGAAAATTTAAAGTGATATTAAACTGAAACAAACATTTAGATGCAATATGTATATGTGAGTGAGTGAATGTATATCGTGCATGTATTGTCTTTGCCTTATTTGTCATGTATGTAAATACATTGCGAATTGTTGAAATTGAAGTCTTGAGTCTCTGTGTAAAAACTAACAATATTAAACACTAGTTTGTTATTTACATATCATCAGAGTATTAAAAACTATATAACAAATCACATCTCTAAAAGTTGTTGCTCTGGTCACATGGTTAATAGTCTGAGGTTCCTGGTTCGAATCCCTGGAAAATTTCAGTCAGTGTTTCCCCACCCTTCTAGACATGAACTGGTTTAGAACCCTGTGTGCTGTACACTTGGCATGTGAAAGAATCATTATGGGGTTTACTTATAGAATGATCTAGGGTCTGGTACCCGGATTCCCTTGAACCGGTCCAGAATATTGGCCAGTTCACCCAGGTAGCAGTCACAGGGTCGGCCGCAACATATGAATAGTTAAAAAACACACAACATTTCTAATGCCTATCATCAGCATAGATAAGTTAAATAAAATGTCTGTACATCAGATTTGTGAACTAATTTTTTTTTGGTATGTAAATCTTTTCTGAACACATTTAGAATACTTTTTTAATGCTTATCAACTTAGAAATTCGCAATAAGTCATCTGTACATCCCCGTGTATTAAATGCATGAACTCAAATATTTTTCCTTTCCAATTTGTCATTCATGTAATCACTGAGCATTAAATCAAGCATAAACTTGACAAACTGATCTTCAACACTAATAATCCCTATAATAGTATCTTTCAAGGACAGCTGACCTAAAGTGATTGCAATAAAACTGTTCAAGCTTGCCCAACATAGTTGAAATAAAGTCCTCATCTCTGTGTATTCTCAAGTACAGAATGTTAGTCAAAGTATATATGATCAAATCACACTTTTGTCTTTCAGAACAGTAAAGCTGACCCTGAATTTGGTAATAATATGGGTGTTTTTTACTTAAAGAGATATGTCCACCTAAATCCTTCAAGTAGGGAACTGTCACTGGGTTAATTGGTTTATTTTTTGCACTGAAGGGACACTTCACTTCCACAATCAAATTGTCATCAACAACCCCATCAGGAGATGCCCCTAGAAAAGGCAAAGGTTTTGATACAAAAATACCACATGTCTTAACGTTAACATGACTACTCTGCTCATATTTATGAATAGCTTCCTTTTCATACTTGACACCATGTTGCATTGCTTCATTTTGCCTAAAAACTTGTCCGTGTACGAAAGATGTTGCCAGTGTACCCATATCTGTGCGATTGGTCGCTGTGCATATCCGGTGAAAGTTGGATGACTGTATTCTTTTCTCTCTCTCCTAAAACCACCGTTCATTTTGGCTTTGTCCTCGCGTTACAAGTTTCAATTTTTTCAACATCTTTTCTCGAAATTTGCGAAAGGTGTAGAGCTCTTAAAAAGTTTTCCTCATGTGTGCATTCAAAATAATCATGATCCCCAGCATAAGCCCTCATGTTAGCTGGTTTAAATGTCTGGAATATGGGCGTCCTAGAAATACCTTTAAAATTCAAACAAGTATTTTGAAAATGATCTTTGTAGTTTTCTTGGTTGCGAAACTTTAAGGGTCTAGGATCAAAGTCTTTAATATCATAAATATCTGCACACTCTACGTTTAAATCCCTAGCCTTTAATGGTGAGCCGGTGTGTTTTTTCGCCTTGTGGAAGGACTGTAGTTTCTCTAGGCACGACACTTCCACTTTGCATTCACCACATTTGAGAAATTTACAGCACGCATATAAAACAGTTCTTATGTGTTCACAGTGTCCAAATGGGCCATTTCCTGCTCCACATTCACATTGCGTCTCATGAATATACCCATTTTTCAATATTGAGACATCAACTGTATAAGTGATCTTCTTTCTCATCTCTGCTCTACATGCACTGCGGAAGAAGTCCATGGTGTCAGTAGTATAGGCACGTAGATAAAGTAAAAATTTCTCTTCGTACAAGTCAACAACCTTTTGATCAAACTCAACATTATAACGTCCAAGATATTCTCTGGCCTTTTCTGTAGTAACTGACGAAAGCTTCATGTCAGAGTTGACATCTTTGTAGACTGTGGGCTTAGGTAAAGCCATGCTGAACTCAGGCAAAATGTCATCGTGCTGTTGGAAGTTCTGGTTCCTCTCATATGCATCCAGTCTAAAAATAAAAAAAAATGATAAGATATGAAACACAAAGACATCACTTAAAAACTTCAATAATATCAAGTCAACCATTTAACATTTAGAAAGAAGAAGAAGACGAAACGAAGAATAAACCCGTGTTTACCCCACCCACCCATTCTATTCCGCCGAGTAAGATAAACACGCCACATGTAAATATAATCCCTTGGTAGGAAAGCTGTTTTAAAACATTATTTCTCTCTTAAAATTATTCATAATGCAAAGAAAATATTTTATCAACAAAACAACAAGTAGTATACATGTATTTTCACTGAATGTCTGCGAAAACATCAACAGAAAAACTGACAATATTACCTCTCGATTAACTCTTTTTTGCGTCCTGATAACTTCGCGTTTCGACGTCGAAGTTCTGTCCTTAGCTGCCCTAGTGATAGATTACTAAATTTAAATGCCATTCTTCACAATTTGAACGATTGATTTAACGGAAATATGAACGATTTTAATTTTCACTGCCGATTACGAGAATGCGGAAGTGAAACAGGACCTACTCGACTACAGCGCCACCTATCGAGCACCTGTTAAAACAGGGGCAGATAACCGACTAAAGTCGCTCATTTTGTGTTTATTTACCACGGAAGAAACGGTTGATTATGGACTGTTTTGTCTACTTGCAAATAGAAAAATCAACTTAATAATCTCCTATTTTTGTCTAAAACCTACGGACCTCCAGATACCAACAATGATATGTGCAGAGCGGCGTACTTGTTTGAAACAGATATCAAGACAAACCCGGCAAAAAAGAAAAGAAAATGCAAACACTTACATTTTAGATTGTATGGGCAAACTACTGGTCCAATCTTTGTATTTGTATTTCAAATGAAAAAAATAATTTCTTACCTTTACATCGATTTCAAGTCTATTTAAGTACATCACGTACAATATATTAATGACACATGCTGATTTAGTGCATACAAATGTTGCAGAAGTGGCGCTACACCAACACTATAATTCCGGACAAATCAGTTTATTTTTCGTACTGATTCATTGAATGTATACTTTCTTTTCACTATGTAATAGCCATTAAATTAAACAACAGCTATCTTTAAAAAAATAGTCGGCGCAATTTGTAGTATATGAAATCGAACTTTAGCTAGATTTTTATAGTAAAAATTAATTTTACTCAGTAGGAAGGCGCCAAATTTTAGATTGTGAGAAAAAAGAACCTTGACCGGGATTCGAACCCATATACCTTCGGTTGAACAGAGTTTTTTTACTAATTTCTCTCCGGGCACTTGTCAATTTTATCCCTGATAGTAATTATCGGAATGTGTATCAGGGAAACAAAATTAATCCTATCAAATATACTCCATTGTACTAGACATATTGACCGTTATTTACTGGCCGGGAAAGTACAAATACTTCACACTTACAATTTACATTAATTTGGCTGTAACAACATATTATGTTGTTAGGTATAAATTATTTATGTACTTAGATTATTAATCCATTAAGGAAAGACTAAAAACGCAAGACTATTTTATTGTGTATTCTCATTCGAGTAGAAGATGCCTTACAGCGTAATTTTCTCATTTCAAAAACTGTTCAAAACATCAGCATAGCCTTAAAAATCTATATCAACCTATATCAATAAATGTTTGAAAGTGTCCTATGGCACATGAACGGTCGTCAACGGATAAGCGATTATATCAGCGGTTTCTGATCACTTCTAACTATTCAATTGCATGGACTAATATAATATAAATCTTTATTAGATTCTCATCAATGTTCTGGACTGTATTATTAATCATTCTGAGTTAAATTGGTACGTGACTGGGAAATCGCTACAAAGTATGCATGTATGGGATGGTTTCAAATTTTACAATCATCAAACACTCGCACAATTTTGCAACGCTTTGAAGTCCAGTTAAACAGTGTCAAACGAAGTTTGCAAGAAAGTAACACATCATGCAAGAAGTGGTACTGGTTGATTGGTATTGGAAAGTACTTTTAGAAAATTAATAAACCAATAGCAATTTAATGGCTCGAAGGAAATAATTATGCGGACATCGGTGGGTATGAATTGTTATCAGAAAGTGGTTGTCTTCAAACTACCAATTTATGTACTTATTTCCTTCATCAAACCATTTCAACTTCAAGAAAGCAATAAACAAATAATCAAAATGAATTTCTCAACATTTTGGGCTTGAAAGAAAAACAATACAATCAAGTACACAAGCACAAATCACTTCTAACTTTTCACTGCTTTGCTAGATTTTCGTATGAAGATAAAGCTCAAAGTTTTATTAACTACAATAAACTCCGTATATAACGATAATGGATAAAGCACAAATCCAGATATAAGGAACAAATTTTCTCTGCCCAATTTATTTTCTCTATTCTATATGAAAATGTAACAAACTCCGGATATTAGGAACATATTTGAATGGTCCCAAGGAGTTCGTTATAAACGAAATTTACTGTATATGCGGAGTTGGTTGGACTTCTGAATCGTGATGACATCGGTGTGACATATTCGATTTGGCATCTTTATGTGGAAAACACAAATTAGAGTTTGCATACATCAATAAATCACAATTTGATTTCAGCACAGCAGACATATATCTACAAATGGAATTGCGCGTTAATCGGACTCCACTTAAGATCATTTAATAATTTCTCGTTGGGTGCATTTTCAATTTCGGAAAAACTCTTACCAGAGCGTTTTGACTTCAATTTCATTTACGCGTAAATAGTTACGCCTGCAAACGCCCGACTAAACACGTTTGAACGTCGTTTTTCTACTGACATAATGTAATACAAATTAATTTATTTATACTAACATATACCAGTCGAGAGAGAATATCACTCTCTTAACAGCACATTTTGAATTTTCTTTTTACGACTATTTTAAGTCGAGTTATATAAGAAAACGCACGATACTGCACATGCATAGGCAGTGTCGCTAGGTGGCGTCTTAACGTAACTTTGTTGCTAGGTAACCGACGTCAAAATGAAATAAAAGTTGTTATTCCGTACCGGCCGTTACTCCAAGTGTCATCCCTCCAAGTTTCAGGTCAATCTGATGAAATTTTATTTTGGCCGAGGAACAGCGCGAACTACCTTAAGCACACCAAATGTTGCTAACTGAATCTTTGTCAGTCAGTCACTGCGCTTTTCTATTTAATGACACGACTTCTACTCACGTTTGGGACTGGTTGATGTTCTTTTCCAAATATTTCTGCATGTTCTGTATGCAACAGAGAACACAGATCTGTATCATTTACTTGTTTAGTTTTGCCCTTTAAAGCTATGTTAACGGTATTTGACTTCAGTAAAATTATTGTATATATTAGTAAATATGTGTTGTTATATTTGATATCGGATAGCTCAGGCAATTTATATTCGAGTTAAGCGTTATTCAGTCGTAACTGACAAACATTAATAAAATGTGTTTGGTAAGGTTAGAATACTACGACTCGGGGCTGTCTTATAAGAATTTCAGTAACTGAATATGACAATCTTTAAAGACAGTAAAAAACCCTAGATTTATTATTGTTTGTTCTCTTCAGTGAAGACTGATCTTTTTCTATGTGTGAAAAGTTCTGTTCTTGTTTAACTGTAAATCAGTGAAGCCTGATCATTTTCTATGTGTGAAAAGTTCTGTTCTTGTTTAACTGTAAATCAGTGAAGCCTGATCTTTTTCTATGTGTGAAAAGTTCTGTTCTTGTTTAACTGTAAATCAGTGAAGCCTGATCATTTTCTATGTGTGAAAAGTTCTGTTCTTGTTTAACTGTAAATCAGTGAAGCCTGATCTTTTACTATGTGTGAAAAGTTCTGTTCTTGTTTAACTGTAAATCAGTGAAGCCTGATCTTTTTCTATGTGTGAAAAGTTCTGTTCTTGTTTAACTGTAAATCAGTGAAGCCTGATCTTTTTCTATGTGTGAAAAGTTCTGTTCTTGTTTAACTGTAAATCAGTGAAGCCTGATCTTTTTCTATGTGTGAAAAGTTCTGTTCTTGTTTAACTGTAAATCAGTGAAGTCTGATCTTTTTCTATGTGTGAAAAGTTCTGTTCTTGTTTAACTGTAAATCAGGTAATATTCTCGATGATTTAATTTTCGGGAATTTCTTACTTCGCTTATTTAAACATCTCACGAAATATTAATTTCACATACATTTACTATAAGAGGATTATCCTTTTACGAATTTAGAACTCGTGAATAAGTTCGTCAGATCACAGATCGCGCTTGTCACGTGAAAATTACCCAATTTATAGAATTCGATGAAAGCGTTTCTATTTCATTGCAGTATCCGCTATTATAGCTGTAGTTTAAACCTTGTCCTGTTTCTTTTATTGTAGTTTGTGCAAACACTTTTTAATATCATATTTTTCTACGATTTTCGTTATCTGTGTTTGCTGGGCGTGATGATGTCAGGGGTTCATACCTCATTTACACTGTGCAAGACACTAGTTCCATTACAAGAAAGAAATTATCAGTCGTTGTTTCAGTCTTAACCAGTTTTAACATAAACCTTAATAAGCATACTTTAACATCATGCCGATTTATATGCGGAACCTCACACTGATGATTAACGGCTGTAAAATAATTTACCCTTTTTACCTTGATTTGAACACTCATACTTTTTTTCGTGCAGAATTTTGTACTATGTTATTTTAGTTTTAATTCGATAGGATGTGCGAATTGTACACATCAACACTGTAGACTCTAAGATATATTATTATTCAGTCTCTCGTTTTACTTCTCCAAAAAGTATATTTCAAAAGTTGCAAGTTAAAATATAAAATGAATAAGTGTTTAATCATATTTCATTTCTTACGTGTTTTCTTGTCTGTTCAGCATCTTCCTTTTCCAAGGTGTAATATGGTCACTTTGAGCAGTAGTATATCTTTAAATATATTAGCTTCAATAATAAGAGAAAATTGGAAATAATTATAGCGTGGTACCTGCTTTCTCTTTAATGTAAATACAACTTTCCAGAGGCGTTTTCGGAAATTCCCGGAGACCCACTGACATGAACAGCCTACTATGTCTCCCGCCATGCACTTCGGTCCAATTGTTTTCCCTTTACGACTTCCTTTGTACAATCTAAAATTACAATGTTGCAAGAAATTAGATGTACAGCCAAAATGGATGAAAACGAACAGTTATTAAACAGTTCTAAATTCAAAAAGTTATTAATCATAAAGTAGTGTCAATCCAATATGAAGTCAATACTCTTAGTAAATTATTTCTTACATGGCAATAAGAAGTGTATACACTACATGTTGGTTATTGCTATTATATGCATTGTACCAGCTGATTGATGTCTGCTATTCGTTTAAACCGATTTTTTTCATTTTATTACTTCAAAAGCAGTATGACAATTTTACACCTTTATCAGTTTTCCCTTTGCTGGAGTCCTAGTAGTTCTCGACAGACTCGGGATAATTGGACGATTGTATAATTTGTACCTACATGCTTTACACTCCTTTGTACTTAAGCTCCTGAATAAAAGTACACTCTTTATTACACTCCGTGTAGTTCTCAAAGAAGAAGTTCAACATTCTAACATGAAAAACCCGGTTTCAGTATAGAACAGTTTGTGACTATTTCAACTAACTGATTACTAAATAATTTAATTTATACTAAGTTTTTTTTAGCTCTATTGTGAAGACAGCTTGTAGCTTATCGAGTCACTCTCGAGTCCACTTCCTAGAAAAACCAGTATTGGTGTCATATGAGGAAGTACGATCGTGACCCCAGTGGGGCTCGAACCCGCAACCTCCGGGATGAATGGCCGTCACCTTAACCTCTACACCACCGCTCCCCTTAATTATTACAATGCGCATGCGCTAAGGTTAAACCCTAGTTTTGATTGAAATTGTATTGCAGAATTCAAAATACATTCATGTAAATAGCATAAAAAGTGTCCTACAATTACTTGCCAAGTGCGGCTATACACGGAATTCTGGATACCTTTATAATTAAGGTAGCTCGCGGGTTTCCCCCAATAATCGGGTCATTTTTTAAAAAGTCAAAGCAGGTTTAAGATTGTTTGCATGACAATCCCGTGACTAACTGACTTTTGTAGAAAGAAATACGTTGAAATGATATTTCCATGGGAACTGAGTTAAAAGCGCCACCTCACAGGGAGGTATATTTTCGTCAATTTTCGTCAATTGAAAAAACGGTCCGAGAGATTTTCTTTTAAAAGCGCGTTAAATCTATTTAAAGCATTTTTTATCAAATAACAAGAAGACGCGGCAATGCCACCAAAGCAGGTTTAAACGGCGCCTGCAGAAATTGTAGAATTAAAAAAAAAACAGTCATCTTGACTCCCCCCTATTAACAGTGCCCTTGACCTTGACTCTTATGACCTTGACCCCAAAATTGTTTTTGCTACATTGTAAAAACTAAAAAAAATTACATTTTTAGTAACAGTCACATTGACCTTGACCCCAGTGACCTTGACCCCGAAATTTTTTTTCTTGCTTAAAAGACTGTAAAACTAAAATCAAATAAAAATCTATTTTTAGTAACACTGACATTGACCTTGACCCTAGTGACCTTGATCCCGAAAAAATTTTTTTTTGCTTAAAAGACTAAAAACTAAAAAATAAAAATATATTTATAGTAATACTGACCTTGACCCTATTGACCTTGAACCCGAAATTTTTTTTTTTTTTGCTTAAAACAATCTTATAACTAAAATCAAATAAAAATCGATTTTAAGTAACAGTGACCTTGACCTTGACCCTAGTGACCTTGACCCCAATTTTTTTCTGTAGTTGAAATACTCTTAAAACTAAAAATAAAGAAAAATGTATGTTTAGTAACAGTGACCTTGACCCTAGTGACCTTGACCCCGAAAATTTTTTTTTTTGCTTAAAACAATCTGATAACTTAAATCAAATAAAAATCTATTTTTAGTAACATTGACCTTGACCTTGACCTGTTAAAACTTAAAAAAAAATAAAAATCTAATTATAGTCACACTGACCTTGACCTTGAATCTAGTGACCTTGACCCCGAAAATTATTTTTTATGCTTAAAACAATCTAATTACTAAATTCAAATAAAAATCTATTTTTAGTAACAGTGACCTTGACCTTGACCCTAGTGACCTTGACCCAAAAAATTTTCTTTTGCTTGAAACAATCTTAAAACTAAAAATAAATAAAAAATTATTTTTAGTACCAGTGACCTTGTCCTTGACACTTAGTGACCTTGACCCCGAAAAGTCGGACGTGCTATATTCAATAAAACATCGCTTTTACCGCACGTTTCCCCTAGTGACTCCAAATGCAATTCCAAGCGGCGTAGTGGCGCAGGCGGGCGCGTTCGCCTCAGGATCGGAAGGTCACGGTTCGATCCCAACCAGTGTCACGGCGGTTTGTCCTTAGGCAAGACACAAATACTTACACATTGTCTCTCTCTCTACGTGATTGATTTCATCTGGAATGAGTCTCCAGAGCGATTATCTAAGTTGTAAGAACTTGTTTCGCAATCGAAAATAAATAAATTAGTATAAATTAAAAGTTTCCCTTGTGTGTGCAGTGTCCATAGAGACTGTATTTTTAGTTTCCCGGTGCCAGCAGTTGCGATTGCTGGCAATTAATTAAAACAAATATGCCTCTTCGTAGAAACCTAACCGAAGAATAAATGAACTGGTGTGGTTGGGCAAAGTCGGACGTGCTATATTCAATAAAACATCGCTTTTACCGCACGTTTCCCTGGCATCAAAATAAGGGTATGAATGAAAAGATATTGAGCCGACTGGAGTGGTCTTTATTAAGAACAAGACATGCATGATCCAATAAAAAAAAGACGAACTAAGGGAAAAATATCTGAGGTAAATAGTTGGGGTTACTGCTGAATACACGCGTGTCCGCTTGGTAATTCTTTTGTATAAAAGTCGTATCTATGTATGTTTATTTGGGCTTTATCGTTGGTACCGGTTTCCCATATGACCAACGCCCCCAGAAGAGGTTTACTTAGTTATTTTAGGTTTCGGAGCATAATGCAAGATACAGAAAGCGTCCCAATTCCAGAGACACCCTGGTTCTTATATATGCAAGGTGTATAGTACCCATACATAGGACCTCAGTTTTTAAGTATCATCCGAAAGACCGTTAGTCATTTTAGTTGGTCAGCCCCGGGAATCGAACCCACAACCCCGAGATTACAAGTCTCGTGCTCTACCGATTGAGCTATCCGGGCTGACGTCGTATCTATGCCCTCTCCATGCATATATATGGGTGGTGCGGTTGTTGAGTTGTTAACGCCCTGGACTACCAATCTGGTGGACCCCGGTTCGAATCCCGGCCGGCGCACTCGACATTTCAAAAACGCTTTTCAGTGTTTCCCACCCATCAAGAGACGAGCTGGTTAGAAACCCAGAGGTAGTCTCACGTGTATCGGTGCTATACTGCGGGCACGTAGAAGATAACCAAAGGGTCTATTCGTAAAAAAGTAAGGGTGTGGTTACCGGATTCCCTTGTATCTTTATCTGTCTATCTACAGGCTGCACCGTATATACCTTGAATAAGGATGGTGGACCATAAGCACATCTAACAAGCAAACATACAAAATCTCCATGCATATATAAAGCGTATTTTACAAGCATGTACATGTATCTGATTATCTCAGCAAATGAAGTACATGTACACTGATATTTATATAAAACAAGTGAACCCGTGAGTGGGGTCAAATTTGAACAAACTTGATAAAGATCCCCATACAATCCAACCAATCAGTATTTAAGCCCTTGGCCTGATAGTGTCTGACAAAAAGACTTTTTTAATTTTACTATATACATGTATTTCTACGTAAAACATTAACCATAGGGACAATTATGATCACGTTGGCATAATTTGAACAATCTTGGTATAGGATCAAAAGGCAATTATACATAACCTTTATATATGTACATGTATAAGCTCCGAATCTGATTGTTTTGGGCAAAAAGAGTTTTGAAGTTTTCCCTTATAAAAGTCTTAGTAAAACAAGCAGCAGCTCTTGGCCTGATGGTTTTGGAGAAGGAGATGTTTTTAAAAAGTTCATTTTAAACGTCTATATATTTCAACCCCTGAGGCACACTTTGAACAAACTTGATAGAGAACTAACATACAATGCTACCAACAACATATCTTAACTCCTTGCCTTACAGCTGAAAATATGAAGATTTGTAAAGATTTGTTCTATATATTTCTATGTAAAATATGACCCCCGGGCAGGGCCAGTTTTTACCCAAGAGACACGCGTTGAACAAACTTGATACAGGACCATCATACAATACTACACACAAAGTATCTTAGTTGAAGGCAATACAGGTTCTGACAAGAGGTTTTTTAAAGTTGGACTATATATTCATGAAAAATGTATAACACCCAGGCTGGTCCAATGTTGACCCCAGGGGACATTGTTGGAACATTATTGATAACTTTAAACTAGACCGTGCCATACACTAAATATCAAGTATCGATGCTTTGTGTTTTTAAAGAAGTGTTTTTCCTATTTTTTGCCAAAGAAGAAGACTTTGAAAGATGTTTCAATTTGTAGAAACTATGAACTATTTGTGTATTAAACTTCACCATTTCTCCTATCTTTACATTGAAAAATACCTTTGACATACCTCAAAATTCACTAAAAAATTGAAGTGACATTCCTTCTGTACGGTTATAAGCAAGATACCGATTGAATATATAAAAAAGTGACAGAAAGTCACATGTGCAATAGGCAAGTTTTGTGACATCCCTTCCATTGCTTCATGTGGAGACGTTTACGGAAATAGTTACCATACCAACTATGTGCAGTGGACTGCAACCATTTCGAATGTTTTCAAAGAAGTCATAGCGAAAATGTTACACAGCAAGACAGTATAATTATAGTTGCAAGACATTGTAAATTTCTTTAGAATTACATTAAAATATGTCCATTAAACGCTCAAAATGTTACAGTTCATGAATTTAACAGATTGAACATACACAATGTTTCTTTTAACTTCAAGTACTAGAAATGAAAACACAAATTCCCTTAAATACGCTGTCAAAAATAAACGAGTGCTTATAACAGTTTTATTAACAGTCAACATCACTAAGTTCAAACAAAAATAGAATTTTCATAGAGTAGAACCACTATTGGAAGAAGAGTCCCCTATTATCACAACATATCAGGTATTAATAACATATAAACACTTTTTCAACCAAGTAACAGAATTTACAGAAACAAGTAACACATCCAAAATGTTAGGGGGAACGAGTAATGCTAAGTCTGTATATTTTAAAGCTGTACATGTGTAACTCCATGGTGTATTATGTAGTCGCTCTGATTACAGATCTTGTCAATGGACAAAGTGTACATGTTTATTAATTATTTATGGTTTTCAAGAAGAGTAGATATAGTTTAATTTGTAAAAATTCGGATATTAAATGACAGTGCATCTTGATATTTGAGTGTTCATCAAAATTGATGAAGATACATTGTCAATTTACATTGTGACTAGGTGCTATGATGATCAGACAGAAGTTAATCGAGTCGTGGAGCAGTTGGTGTTATTTTCTAGAAATTTTGTCAATTCAGCAGCAGTACAGATAACTTTAGCGTACCTGGGTTATTCTGATTGTGTTGGTTTTGACCTGATAAACGCTACTTGAATTAGAGATGGAAGAGAGGTATTTTAGCAAACCTTGCAATACAAAGGCAGATACTTTAAATGGCTAAAGCAATATGTCTAAAACAACTATCTGACCAGGCTTTGCTTAATCGAATAAAAACAATACAGTTAAGGAAACCAAGAGTGTGCATTTTAACCATTAAACTTTACAGTGCCCTAACCGATCTGGCTGATTTTAACTAGTTTGCCCACATTGACCAGGCTTGACCTAGACCAGATATGAAATATAAGAATTGGAGAACATAAAGAGATATCTTTGCACAATTTGACAACTCCAAGGGTATCACTGCGGAGGACGCAATGCGATTAAGTTTATTATTTTGTTGGCCTAGAATTTATAAAATATATCTGAGAGTTCGAGCTTGGAGAAGGAACACAACCTCAACGAATCGCAGTAGGTACATAGCGATGAATATAAACATGCTTTATACACGAATGACATGATGAAAACTACCACCACGTACGAAGTACTGAAAGTTGAATTTAGAGGTGCTCACATTACAGGACCTCTTATTGGCGAAATATACAATTCAGGTTTGTTGTAAGTTAGATTTCTTATTAAAGTATACAAAGTCAGACCAAAGAACATGGACATGTACCGAGCCCCTACGTACCGGAGATAATATGTCACAATAATACAGTATCAGCTCGATTCAACTGAAAGTTACAAAATACAGTTGAACCAGTGTCAGTCACATCCATTAAGGTGCCACATACCATAAACAGCCATTACTGAATTATCCGAAATAGTCTATATGTATATACTTATTAAATCTCTATTAAGCAAACAACTACTTTAATTGGCCTCATTTGATGTATCTTTTGGCTGCTTTCTTAAGGCAGGTTTGAATTTATCCCTATGGCATGGACATTCAGCTTATTTTGTTATTCCTAGTCATTTTATGTGTGGCTTAGTTTGACACAAACTTTCGTTTTCTAAACGTTCAAACTATTTTGTCAGTAATTACATATAATGCAAATCGTTTTCGACTAATATAAGCATGACAAAAAGTGTCCGGGGATTACTACTGAGTCTGTTTCAAGTTTTATATACAATGAAAAAAAACAACAGATTAGTTATATACGTAATCCTAAACCCTATTCACATTCTACTGGCTCAACAAAGATAGCAATTAAAACAAAATGTGCGATCATTTGCGTACAATACTACCGTAGCTGTGTTTTAAATGTTGTAGCATGGCAGAATTTACTCGTAGAATATATTGTTAATACAGAAAAGCATCGCATTACATACATGTTCAATTAGCAGGCGTATGCCAACTCTATAATAAAAGCCGGGAACAATAAACATCGACATATGTAATGGCAATTGTAAAGTTATAAAAAAAAATGTTATTGTACTTCACGAAGACCTTTTGAAGGACTTTATTTCTATCACACTTCTATATGATGACTTCAAAAGACAAACACATTAATCAACCTCAATTTTAATACATATGAAATTTACCCTGTCACATTTATTACCTATGGTTGCTTGGTCATGTATATACTAAATTGCTGAAAACGTTTGAATTAAGGACAATTTTGTGTTATTTTGCCTTGTTTATGTGTATTAGTTTTAATTATGTGCTGTTTTCCGACTGGAAATGCAGCAGTATTTTCTAAATGTGTTAATTACATACTTTGGCTTCCAATCATTGAAAACAAAGGGCTGAGTGCGTGTTTGGCAGGGTTTGGCCTACAGTGTCAGTGAATTTAAAGTTGTATATTGTTTCAATAAACAATCAATTATGCAATAAAGGCATATGGTAACATTTTCCATTGAAGCGTTGACGGCATTTTAACTGATGTTATACGTGATGTCATGAACATATCATATTCTCGAAAACCTCTAAAACCTGTGAAATTTGATAAATAATTGTTACAATGTATATACAGACTTTTAACGTACGGCAACCACAACCACACTAAAGTTATGAGTTACATTTTAAATCATCTTTCTATTGCTCCAGCTCTTTTTCTGAAGTAGTACAATATCTGTTAAACCGATGGTGGCCATTCTCAGTACTGTTCTGTTTACCACTGGCAAATGACAGTGTTGCACCTAAAGAGAATAATACACTTTTAACATACGACAACTACAACAACAACCACACTACAGGTGTGAGTTACATTTTTAATTATATTTCTATTGCTCTACGTCTTTTTCGTGAGTAGTACAATTTTTCTTAAACAGATGGTTGTATCATATTCTAATTGATTTCCTTATCCTAATGGTGCTTTATTTTAGGTAAATTATTATCTTAGTATTATTTTTACCCTATTTTCAACATAAAAAATGTCAACATTGTCGGAATGATTTCCCAAGTTCTTATAAGTGAGCTTGCTTTCTTAGACCAACTGTCGGTATAAAAAGGAGATACCATTGCAGAAAACGCTTTGCATTGATATTTAGGCAGACAGTGTTGTTTGAAACAGATGTCGACACACTTAGTATACCGATTCAACTTTTAAAAAAAAGAAATGACCGGTAAAGAGAACCAGGTAAAATGATGAAAAAAGTAACCGCACTATATAGGTAACTCATCACAGAACTACCATTTAATATTTCTTCTTCCAAACACGAACATATTTCTTTAGAAATTCCACAGTTGGGTAATAGTTACAGTCATTGCTTGTTTTGTCGAAAACCTGGTCGAAAATTAATTTTGTCTGTCAAAATCCACATGGTGCACAAACCCTATACATATGGAGTAAACAATTTTTTTGTTGGTGATATTGTAAATCAGGTAGATAAAAAAGAAGTAGAAGTTTTTAGTACAAGTGAATTTACCAAACGTGTTTGAGCGTATCCTTAATATAGCCCGTAAAAGTGTGAACACGAGGGAAGTTTCATGAAACAAATATGATTTTGAGAATCTCTCTATTTATAATCTAATATCATCAGAATCAGAAATAATCGGAACTCTCTCGTAATCTTACAGACTGAAATACGTTCGAGACTTTCCGCCCGAAGTTTAGGCAATCTTTTCAATATGAGGAGTATAGTAAACTCCGCTTATAACGAACTCCTCGGGACCTATCAAATGTTTTCCTTATATCCGGAGTTCCTTAAATCCATATATCTAACAATTTCCTTATAAACGATGTATATATATCAAACTAAAGTCTATATCGAACAAGTATTTTTATAGTCAAATGTAATAAAATCTGAACCACCAACTTACAGTTGCTTTTGATTTTCCTTCCTCCTTTTGAAGAGTTATAAAGATCATAACTGTTATCTTTTTCTATATCCGTAAACCTAAGTAAACTATTGGCAAGGATTAATAAAACATAAAAAAAACGGTTTATGTTTTAATTGACAATACAAATACAATTTAAGAAAGCTGATTTTTGCTCACTTGCCATAACTTGGAAATATTCAACAAGGTATTGTTCCCAAAATGAGATTTCATTCGGTCTGCATGGTTTTAAAGAAACGCTCACAATTATTTACGTAAACTATCGTACTTAGCAATTATGTTTGTATTCTCATTTAGTTAGTTTACCAAAAGATTACACATGTTAAATGGATTTACCTTTAGCTACAAGTGCGCTATGAAAAACACAATGCAGACAGCAAATGAAAAATACAAAATCAACAGATTTTGTAACTCTTCGGAACATATTTGCAGTTCGATATATACGATTACTTTACTGTTGGGCCAGAAAATATTGTTCCTTATATCCAAAGTTTCCTTATAACCGGAGTACGATATAACCGTATATTTTTACATTAAACAAAGGGTAATAAGGTGCAAAACGTCTATCAGGGCAGTTTATTTGTGAAAATATAGAATTTCTACACATTTCTCGATGCGATGTCATAGGCAGTGCAATACGTAAAATACTAGTCGGCGAAAACGAAGCAAATCCGCATGCAATACCTGTAAAGTGCGAAACGTATATCTATATTCAGAAGAGCAACAATGTCAGAGACGTACGTTTTCAATGCATATGAAGCGGCATTTGGTAAAACCAATGCTGAAAGTAACGACCTAATGCTACACAGTACCAGTCCTCGGTCGTTACAGTGGCGCTCACGTTTTTGTTCCGTTTACCTCATGGTTGTTACCGCGTGGTAAACGCCCGGTAAACGCTGTTACATGCTGCTGTTACAGAATCAGTAGAATGCTAACTCAGTTTGTGTTATTATGGGCGTGAAACATTGATAAAACATTGAGGCATAATGATATAAACATGATAAATTTACAAATTTTCTTGTTGTCTTTTCGGGTAAGGGATATAACCTACATATCTATATCTTATGATCAGACCGTCAGATACTGGTATATGGTAAAATGTCATGTTTTAATAGACTTTAAGTTAACAGTTCATAAACAATTGTATCCCTGTACAGTACTCATGGTACTACTGGTACTGTGGTTTGTTCTAACGTGGTGCGTAGTCCTTAAGTTGTGCATGTACGATTTCCCTTAATTTTCATAAAAATAATTCTCAGCTCGCACATCCGGGTACTGATAATTTTTTCAGTTTTACCTATTCTCGGCTTTGCCGTGATGTCATACTTTTGAAAACATAGAGCTATTATAAAAACAATCTAGTTTCAAGGTAAACAAAGATCGTCAACTTCTTGGTTATTATAATTATTAAAAGTTATAGATGCATAGAGACCAGCGATGACAGCTGATGAGTCACCTTACCTGATTAATTGTGGCAAAATGAGGCATTTTTTGCCATAGGTTCTTTTTTGAAATTGTATTTATTTATCATTTTGCGTTCATTGAACACATAATCTTTGTTTCGAGAATTTAATCTGCTAGATGTACTTTGTAGGGAGTGCCCCTTTAAGCGACATAAGTACTTACATGACAAAAAAGTCTATAAAAAATTGACCGTCACTGCCAGGTATTTCTTTCTGGGGGCTCAAACTGGCGTGTTGGTTACTGAGGAAGAGAAACAGCTGTACATTGCAGTATTTAACATTTATATGCACAAATGCAAATTTAAAGCATTTTTGTTGGTATATATTGACAATGAAATAACCATGTATTTTTGAGACAGGGACTTAAGGGTTCATGAAACATGTAAAAGTTACTTCTCTGTTTACCAACAAGCGTCCTTCTAAGAAGCAATTTAAATCAAATTTTCATCATATAATTTTTTTAATATGAAAGCAGATAACTTTACTTTAGCAAGTTTTTCTATTCCGACCTTGGATAAACAATGAAATAGCTGTACATGGGTGAAAAGTGTCTGATAGATTTTCACTTGCAATTTCAATTGCTCCCACATGTTAGAATGAAAAGGTCTGGTTCTCTAACCCGCCCCCTCCCCGCCCACTTTGCCAATGCATACATACTGTTACGTTTGGTATAGTGGCATCTGCCTTGGGAGTAGGGTGAGGGTCAAAGTTTCGAATCCCAGCAGTGGTTAGATCTGATTGGCCGGTTGCTGAACCGACAGCTAGTTAAATAATGGTTAACGTATGCATCTATATAGTCCTGACTGACCAGTGTCTGGTGTTAAAGTATAGAGTTCGGCAGGTAAATGTGCTATAAGAAAGTGTTACAAAAGTCAGAAATGGTTGGTCCTTTAAGTAGGGGCGATGCTATACTGAAATTTGTTTTCGAAATGATGGAAGGAAGTCAATTGTAGAAGGATTGCATGGCGTCATGTACATGTTATCCCTCTCTCCCTGACCGGCCAGACAGGAACTTTTTGGGGTGACTCTTCCTTTCAATGTAAAATAACATTACCGGTAATCAACACCATTCTTAAAGAGCATTCACAGAAATCAGTGCTACATGTTTTTCTTAAAACTGTTTATTAAATTTTGTGTATTCTGGTTTTTATGATATTTTATTAAGAAATGATATTTGATTTATAGTAAAATTTGTATGTAAGACTGTGGATATAGCGAAATCAGGATATAAGGAATATATTTTCTCTGCCCGAGATTCTTTCTTTATTTTACTTTTTTTATGAAAATGTTATATGGATATAACAAACTCCGGATAATGATATGGTACCAATGAGTTTGTTATAAACAAAGTTACCAGTGTATGTCCTTTACTTTTCTATTGATTTAGTGTCCAGTGCCAGTGGTATTAGGTTAATGTACCAACATAACCAATAATATACTTGATATTTTCTGAAACAGTCTTTATTTAAGTGATGGTCTTATTGCATATTGCTTTAGGTTTCCTTAACTTTGTGTGTTGTCCACAGCTTTTAACCCCTAAATTCAATATACATGCAGTCACCCTGTACATTTTGGACTTGATGGTATGTTGATTATTAAACAATACTTATTTGCCAATAGTGTGCACTGTTGAAAAAGATCACAATTTTAAAAGTGAAATATTTTTATCATTTTCTGCATTTGAATCAGAAAGGCAGAAATTAATGTCTGGTATTATTAAAGAACTTTGGATTTTCAACAAAATGCTGCAGTTCTGATAGCTGTCATTTTCATTAAAAAACTAGTAGAAAAAAGTGGTCTGTACATTATTCATTGTAACATTTATTAATCTTATTCTCTTGTTTTAAGAAATGAAGCTGGTCCCTCATTAATCCACAGCCTATTCAAGTTGTTTTATTGCCTTAGGCAGTACTTAAACCTTTGCTTCAAAATCTCCCTTATCAGTATGTTATGTAAGATTACATAACATAGATATGTCAGAGTGGCCATAAAGTACACTATAGTCTCAATTTTGAGCACTGAACCATGGTTTTACTGACATCTTACTGTAATTAGTTTAGTTTATACTTATAGTTATTCAATATTCAAGGTCAAAATTCAGGCTATACTGAAGAACTATTGGTCAGCGGGACGCTTTATTTTATATTCGCACCATTTGTTCAGTTTTATTGAAATGCATTTAACAGCTGTATTTCATAATCAGTTGATTGAACCATAGTTGGAATTGTAGAATTATTTTTCAAATTGGAAGTTTCTGATTGAAAATCATTTTTGGAAGTTTAAAAACTAAACTGAAGAATGCGCGACTAAAGAGCTGACACACATCTCTAAATAAATAATGAGGAAGATCCTGAAAGCTAGGTATTGTAAGGGTAAATATGGACGGCTGGTTGTTGGCACACGTTGCAAGTGTTTTAAGGTTTATTTGGCAACGAAAGTACTTAGATTGCGCTGGATGATACATGATGATGCTGCTGCTTAGCAGTGACACAAATGCATGTATATATATGATGTGTGTCGTGGAAGCCGCTAACCTATCTTTGTTTCATAATGTATGTGTTTAGCACAAAAATTGTGTTTTGAAATGGAATATTGTGGTGTCTGACATTGAAGCCTATATAACTTGAATAATATTTGTTGTATAAAGCTCAAATTATATAAATCATATTTACTATTTAATATTATTTTAGGTCATACGAAGATAATAACAAAATACATTTACTACTGTATGATATGTTACATGTAGTACTACTTGTGACACGATTGCTGTAAAGAAATAATTGATTTATCCTGTGATTTGAAATTGTTATTACCAAGCCTGCTGTATTTCCAAGTATATGTCATAAACAAATTGAATATTGAAAGGGGCACTCCCTTCATCTCCCAAATATTTACAGTTTACTCTCGTTCTCTCGAATTTCAATGGACCGCTCTTTTTACTTCGAGATAAACGAAATTCGTGGTAAGACGAAGTACTTTTTGTGATTTTTTAATGTACGTATATGGACGAACAAGACACAAATTGCCTGTCTTCACGACAGACAATTATTTATTGCAAGTGATAACATTTGGTTTTCTCGACATGTTAACATTGTTTTTTATATTTCAGTTTTCAGATACTGAGAGTCAAATGTCAATGAGCGTAAAACGATAAATAAATACCATTTTAAAGAACACATACATAACAAAATTATCATACTGGCACAAATCATGAACACAAATGCCTTATGTAATTAACTGCTTTCCGCCAATTTATTGTATAACAACAACTTAGCATGCGTTATTGAAATGTTTCACGGTACTGCAACATATTCAAAACTTTTGTTTTACAGATAATAACTGTAATGTATAGTTTAAACCTTTGGGCTAAGTAATGATACTTGCAAATGCAGTCCAACCTCCCCGAACGACACCTAGAGCACCAACCTCCTTAAAGGGACATACTCTATAACTGATGTCGACTAAATAACCTCTTAACATATATAATATAATGTTTAAAAGTATTGTAATGTAACCTTAAAGTTTCAGCTATGCATTCCTAGTCATTACAATGTATCGATAAAATCAGCAGTTTAAAATACACTGCAGTACCATAAACCATTTAATAATCTATGTAGAGTTGTTGTTGTACAATTAATGTGTTAATGCGATTTATTACAGAAATCCACTATATTGATTAATTGTAGTAAAAATGAGGCACTTTTCGCCATATGTTCTTCTTTGAAATTGTATTTATTTATCAGTTTACGTTCATTAAAGCTGCTCGCTCTCAGATTTTGGTAAAGAAATAAAGTTCTTCAAACTGTATGTAAATGACGTATTTTAGAACATATAGTCATATAAAAAGGCTCCAGTATAAATTTCTGCCACGTTTATCGCTAAAATACGCTACCAAATTGAAAATCGTTGCAAACGCTTTTGAAATTTCAGTATAAACATAGAGTGTAGCGGTGGCGTGTAATCGACATATTCAATCGATCTCTGCAAATTCCTACCTACATTTTTGGCTAACAATTTGATTCTATTCTTTAGTTTTACATTAAGGTATAACAATGTCAATTTAAAAAAAAAAAAAATCAACGGTAACTGAGAGCAAGCAGCTTTAAACACATAATATATATTTCGAGAATATAATCTGCCAGATGTAGGGAGTGCCTCTTTAAACAAGAGGGCGATGATGGCCCTATATCGCTAACCTGACTACCATTGGTTATACTACAAGAGGTCATTATTCTAACATAATTCGTAGAAGTCCACTACACAATGCTAAGTAACATTCCAAATATCTGTTCTCTGCCTGTCGACCTTGTGTTTTTTAAGTGTTCCCTATATAAGCCTTAGTGAAATCGAGTGATCTTTCCCCCTCCTTTCAGGGAGGGGTTGATTTTGACTAGGGGATCATAATTTAGACAATCTTGGTAGAGGTCCAATAGGCATTTCTACATGCCAAGTATATAATCTCTAGGCCTTGTGGTTTCGGAGAAGAAGATTTTAAAATGTTTTCCTATATATGCCTATGTAAAACCAAATGACCCCCGGGCAGGTTTAATTTTTACTCGGGGGTCATAATTTGAACAATTTTGGTAGATGTTTACTAGACAATGCCACATGCTAAATGTGTAAGCTCTAGGCCTTGTGGTTTCCTATTCGTTGCCATAGCAACCAGAGTTTTACATTGAATGGAATTCATTGAACAAGTTTAATAGAGCTTCGTGCAAGAAACATACCTGCAAAGTTTCATCAACATTGGTCCAGTGGTTATAGACGAGATCTCGTTTGAAGGAAATGGTGGACGGACGGACGACTGACCCACGACGGTGAGTGATCGAATAAGCTCACTCTGCCACTTCGTGCCAGGTGAGCTAAAAAGATACACATTCCTAACCGTTGCGTCAACTTAAGTTTTAGGGAGCAGATCTTTGATAATTACGCATGCGCGAATCTATAAATTATGAAACTAGTTTACAAGTATCTGGTATTGTGTTAATGGTTAAGGAATCAAGGCTATTGCTGATAGTTGTATTGCGAAATTTTCAAAAAAAGTTAAGCGCAGATCTATTAGGTTATACATAGATTTTATTCCTTGAGCCGTGGCTGTACTTTTATACAATATACATGTACATTCATCTATTTATTCAATGATAGGTCATTGCTCACGGGTCAAAATCCTACTACAGTAGATCGTTCATTGTTGTTTTATCGTTATATGTTAGGATTATTTAAGATCTAAATTAATGAACATTTACAAATAATCGTGCCTACTTTTAATTATTAAAAACTGACGTATGACCCTAAATAAATTACTGCAACAGCAAATGTCTTGCGACCTTGACGTTAACAAAAAGAACGCAATGAAATGACCATGTTCAACGTGTTTTACAATATTATGTATCAGACTTACAATTAAGACAACTATTGAATCAGACTTCGGATAGATACCACTTTTTGTGGTACAAGTTATATTTCAAGTAATTCTAAAGATCCAAAAAGCACTCAGCACTTTTACATATCGTGAACAATATCAATCTATAACTCTTTCTAACAATTAAAATCTTCCTTCAACATTTTGCCTGATACATTGACATACTCGAAGCTGTCTATGAAAAATATAATCCTTATCGACATTTTTAAATTTAAAATAATACACTTAGCTCACGAATGTCTGATAATTCAGGAATTTTCTCATTACTTCTATCAGATACCCGCAGAAAATTAGTAAACAGGCTATATGTTAAGATTTAAACAGAATTATCCTGAATAATTCTATTATGGATGGAAAGTATCTATCTCTCTCTCTCTAAAATGCACAGTTTAATCGATTCGATTTTTCGATCTTTTCGCATTAGACAGTGTTGGTTTTTGTGTGTGTCTGGTCTCTCTCTAGTGGATGAACTCATCTTGAAATAGGATTTAGGAGTTTGATCAGCAACCAGGCAACCAAATATAAATTTTCATATCAAATAATGTATGATGAAGTATGCACTCTTATATACATATATACTGTATATAATATATGTCTTCTGTTTATAAAGCATTATGTAACAATGTATATACGTTTTGCTTTCCATATATTGGAGGAAATAAAAGTATCTATCCATCTATGTTGTTGATGATGTATGAACATAGCGACCGTTCCAGTAATATTACAGTCATTTTTACAGTCTTTCCTGGAAAGAACCAGTTCTAGATCAGTTTCCTTCATGAGCAACTGTCAATTTTCACAATAAATATATTCCGCTCCGACAATATTTATAACAATGGGTAATGTCGTGGAACTAGCTGAATCATGAGATCTCGTCTTAATTTGTCATTTTAGAGCACGAATATCTCGCGTTATTCATTCATTTATCTAATTCCCTTAAAACTTCCACTTTTGTATCTGTTTCCCAGATAGCTGCACATAGCACGGGTCAATAGATACAAGTATTATTATAACAGCTGCAATCAAGCATTATACGTATTTACACTAGTATATGTTGTAACTATTTGCAGCACGATACGAGACAAATAGCAAAGAGGAGAACAATAACATCACCATGACCGGATTTCCTGCAAGCCGTCTAAGATACGAGACAAATTACAAAGAGGAGAGCAACAATATCACCATGGCCGGATTTGTCTAAGCCGTTTAACAAACTTTGAAAGGCTTTACCGTGTTATCAAGTATCTTTAATGATTATGAAAATAATTGTTTAAGCTTTTTGCAATCCTTTTCTGTAAATCTTACCAGTATGTTAGACACGCTCAGTTGTGATTGTAAGAGATCACAACACATTACATTATATTTACATACATGTAGTGTAACATTTTAAAATCAAGTTAAATGACAAAACATATACGTATACATTTACATTTTTCAGTTCAGAAACAAAGTGGTTTCAGGAAATAGCAGAAATGATATAGTCTGAAAAATGTTGCCATTTTAAGCTGCTCACTTTCAGATATTGGTGGAAACACTTCATTACAGGGACGGAATTGTTTTTGTCAGGGTGGAATCGGTAGCTACAGACTGACTGTACAGCATATCAAAGCATGTTAATTTATTAAAACTAGTAAGCCATCCCTTAGTTATTTGTCAATAAAATAAAGATTTTCGAACTGTCTGAATTTAACATGTTTAGAGCAAATCGTTAAATATTAACATTTGAGTATAAATTGCTGTACAGTATTGCTGTAATTTTTGACATTATATGATACCAACTTATTCAGCGTTGCAAACTGTTTAGAACTTACAATATAAGCATAGTGTAGCGATGACGTCAAACCTGGCTCACCAACATTTTTAACCTTTTTTTAGCAACTTGCGATGTAGATTTTTAGTATATTTTTTTATTGATATTTAGTTTTCAGCAGAAACAGTGAGAGAGCAACTTTAAAGCATCAATTTTCAATCCATTATAAAATTTGGTCTTTTTTCTGACAAAAATGCAATGAATTCGCGACTTGTGAGAAGCAAATGTAAGCCATGCACACGGACAGTAAAAAATAACGACGTAAATCACATCACTCATAAGCGAAAATGAATGAATGTTTTCATACATTTCGATACCGTATGTTTTGTGTGTGATTTCGTACAAAGCTAGATATACTTGCAATCCCATGGTCAATATTGGGTTACAACGGTAGTCACTCTGACATTCCATAGTGTTTATGATGGATTGGTGATTGTCTTGGAAATTATCATTATTTCTACTGTAGAGTATAATCGGTTATATTTTCAGAACAGTGATTTCAAACATTTTATCTCCATTTTCAGTAAGCGACTCGCAACTATGAAACTATATATATTATAACACATCAGTGAGGCTAACACTGCTGAAAACAAGACGTCATGTGTTGCATGTCTTGTATGTATCTACGGCGAAAGTTATAGTAATACCTTGCAAATTTGAAACCATCGTTTACTTCACAATATTTACAAAGCTGGTGTTACGAGTTTTGCAATATGTAGTTTTCACAAAAATAACTTAAATATTTGTATTGTCAACTCTAACGTGCCTCATAGACGTATACGTTACAATAGAAAATCTTCCTTTGACTCAGGACTTATATTTGATAAATAATACGAGAACTGTATGTTACTACTAGTATGTAGAAAACAATTGGAATATGTCTGAATAATTCTTAACATGTTCACACGTTGCACATGTAATCTAATTCATGTAGCCTAATGCTTAATGTTTTAAAGACTTTTAAATATGATAAAGGTATTCATTTGACGTACGAAAAAATAGAACAAGCATGCTATCTGTGATACAGAAATACATATGGACCCTTCATTCATAAACAACCTCTATGAAAATCAAACGACCACACTGTGTGAAGTCAAATAAATACGGCCTGGGATTGCAAAATTTGTGAAAAATCCACCGACTGGAACTTGCAAAGGATAAGCACAGCAACTTGTCATACCGATACTTCTCTTAGAAGGTCAAACCCCTGCTACTTTTAAGGGCGTTGTACCAAATTACACCATTTTACAAAGTTGTGTAAAAGTAAAAGAGAAGGTTACTTGATCCGCTTCCAATGTGTATTCTAAATAAGCCATGTAAATGTAATGTAAGCCTAAACACTATATAAACATATGTTATATTCAATGTTTTAGAATGTACACATTAATTGATACAATAAACAATAATACGATTAAAATTTTGATGAGTGACTTACTTGCCATCGTTTGTATTATATCCCGCTGAATTGTCTCCATATCCTAGTGGTAGATTCTCTGGATAATTTGGTGGTACAACACCTATAACTAAAAGTAAATGTACATTGTACATAGATTGCAAAGTTGAGAGTGCTTTGAATTTAAAGAACATAGTCTGCTAGTAGTATGGAAATACAAGTTTGAAAATTAATGTCATTAGCAACTTTTAACATAAACAGTCAATAGTGATTCCTTCTTATAAAGAGCATACTTCACTTATTACGCAAATTTGGCCTGTACTGTATACACATATGAACATGTTTGCATGTTTGATAGAACTGGTAGAACATTTATATATAACTGATAACACGAGGAAAACGTACTCGTAGAAATGCTTTTCAGCGCAATTTAAAAAATGACGTCACATATAAAATGCTCGTAGTCATTAATTGAGATGTTTTGTTCGTTATCTAAGCTTTTTACATGAACCACAATATGAAGTTTAATGTTTAATCTTTATTTCTCTATAGACATGAGCAGATGTCAACTGTTTACCTTATTTGCATATGGCGTCAAGTAAAAAGGGGGTATTATTTCTTGGAAGTCAATCGAAAAAATATCTTCCACGTTTCATATCTGAATACATTTCATTTCCCTCGTCTTACGGCACGTCTTCCGAATAAATATTTATCATAGGACATCGAGATCGGGATTGTGGGTTTTTTAGGTTTTGTTTTGTCTTTTATAGTTACCGTATTCATGTTTATGTAGCATAAGAAAACTAAGATTTTACTCTTGCATGATAACGATAGCTTTCTACGGTGCGCCGTTTAAAATAATACTGTATGTTTGAAACCAAGTGTAACAATGTATATCATATAATCTTACGACAGTTTCGTTATTTGTCAAATTCTGTGTCATTACAAAGAGTGATTTGGCGTTAAAAGTGTATGAACGTTTTACATGTTGTCCCTAAAAACGAAATAAATGAGAGCTATGACGGTAACGAGTATTCGTATTTGGTGTTAAGGTACATATTGCCTCACGATATAAATCTCAACTTAATCTTCACACGGAAACCTAGCACAGCAGTTAAAAGTCAGAAGTATTACGTGCTCGATAGTACTGCTCTTCTTACAGGACCAAAATGTTAAGAAATTCATTATAATTATTTCATAAAAGTAGAAATCGCTTGATGGAATTACAAAAAAAGAATTGTTCGTTTTTATCCGAACTATTTTCTTACAACAATATATTAAAACTCAGATCGATAACACTTTCAAACAAACACATCGTATTGTACTTATCGCTCTTGGTAGGAAGTCCGCGAGTTTCTCAGACGAAGGGAAATTTGTTGTACATGTATATGATTTAAGTATGGGAGGAAAATTCAACATTATTCAGACACATCATAGGGACATTAGACAAAAATAGGAATACAAACAAAAGTTTTATCTATTTACAAGTAGGAACAATATTCATTATCATCGGCTGTCTCCATTTAAATAAACATGAACTTGGGATACATGTAGATGTTTTCGTTACAGCGATTAGATATATTTCGTTTCTGAAGATTTTATTAAATACACTAATTCATTCTCATTTGCGAAACAGTTTCTTACATTGGTACAACTCCGTTTAAAAATTACTCAAAATTTATGTGTCCAGCCTAAGGACACCAACACCACAGGCACTAATAGAGATCGAACCTGGGACCCCCCTGATTCTGTTATTCTATTAATGAAGTCTTCATGTTTTCATGTAGAAATAGGAATATGATGAGCATTGTTTGCATAGATGTATAGATTTTGACGATTTTTGAATAATATTGGGTATCAAACCAAGGATGTAACGAAAATTGAAGGTAAGATTGGATTAATAAAATGGAGCAATGCGTTCTTAGTTTTTCAATGTGAAAGTAATGATTATGACTGTAAAAGGCGCTGCCTTTTTTATCCCGTGCACTGAATTATTTTTAGAACAGAGTGAAACGATCATTTTGACGGAAAAAACTAGGCCAATATAACTTATAGCAAAACTCGCTGCAAGATTGGCTAACAGATACAGAGAAACCCTTCAGCTTTAAAAAAGCATTACCAGATTTCTTTAAAATGGTGTGTTTTCAACAAACTGAAAAATATATTTTTGAAAAATTCAATAATTTGTCTTTTGTGCTGTAATGTATATGAATACTTAAATACTTAAATGTAACACTACTACATGTAACAGGTACGGTCTTGTCTTCTATGAGAAATTGTAAAAGAACGAATCGATTTTGCCTATATATAATAGCTTGAAAGGATAAAGGGTCATTTTCTTATATTAAATACATTGTGCTATAATTATGCGCTTAGTGGAAAAGCAATAGAACATGCATCAGATCTGAATTATCGAATGCGTGCATTTTTGATCAATTGGTTTACTAAGCCGTGGGTTAAACATTTTTTTCATTTGATTACAAAATGCATGTTTACTAACAATTCAATTTGGATACAATCAACCGATGCTTTTTGCAAATACGATATATTATTCTTATAACTAAGAACGAAAAACAACAACGATGTTATTACGCAGGAAGTTCCACCTCAAGTAAGAACGTTTGATATCTTTTAAAAAAAGCTTCTCTTTTCTTTAGACAACAGGTCCTTATAGATAAATCGGGAAAAATATTTTTCTTCCCAGTTTTAATCATAGATTCTCTGTGGTAGGTGCGCTTATAATAAATAATGTTATGGCAATGTATAGTTAGTTATCATACAACGGAGATAAGTTACGTATACCTACGATTTTAATAATACTCTACTTGAACAATGCTATTGTGACTACACTCCCTGTCAATATAGTTAAAACAAGAGGGCCATGATGGCCCTCTATCGCTCACCTGACTACCATTGACTATAAAACAAGGGGTCAAGATTCTAACATAATTCGTAGAGGTCCACTGCACAATGCTAAGTAACATTCCAAATAACTATTCTCTGCCCGTCGGCCTTCTTGTTTTTTTAAGTTTTCTCTATATAAGCCTATGTGAAATCAAGTCACCTTCCTCTCACCCACCCCCCTCCCAGGAAGGGTTAATTTTGACCTGGGGGTCATAATTTGAACAATCTTGGTAGAAGTCCAATAGACATTTTTACATGCCAAATATCTAAGCTCTAGACCTTGTGGTTTCAGAGAAGAAGATTTTTAAAGTTTTTCCTATATAAGCCTATGCAAAACCAAGTGACCCCCCAGGGCGGGGTCAGTTTGACCTTGGGGTCAAGATTTGAACAATATTGCTACAAGTCCACTAGACAATGCTACATGCCAAATATCTAAGCTCTAGGCCTTGTGGTTTCAGAGAAGAAGATTTTTAAAGTTTTTCCTTATTCGTATATGTAAAACTAAGTGACTCCCCCTACAGGGTCAATTTTGACCCCGGGGTCATAATTTGAACAATCTTGGTAGATCTACTAGACAATGCTACATACCAAATATCTAAGCTCTAGGCCTTGTGATTTCAGAGAGAAGATTTTTAAAGTTTTTCCTATTTTAAGCCTATGCAAAACTAAGTGACCATCCGCGCGGGGTCAATTTTGACCCCGGGGTCATAATTTGAACAATCTTGGTAGAGGTCCACTAGACAATGCTACATGCCAAATATCTAAGCCCTAGGCCTTGTGGTTTCGGAGAATAATATTTTTTAAGTTTTTCCTATTTGTTGCCATAGCAACCAGAGTTCTGCATGGAATGGAATTCTTTGAACAACTTTGATAGAGCTTCATGCAAGGAACATCCCTGCAAAGTCTCATCAACATTGGCCCAGTGGTTTCAGAGGAGATGTCGTTTGAAGGAAATGGTGGACGGACGGACGGACGTACGACATGCGATCGTAATAGCTCAAGTGCCAGGTGAGCTAAAAAGAGAAACTTCATAAAACAGCGTTGATGTCCATAGTAAGCAATATAACTTCACAATTGCTGTCTTTGAAAAGAAAAAGTAAAGTATTTGTCTTGTATTCTCGACAACGAAGTAAACAATGTCTTCTTTGTAGGAATCATACTGACGTCAATGACGTTAAAAGAACGGATTTGTAATTTTTATGTCCCGTTTTCTTTTCCTCATACATTTTTGTTTTTGCATGGTAAAGTTAAAATGTTTTAGGTTTTCGATATTATTCTGTGTGTTGGCAATACTCCAATCTTTATCAGTACTATTAGGTGATGCGAATGGGCTTTAAACGATCCCAAGTGAACCAAGCCCTTTACATGTAACTATAATTGGAATGTTATGCTATACAGAAATGATTACAATTAGTATTTGTATTTATACATAATTACTTTAAATCAGTAATTTTTCTTTCACGTACAATAAAGCGGTAATAGTACCATTTTAATTAAATAATTAGAATTACAAAATATAGTGAATGAAAACAGAATATCGCAAACCCTAGTGAAACATTTCTTTAGGCAGGTTAATAGTGGTAATAGAGTACAGCTCTTATGTTATTATCCTCAGGCTAAATGTCGTTGAACAACCATTATTAAGTGCATATGACGTCATTTCATCGTGATTTTAATAATATTATAATTGATATACTTTAGACCTTGCAGAGAATTCTAAAACATCTTTAAAACTCTTTAAATATATAATTAGTTAGCCTCTCTTCATTTAGATTCAATGTTGATACAACTGTGTAATATATAATGGGATTAATGTTTATATATATTATATCTTATAAATTATAATTTACTTTTCCAGTCGAATAATAACATAGCAGACAAACATATATATCATTAATACATTTATTTACAATCATACAATCAATACAATTAATAAAACTCATGAAGTGAAATTGCTTAAAAGCGAAATGATGTATTGAATAAATGTTGGAGATATGCCTGTTGATGTTTTCAATATTTAGTGTAAGATATGCCTGTTGATGTATTCAATATTTAGTGTAAGATATGTCTTACACTCGTACACAATTGATAATCCACTCATGTTGTACATTGCTGTATTCATTTCTGTCTACTGCAGTAAAACAAGAGAAATAACGGCTTGTGAGTAAATATTCAGAAAGAATTTACTGTGTTTTAAGCATCGCACTTTACTATAATTTACTATGATCATACTAAAGGGTAAAATAGTTTTAAATCAAGCATTACGGTACGTGTAAAAAACAAACATAATGCGGCCAAAAATCCCGATAAACAATACCAGAAGATTCTATATAATCAAAGATAGCACTACAATGTACAATCGGATCAATCTACCATACTCTTAAACGCTTAATAGATTGCTTCTATTGCAACATTAAGCGAGACAAGAAGAAGCTGAAATCACATGGATGAATCATTAATTGAAGCGATGATGTAGAGGCTTAAGTACCGACCGCTTTACCCAAAGTTCGCGGGATTAAACACCACTGATAAACTGTATCATTAATATCCATTTATTCAATTAGTCATTAGAGTCGTCATTTTAAATGAAGAAAATATAGGATGAATAAGCAAATGTAAGCTTTTTGTGATTAATATATTAAACCAGCTACATGTACAAGTATAAAATACATATTCTGTGTAATGCCATTAACAGGAAGAACGGCTACTGATTTATTGTTAAAGCTATTTACGCTGGCATTTTAAAAGAACATACCCTATTACTGTTGTCGAAGTAAATAACCACCAAATATAAATTACTGAATCTTTGGAAGTATTATAACTTAACGTAAAAGTTTCAGCTATGCATTCCAGTCATTATCGATTAAATATGCTTCAGTACCGTAAAAACAAAAATAATATCAAACAG
This sequence comes from Saxidomus purpurata, assembly GCA_022818135.1. NCBI lineage: Eukaryota > Metazoa > Mollusca > Bivalvia > Venerida > Veneridae > Saxidomus > Saxidomus purpurata. The sequence continues at coordinate 19,312,285 of JAFMSR010000019.1, read as the reverse complement.
GGAATGCCACATACCAAAAACGCAGCCTCCCCAAAACGAGCCCCACAGCACCCAGAAGTGCACACCACTAACACACCCAGAAGTGCACACCACTAACACACACACACACACACACACACACACACACACACACACACACACACACACACACACACACACACACACACACACACACACACACACACACACACACACACACACACACACACACACACACACACACACACACACACACACACACACACACACACACACACACACACACACACACACACACACACACACACACACACACACACACACACACACACACACACACACACTACCAAAACACGAGGACAAAAATACAAAAACAAAAACCTTCAAAAATCTATGTAGTGTTGTTATTGTAGAATTAATGGGTGGATGCGATTTATTACAGAAGGCCTCTACATTGATTAATTGTGGTAAAATGATGCATTTTTCGCCATAGGTGCTTCGTTGAAATTGTATTTATTTATCATTTTACTGTCATTGAACACACAATCACAAATAAATTGGTCGCGCGGCATGCGCGATACCTAAATTATAAAGCAATACATCAAAACGAACACTAACCTATACTTAACGTACACGTTTAAGCTAAAGATTTAAGTCAGTATCGGTTAAAGTTGACTTTTCTGCTTAAACAGATAGTTTCGAGAATATAATCTGCTGTACGTAAGCAGTTCCCGTTTAATGAAATATTTCATTGACTTTTCTGCTTATACAGGTAACTTCTCTATAAAATAGCATTCGTTAAATAAGTAAGTTTTATTTCAAATATATTTTTTGTAAAGTTGATCATGTATTCTAATCAGCATTAACCGTTGAAATAATATTACCTAAACGTCGTATATTACACGTTAGGTAACATTACACAAGCTTATCATTACCCTAGAATTTGCAGACTATTTAATAAAACTGTAAAACAAGAGGGCCATGATGGCCCTATATCGTTCACCTGACTACCTTGGCTATAATACAAGGGGTCATGATTCTAAAATAATTCGTAGAGGTCCACAACACAATCCTAAGTAACATTCCAAATATGTATTATCTGCCTGTCGGCGTTGTGGTTGCTCAAAGTTTTCCCTATATAAGCCTATATGAAAACAAGTGACCTCCCCCACTCGAGTGGACGGTTAATATTGACCAGGGGGTCATGGTTTGAACAATCTTAGTAGAGGTCCATTAGGTATTTCTACATGCCAAATATCTAATCTCTAGACCTTGTGGTTTCAGAGAAGAAGATTTTTAAGTTTTTCCTATCATAAGCCTATGTAAAACCAAGTAACCACCGGGCAGGGTCAATTTTGAACAATCTTGGTAGAGGTACACTAGACAATGCCACATGCTAAATATCTAAGCTCTAGGCCGTGTGGTTTCAGAGAAGTTGATTTTTTAAGTTTTTCCTATATAAGCCTATGTAAAACCGAGTGACCCACCGGGCGGGGTCAATTTTGACCCGGGTGTCATAATTTGAATAATCGTGGTAGAGGTCCATTAGACAATGCCACATGCTAAATATCTAAGCTCTAGGCCGTGTGGTTTCAGAGAAGTTGATTTTTTAAAGTTTTTCCTATATAAGCCTATGTAAAACCAAGTGACCCACCGGGCGGGGTCAATTTTGACCCGGGTGTCATAATTTGAATAATCGTGGTAGAGGTCCATTAGACAATGCCACATGCTAAATATCTAAGCTGTAGGCCTTGTGGTTTCAGAGAAGAAGATTTTTTAAGTTTTTCCTATTTGTTGCCAGAGCAACCAGAGTTCTGCATGGAATAGAATTCTTTGACAACTTTGATAAAACTTCATGCAAGGAACATTCCTGCAAAGTCTCATCAACATTGGCCCAGTGGTTACAGAGGAAATGTCGTTTGAAGGAAATGGTGGACGGACGGACGACGTACGACGGACCCCGGACGGTGAGTGATCGTAATAGCTCACTCTGGCACTTTGTGCCAGGTTAGCTAAAATTGGACAAACATACGAAAAATGTCTCACTAGTCACTATTGTGCACAAATAAATCGCGTTTACCCAAAAATGTTTAAAACAAGATAATGTAGGTTTAACGGTGCCACAACACGTCTTATTCCGCGAAGGCTACTAATTCGTACCGGGATGTTTAGCTGAAACTTGACTTTGGTGACAAATCTTTCAGTTAATATAGAACTTGATGTTTTGTTGAAATTGCTAGGATATGCCTCTTGAATTCCATTAAGAAAATGTTTGTTGGGACTCTCCCTATAACTGGTGTCACACTAATTGACTTCAAAAACAAAAATAATATGAGCCGTGACATGACAAAACTAACATAGTGGTCAAATGACGTAATCGAGAAAACGCGACGTAAAGTTGTAACGAATTGTTCCGTAATCGAGAGTATTATATAAATTAATGTATATATTTAGATCTGCCTACAAATTTTGTACCGTAGATCTAAGCCTATTATTTTTAATTTATTATCTAAATAGCCCATCCCTATTTTAGTTATAATTAAATATAAATACTGTTAAACCAAAAATGATAACGACTCAATCGTCAGCCGAAATCATAAGCATGAAGGATTTACTTCAAACACTAAACGGTTTCAAGTAAAGAACTTCCGTGGCTATTTTACAGATTTACCAGTAAATACTTTCACAAAAGTAATGTAAATGATGGGGTCAGCTCCTGACAGGGTTCTAACCAATTACCCGGCTAGTATTCAAGATCGCTACATTTAAATGCAAAATAGTGTAAAATTAGACTCGGCATTATCACTACTATTTTAAATTGTCCATCTGTAAATAACCGAATACTGTTGAATTTGGTGTGAATACAATGACCCTAAAAATATTACGAGTATTCAGCTGACAGTTGTGCAAACTGTGCTCCGTATTTTGTACTTTCACTTTCGGCGTGTCAGTATGATGCGTTAGAGCGGGTCGGCAAACTGGAGACATTTTGTAATCAAAAGTTACATTACAAACCCCGAACAAACACTTTTCTTACGTAATTATTACCAGAACTTTGGTGAAAGATATCTGACAGAAACTTTGTTTCTTCAATAGTTATAGAAACTAGAGCTATCACTAAATGTGATTAATACCCCCGAAAGACTGCTTTATAAACTGAGGAAGTTCGTAGTAACAGAATACCTTGCAATAAAAACACTAAAATAGAGATATTGTTCTTGGCAATAACTCTGTAATGAGTCAAGAAAGAGTTATGGTTCGTGTACACTGCACTTCCTCTCATTGTGCTGGACCATTGTATGAAGTTGTATTGCATTCCAACCAGTAGTTTTCAAGTTATGCTCTGCGACAAGGAAAAGTAAAAATGGGCAATAACTCTGTAAATACTCAATATAGAGTTATGGTTCTTACACTGCACTTCCTCTCATTGTGCTAGACCATTTTATGGAGTTGTATTGAATTCCAACCAGTAGTTTTCAAGTAATGCTCCGGACAAGGAAAAGTAACAAAGGGCAATAACTCTGTAATGAGTCAAGATGGAGTTATGGTTCTTGTGCACTGCACTTCCTCTCAATGTGCTTGACCATTGTATGAAGTTGTATTGAATTCCAACTAGTAGTTTTCAAGTTATGCTCCGGACAAGGAAAATGCAACAGACCGCCTGACCGACCGACCGACGGACCGCCCGCTCGCCCGCCCAACCGACCAACCACCGGGTGACTCTTATATACCCCCCAAACGTCGTTTCGGGGGTATAATAAGCATTTATCTTTAATTTACGCTCAATATACGCTTCAATAAATTATTACTTCTGTTAATGCAACAGACCGCCTGACCGACCGACCGACGGACCGCCCGCTCGCCCGCCCAACCGACCAACCACCGGGTGACTCTTATATACCCCCCAAACGTCGTTTCGGGGGTATAATAAGCATTTATCTTTAATTTACGCTCAATATACGCTTCAATAAATTATTACTTCTGTTATACCTTCGTTTTCGTTTTATCTTATAACGATGTCTCGATTATCAGCTGCCGTATTTAATCCTTTCCGAAAATATTTTTAACAAAACGTGATCTTCGTTTGAATTTACAGTACTCAAATTGGTCTCGGCAGATGAGTGAATGTTAAATACATTTATCTAAAATGACGTACTTTACCTAACTCTAAAATTGAATACATTGTTCTATAGGTTAACTATGTTTTAACTTTCATCATTTCATAAAAACAGACCCTTCCGATCGGATTTATACTCAAAATAAATGTGCAAACCGGCGAGTTCCTGAACATTCAGCTTCGACACTTTCAGATTAACATTTTCGTTATGAATGAAGACAGGTGCATATAAACAGAAACTAATGGGAAAAAATGGAAATAATGTATGGTACACATGATAATTTATATACAGCAACATTAATTTTTTTAATAATTGCTCGCAAGAGAATTGTCGTAGCTCATTCAATTTCAAATATTTTACTCTGAAACGTTCTGTGCTTGTATACGAATTACCCATATACTATATCACGTTCAGCTTGTTTCAATACAGCACTCGCAATTGTTAGGATAACTCAAAACGCAAGTTCATCTACCTTTATGTCTAGCGCATCTGTTTCCGGAAGCCCGCTAACTCCAGCTCCAATTCGCACCAGCGGTATCGGCTTTACTGGTTCACCCCCGTGGTACCAAGGAATGAATAATTTTGAATCTGTAAATTATTTTGTGTTTTGTTTTGTTCCATGATAATTGCTGAATAACTACGCGAAGTTCAAATCCTTTTGAGAAATATCTGCTGAAGTACAAATGTATCTTTGTTTAAATGTCATATCGTTTCGACACAAGGTATACGCAGGTTGAGACAGGTTTGGCCTTCCCTATATACATATTGAAGTAACCGTATGCAACATATTTTGTCTGTATAAAGGTTATGCCAACAGCTCCTGAATATTGAAAACTCAGACGTCTGAGGCAAATGCTGACACTTTTAGACAACCTTGAAAATGACATTTTTGACACGATTTTACCAGGTTTGAAAATTTTCATTTTATCCTCGTTCGTTGACAGATATATATATAAATATTTGTAAATAGACATAAAGCAGACATGTCGGCAAACCCAGGTAGAGAATGCCTAAAATCGGCCTCTCATAAGCAAAAAATAAATAAAACAAGAGCTGTCCCTCACAAGTGACGAATGCCCCCGAAAGAGGTGCTTCCGTCTGTGTGACCTTGACCTTTGAGGTAGGGACTTGGGTCTTGCACGCAACACATGCGCCTGATGTGCTAGACATTTGTGCAAAGTTATTTTAAAATCCTTCGAAGCATGATCAAGTTATAGTCCGGACACAAATGTATGCATATATACAGGATTCCATTACCTATAAACTCTAAGTGTGACCTTGACCTTTGTGGTAAGGATGTGGGTCTTGCACGCGAAACGTCGTCTTGATGTGCTTGACATTTGTGCCAAGTTATTTTAAAATCCTTCAATGCATGACAAAGTTACAGTCCGGACACGAATGTGTGCATATATGCATATATAGAGGAATCCATTACCTTCAAACTCTAAGTATGACCTTGACCTTTGAGCTAGGGACGTAGGTCTTGCACGCGACACGTCGTCTTGATGTGCTTGACATTTGTGCCAAGTTATTTTAAATTCCTTCAATGCATGACAAAGTCACAGTCCGGACACGAATGTGTGCATATATGCATATATAGAGGAATCCATTACCTTCAAACTCTAAGTATGACCTTGACCTTTGAGCTAGGGACGTGGGTCTTGCACGCGACACGTCGTCTTGATGTGCTTGACATTTGTGCCAAGTTATTTTAAAATCCTTCAATGCATCACAAAGTTACAGTCCGGACACGAAATGTGTGCATATATGCATATATAGAGGAATCCATTACCTTCAAACTCTAAGTATGACTTTGACCTTTGAGCTAGGGACGTGGGTCTTGCACGCGACACGTCTTCTTAATGTGCTAGACAATTGTGCAAAGTTATTTTAAAATCCTTCAATGCATAACAAAGTTACAGTCCGGACACGAATGTGTGCATATATAGAGGATTCCATAAACTTCATACTCCAAGTGTGACCTTGTCCATTGAGGTAGGGATGTGGGTCTTGCACGCGACACGTCGTCTTGATGTGCTAGACATGTGTGCCAAGTTATTTTAAAATCCTTCAATGCATGACAGAGTTACGGTCCGGACACGAATTTGTAAGTGGGGACGCACAGACGGACGGACGGACAGACATACGGTGCGATTTTAATATGCCGCCCTTCGGGGGCATAAAAAGAAGTTCATGCGCTGGTGTGTAGACAGGGTGACTACTGTGCGTGATCTCTGGAATTTCTACTTTCACTGTTTCCAGAAGTATACAACATATGAGATGGAACCGAAAGTAGCGTAACGTGATATGCAGTGTATACTAAACCTTTCAATATAAATGAGTGGATAGCGATTTATTACGTAAGGCCTCTATGTTGTTGATTAGTTGTGCGAAAATGGGGCATTTTTCGATATTAACGTTCTTAGAAATGTATGTTTTTAATTAGTATCATCATTTATGTTTCGAGAATATAATCTGTTAGATGCAGGGAGTGCCCATTTTACGAATGATAATTTGGAATATAATTAAAGGGACATACCCTGTAACTGATGTCAGACTAAATAACCCCAAAACATAAATAAAAGGATCTTTGGAAGTATTACAACTTTACCTAAAAGTTTCAGCTATGCATTCCAAGTCATTATCGATAAAATCAGCGGTTTAAAATATATCGCAGTACCGTAACCCATTCAATAATCTATGTGGAGTTGTACAATTAATGGGTGGATGCGGCCTCTATATTGATTAATTGTGGTAAAATGAGGCATGTTTCGCCATAGGTTCTTTGAAATCGTATTTATTTATCATTTTACGTTCACTGAACACATAACCTATGTTTCGAGAATATAATCTGCTAGATGTAGGGAGTGCCTCTTCAAATTTTAATTTCTTGATTCATTTTAGATGCACAGTAAAACTATTATCAGCAAATCAAAATGTGATCAGTTTAATATCAAAAGGCGGCATAGAAACCACGAAACGAGCCTGAAAACAGAATTTCAAATATCCAAGATGTTAATGCAAAGTATAATCACGATTAGCGTAGTAATCAATGACATTCGTTGAAAAGAGGAGGTAGAGGAAAATTAAGTGCATCGACTTTAGCAATTAAAATTGCCAAATATTGAAAATGTATTAAACCGCTTGTGTGTTTGTTGGTCTTATGATTGCTTTCTATATTAACGCATATCGCTCAAAAAAAAAAAACACGTTTTCCTTTTATTATGCAGTTACATTTAAACCAACCATCGCGAACTGTGATAAGTGTTTGCCTATAACATACACAAAACATACAAACATTAATAGTATGTGTGGTATACCTTTATTTTTAGCATGTTCAAAAGCAAAACAATGTATACATGTAGACGGCATAACATTTTAGTGCTTATATTCAGGGACTTAGGGAAAACACAAATTGTAAGTTCTTTTGTTGTGGCTTATAGGTTTACTGATCGTTTACACTATTTATTTTACCTGATGTGTAACAACATTTGATGTAACAAATAACGATCTGTAATTGTTTTGGAGAAAATAGCTGTATAAATGTAAAAACTCAATACCTATTTCTCCTCGCTGTCCTGTGTTCACAATTTCCACTTCAAAGTAGAAATACTTCCAGTCCTGTGGATAGGAAGCATAGAGTCCTACATCAGTACCATTACCGTCATAACTGAAACAAAACAAGTATGTTTTATTTGTACAATGAGATAACTGCATGGTATGTACCTGCACACAACAAATATATTGGTATTCTTTGTATGTTCAAAATCGTTCAAATATTACCTTTATTATGCCCCCGAAGGGAGGCATATTAAAATCGCACCGTCTGTCCGTCTGTCCGTCCGTCCGTGCGTCTCCACTTACAAATTCGTGTCCGGACTGTAACTCTGTCATGCATTGAAGGATTTTAAAATAACTTGGCACACATGTCTAGCACATCAAGACGACGTGTCGCATGCAAGACCCACATCCCTACCTCAAAGGTGAAGGTCACACTTGGAGTATGAAGGTTATGGAATCCTCTATATATGCACACATTTGTGTCCGGACTGTAACTTTGTCATGCATTGAAGGATTTTAAAATAACTAGGCACACATGTCTAGCACACCAAGACAACGTGTTGCGTGCAAGACCCACGTCCCTAGCTCAAAGGTCAAGGTCATACTTAGAGTTTGAAGGTAATGGATTCCTCTATATATGCATATATGCACACATTCGTGTCCGGACTGTAACTTTGTCATGCATTGAAGGATTTTAAAATAACTTGGCACAAATGTCTAGCACATCAAGACAACGTGTCGCGTGCAAGACCCACGTCCCTACCTCAAAGGTCAAGGTCACACTTAGAGTTTGAACGTAATGGATTCCTCTATGTATGCATATATGCACGCATTTGTGTCCGGACTGTAATTTTGTCATGCTTTGAAGGATTTTAAAATAATTAGGCACAAATGTCTAGCACATCAAGAGGACGTGTCGCGTGCAAGACCCACATCCCTACCACAAAGGTCAAGGTCACACTTAGAATTTATAGGTAATGGAATCCTGTATATATGCATACATTTGTGTCCGGACTATAACTTTATTATGCTTTGAAGGATTTTAAAATAACTTGGCAGAAATGTCTAGCACATCAAGCAGATGTGTCCAGTCAAGACCCAAGTCCCTACCTCAAAGGTCAAGGTCACACTTAGTGTTTAAAGTAATGGAATACTGTATGCATGATTACTCTGTCATGCATGGAAGGATTTTAAAATTACATAGCACATTTATTGAGCACATGGAGAGGACACAGACTGTGAGGCACCTCTTTCGGGGGCATTCGTCACTTGTGAGGGACAGCTCTTGTTTGTACTGTTATTCTGACTAAACAGATAACAAAATATAAATACTGCTGCAATAGGATCATTTGTTCACTGATATAGTTTGGTTTGTACCGGTAGACACTAGCAATTTTTTATTCCTCGTACTTTCGTTGTGTTTAAACTTTACCTACTGTTATTTGACCAAAGAAACACAAATGGTATCATTATTGTCACCTTACCGATATAAAACGGATCTTTAGATGTCCTTTATTGGGTTTATTCAATACAAGTTTTCACATATATCTCATGCTCAGATCCTAATATCATAACAGCGCAACAAATACCGCAAAAAAAAAAATAAAACTCAATGTTTTAATATGTTGCAGTATCGTAAAACTTTCAATAAATTTTTTTTTTTTTTTTTATTTTTTTGTGGATAGTGGTTTTTATGTTGACTAGTTTTTTTTTAAAAATAATTGGTGGATAGCGGTCTCTATGTTGATAATCTGTGCTATTGCTAAATAAGGCATTTTTCTATAGGAAAAAGGAGGGGTTTTTTTTTTATTTTCCCCCCCCCCCCCTTTTTTTTTTTAAAAAAAAATTTTTTTTTTTTTTATAAAAAAAAAATTTTTTTGGATTTTAAATTTATTAAAAAGGTTTTTTTTATAATTTTTTTTAAATTTTTTTTTTTTTTTGAAATAACTCCCTCCCTATTAAAAAAGCGTTCCATAGTTATTGGTGCCTATGTTGTTCTGTAAAATCGTATCAATGTATCATTTATTATGTTGGGGGGGTTGTTAAAATAATTTTTTTTTTATTATTTAATAAGGTGAGGGGGGGGGTTGTTTTTTTTTTTTTTTTTAAAAAAAAAAAAAAAAAAAAAAAAAAAAAAAAAAAAATTTTTTTTTTTTTTTTTTTAATTTTTTCTCCCCTTTTTTTTTTAAAATAAAAAAATAAAAAAATTAAAAAAAAAAAAAATTTTTTTTTTTTAATAAAAAAAAAAAAAAAAAAAAAAAAAAAAAATTTTAAATTTTTTTTTTTTTTTTTTAAAAAAAAAAAAAAAAAAAAAAAAAAGGGGGGGGGGGGGGGGGGGGCCCAAAAAAAAAAATTTTTTATTTTTTTTTGCAATCTCCGCCCAGGGAGGCGTCTTATCAACGATCGTACGATTTTAAAAATATTGTCGTAAGATTTTGATCTACGATTATCGTACGCTCGATCTTACGACCGTCTTACTAAAGCCATCGTACGCTCAACGTAAATCGTACGATTTTTACCAGTGTGCGATTCTTACGCCTGCGCACTTCGAAGTACTCTTCATTAAAAGAAGATAGTGCGCGATTGAATGTCAAAACAAAGCCGTCTGCTTCAAACTAACATTATGGATTGTATAAAAGACAAGAAAGTCAATTGGAGTACAAAAGAGCGTGACGTATTAGTTGACAAGCTAAGGGACTCGGCTGTGGCGACGGGGAAGTTTTCCTCGTCCGTCACAGCCACTGATAAGGCCCGTTTTGGGGCTGATGTGGCTGAAAGGTACAGTTACAAAAAAAAATACAAGTCAGTTTTATCCTCGACGTATCAGTTTCAGTGACCCTATGTATACTTCTGTCAGATTTACAACTTTAGTTTGGAAGCTGCTACTTATTCATTGAAATATATATAGATCAACACAATCAGCCAGTGTGTCGTCTTTGTGTCAGATCTGAAATATTTTCTAGTACAAAACAGTATTGCCTTATTGAGTGAAACCTTGATTTGCACTGCCATTAACTCGGACCTGTTTACCTTAAAGGGGCACTCCCTATATCTAACAAATGTAAATGATGTGTTCAATGAATATATACAATTGAAAGAACAACATGACTTTCAAAAAGTATTAGAGTGCAAAGGTTATGTCAGAATGGAAGTGTTGATTCAGCCGATTATCGTCTGACCACACAGAGGTACATGCCGATCAAATTCCGCCCTGGTCGCAAATATAGACTCGGTTGCCTTAAGCTGGTACACAATATTCGACAACATGGAAAACTTTATGTAGTATATCGCTATCCACCAATTAATTTTACAGTGACAACCGCTTTACAGTATTGCTGCATGCAGCATAATTTAAATGGCTGACTTCATCAATGATGACTGAAATTTATAGCTCTAACCTAAGTAACCTTTATGTTAACTAATAATACCAGCAAATATTATATTATTTAGCTATTGATGTAACTTAATTTGACACTCATTTTAGGGTGTGCCTCTTTAATCACTTTTTGATATAGAACTTAATATCAGTTTTAAAATTAAATGATTTATTTCAGTGTTAACAGTGTGAGCTCTTGTAAGAGAAGTGTAGAGCAGGTAAAAAAAAAATGGATTGACCTTAAAGTAAGTGAAGTCATATTTTCTTGAACATTTACATGGAGTGTAAAATAATCAATGTTTTTAAAGACATAAATAAGACAAAACATTAATACTACTCATGTTTACAAGACAATGCATAGTCCAAGTTTAGTGAATGTGAATAACTATGTGGCTTGTTCTTTTCTGTATTAGAATGAACCTTTTATGCTTGTAGAATAAATAAGTTCACATTGTTCAGTTTCTGTGAGAAAGGCTAATCATTTGCAAAATGTATTCATATTTTAGGCCTAAAAATATGTCCGTTTCCTGTAAAATTAATACATCATTTCAGTCTCAAACTAAGAAAAAAGGCATTTCCCATATGCAGGAGGTCAGAAAGACTGGTGGCGGTCCTGCTCCAGTTCTTGAGCTGGACCACTGGGAGAGCAAGGTATAGCATATTACTTAAATTATGAAATTGTATCAAACTAGCAATGTGTCCAATAGACATGGATGTCCTATATGTGTTACTAAGTAAATGAAATATTATCTTGAATTCTATTTCTTGTAATGAAAATCTGGAAGAGTCATTTCTTGTATAATGACTACAGCTTATACTATTGATTTTAGGTGCACCATAAAACACTCTTGAAATAAGGTTGGGCATAGAACAGCAAATTTATATGCCTCCCAAAGTTATGTTGGACATTAAATTGTGAACTTTTTAGAGTACACAAAACTGGCTTGTATGTTATCAATATTTCAGTGATAGTCCAAGTGATGTATACAAGTACAGTAAACTCCGTTTATAACGAAATCCTTGGGACCTTTTAAATTTGTTCCTTATATCCGGAGTTTGTTATATCCGTTTTATATTTTCATATAAAATAGATTAAGAAAAAAATTTGGGCCAAGAAAATATGTTCCTTATATCCGGAATTTCGCTATATCCGGAGTCGTTATATACGGAGTTTACTGTACATATAAACTTTAGAACTGGTATATTTTCTTTATGCAGGTGCTGCAGACAATTCCACAATGCAGCGTGGAAGGAATTGAAAACGGGACCGATACATTTTTAGGTAAATGTTTTGTTTACTTAAATTGTTTTCCAGTCTACAATATTGCAGTACAATAAATTTAAAATTCAAACCATATTAAGATTAGAATGATATTTGCTTCCAAAATGAGTATAACATGCAACTGTTTAATTATAGCACACCAAGATCTGTGCAATTTATCATATCTTTACGACTGTAAATAAACTGTATATTACATAATGTTTGCTGTATTTTCTTTCAGTGAATAATGATGCAACCCCTGACCTTCCTGTAGGCAGCTTGACGGAATGTAGGTGTTTTAAAATTTTGTAAACATGCATGATAATGTTGCCCGCATGGCCTGATTTTTACATGTTAATTATTTTCATGATACAGTTCCATAATCACCTCTGTGCTCAAGTGGACTGTGGCTACAGTAATATACTTGAAATGCATTAAACCTTTGTCCTGTCATTGATGGGGGGTCATGGGTTTGAGTCCCGCCTGATGCAAGTTTGAAGTTTCTTGCTGCATATGGTAGTCTATTGAAGAATGGTTAAATATACTACCTGTTTGTAAATAATTGAATTACTGTATAAAAATGGCATTATACAAAACAAACAAAGCTACAGTGTTGTTTTCTGTAATACATAGATATATGTATTTAATTGTTCAATGTCACATTTTATAACAATCCAAATATGTAACATTTTATAACATACTGATACATGTAGCCTACTGTCTAAAAATTTATATGTTTTTCTGCATATTAAATGTTAAGTGTATGGACTATTGGACATGTGATTGTAAGTATTAATTAGTAAACACACACTTCATATTTTTAGGTTTGAATAACAATGAAACACAGGCTACAAGATGTGGAGGTAAGAATCATTTAGTAATTAATAAAAGGTTGACATGTAAATTATCACAAATTTTAAAGTCACAGGATTTCACACTTACTACAATTACAAGTAGCTCTTATTTTAGCAAGCTAGTTAATTGTTCCAAAAATTTTCAAAACTTGTTTAATCCACAAGTACAATGTTGAAATACAAAAACTTAAACAAGAGAGCTAGGATTGTCTTACATTGCTGACTTTGTCTCTGGTGAGCTAAAAACCAGTCTTGGGGGGAAAAGGCATAGGTCATCATTGTTTAGGAGAACACAGTTCAGTTATTATCACATAACTATTTTCAATTTTCTATATATCAGAAAATTCAAAGTGCTCCTGGTACTTTAATAAATCTATACAAAATGGTTTATATACATAATTATCTACAATGAATTATGTATTTAGGTGTTCAAAGCTAATTTAAATACCAGTAATATTCAAAGTATGATATGAAAATATTAACCATCTATGACACAATGTCAAATACACTGTTCTTGTTAAATAGAAAAATGTACATGTGAACAACACTTGAGAACAACTGCTCTCATGTTCTTTATATTTTAGGTGCCACCAACAGTGAGAGTGGGCCAGTACAAAAGAAAGCAAGATGTGACAGTGAGTATCAATCTGTCATAAAAAAATAAGTTACTCTTATTTTCACACATTCAGTTCAATGTCATAATGAAAGTAGAAGCTGCCATGCTGCTACATATTCTGTACTTTTCAGTGACCCTTATGTCATGAAAAAGCAATAATTATTGAAAATATATCATTTAATTTTAAGTGAATGTTACCTGAATAAAAATTAATCAAGTGTACTATCATTGTATATAAGTACATAACTGCTTGTCTATTTGTACATCCTGATAATACTATTCAGACTAAAAACAGGGGTGCATAACCATTTGAAAAGTCTCATAACTATTAATTTGTAATTTGATCAAAGTGTTTTTTGTTTGACTTAAAAATGCCCATGTTTTGACATCAATGCAAGTTAACACTACATAAACAAACATTTGGACATTAGCTTTATTTAAAACTGGCATAATGTGGCAAAAATAATATTTTGTTTGACAATTTGACTTTACCTTTAACAAAATATGTTTTCGAATGATACTTTGCCAATAACTAAGATAACTTGATTGTTATTAAATATTTAATACCTAATATTAAAACTATTTAAGACAGTACGCTGACATATTCTTAACTACTTTCATTCTGTCAATACACATTGGTGAGGATATGTTAAAACTTTAATCTCTTAAAATAATTTATTTCTATATTCATATTTCAGAAAGAACAGAAACAGAGGCCCTTGTCCGGGAACAGACAGCTGTTATGAGAGAATTTAATGATTCAATTAAAATTTTAACTAAGTCTGTCAATTGTCTAAAAGAAAGTGTTGACAAGTTAAGTGATAAAGATTATTTGTTTCATTTGTAAATTATAATAATGGTCATTGTTAGCCTCTTATCATGTAAAGTAACAGGAAATAATTTTAAAATGTGACAAGGTAGAGTTATGGTTCTTGATCACTGCACTCTGTCTTAATATCCTCTACAAATATGAAGTATTAACTTAATACCTGAAATAACTTTTGAGTTATGATCTGGACAGGCCTAATACATAAAATGAGATATTTTAAAAATTGGATAAGTCGTTTTTTTTCTTCTAAATAATGGGTTAAGTTAGAGTTAATGTACTTAATCACTTCACTCCCAACTTAATATCTTCTTCCAATGTGTGACATATCAACTTAATACTGTAATTACGTTTTAGTCATACTCATGACAAGAATACAACATAAAGGGACAAAATGGTCAAGATGGCCCTATATTGCTCACCTAACTACCATAGACTATCATACAGTGTGTCATGATTTTTACATAACTCGTAGAGGTCCACTACACAAAGCTTGGTAACATTCCAAATATCTAAGCTTTGCCTGTGGGCCTTGTGTTTTTTTTTGTTTTGACCCAGGAGTCATGATTTAAACATTCTTGGTGAAGGTCCACAAGGCAATGCAACATAATAAATATCTCGGGTTTAGGACTTGTGGTTTCAGAGATGAAGATTTTTAAAAGTTTTTCCTATACATAGGCCTTTCTGAAATAAAGTGACCCCCTCAGGCTGGGTTTGTGCCAGGAGAGTTAAAAATGGAAATAACTAGAGTTATGGTTCCTTATCATATTATTAGCATTTGACCCACTTTGAACTGTTATTAATTAATAACAACAAAATCGTTATGTTTTCTGAATGTGGTAGAGCAAATTGCAGAATTAGACAAAAAACTAATTTATACACACAGGTAATATCATAATATGCAAGTGTACAATGAGGGCTAACATGACATTATTACTTTCCATGACAAAATTCAGCTATTATTTTTAAATGTAATTAAAGATTTAGATTCTTAAATTAAAGTTCATTATAGCAGAACTTTTTACTGACAGCTCCTAATCAAATTGAATCTGTATCAAATTTAGAATGTTGTTTTTGCACAATTTTACTGTGCATTTGATGTCTTCTTTCTTTGTGATATAATGATATAATTGCTTTTACATTGTTAACAAAATACTTAAAGTTTAAAACTTATCATTTTCTATGTTAAATTAATACATTTCTTTGTTATTAAACTGCTGAACAAATCAACCACATCCTGAAATAAATGAATCAAAATAATCTGATTATGTTGTCCCTGATGTTTCTGTTTTCACCTGCTGGATTTAAATTTAGATGGGGTCCATTATCACACTGGTTTGCCACTACAAGCTGTGGCTCTGGCATGCCTCTATCTACACACATGTTGTGAAGCCTCATGCATGCCACCACAACTTCACTGCATTTCCCTGGTTTGAACTGTAGGACACCACCAGTTCTGTGCAGGCAACTGTAAAACAATGTGTTATATTTGATATCTACAAGCACTCTGTCTGTTAAATGATTCCAGAAAAGTACCATAAAGTTCATTTACAGGTGTAATGTAATAGGTTGCACAGGTTCTTTGTTGACTCAAATAGTGATGTAGGGACACATGGCCCTCTTGTTATTTGTATACAGAGATTTGTATGGCTTTTGCAATACATTTTTATATGTTTGTTTTGAATTTATTTCAGGGATGAACAAAAGCAGACATTCAAATACCATTATGACACCTATATGTCACTTTGTGACATCACTTAATAAAATCACAAATCAGAAGTTGAACATACTGATACATTGACATATTGTATGCGAACACTTGCACATTTAGCGCTGGGTACAATGAGGGGATATGAGAATTGTATATTAAACAGCTCGTGCAATAATATCAATAATTATTTACGGGTCATTGACCAATAAAACAGCTGGAAATGTCCTGGAAGGATAATATAATGCTATGTAACTATAATTGTCCAATAGTTTAACATTAAGTTTTGTCAACCTGCCTTTGATCGAGTGATTAAGGAATAAGGAGGAAAAGTCTGAAAAAAAAATATCATCAAAGCATGTATAAAATATCTTAAAGTCTTACCGAAAACGTGACTTTAATATGCCGAAGGCTCTTTCAATGGCCATTCTGCCCCTACAAAGATGCTGGTTGAAATTTTCCTCCTGTGGTGTACTGGGATTCAGTTTGGGTGTAAGAAGGAAGCTTTTCAATGGGTAGCCACTATCACCCAGCAGCATCCCAGCACCACTCCGTTCTAGATAATCCTGTAAGATTACAAGATGAAAATCAGTAAATAAACAAGAGATTGTAAGCAGCGGATTCATCACATACAGTCAAACATGTCTTGAGCAACCACACAGGGTAAGCTGACATTGTGGTCTTTTTTACAGATTGTCGCTTCACTCAAATCTTATATTACATGGGAGGAATATTAAGTAGTTGCATATGACAGGTTGTTGCTTAACTCAGTGTAAGGGCAGGGTTGACTGTATATCATTTCAACCTGTCTACTTAGGGATACATAAAATCTATGGCAAATTTGAGGGACTGCTCTGTAGTTTTGAAGGTTTTGCATAAGATTCACATGTTAACAAAGCAAAGTCAAAGAAAACTGTTTTACTTTTTAAGCAGAGCCACAATATGGTATAACTGTAGTTTTGAAGTCTGTATGGCACAGTTGATGGAAACAGCATAAGGGGATAACTGTGTCAGAAATAAGTCATATAAACAAGAGGAGACCTGCGATTTATGACAATATGTGACCAAACTTCAACTCTAATAATATATCATAAACACAAACATTCTGTTTCACCTTGACAAAGCAAAACATTTGACCAATTTACATTATTGGGTAATAAATGTTGATTGTATGGCATACACTAGATTTTTAACTGAGTGACCTAGTTTTTTACCTAAGATTACCCATACTATAGTATATTCATATTCAAGCAAAATTTTATCAAGACAATCATACTGACAAAGTATCGTGAAGATAGATTGAAAAATGCAAACTCTATTGTAAAAACATGTTTTATCCCCCAAAAAATAGAAGTGATTCCACAATGGGAAATTGAAATGCAACAGTAAATCATTTTCTTGTATGATGTGACTTTTTCATACTCTAATTAGTATACCAGCTATTAAGATGATCAAACTGGAAGAATTACCTTCAAACCACAAGAGTTAAATATTGCAGAATCATGCTGCGACCCAGGCCACATGGCAACAACATCAGTGAATCTACAAAAAAACACTGGATTTACTACATATTTAATTCCCTACCTCTATACTTGGCTTTGCATTTTAAAAACAATGATACTTTTTTTGTGTACAAAGAAAATGATCTTAATTATTTTCTTATTTAAAAGACAAAAAATCAATACATGTATATACATAGAAGGCATTCTTACACTAAAACTAAAGTCTCAAAAAGGTATGAAGCATAATGACAAAATTTTGTCAGCACAGGAAAGGAATATGTACATGTGTATTATGTAAAGTAATGTAAGAATGAAATATTGGACATATTGTACCTCATATCTACATCACAAACAGCCTGGACATTCAGTGCATGAAAATTTTTTCTACACACATATGCAGGCTCATTTTCCGCTGGTGCTTGTATTGGAATTAATGTTCCATCTACTGCCCCTGCAAACCAAATACATGTAAATAAAGCACACATGTAAGATGCAAAATGAAACTATCATTTGTTGCATTATGAAAAATATTTATACTTTGAAAACATATTAGTAAAACTGGTGCTACATTTTCTAAGCCCAAGCAACTGTTACTGTTTTTAGTAACATAATTATAAAGTTGATTTATCATATATATATGGTACAAAACGTATTAAATACCTATTATGTTTGGGATTCTACATTTTTGGTAGAATTTTCTTTTCAATTCATTTACGGCATTTCTGTCTGTTGGAAACCTAAAATACATTCAAACAGCATTCATATGGAATTCATATACATGTATTCTTTTACAATGAAATTAACCAAAGAACCATTGAAAATGAATACTGTTAAATACAAACTCTTAAACACCTACATAACAATTAGTAGTAGACTAATAATAATAATTATGATAATAATCCTTTTGCAACTACATTTCTGTAATTAACAAAAATGATATATGTCATGTATGTATGGATGAAGTTTTGAGAATGTCAAAGCTATTGATTGAACTTCTATTCTATTTATATACAAGTGCAATAATTTAATGAAGCAAGGTATTAAGTCATGAATTATCTAACGTAATATTTTGGTATCACTGAAATCCACGTAAGTCATTTGTTTCTTACTGGTAATGGTCAGTTAATATTACACTAATTTATCTACAGGCAAACCTGTGTTAAAGACCACCTCCGAATAAAGATCACTCTGCGAATAAAGACCAATAGGGAAACCACAGTTCACTATTAATGTATAGAAGAAATGTCTGTGAATAAAGACCATCTGTTAACAAAGACCATATTTGTAGCTTCCCAATGGTGACCTTTGTTGACAGGTTTGACTGTATTCATTTGTAAAGATTGCGAAACAAGTTTTTACAACTTGTATGAATCCTTCACTAGAGCGAGGGTTTACAGTTAATTGATGTATGTTGCTGAAAGCCAGAATTACCATGTCACTGGTGTGGATTGAACTTTGAACCCTCTGATCCTTTTCACAAATGCAACTACCACTGTAGCAAATACATCAAACTTTGGTATATAATATTCTAAAGTATGATGTTAAAAATAACAATATACTCCAAGTATAGTACACTTTTAACAACTGTTTACCTGATGTTTGTTAATCTAACATTGACACTTCTAACAAACTCTTCAATAGCAACGGCTGCTCTGGCCTTTGACACCCCATGCAGGTCAGCAACCTCTGACAAAAAAATCCCCCTTTGCCAGGAATCTGAGCCCCATGAGAACCTGCAAATTTAAAAGTTGGAAGTAAAGAGTTGTGTTTAGGATAATGTATAAATCAACAAGTTTTAAATTATGCATTTATGTTATCTTTCGGTTTGAAACTCGTAATATAAAATTGCAATATATAGATGTTTGTAAAATGTCAAAAGGTATGCTGGTGAATAATAGTTTGTGTCATGAGCACAATGTTCAGATATAAACATCTGTCACCCAAGGCAGGATTTTTTATATTACATTCCCTGCCAAGGTAAATGCTTGGTCTGATGCTAGTGATAGCATACCCAGGTACAGGTATAAGGTGATAAATCGTTAGGCTAATTGACTGCGTGGCTTGATAGCTCAGTTGGTAGAGTGTCCGCACTTACCCAGAAGGCCCTGGGTTCGAGCCACAATTTTTTCACCACATGTTACCAATGGCGCCAAACGTAAATACTAAATAACCTGAATTATGATATGGCTATTGCTTTGGCACCTCGAGAATGTTTCACAATGTTCTTTGTCTCTGAGAATCAGGACAAATTCTAAATTTGGAGGGGTATATGTAGACAGTAACAAGTATAAGGTGATAAATTGTTAGGCAAATTGACCGTGTGGCCCGATAGCCCAGTTGGTAGTGTCCACCCTGACAGCCGAAGGCCCTGAGTTAGAGTCCAGGTTGAGCCATGATTTTTTACACCACCCGTTACATTAGTATTGGTATCAGGCATACAGTAATCTTACTAAAGGATTATGTACATGTTCTGTAAAAATACATATGTTATAGCCTGTGGAGATAGCAGAATACGTGTGATAAATCTGCATAGGAGATAGTTCTGGCTTCCAAAACTCTGAATGCCTCTATTTTTATATTTTGTTTTTTGTCAGGTGCGGCTTTAGGTGCTTCAGTGCGTCAAGCATATAAACCGGGTACGCTGAAGTTGTTTCAGCTACATAGGAGAATGTGTTGTCTTGGGTGCGAACCTAAAGCTTGTTGCAAATTTTAATGTCAAATTACACAAAATGTCTACAAACCCTACTGGTAGGCTTTACTGAAGATATCATACCCTACCTTACCAGCTTACATGTCAAAGTAACCAGGTATGTGCACTGAACAGAGTTCTGCTTTATAAAGATCTCCATTATCAAACCGTAAAAGGCAATCAACTGTAAAATGTCACTCCGTAAAATCAGTTTCCGTTGAAGATGAAATTGTGAGAAAAAGAGTTGGATATCCCACTTCCGTTAACAACATAAATGTAAAGATGCTGAACAATCCGAACATTCCATCTGTCCGAAATTTACCACATATCTTCATAAATGAATAAATAAATGAAGATTCTAAGCAAGGAATGAATATCAGCTTAGCACTATTTTAATTCACTAAATAAACTTTTATTTTAAAAACATCCACGCGTTTCATGAAAATTCTATCTATCTCACAGTTATATAAATAGACCGTTGAGTCATTGTTGTTGTTGTTAGGAATTAAGGGGGATAATGTGCTTGAGTAAGGAGCAAAAGCGCCTTGGTTATCTGCCCTGTCTATAAGAAAAAAAGCTACCTTTGTCATGCTCTTAAGAGCGCAAGAACGGCCTGTCTTTGGAGACAAATCCTTCCTACAAAGCTCCTCTAGCTCATTTATACAGGCTTTGTTAAGTCTGTACCGTGATATAACTTCTTGGTCTGTCAGATCGTCTAAATCAACAATTCTTTTTTTAAAATTGCGATTTCTGCGTCGGCGCCTTTGATTGTTTAACAGCAACGCGGCCATTTTGTTTGATCTACGACTGCTTTCTTGCGATCGCAGAATTTACATAAAATCTTACGATAATCGTACGTCTACGATCGCCAGCGTTTTTTAATAAGACACCTCCAAAATCGTACGATCAACGTACGACGAGCGTACGACCAAAACAAGCGTACGATCGTTGATAAGAAATATAAGTACCCAACAGATTGCCAATCTTTCGCCTTTATTTTATCTTTTCTGTGTTACCTATAGTTATTTAGTACATGCACAACCTCTGTTTTGCGTTCTACTACTTTTGTTTTCCAACTCCACGAAGATGCTTTACGGAAAATCTGTTTGAAACATTTCTTGATGCAGGGAAGTTAATTCGGGCACAGATATATTACGAGAGATATATAACCACAGAGCGCCTCACTTTTTTGTCAGAGTCTTGTAATAATGAAAAATAATCAAAGCACTGAAAGTGCTGACAACAAGGTATCTTCTGCAAAATTGGGCACAAGGGGATTTTTCATAAAGACAATGAGTGATACTTCGCTAACAGTACTTGATTTTGATATCTATCCGTTTATTTTAATCACAGACCTTCAGTTCATTGAAAACATTTCATGTTGCTGTTGTTTTATTTTTTTTTCAAAAACATAGTTTTGCTAGAGACTTTTTGATGAAGTAAAATACAGTGCTTTTAAATTGTATATAACCAGCTTTGTTTGAGAGACATCCTTCAGAAATACGGGACACCACCTACCCGTCTGTTATTTCTCGAACTTTTCATGAAACCTAAAATTTAAGTGTTGGTACATTATGTTTCCGTAAGGGACATATGCTAACATCATAAAACATATAATACAGGTCATTATTTTCATAATGATGTCCGACTAGATCCGCATCCGTGGTCTAGTGATTACCCAGAACTTTAAGCTGCTCGCTCTCAGATTTTTGTAAGAAAAATAATGTTCTTCAAACTGTATACAATAACATATTTTAGAGCATATAGTCATATAAAAAGGTTCAAGTGTACATTCCAGTCAATTATATCTGTAGATTTGAAATAATACGCTACCAAATCATAAAGCGTTGCAAACGCTTTTGAAATTCTAGTATAAACATATAGTGAAGCGACTGACCTATATACACATGGAATTGCAATTCTCGTATTTTTCTATACAAGTCCAACCTTTTTGTCGCAGACTGCGAGACTTCATGCAAGATTTTAGCATCGATGGACAATATCCGTTAAACATACCAAAAACATGTACTTTTTAAGTGGACGTTTAACTCCTACAACAACAATATCCTATCAGAAATCATTAAAGAAAGCGTACACGTATTATAACTTAACCTTAATATTCAGCGGATTTTTGAAAATATTTCATTTAAAAAACTAGAAGAAAATTTACAAAATTCAAAGTCATATTTTTGTTTATTTTTCACAACCGCACTACCATCGGCAGTCCGCGCCCCACAGTTTTATTTCATCACATTTTGTGTTGGTAAGGGGAGATAGCAACCCTTGTAAGTAGTCTATTAGCCTTACATTTTAATTTACTTTAAGAAATCCTTTGAAAAGCTAAATTTTAAACCCAGGCTTAATATTGGAGCCTATAATACTTTGAACTTAAGTAGGCTACACACAATATTTAGTGTTCTCTTACGATTTTTCATCGGTTTGCACCATTCAAATTTTACGAATGGAAGCGTTGTGAATGAAATACGATCATTTTGATCACGTGAACGCCGATCTAAAAATAAACTGCATTTTGATAACTTGTTTATGTTGTGGCCGTTCTGGTGAGAATAACTCCGTCCCAAGTCGACCCCGTGGGTTTTAATCTATAACCAGAATAATGCAAGTGAAGCCAAAGCTGCGTTAGGAGTTACATGGGTATTTACTCGAATTCTTGGAACAAGGTCACTTATCAGGGTGGCTGCAACCCCTAGGTTGGTACTCGGGGTGTTTCTAACTTTCGTACATGTCCGGGATTAATAACTACCCAGCTGAATCACAGTTTTCGGATATTTATTGCAGATACCTAATGTTCATTTAACATGAAACAATAGCACAACTACAACCTAGGATGTATCAGTGTACACTCCTCTCTAATTAAAAGGTTCCCTACCTATTGGAATCTCACCTGTGTATTCTCAGAATAATACTACGAACTGTTAGAATAGGCAAGGACGGTTCCAAAACTGCCGCCTGTTCCAACGAAAGGTAGGGATCCAGAAAGGCCCACTTCCAGAAAGGCCCAGTCCTAAAAGGCCCAGTCCAGAAAGGCTCATTTATCAAGGGTACTTGAAAGGCCCATAAACAGTACCAGGAAGGCCCACTGTTGCATTTTAATCATATGGGTTTTTTTAAGTTTGAAACTTTTGTTTTAATGTCTTGATTACTATTTATTGAACACATTTGATACATGTAAATACATTTATCGTAAATGGGACTGCATCAAAGTAACCAATTGGCACTGGTAATTACTTAATGAATAAATTTGATAAATACCTTTATAATAGTCGGGTTGTCATCAAAGTAACCAATAAGCACTTATAATTACTTAATAATTTTTTTATCAATATGTAAACATTTTGTTACTTTTGTAGCCGTTCTAGTTCGTGATCCCTTATATGGGAGAATAGCTCCGTCCCAAGTCGACCCCGTGGGTATAAAATCTATAACCCTGGAGTTCGGCTCGGAATAATGCAAGTGCAGCAAAAGCTATACTGGGAGTTACCAGGATATTTGCTCGAATTCTTGGGACAAGGTCACTTATCGGGGTGGCTACAACCCCTAGGTTCGTACTCTGGTTGTGTCTAACTTACGTACTTTCCTGGGATAAATAACTACCAAGCTGAATCACAGTTTTTTGATATTTAGTGCAGATACCACTTTAATGTTCATTTAACATGACTCAATAGCATAAATACACCCTAGGATTTATCAAGAAATCAATCCTATTGAAATGCGGGGAACTTCCCCTGTGTATTCTCAGAATAAAGCTCAGATATACTGTTAAAATAGGCATGGACGGAAAAGTGCCGTCTGTACCAGTAGATACGTAAGTACTGGACGCAGAGTCAATTTGCTGACCTCGACTAAAAATAAATGTGAATTTATATATAATTATTTGTACTACCAAATAATTACTTTAAAAACAACACCAATACATTAAATCCTGTTCACACTGAAATTTAACATAAAATTATTGCATAAATACGACAAAGAAGTTATCTTCTTACAACGAATTGCATCAGATCAATGTCTACACAAGAGTTTCACAATAAAAGGATATAATAGAATATAATGTGTCAACAAATAACAATATAAAAGTATCTGCATAGGACTAAAACCGCTTCACTTTTATAATCATTCGTAGGTCTGTTTTTATTTCTATAAATGAAATTTGTAAATAATAAGTGTTATCATCATAAATTCCACTATTGATGTATATTTTATGCACCCTACTGTAATGTTTGTTACTGCGCTACTATTTTCCCCATTTACTTTTGGTTCTATATAATAAATGTGTGAGCAGAAGTGTACATATGTTTTTCAAATCTTTTACTTCCCTATGGTAGATCTACATAAATTAACATAGAACATAAAACTGGTCCTTTTGGGTGGGCCTTTCTGGTATGGACCTTTCTGGTTTTGGGCCTTTTTGGTACCTGTCCTTTCTGGAAGTGGGCCTGTCTGACACCCATTCCAACCAATGGTACTTACTTACTGTAGGGTCAGTTTGCTGACTTCGATTTTTTGTTTGTTTCTTTGTAATTGTGCTTAATAGGTCCACCATCCTCTAAAGAGGCTATAATCGGTACGACCCGTTGACTTCGACTTAACATAATGTGAATTTATATATGATTATTTGTATTACCAAACAATTATTAAAAAAACACCACCAATAAATTAACTCTTGTTCACACCTAAATTTAACATATTATTATGCATAAATACGACAAAGAAATTATCTTCTAACAATGAATTGATTAAAATGAATTTCGACACAAGAATTTCACAAAGGGTGATAATAGAATCTAATTTGTCAACATCAGGGGGTCGGACGTAAACGATGTATCTCGGGGGTTTAAGCGAGAATTTGATGTAGTTCTGGTCAAAATGGCGGAAATTTAATGTTTTTTTGGGGAGACGGATACGAAAATTGGTAAGGAAATGTTTATTTTTAATTTGATCGAACTGTTATCATGCCCTTTGTAAAGCCACATGTAATATATGAAATCGTCACACCCGTTTTGGATCGTGGACCTAAAAATAAAAAAGTTATTGAAGGGATAAATTGGTCGGTAGTGTTTATGTTTGGATTTTCCGCCGTTTTCTCCCACGTTTGGACGGTTCAGACCGCTTTACTCGAGCTTATTTGAATGCATTTCGTATAAACATGATGCGATCCATTGTTATGTAATGTGTGCACGTTTCCAATACGAACTATCGCCGATTTTTTAAACTTTAAACCGATTTCGATGTATCTCGGGCCGTTTTAAGACGATTTGATGTATCACCGGGTTCCAAAAGCAACTGTAAACGGTAAACCAACGGACAGCATGGATGATGTACCATGTGTAAATTGCGAACCAGTGCGCCTGCTGCCCACACTAGTGTTTTATCGACCATGGAATTAAATCACACAAAATCGAATGGTATTAAACTGATTTAACAAATATTTGCTGTCAACATGTAATGTTGAATGAAACAAAATTAATAGATCTATATGTAGCTAATCTTTGTATCTATTCGTGCATTTTTTAACAGAAATCCCTTAGTTACAGGCATTGTGGCAGCTGAAATTTAGAGGTTTATTGTAGATGTCAGAATAAGTGTGCATGTAATGAGTCTCTCATTGGACTCTGGCGAAATATATATTTGGAATTGAGCCAGGCAGCTCAATATGTACTGAATAAAAATACGATTAATAAATATCATATTGAGATGCTCTAGCTGTTTAAAGTGGACAGTTTGCGTGTCGTCTACTGGTAAGAAACCCAAGACACATGTTTGGTACTGTTGGATGCAGCATTAAGCCCAAGACAACTATGACAAAAATGTGTGACTCTAACGAAATATATATTTGGAATTGAGCCAGGCAGCTCAATATGTACTGAATAAAGGTACGATTAATAAATATCATATTGAGATGCTCTAGCTGTTTAAAGTGGACAGTTTGCGTGTCGTCTACTGGTAAGAAACACATGACACATGTTTGGTACTGTTGGACACAGCATTAAGCCCAAGACTACTGTGACAATAATACATAGGTTTTTATAGAAAAACTTCTTTTCAAAAACCACAAGGCCTAGAGGTTAGATATAAAGCATTGCCTAGTGGACTTGTACCAAGATTGTTCAAATCATGCATGTTATTACTTAAAATGATGTTATAACAAAGAAATCCAATTTGTTTAAAGCTGCTCGCTCTCAGATTTTGGTAACAAAATAAAGTTCTTCAAAGTGGATGTAAATCTTGTATTTTAGAACATATAGTCATATAAAAAGGCTCCAGTATAAATTCATGTCACGTATATCTCTAAATTAAAAAAAAAATACGCTACCAAATTCAAAAGCGTTGCAAACGCTTTTGAAATTTCAATATGAACATATAGTGTAGCGGTGCCGTGTAACCGACCTTTTCAATAGATTTCTTCAAATTCCTACCTAGAGTTTTGCTTATTTTTTCATTCTAGCATTTAGTTTTATACTTAAGAATAAGAATGTCAATTTATTTAAAAAATATTTTTTTCAACGGTAACTGAGAGCGAGCAGCTTTAAAATAGTATTGCTACATTGTGCAAGCTGTTTCATTACAGTAACACTAGACATATTTAGCATGTAGAATTGCTTATTGTTCTACCAAGATTGATAAAATCAAGATCCTTGGGGTAAAATTAGGTTGCAGAGAAATCACTTGATTTTACACTCTTACATTTATAAAGAAATCTCTGGGCTTTAGTTCAACCTATTCATTACCCATCTTGAGGTCAGTGCTAGGTCATTTATGCATAATTCAGTGGCACAAGGGCATACCGTTGGCTATAAATAGAAAATATGTATTCTCTTGGAGAAGGTCAGTATCTTCACTTCTGTTAGATCCAGAATTGCCATGTAGACACAAAGTAGTCAGTGTGAAATGAATAGCCACAGTGGAGATCATAATCAGACAGCAAATTTACGAAAAGCATATAGTGCAGATCATAATCAGACAGCAAAACATGAATAGCAGATCATCATCAGACAGCAAAATAATGAATAGCATACAGTGCAGATCATAATCAGACAGCGAAATAATTGATATTTATCAGTGCAGATTATGACCAGATAGCAAACAAGTGAATAGCTAACAGTACAGATCATGATCAGAAAGCAAAATAATGAGGCCTAGAGCTTAGATATTCAGCATGTTGCATTACTCTCTACCAAGATTGTACAAATCATGACCTCAGGGTTAAATAAGACCCTGCCCGGCGGGTCTCTTGACTCTACATAGGCTTAATCATAGGGAAAAAAATCGACCATTTCTGCTATTAATGACCTTGTATTATAGCCAATGGTAGACAGGTGAACGATATAGGGCCATCATGGCCCTCTTGTTTTAAGATTTAATTTAGTTTAAACTAATATATTTTAGCTCGATTGCGAAGAAAGCTTTTAGCTTATCTAGTCACTCTCTAGTCCGCTTCCTGGAAAAATCAGTACTGGTGTCATATGAGGAGGTACGGTCGTGACCTTGGTGGGGCTCGAACTCGCAACCTCCGGGCGGCAGACACCTAAACCTCTACACTACCGCTCCCCTTATTTTTATTTTAAGATTTAGTCCTGACTGATCGCATTCCAGTCGATAAACATAGAAACATAAGTCTGATCACACACAGTAACTTTCTCCCCAAGACACAACTAAGAAATTTATATAGATATACAGTTTGTCACACTACACCTGTATATTTTTATTTAATTTCTAACTTTCATGAGACACCAATAAGCACAATTTATCAGACAGTGGTCTAACACAATATTTAGTTTAAAATTTTAAAATATTTTATAGTATTAATAAAATTAAAGAAAAACCAATTCTGTAAATCAGGTTATTCACTTGATAATTGCTGTTGTGACATAGCAAAAAGTGATGTTTTCAACTTGTATATTTAAACAGACATTTGTTCAGATCTATTTCAGTTTTATTATATTTATTCCTATACTGTAGTTTACATCGAAAACAAAATTTACTTTAGCGCAATATTTGCTTTAGCGCAATATGAACGTTTTATTACTGTTCTGTATAAGGTGAAAAGCATATCAATACACTTCCTATACCATTGCAATAAACAGTGTCTTTCATTATAATTGAGGTGACACCGTATTTCAGATGTCGTAGGTCATAAAGTAATTTAAGCGACTGACGAAGTCAGCTGTACACATTCATTACAAAAATACGCTCCGGATACCTGATTGCAATAACCGGGTTGTGTCTTTTTTTCCATCATGCAACTAAAGATACGTGTATCAAGTCAGGGAAAACACGACAGCATTGTTTCGTGTTATCTCGAAAAGCGGCTTTGTTAGGGGAAACACAAAAACAACGATGAGCAAAGAAATCCTGCTAGGTTTTAGTGCAGGTGACGAAAGGGCTTTTTACCTCACCTGGCACAAAATGCCAGAGCGAGCTATTAGGATCGCTCTCCGCCGGGGTCCGTCCGTCCGTCAGTCCACCATTTCCTTCAAATGACATCTCCTCTAAAACCACTTAGCCAATGTTGATGAAACTTTGCATGGATGTTCCTTGCAGGCAGCTCTATCAAAGCTGTTCCAAGAATTCCATTCGATGCAGAACTCTGGTTGCTATGGTAACAAATAGGGAAAAAAATCTTCTTCTCTGAAACCACAAGGCCTAGAGCTTAGATATTTGGCATGTGGCATTGTCTAGTGGACCCCCACCCCCCCCCCCCCCACCAGGTCAAAGTTGACCCCTCCATGAGGTCACTTGATTTTACGTAAGCTTATACAGAAATAACTTCTTGTTCTCTGAAACCACAGGGCCTAGAGCTTAGATATTTAGTATGTAGCATTGTCTAGTAGACTTCTTCATGGTTTGTTCAAATCATACCCCTAGGGTCAATATTGGCCCCGCCAAGGAGGTCACTTGTTTTACAAAAATGTGTATAGGAAAACATTTTTGGTATGTAACATTGTCTTGTGGTCTTCCACCTACTTTGTTCGAATCATGCCTCTTGGGTCAAAATTGATCACACCCATTAGGCAAATGGACTTGTATTCAGGTGAGCGATATAGGGCCATTATGGCCCTCTTGTTTCGTATTATGTGCGTACTGCAACACTGTAAAGATACAGCAGATATTCTAATATCATTAGATACAGATCAGCGGAAGTCAATGAAAGTTTGAAAACACACATGTTTTGCAGAATCTTAAGTACTTCGTGTATAATCACATCCGTTCGTCTAATAAAATCCCACAAACTGGAGTACGTACCGAATTTTAGTCAGCTGGTCCGCATCGGTTATTTCAAATGATTTTTAGTTTAGTTTTGAGTTTTCACTAACTGAATGAAATGCATTTTGCTGCATGTGTGCTAATACACAGATAAGTTTATAATGTCGACCAAAATCTTTTAAAAGATAAAGTACAGTGCGTTTTGATTGAAAGTTTTGGTGGGTGCAAGCAAAACGTTTAGTGTAGGTAAACTATCAGAACTCACGACGGGTAATAGTCCATACCACAGAGTACCTGTTTTGTTTTGTTATATAGCTTTTCAGTCCTTTTTTGTGTTTTTTCTAGTCAAAGGTAATAACTCCGACCTTTCTGCGGTAAAGGTGAAACAACATCCAAGATGGTACATATTTTTCCAATTAGCCGATGTGCTCTATTCGGATCGGAAGTACACAAGTTCTGTACATAGTTCATTCAGCTGCATCAACACTATTCTGCTTACTTTTAAGTTTTTATGCCGGTACATGCGGGCAATCAAAGTGGCCTATAATTTGCAGCTAATTTCGTGCGGAACTCAAAACATATGTCCAGTCATGAAACAATACAGAAACTTTAATCGGTATCTACGGCCTTTATATTCAAATACATGATAATAATTATGATGTGACAGACGAATCAAAAGTTGCCGCAGCTTTATGCATTGGACATGCACCAATGAGCTTTTTCAGCAACAGTTGTTTCAGGTAGTTTCGATATTTGTTTTTGACTCGACAGTTTATACGAATTTATTTTAGTTCGATTTATTGAATCGCTCTGGAACACTTATTCCAGATGCTATAACGCTCGAGAGAGACAGAGGGAGAGGTAGCATTATTTCGATCGCTGCTACCCATTTGCAGCTGGGTGGACTGAGCCACTTGTGTCATCGGTGTCTTAACCCCAAGGAAACACCTCGTGCTCGGGCTGGAATTCGAGCCCGGGACCTCCGTTCCGGAGGCGAACGTCCTAACCACTGAGCTACCGAGGCCCTCTCGACAGTTAGATACACTATCCCCACGATACTTTCATTTACAATTTGTTCAAGTATTGGAAAACAATTAGATCTAGTTGTAGTTTTGCCAAAGTGAAATTCTAATGTTTGCTTACAAACTTTAAATTGCATCGAACACAGTTTTAATCAAAGCGCTGTGAGCGCTGAAGGCCTGTGGGCTATAGGTTAATTACCCAAAAAACAACTTTTGACCGAACTGTTTTGCCCTGAACCTTCCCTAAAGCGCGGGTCGAAATGTGCAGAGGACGAAATTCAATATATGACACAGAATGAATGATTCACAAATATATGGGTAGCAGGGAAGTTTGTTTTATTATAAAACGTACGTTAAATGAAAAATAATCACATAGTCAACATTATAAATTGTTTAAGCCAATAAAAATAATTCGATCTGCGCTTTGTACAACTTCAAGCGATATGATCTGATGATGTGGATCGAAAATTATTGTGTACCAAGGACAAGACCTTGAAACAGAAATAAACAAAGCAATACCAGCAATGAAATATAAGTACAGTACTGTACAATGTGTATAACGAGAAAACCAAAAATGATTCTGGGTTACCTTGTACATGTAGTTGTAATCGGTGAAACCATTCACTGGGCCTTGACATGCAGCGTCCTCGACTAATGGCGGGTGATTTTGATCACGTGAGTTCCTTCTCTGGAATGTACGTAAATTATATCTTTTTTTAGAGAAATTTATTTTATGTAAATATATATGTAATCGTTCGTAAATAACAAAGTTGTCAATGAAATAACATCGGAAATTTGAAAATCAAACTACAAACTCTTATATCGAGCTTCGTACGTTTCCGTAAATTTCCGTACTTTTCCGTGAAATGCATATGATTATCTTTCGTAATCAGCTAACAGCGCATTAATTTCTAAAACAGAAAAAAATGTGTGATGCAGCCCGTAAGCTATATACCTTTCTGCAATCGTTTGAAGTTGTATGTACTCTTTTTATTTGTAATATGTTCTTATCATGTGCGACATTCAAACAGAAGATTGATCTGGTCTGTCTTGCACTACTTTCGCATAGCGCATGTTTACAGTTGTTATTCGCACATAGCACAGTTAAATTGTCTGCAGTGTTTGAAATGTGGTATGCTAACTTAGGCCTAGGGGACTTTCAGTCCCCAGGCCAAATAGGCTGTAGGTTAAGTCTCAGCCTCTGACTTGGAAAACACTGATACATGTACATCAAACAGAAACGCAAATCATCTATAAGTCTACAGTTTGTCCCATCCAAATCGGGAACTTAACTTTGGCCTAGAAAAGGTACTTTTTGACGACACAGCTGAAAATAAATACAGTGTACCTGTTTGTTAATCTATGAAAAAGTCACACACCTAAATTTAAAGGATTTACCGATCGGTTTCTTTGTTTTCTTGGAATTTTCAAATAAAGTTTCTCTATGACAGCTGCCTGTTGTGTTTTTTCAACACCATCATTGCTTTGATAATGTACATACAAATGCACGTTCCCCTTATCCTTAAATATATTGGAACGTCTCCAAATAGTAATTGCTAATTAAAATTTAATTTCACGACTTCCGAAATGATGCAAATTTATAAAACGTATATAATTTCAATGTGGGGAACTAAATCTTCTTTTCCACATACTGCCTCCCCGTCACTCAAGGCCGTCACTAACTTATAAAAGTAATCTCTAATGTACAATGTGTTCAACATTATGATCTTAATTCTGAATCATGCACAACGGACCGTCGGATATTATTGAAACTCTAGTTATATATATGTATTTCAAAAGCATGCCACCAAAAATACCCGTACGGATGTTGATTTCTGCAGATCCAAACGGCTAATAACTTAATTCCTGATCAGGCGACATTGCATTTATCATCTGATTAGGAGCATGGCTGTTTGAAAAGGCAGACAATATGCATTACTGTTTTGAAATACACTGAAAGTGCAGTCTCTTCAGCGATACGTCTGATACAACGTGTTTAAACATGAACAATCGGGATCCGCTTGTTAGAAACTTTGTCCACCGGTTAAGCTACATGTATAACAGTCTTTGAAAATTCGGGGTTATATTTGTTCATTTAAAAAGAATTGTAATATTATTATTTCCCATGTTCCTTTGATGTAAAACCCGTCGCGGGGTCGCGGGGTTATATGTACAAAATGTATTAAGGTAAGTAAAACATAATGTATGTTTAAAGTAAACTCAACGCAGCAGATAAGGTTTTCCCGTGCAAAATGTTACATGTTACTAATAGCTAACAGCCGATTACATTTTCAAACAATCGGTTCCTGTTCCTAATTTTGAACATGTGATATATTGAAATTATAGGACTGGTGTCAAAAAATGAAAAAGCACAATTCTTTTCAAAATAAGCTTCAAAACTAATGTAGGTTGACAGAAAATGGTCTAACTAAGAAAATTAATACCTTTACCGATATGTTTTCTTTTTTCAAAATTAAATACTCTGCAGTCGTTTTGTTGAATGATTTTCATGTTTTTGTCTGTTTCGGATGACTTGTCATTTGCTTATATAATACTCAGCTTTTAAAATATTCGTCTATCACACAGAATGATAAAAAATAACTTGACACAGAAACAATAAAATGAATATAAGAATGTCTATCCTAATCATAATCATTTACAAAAGATGTATCGGCATAAATTCATATTGGACACGTGACCTATATTAGGACTCTACGCGGGTCCAAATATGAATCTGAATGAAAATAAGTTCAGCGAATCCAATATGAATTCTGTTGAACTACCACGTGGTAAAAAGGGCTATTAGATACAGTTCAAATGGTGTGGAATAAAATGTGGTTATTCATAACATCGTTAATTGCACCTTTTAATGTTCGAAGTATGTTTGTAAGGAATGATGCATGTTGTGTATATATGAAGTATAACTACCTACATTGCCTAAACTTTGAGGATTATACATTTTATAGAAAGTTACTTTAAGATGCTTGCTCATACTGTCTGGTGAAAGGAATATATTTCTTTGAAATCATATATGTAGAATTAAATGCTAGAATCAACACCGGAAGTGAACATCAACAAAGCAATTTGCAAAAATTATATTTTAGCCGTTGGTTAAACGTCACCGCTGTTCTAAATGAGTATATTTGTATTTTCAAAAACGTTTGTAACACTTTATAATTTGGAAGCGCATAATTTCAAATAAACATTTATACTTGAACTCTTTTATATGACAATTCGCTCTACATGTAAAATATGTATTTTACTTTTTAACAAAATCTGAGAATGAGCAGCTGTAAGGGTGAAATCTAATGCTGGTACCGATTTTTTTATGATTTATGTCATTGCAAGATATCTGCCTTTTATTTGACCAAACTGTTTGGCCAAAAATTGGATTTCTGTTTGAGAAATGGGCTGCGGCACCGCTTATCAAAAGTAATCAGTCGCCGATTAGTAAACATTGCACATTTGCAAACAATTTCATCGGTGATTAAAGACATTGTGAGAAGTTGTAGACAAATCATAAAATATTCCGTAATAAGCAGTTTTCCCGCAAAGGTCAAAACGAAAAATTGTTTTCAGTTAAAATATAAACTGCATCGAAAAAATAACTGATGTACACATAGCTTTATATAATAGGATAGTCTTGTTTACAAGCTTGGAAAGTCAATTTCTTTAAAAAGAGGGGTTTTGCAATATTGTGATCCAAAAGTCTACTAACTTTATTCCTGATAAAAACATTTGGGCACAGTCATGGAAAAACCTGTCTTAACGACAAAATGTTCGATTTTGGGTTTTTTATATTTTCATCAAGTTCAATCATTTAGAAACAAAAATTCGAAAAAATTATTGCACAATATTAATAATTGACGAAAATATGACGTTTTGATTGACATAGGTATTGATTTAGAACTAACGTTATTTTGACGTCGTGGTAATTTTGACTTCGGTGCCCCACTGTGTTCCTTTAACTGTTCGTTTTGTCCTCGTGTGTTTGCTTTGTATGCTAGTGTGTGTTGGTAGTGTATATGTGTGTGTGTACATGATTGTGTGTGTGTGTCGTGTGTGTGTTGGTGGTGTGCACTTCTGGGTGATGTGGGGCTCGTTTTGGGGAGGCTGCGTTTTTGGTACGTGGCATTCCCTGTTTGATATTATTTTTGTTTTTTTTTTCGTAACGGTCGTTTGAATCCATGTTTTTAAAAATTAATAATATTGACTATTTTTAAATTAAAAAGCCAAGCAATGTTGAACATGGGTATAGAGAAAGATATTCAACAGGATTTGCGTCCATGATGGGTGAACCTGGTTGCCTAGCAACGGGAACATTCCATAACTATCTTATCTAATGCTAATAGACTCTGACACGAAAACCTGTATCAATGAAAACATGCTTTAACTTTATTTTTATTAGATTCTTATGAAGATACATCCTTTTCAAAGATACACATGACACATCATCTTAAATTGACTATTATTAAAATAGTTATGACGTTTTGTTTGACATAGGTACATAATGAAAAACGAACGTCATTTTTGACGTCGTAGTAATTTTGACGTCGTCAAAATCAATGCTTTTGCGAATTCATTATATTAAGTATTTTTTAATACAAAATCACAGCAATACTGAAAATGGATAAAGAAGAAAATATTCTACAGGATTCGCGTCTATGGTGGTTAAGTTTTGTTGCCTAGCAACAGAAACATTCCATTACTATCTGGTGTATTGCTTATAGACACTGAAAATATCACCTGGAAACAAGTTTTAATTTTGCTTTTTTGTGACGATACATCCTTTTAAATGACAAACATGAAAATCATCGGAAAATAGTAAATATCAACAGAGCTATGACGTTTTCTATGACATAGGCACTAATGAGAAACGAATGTTAATTTGGCATCGTAGTAATGTATACGTCGCAACCGTAATTAGAATCAATGCTTTTGTAATTCAAGCATGTTAATTATTTACGGAAACAAAAACACAGCAATGGTGAACATGAATATAGAAAAATATATTCAACAAGATTCGCTTCCCTGATTGGTGAATTCGGTTGCCTAGCAACAACAGCATCCGATAACTATCTTGAATATTGCTTAAAGCTACCGGCACTTAACCATGTATCAATAAAACCTGTTTTAATCTTGTTTTCATTATAGTTTTATAAAGATACGTCATTTATGGAAACAAACAAGAAAAACAATCGGAAAATAATATTAATGAAAAGAGCTGTGACGCTTTATATGACATGGAAACTAAGTAATTTTGACAACGAAGTAATTTTTACGTCGCAACCTTCATTGGAATTAGTGTTTTTGAAAACGAAGCATCTTAATTTAAAATTAACGGTTACTGTTTTCAAATATTAAAAGAGGGTAATATAAAATTGACTAAAGAGAAAATAGTAATAAGCATGCAAGTCAATGGTGAGTGAACTGTGTTGCCTAGCAACTGAAACACAGCGTTGCTCCATCATTATCACGTGTGCTGCGTTAGTATAGACATCATAAACGGAGGAGATTTTGAAAAAGGAATGTACTAAAACTTTCATAGCATCTATTTAACACATATTTGTTGGTAGAACACAAAAAACCAGTATGAAGATTAAAGTATATTTTCAGAACTATGTCATGCGACTTAGAAAATGCATTACATGTACCATGGAAGTGTATACGTCCGTTTATGTACTGCCTTCATTTCCAACGCAATGACGTCAATAAAACCTGTCTACATGTACGTCCTAATGTATTATATTTAACACGTTCCAAGCAATATTATAGCCTCTCTGGTGCAGGAAAGAGTTCATGTAGACATGCAGGACGACGTCAGGCCTCAAAGACATGTATAAATATTTATGCCGCTCAACATTCAGCCCTTGGGGTGGTACAGGTGCCGGTCGTTCGATATCAGGAAAACGGAAGGTTGGGTCTATCAGGAGTCACACATCCTCCTCGTCTCTATGACAACTTTCCTTCACAGTGACAACACCAAGCTCATCTGCTAAGAACTTGAAATACTGATATTTCCTTGAAATAGAAAAATAAAATGAGTGAATAATAAACATTGAACAATTTTAAATGTTTAAAGACTATATATCTTACATTACTTTAAAGATTGAAAAATAACTGAAGTGCAGTTAGATCTTTTTACATACTCAAAGAATACGGTCAGTTGTTATATTTGGTAACATCTATTACATTATACGTATAATTTTGCATAATTTCAAGTTTCATAATGGTCGTGTCCTTTAATAAAGTAATAAGGTTTCCACATATCCAAAAAAATACAGTCTGCTATTGCAGGGTACCAGTGTATATTTAGAACATTGCATGCTTGACTGATAACGGTTCTGACATTATCAAAATACAACAGTATTGCCATGCAATACAAAGCAATTGCCATGGTGATTCATGATTACACCAACTCTTTTATGACAATCTGTATGCCTTGATTTGTAAAGATATAAATGCGCTCAATAGATCGCAAATTGGGTAACAGGCTAACAGTACCTTATTCCAATAAGCGGCGTGAAGTGCTGTGAAAGAAAAGCTTTCCAATTTCGCGTTTGACATTGCGGATATCCAACTGCCACATTTGTTGTCGATGAGCAGTTTACCAACACTTCCACCTACTCACTGGTCCCACAGTCGGATCTGCGGTACAACCTTTTTGAAAGTCCAAATCTTGCATCAATCAAACATAGGGCGTGTTCTGAAAAAATTAATGCATTGAAATAAATATCTCGGATAATGAAGGTTTTTGGTATGAATCAAAATAGCTTTATTTGTTGAAAATCAGATTGTAAATATAGATAAAAGGCAGGGGTGTGGTATTTCTATATTTTTTCACTTGTCCACGGACGAGTGAGATGTCAAAATTCACTTGTCCGAGGTCAAAATTCACTTGTCCAGACTTCAACGTTAAAACCAAAGTTAAACAAACAAGGACAAGATTTAGATTTCTATTTTAACATCTGAAGTGGACACGCAGTACGTACAGGTCTGGAGGATTATGCAAAACTCAGAGACATATAGCGTGACTTCGAATTTAAATAACTTAGAGTACGGAGAAATATCGCGTCACTTCGCAGTAGTAAAATCGCGGCACTGTTTTATCGGCTTACGGGATATAAAAATCAAATTTATCATATTCAGTATATAGAAATGTGTCTACACGTGAATTATTTTTGTGTTGTATGCATATTAAATTCAAAAATATTTGCCGACCGACGTACATTTGTAAAGTGTGTTCAATACATTTTATCAACAAAAATAAAACTTACTCATAACATTATTTATTCCAAACTATTATTTTTTATAATAAAAAATGATTAGGCTATTGTCTAGAGCTACTTTTACATGTCTCGAACTGTCAACTATCTGGGTCTTGCTTCACGAAGATAAAAGAAACTCACATGTACAATATAGCGTCGGCGATTGTTATTTGATCTCGTGACACCTGCGGCTGTATCTTTTATGATTGAGGTGGTTGCAGTAAACATAATTTATTCGGCAAAGATCATTCATTTTAATAATTAGGACTGGAAAAACGTTGGCTTTGAGAGTTGCTGAAACATTAAATGACAAAAAAACATATGAGCTATAATTTTCGAAAGAAATTATCACATTGTAGTCAATGTCCTGAACATTTGTTTTATAAAAAAATGATTTGAAAATATCGGAGAAAAGGAAACTCTTACATGCCCAAAATGAATGGTTATTTGGTTAACCTGTGTTATCATGTGTAACTTTGTATCTATTGACTTGAATTTTTTATTTATCTACCAACAAAATTTGATTGATTTAGGCGAATTATTTCAGTTAAAAACCCTCTCATTTATGTCTGTGTCCTAGGACCCAGTTTATGTTATGCGCCAACATTCAATATAATCTTAATAACTACATTGTACTTCTAAATCATATTTTATGAGCTGTAAAATGGTATTTACTATGTTCAGCTCATTAGACTTTGAAGTCCACTAAAAACACAATCCTAAGGAATAGTTTGCGCAACGTAAAAAAGAATACAAACGACTCTACCAGGTCTCGAACCAACAACCTCCTAGAAGAAAAGGTTTACGGCCTACATCGTTGCTGATTGTGCCACGGAGGCCGATCCACGAGTACAATTAATTACAAATTATCTACGAGACATAAATTAACAGGGTAACCCGGAATTCGAACAGATTTTTTTTATTTGTTTACAAGTTAAAAAATATTCAATGATTACCAAGTGAATAGAAATTATCATACACTACAGAACTTCGTGTTCGATCTTTGACGATTGAAGGTCATGACTCATTTCACATTATAATAATAATAATAATAATAATAATAATAATAATAACTTTATTTTACGAAGGTTACATAAAAGGTACATTATGATAATCATTCAAAACATAACTTATTTTCATATGGCCTTCAGAACAAGAAAAGAAAAGAGAAAAGGAAATATAACATACATACATTTAAACCACACATACATCACAAATCATACACACTAAATTAATTATACTAATATTAATAACATATTAGATACGTTTATGTAATAAACATCATACCCTCTACGACAGACACTCAAATGCAAATAATATTATTATTATATAATTAATCTAATGTCATTACTTAGATACTAAAATAACCAGTGCAAAGTTGTATATGTAAGTAATTTCTACATTTTGTTATAAAGATATTTTTTGTAATTTCGTTTAAAAGACTGTACTTTTAATAATCTCAATTCCATTGGAATATCATTCCATACTTTAAAACTATAATAGGAAAATGAGTCTTTGTATAAATTAGTCCTAGGTTTTGTTTGTAGTATAAGATCTTTGCGAGATGTAGAACGCAGACTATATGAATCATTTTGGCAAAACGCTATTAACTCTGACATGTATATTGGAGCCATATTGTTAAAAATCTTATAAACGAGCAGCGCAGTGTGGTATTTGCACCTGTCCGAAAAAGACAACCAATGCAATTCCTTTAGTAAATCTGAAGAATGGGATTTAACAGGTTGATTTAAAATAAGTTTTGCTATGCGTTTTTGCAATTTATTTATTTTTTGTACATATTTTCTATTGCCTTTTCCCCAAATGGTACAACAATAGTCGAATATTGGAAGAATGTAACCGTTGTAAAACATTAACTTCATCTCATCCGATATATAATATATAATGTTTTTTAATAATGCGATTTTGGAGTTTATTTTTTTGCAAACATAATCAATATGGTTATGCCAATTCAGAACATTGTCCACATACACACCTAATATTTTTTCAGTTGTAACGTTTTCTAATATGCAGTCGTTGATTGTTAAATGAAGGTTACCTGTGTGTTTTAGTTTATAATTTGAACCAATGACCATGCATTTTGTTTTTAAGGGATGTAAAGACATGTTGTTTATTATGCACCATTTATTGATTAAATCAAGATTCATTTGCAGTTTAGTTTGAATTTCTGATATCTGGAAATCAGACTCGTACAACGTTGAGTTATCTGCATACAGATCTATATTTAGATCTTGACAACTTAATGTTATATCATTGATGTATATCAAAAATAATAAGGGACCTAGTATTGAGCCCTGTGGCACCCCAGACTGTATTTGTAGAGAATCCGAATGCACATTTCCCACTTTAACAATTTGACTTCTGTTTGATAAATAAGAAGTAAATAATTTCAATGAACGCCCAGAAAAATGATACAATTTCAATTTGTATAATAAGATTTCATGATCTACTAAATCAAATGCCTTGCGAAGATCCAAAAACACAGTTCCAATTAGTTTACCACATTGACATTGCCTGCTGTATATAGTGGCGGGTGGGGTAAATTTAGCCTTATTAACTTTCAATGCAGATTTTGCGTAACTAAGTTATGATATATCATTAATGTACTTGAATCAGTTAAAAGTAAATAAGCAATCGTCTCCTTTTGAGAGATGTTGCGATGAAATGACATAAAGGTTAAAACCCGTAAACATCCAAATTGACCGAGTATATCACCGTTGCATGTTACATAGATCTCTATATTATTCACGATGTATTTACGGCAGAAGTATTATTTGATAGAAAAACAGTTGAAACACTTACTTCTACTTCCCCATCCATCGGTTGATGTACACAACATTCAAAATATGACCGTTATCACTGCAAAATGTAAACACGTGTAAATTTCCGCTTCCTGTTTTTTCCAAATATCGTGACGTCATTTCATAGCGGGTTTCCCGATAACGTCATCGATGTCATTAAGACAGGTTATTCCATGACGGTGTCCATTTATATTCCCCGAAATGTAAAAGATTCAGCAAAATTCTCTATTAGTAAAACTATAGAAGTAACAAGAGCTGTCGCAATATTGATTATATTCCCAACTACCTGAACTTCGTGTCTATATCACACACTTATATCTATAACATAGTTATAACTGTGATAAAATGAATAACTGTGCCGTTATTAAACGTTTGTTTCATTTTCACTAGTGGTGTTTTATAAGACCTGACAATCATTTGAATGAAATCAAAATTTAGAAGATTGGAACAAGTGTTTTCTTAGTTTTATGGTATTTCATGTCCAACACATGCTCAGTTGTAAAGAAACCCGAGAAAAAAACATTTATGTTTAGTAATATACTGAATGTACATAGCGGGCTGTGTACAACGTTTTACTGTTAAATGTAACATTTCATTGCACATTTAAGACGCACATTTCGATGTATTTGAAACTTCCGAGTTATTAAAATAGTCTACTTACTTGATTATCTATGTAAAAAAAAACAGTCTGATACAAGTTACGCTATTGTGTTCCTGTGATTTTAAAAGTAAAAGAGAATGTGATTATTCAGCAGTATTACATGATTTAACATTTCATGCTCATCTACACTTACCCGTGGTTTTTGTTGAGCACCAGACTGGGGTTTTCTTATATTGCCCGCTGGTTTAGCTACTGCATGGTCAGCTTCAGTTTCTTGAATAACGGATCTAGCTGATGTTTCGTTGTTGGCATCTTAAACAAAAAAATAATTATGCAATATTGAAAGAAAACATGATACATGTCTGCGAAATTAACTGGCAACTTATATTGCATTACAGAAGGAACGAAATCCAACTTAAAGTTTCTTAACATTTGCGTAAGATGGTAATGCTAATTTTGCAATTATGATCCATTAATTAATCATACACATCCACTGTAACAAATACG
Organism: Saxidomus purpurata; assembly: GCA_022818135.1. NCBI lineage: Eukaryota > Metazoa > Mollusca > Bivalvia > Venerida > Veneridae > Saxidomus > Saxidomus purpurata. The sequence goes on along the minus strand of JAFMSR010000019.1, from coordinate 19,270,353 downwards.
TAGACTCGGTAAAACAACTTCACCAAATATTGTATGATCATGAAAATGCTTTCTCTAATTTTTTTCAATGCAATTTAATACGCTCTCCATCCCTCAAGTTTATAACATTTTCCTTTTGGGGGATTTTTTTTAGTTCAAAGTCGGTTGTTCGTACGTTTGGATATCAGTGGAGTGCCGTAAATTAACGTACAGACGCGTGCGATTGATTTTAATTAAAAATGCGAAAGCAGTAAGAGAAATATGACATCTAATATTATTACTTGATGATGTTTTCATGCGATCTGCATACATTCAACATACGTCTCTGAGTTCTGTAGTACAGGTTTCTATTGCAATCAACAGGAAGAGAGATTCCCATATACGCCTGAATTCGAGTTCTTTAAGAGTGTTAATATTATCTCTATGTACATATACTGGCAACTCGTTTTAAGTCTAAACCATAAAAGTTCAAACATATTAAGATCGGGGACTGTCCTGACAAGTCAGTGATTGCATTTTTGTTTCAACACTAACGCCTAAAATGGCAAGCGTTGCGACGCCGTTATTAGAAATGCAGCACAAAGCATTGTACTTATTCTTTTTTGAGGGGATGAAGTAATGCACCGGAGTACCATTCTTTTCCATTACATACACACGATAATTACATCCAGTTTCTATATTGGATTCGTCACTAAACACTCTTCCAAAATAACGATTTATCGGCTATCCTAGTTAACTTCTACACCAAGAAACACGATGTTTCTGTTTAGTATTTAAGACGTAAATTATAATCTTTTCCCTCACAACTCGCCTAGTTAAGCACACAGAACATTTCTCCTAGATGACCCTTTACTTCCCCTCACTGCATGCATGTATCGAATAATACACCAAACAGTTCTTTGAGATAATCCAGCTAATGTTCTTATATAACAAATGTATCAGACATTTTGTGGCCACTTTTACCTAGTTTTATGGAAAACCTCAGACATATAAAATTATAATAAACGATTGACGGAAGACGTCATATTCCCCCGTATTGTTAAAAATGTACAGATGATTTAGGTATTTCTTTCCATGAAATGACAAATCACTTTTTGAAGTCAGAGAAACACTTTTAATCGACCCCTTTAACTAATGTAGATGTTACATACTCGCGAAACATGAAAATTATACACATCTTAAAGGAGCTACCGTACATATAATAAGAAGAAACAACTATTTAGTTGTCTTATACAGAATTTCATAAACAATATTTTAATGTTTATCCCGACAAAATGTCCAGATGTAGACAGAAACAGATATAATAACTTCTTTAATCGATACAAGTAAAAGATAATGCTAAAGACAGGACAGTTAATACACGAGTGAGTATAAGGTATTGAACATATATACACTCACATAACATACACATTTGTTATTACAATAAATATAGTTCAGATAAAACATATTACCCTGAGTATCGCTGTTCTCTTTTCTTGTTTGTAAAGTTCCAAGCACCGCGCCCTTTTTAAGGACACGATCAAAGTGCGCTTCTCGATCGAAGTAGTAATGTTCAAATTTCCACCTGCGTTCGATGTCATCAACTCTACGTTCAATTTCCTTAAGGATCGGTTTTTGTTGAATCGCAGTAACAAACAATTTATTCGGCTGATCAGCAAGCATATCTACAGCATTATACATTGCATTAATGTCAGTTCCTGCATTTTCTCGTTGGCTTTCAAGGTCATTCATTTTCTGAATATCACGACTTTTTATGTATCAGATATTTTGTGGCCACTTTTAACTAGTTTTATGGAAAACCTCAGACATATAAAATTATAATAAACGATTGACGGAAGACGTCATATTCCCCCGTATTGTTAAAAATGTACAGATGGATTAGGTATTTCTTTCCATGAAATGACAAATCACTTTTTGAAGTCAGAGAAACACTTTTAATCGACCCCTTTAACTAATGTAGATGTTACATACTCGCGAAACATGAAAATTATACACATCTTAAAGGAGCTACCGTACATATAATAAGAAGAAACAACTATTTAGTTGTCTTATACAGAATTTCATAAACAATATTTTAATGTTTATCCCGACAAAATGTCCAGATGTAGACAGAAACAGATATAAATAACTTCTTTAATCGATACAAGTAAAAGATAAAACTAAAGACAGGACAGTTAATACACGAGTGAGTATAAGGTATTGAACATATATACACTCACATAACATACACATTTGTTATTACAATAAATATAGTTCAGATAAAACATATTACCCTGAGTATCGCTGTTCTCTTTTCTTGTGTGTAAAGTTCCAAGCACCGCACCCTTTTTAAGGACACGTTCAAAGTGCGCTTCTCGATCGAAGTAGTAATGTTCAAATTTCCACCTGCGTTCGATGTCATCAACTCTACGTTCAATTTCCTTAAGGATCGGTTTTTGTTGAATCACAGTAACAAACAATTTATTCGGCTGATCAGCAAGCATATCTACAGCATTATACATTGCATTAATGTCAGTTCCCGCATTTTCTCGTTGGCTTTCAAGGTCATTCATTTTCTTTGTATCACGAATGTTTATGTTGTTTGCTTCTTGAATTGTTGCATCAGCAAGCTTCGTGACACAGGCGATGATTTCATCTTTGAACTTGTGAACATCTTTAACGAACATATCATTTTCTTCAGTTATCTCTTCTTTACTTTTCTGTATGGAGGGTTTAAGCTGATTTGCGCGCTCTTGGCATTTGCTGATTCTTTTAACAAAACAACAATATTCTTGGCTTTCTTTAAATGCGTCCGCCTTTTTATGCACATACTCAATGGTACACGTCTTGTGCTCTAAAATCATGCAATCTCCGCAGCCAACTTGATCGTGCACAGAACAATAAAACTTAATGCTCTCGTTGACGTGTTTAGAGCATTTGTCAAATTCGAGAAGTCCTTCTTGTACTGCTTCCGGAGACGTTTCGTTCTCGCTACCGAAGGTGTGATCCTTTGCCACTCGCCATTTTATATGATTTTCAAAACAAGTTTTACATAAGTAGTCACTGCATTGAATGCAAAATCCATCAGCCTGGTTACTTTTTCCTTGATCGTTACAAAGGAAGCACAAACATCCTTCACATAATCTCTTTCCAGCTACTGCCATACTATAAAACTCCTACTGCTTTTAAGTTTGCCAACGCAGTTTAAACTCAGGTTATTTTTCAATATTAACTTTATCGAATATTTATCATATCCTTACTTGTTATCGAACCAACAATGTTTACATTTCAATTTCAGTATCTTTCAAATTATACAGTGTTTGATAATATAAAAGTACATGTAGAAAAGTCTGAATATCAAAACTTGTAAAATTATAAAACAATAAGTAGGTCAACTGTTATATCTTGTCTCCAAAATGTTATCGCACAAAACAAAGGCCTTTAATGTCAAACTGTACCAGCATAAGATAAACTTCAAAAAGTTATAAAAAGTCAGAATCACTGTCCATATAAAATAAACTCAGTTGCAACAGAAAGTATGCACTTTTTATTTTAAGTACCTCCATTTTGATAAACGTATCGGTCTAAAATTACAAATAGTTACTTCATGTATACACTATTTACTGTCGATTGAATCTGCTATCAATGCACATGGAATTAATTATACATTGCTCTAAATTTTGATACCAAACATCATATATTTCTTGTAAAAATAATATATAAAATCAACAAAAACCTAAGTGCGCACTTACTTTTACAACATAGTATAGGTTAACATTAAAAGTAGCATTACCGAACCAGAAAAAGGCCATTCGATCAGCATTGTCAAGCACTGGAATATACGAAAGACCGATGGTGACATTACAACTTCACGATTTCACGAATTCACGATATTTCTTTACAAATTCATGAACTCACGATTTCAGGAATTCAACTTCCTGATTTTACGATTTCTCGATTACACGCATTAACGATTCCACGATTTCACAAGTATGCGATTTAACTTCATTAATTCACGATTTCACGATTTCTCGTTTTCACGAATTCACGATTTCACGAATTCACGATTTCGCCAATCACGATAACACGATTTCACGAATTTTCGATTTCAACTTCATGGATTCCTGATTAAAATGAAGCACAAGCCATGCTATGATAACCCTCAAATATTGTAAATTAATACTGATTGATAAATTTCTGAGTAGTGAAACCCCAAATAAGGGCAAACAGTTGAATGTCCCTGTTAGGTCACCACCAACACCTACGGAGGAACTGCACGATCGTCAAAACAGAAAGAAAAAGCATAAACCAAAGAAACATAAATGACTGATAAATAGGAATGTGCTCTGAAAGACTGAAATGTTTTAAGTCATTGAAACTGAACTTTAACAAATTTATAAATCATATAAAACAGTTGAGAGACAGTAAAGTAACTGCATACAATTTTTTAATGCATATACGAACTGTAAAACACTATTCTTTTCTTATATTTGTAAGGGGAAATGTAGTGTTCATGATTTTCACTATATACTTGAACAAATGTGCACAAATGTACTTTATTTCGTTTCGAAAGGGCATGCTTGGTGCATGAATTTGTTAATTGTTTTATGTGTACACATTTTATCTTACATGTAACTGCGCATGCTGACATGACCTATTTCGATAATAATGGTGTAAATTGTAAACTTATTTTGATAACAGAATTTATCGAGGCGGTGTCGCGGAGTAAGGTAACGGTATTCAATTTGCACGAGTTTGAAAGATATTTTAATAATTTTTCATGATTGAGTCAAGCAGAATGTTTTTCTATAATCACTTTGTGTCTTTAAATGCGCAAGGTTTAAAAGATAAAAATAAAAGGTTAAGGTTACTTGAATGGTTAACGCAACAAAAGGCACAAATTGTTTTTATACAAGAGACTCATTTTTCGCCTGATATTAGAAAAGATATACTTTTGCAGTTTATAGATTGGGATGGAATATCATTCATTCGGTACAACAAATAGTCGAGGTTGTTCAATTTTTATACTAAAAAAAGTCAATTACAAAGTTATTGATGAATTATATGATGAAGCTGGTAGATACGTCGTACTAAATATTGAACTTGATGATAATATGTACACGCTTGTGAACATTTATGCACCAAATGACAAAAAAACTTAGAAATATTTTTTTCAAACGTTTGAGTGAATTGATTGAAGAGAATAGCCAAGGTTTGAAATTGATAGCTGGGGATTATAACGATATTTTATCAAAGCAAGATAGAATATGTAAATCTAAAACACAGAAAAGCAGAAAATTTCCGGTAGAAAATTTAACCAAACTTATTAAGGTTCACAATTTAATAGATATATGGAGATATAGTAATAAAACCATGGAACAATTTACTTGGCGCAGGAAAAATAGTAATGAGAAAAGCAGAATAGATCTTTGGTTAATTGATGAAAATATTTTACCATTAGTAAATTCGGTTGACATTAGACCTGCTCAAATACAATTTACCGATCACCTTGCAATTTCTCTTAAGTTTAAAATACCGGATAAAAGAGGACCAGGCTTTTGGAAATTTAATAATTCTCTTTTGAAAAATGATTCTTATATTTCATATATTTCGCAAGTCATTAAAGACGTTTTAGTGTCAAAGATAAAAAATCAACAAATCAAATGGGAAATGTGTAAACTTGTAATAAAAGAATCATCAGTCAAGTTTTCAAAGCAACTTGCACGAGAGCGGAATAATTGTCTATCTAAACTAGAAAAAGAACTTAATATTTTGATTAAATTACCCAATCCTGATGAAAATATAAAATCTCAAATACATGAAATTGAACACGAAATTGAACAAATATACATTTTAAAGAACACTGGCGCACAAATTCGTTCAAGGATTAGTTTTTTAGAAGAGGGTGAAAAAAACTCGAAATACTTCTTTAATTTAGAAAAATCGAGACAATGCAGAAAAGTTATTAATTCACTTGTTGTAGATAATAAACAAATAACAGACAAAAATGAAATTTTAAAGCAAGAAGTTTTATTTTATAAGTAACTATACATTTCTGAGGGAATTACTTTTGATACACAATCATATTTAAATTCTGTAGAATTAGACAATGAATTAACAAATGAACTTGCGAACACGTGTGAAGGTCTATTTTCACATGAAGAATGTTTTTAGGCCATTACCGAAATGAAGCTGAATAAAAAAAGTCCCGGACTGGATGGCCTAAGTGTAGAATTTTATTTAAGATTTTGGAACCTTTTCGGTAACTTAGTAGTAGATTCTCTTAATGAAGGTTATGATAAAGGCGAAATGTCAAGATCTCAGAAGCAAAGCGTTTTCTCTTTAATTTACAAAAAAGGCAATCCTGAAAATATTGAAAATTGGAGACCAATCTCACTATTAAACATAGACTACAAACTAGCAGCAAGGGTTTTAGCTAAGCGATTGCAAAATGTTCTTCCAAACATAATATCTCCTGATCAACAGGGATACATTAAAAATAGATATATCGGCTATAATATTCGTCAAATTCAAGACATAATTGATTACACAGACTTACTAAATGAAGATGGTGCTATCCTATTTTTAGATTTCAAAAAGGCTTTTGATACAGTTGACTGGGGATTTATGCTAAAAACTAATAAAATTTGGCTTTAAAAAATCTTTTGTAAAATAGGTTAAAGTCCTGTACAACAAAATATCTTCCTGTGTAACTAATAATGGATGGAAATCTGACTTTTTTACAATATCAAGGGGTATTAGACAAGGATGTCCTTTGTCAGCTTTACTTTTTATCATCGTAGTAGAAATTATGGCTTTAAAAATTCGTAAATGTCAGGATATCTTAGGAATTACTGTAAATAATAAAACAATTCATCGTTTAAAAATAACCCAGCTCGCAGATGACACAACTCTTTTTCTAAAAAAATAAAACAGAAATTCCTGTAGCGGTTCAACTGATTGATGATTTCGGTAAATATTCCGGTCTAAAATTAAACAAATTGAAAACAGAAGGCTTGTGGATAGGAAAACTCAAGAATGAAACGTGCCCTAAGATATCTGATATAAAATTTACTTCTACATATGTAAAAGCGCTAGGTGTATTTTTTCGGAAATAAGAAACAGGAATGCAATAAATTAAATTGGGAAGATAAAATATTTCAATGCAAATCACTTCTTTCAAATTGGAGCAAGAGACAACTGACATTGTATGGGAAAATTCTTGTAATTAAATCAATAGCTTTACCAAAATTTGTTTACCTGATGCAAAATTTAGAAACGCCTAAAGAAATTATAAGCCAGATAAACGCACTATTTTTTAAATTTCTTTGGAACGGAAAAATAGATAGAATTAAACGAACAATTACTATAGGTCATAAAATTGATGGTAGTTTAGACATGATTGATGTAAACATATTTTCTAAAACAATGAAAATCAAATGGGTCAAAAATTTGTTAACAACTGATATAGCAAATTGGAAAGTTATCCCTTCATTCTTCTTAAATCAATATGGTGACAATTTATTGATTTTCAGAATGAACTTAGATTCTTTGAAGTCTCTTCCGCTTTCGAAATTTTCACTACCAACATTTTATAAATCTGTATTAAACGTGTGGCTCGAATTTAACAAAGACAAACGTAACATCAGCAAACTAGAGTCATTTTATGCAATAAGAAGGCAGCTCATTTGGGGAAATAGTTTCATCAAATATAAAGGAAAGTGCTTAATATTTAACACGTGGATCGATTCCAAAATTCTTTTTCTTGATGACCTACTGTCCGAAGAAGGAGAAATTGACGTTAATAGAATACTGAGTTGTCTAAAATGCAAGCAAAATTGGATATCTGAAATACACATAATTAAAAAAGCAATACCGAATTCATGGAAAACCATTTTAAGATCTGAAGAGTCTTATTTAACAAAAGTCAAGACTGACCTAGATTTACTAGTTGGGTATAGAAACACTTTAGAGATATCACTAATAAAACGATATACGACGAATTTTTGCAACGCATATTCGAACATCCATACATCCATAAATACTGGGAAACTTTATTTGGGAGTCGAATTAATTGGGATGCATTTTATTATATACTTAATAAAACTATAAAGGACAATAAGATAAAACAATTCAAGTACAAACTTATTCATCGCATTGTTGCTACAAATCTTAATCTTTTTACTTGGAAAATTAGTGAGAACCCATTATGTTTTCATTGTAATTCCATAGAAGATAATGAGCATTTTTTCCTATACTGTGGTTATCTTTCCGATTTGTGGAAAATCATATACGAAACTTTTAGAAAATGCGGAATTTCAAAATCATTCAGAAATATGGAAAGTATTGTAGTTGGTTATAAGATTGAACAAAAAGATTACCAATGTATCAATATATTACTTTGTTTAATATCATACTGCATTTATAAAACATATTTCTTGAGTGATCGCCGAAAGAAATTCATAAATATGGTAAAAACACTATATGACGACATTTTAATAACAACTTACTACTTAGACAGTGTTAACCAGAAACAGATTTTTCTGTTAAAAATCTTACACATTCATTTTAGAAGAAAATTAGATAAAACGTATCGTACATAAACGATAGAACAATATTGTAATTATCTTCTTATACATGACATGATCTTATTGTTATTGTATATATGTACTGTTATTGTTAATAAACGATTTGTCGTTTGACAATTCAAAAAAAAAAAAAAAAATGACAGAGGTGGAAAAAAAAAATTAATACTGAGTCATCAGGTTTTTTCATACTGGTTTATATAAACAAGATCTTACAACGTATATTAATCGCTCTCGAAACTCACTCAAGATGGAATCAACCTCGAAGAGAGAGAGAGATTGAGAGAGAGAGAGAGAGGGGGGGGGGCAATGTCGAATTATCGGTGTCTTGCATAGGGACACTACTTGGGCACTGGTGGGGATCGAACCCCAGACCGAATTGTGTCCTTAGGCGATCACGCTGCCACTGCACCAAGGCGGCTCCATGGCACTGCCATCAGGTTAAGACCCAGTATCACAATGTTAGTAATTTCAGGGTCTGTTCTTATGTTGTTTTCCTCTATAAATGATTTGTCAAAAGGCCTGTTCGCTGTCCACGGATGGTTGTAATAGACCATGGCTGAGGAGCATGTGAGATTCATTATGAACAACCCAAGGACAAATGGCACGAGTGGTATTCGACTGCATGTTTATGATTACTTATTGACAATACATTTATTAACGATCACATGTACTGATCTTTCTAGCGAAGCTCTTTGTATATTACGGTACTAAATTATAATGTTTAGGAAACAAATGTAAGACCAGCACTGTTAGTGTCTGTCCCTTAAATCTGTTTGTATAAAGTGTTCTTCCAAAGCGAACTCTTATTGCAGGAACAACGTCTTTAGAATCCCTTATAAAACACCAAATTTCAATACAGTTATGGCAAAGTTTCTTTATCCTCCTCTTCCCTATCCTGTACATTTCTGTTCACATACAAGACAGGACAGTATGTTATACAAATTTTCAGCGTAATATCACATGTAATTGCAGAGATGACCATCTCCGATGGATACGTACGTTTGTGACGTCATAAATAGGAAACATCAGCTTGGGAAAAAACGAATTCGTGAAGTTGAAATCGTGAACTCGTGACGAAAAATCGTTATTCGTGAAATCGTGAATTTGTAAAATCGTGAAATCATGAATTCGTGAAATTGTGAAATTGTGAAATTTAAATCGTTAAATCATGAAGTTGAAATGTTTAAGTTTTCATAAGCCCTCTTCAAAGGATTGTGATCTTTGAACGCATACATGGTCATACTGCAAAATAAGTTCTCAAATTAGAAAACCGATATACATTTAATGTTGGTCGAGTTAAACAATTTTAAGAAACATTGCAACTTTCAGACACTTTTCTAATTTTGTTTGATGAGTAGAAACTGTACAGACAATAGGTATTGAATGAGTATTAAATATTAGTTAAATAATTAAGATAATAGGGAATAAGTAATATTCGGTTATCTCATGTCATAATATAGCACATGTTTAAATATTGATAATACCCCTTTTTATTAGCTCACCTGAGCACTAAGTGCTCAAGTGAGATGTTGTGATCTCCTGATGTCCGTCTTCTGCCTGTCGTCCGTCGTCTGTCGTCTGTCCACACTTAACCTTGTGTATGCAATAGAGGTTGCATTTTTCACTGGATCTTCATGAAACTTTGTCAGAATTATCATCAAGGTCGAGTTTGAATACGGGTCATCAGGGGTCAAAAACTAGATCACAGGGTCAAATCATAGAAAAACCTTGTTAATGAAATAGAAGTTGTCTTTTTATTGGATCTTCATGAAACTTGGTCAGTATGACTGAATTGATAAAACCTAGATCGAATTCGAACATGGGTTATCTAGGGTAAAAATCTAGGTCACGGGGTCATATCATAGAAAAACATTGTGTATTAGATAGAGGCTGCATTTTTCATTCAACCTTCATGAAACGTGGTCAGAATAATAACCTTGATAAAATCTAGGACGAGTTCGAACATTGGTTATCTAGGGTAAAAAATAGGTCACGGGCTATCATAAAATCATAAAAAACCCTTGTGTATGCAATAGAGATTGCATTTTGCATTGGATCTTCATGAAACTTGGTCAGTATAATTTCCTTGATTAAATCTAGGTCAAATTGGCACATGGGATATCTAGGGTCAAAAACTAGGTCACCCGGTCACACCATAGAAAAACATTGTGTATGCAATAGAGGTTGCATTTTTCATTGGATCTTCATGAAACTTAGTGAGTATTTTTGCCTTGATAAAATCTAAGTCAGCTTTGAACATGAGTTATCTAGGGTAAACAAACTAGGTCACGGGGTCAAAACATAGAAAAACTTGTGTATGCTATAGAGGTTATATTTTTCATTGGACCTTCATGAAACTTGGTCAGTATGATTGCCTTGATAAAATCAAGGTCGAGTTTGAACATGGGTCATCAAGGGTCAAACACTATGTCACTGGGTAAAACTGTGTATGCAATAGAGGTTGCATTTTTATTATATTTTCATGAAACTTTGTCAGTATGATTGTCTTGGTAAAATTTAGGTCGAGTATGAATATGGGTAATCTGAGGTCAAAAACTAGGTCACCCGGTTTAAAACCTTGTGTATGCCATACAGGTGACAATTGCAACCCAATCATAATGTAAATTGCTCAAAAGCTGTGCCTTGTCAAGGTCAAACATAATGTTTGTGTTTATGATACATAGTTTAGAGTTGAAGTTTGGTCACATATTGTCATAAGTCGCAGGTGAGTGATATAGTGCCATCTTGGCCCTCTTGTTTATTTTAAGACAAATAGTCAAATAATCCAAATATTTCGGTTCAATGTTTTAATGATAACCGAATTTAACAGTTTCCAACAGTAACACCGTTGAAAAAGCTTAATAGCCTATACTTTAAGGGAGACACACTTTTTGTTTTCAACATGCTTAAGGTGCTCTGATGTCAAACGTTATTAGTTTCTTTACTTTTTCAAATAATTTCAATACATGCATCCAATCACATGAATAAACACCACACATGCAAATGTTATAAAGACGCCCCTGGTCTTCTTTTTTAATTTTCTAGGTAAACGCTTGAAACAAAGTAACAACAGGAAAAAGGACGTTGTCATAAGATATCTCAAAATATTGCAAGGTAATCATACCTTCCAATTGTTTTTTTCCTTAAATGAAGATCTTATTATACAAAAGAAATTTGTATTTTGTAGAAATATATGTGTTGTTCAATTGAAAATATCCCGTTAAAAGCTACATGTTGCAAATATAAAGGCTTTCTTGTATTGATGTGAGATGTCAGAAAGCAACAAAATAAAATCTCGTTCACATTTATAAAAGGACTGTATAGATAGAGAAGAACCAATAGGTTTGCTGTATAGTTGCCCGACCTTTGTCGAAAATGGTAAAATCAAGTAGCAGAAGCTAATGTGGTCTATTTCATGATTTTACTTTAAATTTGCTGCATAACTGAACAAGTCGCAATTGAATCATTGTCACCTTATAGTATCCGTATCTGGGCAAATGCTACTTTTTGCTTTATCTATTTTCAATCATGCAGACATATCATGCAGCATTGGATAGTTGATCGTTACTAAATATTCATTGAAATATTCATTACGCGCCAAAATTTACCTCTTCACTACACTCTATAATAAATTCTAAATTTCTTAAAGGCCCTTAAGGTAAGAAAACCCATCGACTCAACGTGAAGTAAGTTGCCTACGTCTCGTTTATATTGCAGACTCGAGTCAGTATTAGTCATAGATGTCCTACGTGATGTTTATCATGTTAAACGTACGATGATAATGACAGCAATTTTCCGTTCGTTACATTTATATATGCTCGAAACGAAACAATCATGAGTGTAGGTTATGTCGTGTTCAATAGGTTATCGTGATAGGATACATGTACCCGGCTTTAAATAGTTATTATACACTAATGATCAGTTTACACCATTAAATACCCTTGACATGTGACATTGTCAACGCTTTCACTGTACAAAGTTTTTCGAATATGTTACTTGACATTGTTAAAATTAGATTGCACAACAGATATGAAAACTTGTGGCGGAGATCGAGAAGAAGTAAATATGGTTTTGACGGACCTAACTAACACATGTAATATACGTGTACAATTAACAACTCAAAAATCATTCGGTCAGTTTTTAAAAAGCCAAATATTATAATAAGAAGTTTATGAATAAATTTATATTTCTCTAAACTGATATATTAGAACATAAAATGTAGAAGTAAAAGCTAGAATGAATATCACAAGTGAAAAGCAACATAGCAACTTGCAAACATCCATCGAAAATATAGGTAGGTGTGGTTATAGGCACCGTTACGCTATATTGTTACATTGGGAATTTTAAAGCGTTTGTAACGCTAAATAATTTTGTAGCGTATCATTTCAAATATTCAGATATACTTTACAGGAATTTATACTGGAACCTTTCTATTTCACCATTTATTCTATAAATGTTATTCTGACACTACTGAAAATGTTCCTATAAAGGCAAAGAAGGATTTGAGCGTGATATACCTACGTATATCACTCTAGGCGTCCGGAACTACTTTTGACTGCTGAAATTCCCTCCCGAGTTCGATTGGTATTGTTTTCAATGAATTCACGTGATGTTAAACAAATCGTAGTAAAATTTTCTAAACTTCCGGTATCGCCAGCAATACCAGCAACAACAATAATAAGACGAGTAGCGGTTTATTTGAGGAGTAAAAAAGAACATCGAACATTTTACGAAATGCAAGGAATGCAAGGAATACTACAAGTTCAAGGCAGCGACTTCGTGTAAGCGCATCAAATAGTACCCCTTCGAACATTTTTTGTTTAAATTAACGGTGATAAGATCACTACGCATCTACACTCCACACAGTGATATATTAACCGGTATGTCACTCAAATTTGAAATATATTTCCTAATTTTAGAGAGTTTGAAGAACATTTTTTACCAAAATCTGAGAACGAGCAGTTTTATAAGTCAGAATACGCGATCAAAACTATTACCAGTTTATCTTATCAAACCTATATTTAAAAACAATCACGAACATAAACCTTGTTGGAAAACAGGATTGCTTTTTATTTTGTCAAAGTCTTTCAATGAAATTTGGCAAAACAAACATTGTTGGAAAACAGGATGACTCGTCTTTTCTTTTCCACAAAGTCCTTCAATGAACTTCGGCAATTTTAAAAATTTCACTGTTGCAGAAGTTAAGGCACGTTTGAAATGAGTATGTGCACGTCTTTATCAATATTTTTTTTATGAAAGAGCAGGGTGAAAACGAAAGTGTTATTTAAGAAACAATGATTGTGTACGTGTATTTTACCATTCAATAGCATACCGAAAGAAGCTCTGATGTGTAGTGTGCGTAGAACAATGATGTGAATTTTTTATCCGATCGACTGACTATATTGTATTTAACTACAAACTATAGGTACTCGTTGATTAGTTTGAGTCTAAGACGACATTTCTTTAAATACTACCGTAACGTTATAGAACCTGTAACTTTAAATTAGAAGCACTTACTTAACTACGTAACGTCTTTAAGTAATCAACGTCGTCCTCGTGGAAACGTTCTGTATTATAGTCGTAACACAATATACAGGTTGTTCCATATTTGTTTATATAGGACAAGCATTAAAAAAATATTTTCCAAAAACTTTGATTAGGTGTGTTAAGTACATTTAAGATTAAACCTTTCTATTGTTAATATGTTCGGGGATATCACTAACCCCTTATGACTTGCTTCTCATACAAACACGGACAATACGAGAGTCAATTCAAAGTAGTGGCAACAGTGGTTTGTAGCTAAAATATGTCTTCTCTGGAAAGAAATGACTAGTGGCGTCCCTTAAAGTCTTCTACATCGTACTGCACACATTTTCAATACAGATAATCTATTTTAAAACGGAGATTTACATGTTTAAATGCTCTTTAGGTGCATTATTAACGATCAGTTCCTATATCACTGCGGATTGCAAACGGGCGGCTGAAAGGTGAATATGGCATACCTCCGATATTCTGCTCTGCCAGATAAGTCTGCACTATCTTTGAGCAGTTTGATTCCCGCTCAGTGGTCAGCAGAAGAGGAGATCAAAGTTAACAAATTTCGCGTAACTTTAATTTTTCTTTTAAAATTAAAACGACGGCTAATGAATTTAAGCCTTATGTGACACAAATCCCCTTCACAGTATATCGTGTATCTCGTTACACAATAGATTTGACGGTGGCAATGTGTTTGTCAATAGTTGCTGATATTGGCCGACCTGGATGGTACGCATTTTTAACCTTTGACCATCCTTAAAAGAGAGATATTCATCTTTCAACTGTGCGATATGAAAGGACAGTCTTTAGTGATAAATAGTGTTCAGCTTTCATTGCTGACTCGCCTTTCCTAAGTAAACTGCGAATTTAACAATACGCTCATTGCTCCTCATGGAACGCTCTGAATTAAGTAGTAGTGTTCAACCACGCTTTAAATTATTTCTCCTGGAAAAAATGCAAAAAGCGATTATGCTATTCATGCATTTGCAAGTGGAAATCAAGATTTTGTTACAATATTACCACTACTGGAAATAATGCAAAAGGCGATATGCTATACAGTATGGCACAGGCGAATTATGTCTTCGTCGCTTTATAGCGCGGGAGGTTTTACAACTCGGGAGCAATTAATCCATGCGGCATATGATTTTTGGCCTGGGGACTGAAAGTCCCCTAGGCCTAAGTTAGCATACCACATTTCAAACACTGCAGACAATTTAACTGTGCTGTGTGCGAATAACAACTGTAAACCTGCGCTATGCGAAAGTAGTTCAAGACAGACCAGATCAATATTCTGTTTGAATGTCGCATATGATAAGAACATATTACAAATAAAAAGAGTACATACAACTTCAAACGATTGCAGATAGATATATAGCTTACGGGCTGCGTTACACAGTTTTAGAAATTAATGCGCTGTTAGCTGATTACGGAAGATAATGAAATGCTTATCACGGAAAAGTACGGATATTTACGGAAATTTACGGAAACGCACGGAGCTCGATATAAGAGTTTGTAGTTTGATTTTCAAATTTCCGATGCTATTTCATTGAAAACTTTGTTATTTACGAGCGATTACATATATATTTACCTAAAAATAAATTTCTCTTAAAAAAGATATAATTTACGTACATTCCCGGGAAGGAACTCACGTGATCAAAATCACCCATCATTTAGCGAGGACGCTGCATGTCAAGGCCCAGTGAACGGTTTCACCGATTACAACTACAAGGTAACCCAGAATCATTTTTGGTTTTCTCTGTTATACACATTGTACAGTACTGTATTTATATTTCATTGCTGGTATTGCTTTGTTTATTTCTGTTTCAAGGTCTTGTCCTTGGTACACAATAATTTTCGATCCACATCATCAGATCATATCAGTTGAAGTTGTACAAAGCGCAGATCGAATTATTTTTATTGGTTTTTAAACAATTTATAATGTTGACTATGTGATTATTTTTCATTTAACGTACGTTTTATAATAAAACAAACTTCCCTGCCACCCATATATTTGTGAATCATTCATTCTGTGTCATATATTGAATTTCGTCCAGCGCTTTAGGTTCAGCGCAAAACACGTGGGTCAAAAGTTGTTTCTCGGGGAGTTAACCTATAGCCCCCAGGCCATCAGCGCTCACAGCGCTTTGATTTCACTTCTCCTTGATGATGTAACAATTTTTCTTGCTATTCTGTTAAGCGTTTACACTTCTTTTCTATTGGTTTGGACCCCCCAGTGAGCAAGACCATATTTTCCTTTGCAGTATGTCAATCCAGACTATTTTAGCCGATGGGAATGCATATGAAGTATTTTATCTCAATTTTCACCATTCGTCTGATTTCCAGGGTTTTTTCATGTATTAAATCATTGTCCCTAAGATGTAAGAACATTAAATAAGGAGGAGACGAAAGAGGCACCTGGACCTCTACTGAATGGCGTAAACCACTCCAACGTAGGCCACGTACGCCCCACCACGCAATGTACGTGTCTTCAAGACCAAGGTTTGCTTTCCCACTGGACTTTGCGTGTTTTCCCGCCCAGTATGGGATTGAATCTCCCAACAACCACACATCTAAATGTAAAAGGAAAAGAATGTTTATAAACTAAATAGGTCTGTATTTAAGTCTTTTCATCAACGTAATTCAAAAACTTATCACATATTTATAAAAAGAAAGCCCTAGATGTAGTAACGTATGTAGAGGTTAACACAACTAGAAGACAATCTATTAAGTTTCATTTTAGAATCTAAAGGGTATCCTTCGGAGGCAAGATCGGTGGCTCTACCTATCTTAAAGCTGTGAATTTTATAGTTCGAACCTGACAAGCCTGACCTACGAATTGATTTCGACAACACCGCCGCAAACTGAGCTCTAGTAACTGCCGTACCACCACGGTGACAGAACAGTGGAAACTGAACTTCCGGTCTTACTGCAATATATTTAGTAATCGCAGACACAGGACAAGAGCTATTTCCTTGTTTTGATATTTTTAAGAAAACATGTTTTCTGTTCTGATTTGTTTTAAAAGTGCACAGACGGAGAGCTACATAACTTTTATCATTGGCGACATCTTAATCGTTCAAGCGTACTGCATTCCCCAGTACATGTTTATTTGCGGTAACAAACTCGCTGACCCGGAATAGACCATAATATGCCAACGTAAAAAGTGATTTCAATAATTTTACTTCATAACTATTGTAACATACCCGTGATAATGAATTACAAACTGCTAATAATATGGATTTTGTAAGCGGAGCCCGGTTGTCACGTGAACTTCGGATTCTACGACAGCCTTCAAGCAGCTTTTTAATTACAAATATCTTACTTAAATCGGTAAATCCATGCAGTTTGTGATACAAATTGATTCCCGCTAGAAATGTTGAGACAGATTTCGGAGACATTCCTTTCTCAAAGCAGGAGGACATCAATACAATAATATGTTGTACAGGAACAAGAAATAATTTTGAAAACCCGTATAAGGAACGGAAGTTTTCAAGCGCGTTTGCAGCAGTCTTGTAAGTTGCGCTTTAGTTATAGGCCAAACCCGCTTGGAGAAGCTGCCCAGCTCTACACCGAAGATGTTCCACAGAAAGCCTGGAACCGGACATGGGACTAAATCCGCGCCAGGGGCCATCTCTCTGAATTTGTGTAGCTGAAAACGAGACAAGGCATCGCATATTTCGTTTTGATGGCCAGGTATATGAGCAGTTTATAACAAAATATTTAAAACAACGTAGTATTTATATCCTTACAAGGCACATAACTGCCTCTGACTTTGATGTCAGTTTGTTTAAGATATGTACAGCGGCTAAATTATCGCAGTTAAACCTAATCTTCTTGTTTGTTAGCTTCTTGCCCAAAATAAACAATGTCACTAGTATGGAAAATAACACAAGAACTGTTATACCTAAAGTAATACCGGTTGCAAGCCAGGAATCTGGCCATTTGGCTTCACACAGTAGCCACATCCGTAAATCTAACCGAATATCTGACTTTATTCTGACATGGTGAAAAGGTTTTGACAGGGCACATGTTGAATTTACCAAACGGCGAATAAAAGGTCTACCCTAAGGTATTGCTCAACAGCAAAAAATAAAACTACCAACTAGCGACTGGATTTTCTTCAACGTTGATTTTGGATGCTGTAACATTTTCTCAGTAACCTCGGATATTTTTTGTTTTGGGATTCGAACTACCACTTTATCAGAGTCCAGTTCCAACCTTTAGAAAACTAAATATTTTTTGTCAGGCTCTCAGTTTTTTCCTCCGGCAGTGGCACGCCTAGTTCGGACATAACATCCCTGAAAGTTTGAAGCGCTTGTGTGCATGATGCAACCGTTTTGCCTCCGCCCAAAAAATCAACTAGATTATGTTTCAGCTTCCCAAACTTTAATTTTAATTTCACAGAAAATTCTAAAAATCTAGAAAATCATTCAAATGTTATGCACCTTATGGATGCGCCAAATGGTAGAGTTTTGTCAAATTCGGCTGAATAAGGCAAAATGTAGCAAACGGTCATCCATGAGCTTTTCAAAAGCTCCGGCTGTCATCTTTTGGCCCCTTTGGGCCCTACGGTTTCCATTCGGCTGGTCGTTCTTCTGCTCGTTTTATTGTGGGCGGCGATTAGGAGCAGCGTTCCTTAGGGGTAAAGCTCGTCGTTGCTGAGCCCCATATTGAATGTTGGCATTCCCAGCTGGCCTACGTCTGGCAGGTATCCGCCTCTGACCTCTACGTGGCCTTAAAGTGTGTACGTGTCAAAGTTTCAGTTGAGTGTATCGGTGGACGACTTTGAAGACTGAACATACAGCACGGGATTTGCGTATTTATACGGCTATGCAATGTACACGTCACGTGATATTGGTTTCAGGATAAGTGGGTTATTAAATAGGCCAAGTAAAGGAAAGAAGTGGAGCCAGTCATTGCCTAGCGACAAAACGGCGCTGTTGATTCTCGAAAATTAAACAAATTAGTTTATGAATAATAAAACACTATTATGTATTCACTGACTATCCGTTCTTAATTTTTGGAAAAATATTCTGTTAAGGTTTTTGTATGCTTTGAGTTCTGGTGCTGGCTTATAGTACACACACACGCTGAATTTACCAAGTGTACCATAAAAGACAGATTCTTAGAATAACGAAAGCATTTTATTGGATAAATTAAATAGGTCTGTTTTCTATGATTACAAAATATATTGTTATTATGATAATATATAAACAATATCCCAAATGCTTTGTATTACAGAATTCACAAAATCTAGCAAAAACAACTACAGTGTATAATGAAATACATGTGTATACATTCATAGTAGTTTACATGTATATCTGTCGAACTACTCTTACTTGTGCTGCACATTCAGACATAGTCTACTTAATTCCATAATTAATGAATATTTCAGATTGGAAACATAATAGATGGGAATCATATCATTACAGCTGTTTTAAATATATCAAGATATCCAGGCATTAATATGTGATAAGTTTCATAAAAATTATTCCGGTCCTGGTTTAAATGTAATATGTCAGCAATATTGTGTCCGATTCCGGTCCTGGTTTGAATGTACATGTAATATGTCAGCAATATTGTGTCCGATTCCGGTTCTGGTTTGAATGTAATATGTCAGCAATATTGTGTCCTATTCCGGTCCTGGTTTGAATGTAATATGTCTGCAATATTGTGTCCGATTCCGGTCCTTGTTTAAATGTAATATGTCAGCAATATTGTGTCCGATTCCGGTCCTGGTTTAAATGTAATATGTCAGCAATATCGTGTGCGATTCCGGTCCTGGTTTAAATGTACTATGTCAGCAATATTATGTCCGATTTCTGTCCTGTTTTAATAGAATATGTCAGCAATATTGTGTCCGATTCCGGTCCTGGTTTGAATGTAATATGTCAGCAATATTTTGTCCGATTTCGCTTCTGGTTTGAATGTAATATGTCAGCAATGTTGTGTCCGGTTCCGGTCCTGGTTTCAATGTAATATGTCAGCAATATTGTGTCCGATTCCGGTCCTGGTTTAAATGTAATATGTCAGCAATATTGTGTCCGATTTCTGTCCTGTTTTAATGGAATATGTCAGCAATATTGTGTCCGATTCCGGTCCTTGTGTAAGTACAAACGTCGTCTCATTTAAATAGAAAATAAATTTAAGATTCAAATTTGAATAAAACTTTTAGTTCTGCCAGATTTTGAAAGCAATGTGGTTGTAGAATTAATGGCTATTTTGCACCGGAAACAAGAAGCCCGTAAATGTCAGTATCGCTCTACTGGACTTACCTGGCTGTAAGTCCTGTGAAAATCCTTTTTGAAAATTGACCTATTGTCGAGTGTTTAGAATAATTGGTTGTAGCACAATTGGTCAAAGGAAAATTATGACCTGTAGAGTGTTATCAAGGAAAGCTAACAGAAGTCACTGTGATAGTGATCTCTGACCCACTGATTCCCAAAACAGTAGGGTCCAACATTTACAGGTTGCATAAATCTCAAGATACTGAACGGGAACGATTTGCAAAGTTCGGCTCTTTGTGGCCTTTTAATTTGACCCACTGACCCAAAAGACAATAGAAATCATCTAAAGGTCGAGGACTCCTTTCTTGAAAGTCAAAATAAAATGTGACATGTAGAGTGTTATCAGCGAAAGGCAGTGGTTACTGTGACTATGATCTTTGATCAAAGGACACCAAAACAACAGGGACAATCTACAGGTTGCAAGGAACCTCCTAAGCAAGTTCCATGAAAATAATATGAAAAATTATGAAGTGTAGAGTGTTACCAAGGAAAAGCTGAAGAAAAAACAGACAGAAAGACATACGGACGGACTACACACAAACTACCATGACATAAGCTCTACTGAACAAACATATTGTTTCTTCAAATTACATGAAATGATAGAACAGTGATTTTCACCTTTTTCAAATTTTGAAAAATGTGTTTGAATGTGACATATAACATTGAATTCGTAAAAGTTTTACTTATATCGTTACACATAATAGATGTCTCTAAAATGAACAAGGTAATACCATGTATACACACACAATATATTGCATAAATGTTACAGTTTGTTTGCCATGTAAGGTGTTCGCTACCATTTCCTATCTGTATACAGTGCATTCATTTTCCTAATAGGAGAAATACTACTAACTCGGTATGTAGCCCGAGGACTAAATCTAAAAACAAATATGAAATAAAAATCATAGACGCACGGCTTTGTTCTTGAAATATCTGCCCTATCAAAAAACACAGAAAAGCATAACACTGTTGTTTTATATAAGGATTTCTAAGTTCAAAGAAGAGATGGTAGCGATTGCCTGCAAATTAACAGCAAAACGCATAAAAATGAATGTTTCTATTTCAAAGAGCACAATGTAAGTAAAAGTTTACATAATATGACTTCACTAAATGTTAGCCAATACAATCAAAAGCAATCAAAGTACAAATGTATTTAGCACAAAATTAATACACGGCACACTGCAAGTACATTGTACATTGTAATATACAGGTTCCTGCTTTAATATGGTAAAAAGAAAATTTCAAGAAAATCATAGAATGTTGTTATATACGCTTTAAATATTAAGTGTTTGGGTCCTTAAAATCTGAAATCAGGGATTCAAAGTTACGACGCATTCCAGATATTCAGAGATTTTACATGTTCCGTCCGGGTTTTGTTTCCAAATATTCTTCAAGACTGATGTAAGAAAAGATTAAAAATATTATTTCTAGTGGAAGTAAAACAGTCAAAATAACAAAATAGTTTGATCATAATTATAGCATACATAATTACAGTACGACGTCAAACATACCGTGTGTCTATGGTTAATTTGATTGTGATTTTCGTAGCTAAATCAAATAAAAATCTGACCGTATGTGAATGCGTTCAAACGGCATGTATGTATTAAAATTAAAGAAACATAGTTGTTGTAAACGTGTTCAGCATTGGTAAATACACCTTTATATAATTATGAATATGTTCGAACATCAATATCCGGCTATGCCTGGATTCAATTTGTTAGCTCTTTTTATAAGGAACGAGTATGCTCTACAACATAACTTCATTTTAAGAAAAGGTTAGAATGTAAATATTTCATAATATGCAAACATAACTACGAACAACAGTTTTGTCGGATTTTATATTGAATTGTTTTACTGAATCATTGATTACATATTATATACATGTACATGTTAATGGCTTTAAACATATTTTTTCACTGGCTTAAGGTTTAAGTTCCTTTATTAACAGTGTTTGCATTATTAATTGAAGAAACACTATTAATACGAAATTAATAAATCGTCACAATTTGAACACCTTTTCTATCATCTTATGTGTTAATGTTTCATTTTATATCATGCTACATGTAGTGAGCTAACTTAAAGCGTTTTTGTGAATTTTACAAGCAAAATACAAATGTAACTAGTATGTGTATACGTGTAATGAATCATCGAAAGGAGGGCGTCTTTCCATCTGAGACTATTCTAACCTTTTCTCCAAGTGAATGAAGTCCTATTGCAGGATATATGTCATAAGGTGCGTTTACGCTAGTTTCCCCAACCTGAAAAAGAGACAAAATGTTTACAAATAGTGATAGGTAGTCTTGCATATTTACCGAACACGAAACAGTCATATATTCAATGCATGAGTGTTTAGATACTTCTATTACAAAAGTTGTAAGCTTTTATTCAATAATTTCAGCTATTAATAAAAGAAATTTGGTGTGAATCTCACAATGTAGGAATAAAATTGGTTAATTAACTATGCACAAAAGTAAGCATATAAACACAGTTTGAGCAAAAATTAACAACAACCGGTTTCCAATATTTCTAGGTAAACAATATAGATACAATTTAGATGTGTGGATCACTTGTATGAGTTTCTGTTAATGAAATACACCGCGTCTTACATTTTGTATTTCGTTGCTCATACAATGTACCGTTGTGTGAACTAACAATCTTTCATAAAACAATGACTCTCGTAATGCGACAGTGTCAGGCCTTACCTTTTCTCCGTTCCTTGTAAAGGTAATGTTTAATTTGCTGTACCCGGAAACCTGACAAAACATGCCAATTATGTCTCCAACCTGGCACTTTGGCCCAAATTCTTCCCCAATGCCACAGTTCTTGAATAACCTTAAAATAATAACAAAAGTAACTTGTAGATATTCTGATGGAAACAGTGTTATCATGTGGTAAAATCAATGCAATCGTAATTAATTTTCTAGTAGGATACAAATTATTACAAAACGTATAAGTTGACATTAGATAGCTGTAGTTAAATACACCAGGTAAGAATTGAACAGATACGTGTTAGCAAGGGAAATAATTAATGTAACACCATTAGAGAATCTCTCCGAATATCTTTATTGAAGAAAGTTAGATAAAATTAGCAAAACATGAATGAGTTTCGGAAAACAAGGTGATTTAAATATCTTTATGGAAAAAGGATGTAAGAAAAGCACTACACCAGATTTAGGGCCTATTTCTGAATCAATCCATTAAGCCAAATATAATTTATCATTCTGACAAGTCATTTTAGAAATAGAAGCATATATTTAAAATAGCACCACCCTATGAGGGGCCCCATCTCTGACAATATTAGTCATAAAGAACTTACTTCAGTGTAAGTAAAATTCAATTAACACTACTAGTTTCAGAAAATAAGTTTCTATATAGAAATATAATTTTAATCTATTTTGTTTTTTAAAGAACTAAAACCCATTGGTTTCGCCAAAGTATTGCCTACTGGTTGTGTTTTTTTTATTGTTTTTTTTTCTCGTTTTCGATACTTTAAGACAATTCACATTGAGATTACTTGTAATAATGCTGCATAAATTAAGTAAATATAAGTCAAATACTGATGAAAACCTCATTCCAGATATTCACCTACTTGTTCTATTGTTGTGATGCTATTTGATGTGAATGTGATTGTATATGTAGTGATACAGAAGTGATGTGATGAAAAAATATTTTGAAAAACATAATGAAATTGGTTGAAAAGAAATCCTGATGTCATATGGCGTCATGTAATACATGTAAGATAAACGGAATGATTTAATATACATGTAGTTGTGATGCAATGCCACGATACAGTGCTGCATTCTAAAAGAATATAATTGAATAATTGTTAAAAGATATTATTTGTACATATATGCATATAGTGAAATAAAAACAACTATTGGTTCATTCGCTATTGCTCTTGACTGACGGACGGACGGACAGACGGACGGACGGACGGACGGACGAACAGACAAACGGAGAACACAAAACGATTTCCCTCCGCCGTCCGCCGTGGTAATAAAACAAAAGAGCATACGTTTGTTAAAAAACTAATTTGAAAACTATGTATAAGTTATTAGTGATGGTTCAGTAAGCTCACCGTCTACGGTAAGATATCACTAAATGACCATGGAATTTCCTCCATTTTCTTTTTACCAGATATCCTAAGGGGATATGCTATTAACGTTTACAGGAGTTATCCTTAAGTGATTTCATTGTTCTTAATCATTTTCTGTGTAGCTAACATTGAGGCAATTATTGCAAGCAAGACACACAAAATAAGCTCATTACACACTACTTGGCTGGTTTATGCTTATTTTACAATGAAAACAATGAACAATAAACATTTACACTCGATGACAAGTAAAAATAAATTAAAAGTGTTTTTATCCTGTTTCACTTCCTATTTCAGAATTAGAGCATTCGTTTTAACACTTCGTTTGTCTAACATACATGTACATTGTATTGTGATTTTTCTAACTTGTACTTTACGAACACTTAAAAAGACAAACATAAAAATCAAACTTTTATACACAACACATGCAATTCACCTCGTTGCATATATCATTGTATGTGTCTTGACCACGTCTATACCTAGTTGACAGGCCTATGTGGAGAACGTTTAAATAAAGATTATCGCCGTCTTTTTTTGTTTTGACCACATAGCAGAAATCATGCCTCTTATTGTAAAGCACTCTTTGACTTCTAAATCAACGAGCATTACACATTGTTTGAATCCCCAAAGATAAAAATTGTAACCCTTACATAAATGTGAATAATTTTACGTTATATGTAAAAACTTTTCAAAATGTCTAATATTATTTCACATTTGAGTTAGGATAAGTATTCACATTTGACGAGAGGTTTTACAGATGTATATGTGGTAAAATTATTTCACCGACAAAAAATATTGACAAAATTACGTTTGACTAGCTTACAAATTACTAAACAGTGAAGAAGAGTGGAAAAAGCAGTACTTATTCGGGCCTCATAACAAAGAGTTACTATGACCAATCAAATTCGTAGACACAAACTAATAGCATCAATCAAATAAAAGATAAATAAAATTTACTAAATGAATTTGCAAGAAAACATAAATTTCTATTGGTGCGCAGTCGTGTAATTAAATATTGTAATTGATTGCATTAAACCATGTATGACCATTTTCACACATCACAAAAATATACTGTGTTCAACCATGAAGCTTTTTATATTTAGGATCATATCACATTAACTAGAAGCATTTTGGTCCATTCTAATTGTCTTACCCCACAAACATTTTCGGCTAATTTGCTGATTTTGCTACACATACAAATAAATGAATAAATCAGACTGCGGTACTGCAGTGTCATTACATTTGTAAATCACTTTTCCAGAGGTCTAACCTTGAATTGCGTGTTGTCAGGGGTCTTGGCAGTTTCAAAAGAGAAGAAATCCTAGGGTCTATGTAAACAATAAAAATGTTTTGATGTGTTCAAAGTTAAAAGTTCATTTCTTTTTGGGGTTTCTAAGTGTTGTCTTTTTTAAGTGAAATACACAGTTTATGGTGAAGACATTCGTTTTGGAACAAAATACCATTCTGTTGACTGTTTCAAATTTGAGAGTATGTGGCTCATATAGTGTTTAATGGTATTAGAAGGAAACCAACAATATAGGTAAAGAATGTTTGGTGCAGCTGATCTGCAGCATCAACGAAGGCAGATCTTGAAAATTGGCAAACCTTATAAACGAGGCAATCTTTCTCTATCTAGAAGATATCACACTTACTTTGTACTTTAATAACATTTTAGTAAAGACGTCTTTTCTACACAAATAAAGCTTTAAACTCAATTGCTCAGTCGTGAATGAAACAGAAATTAAACATTAAAATGTTCAGCCATTGAAAAGTATTTCTCATACACTATATTGATACAACAAGCTTAAAACAGAATACTATAACACGAGAATCACGAAATATAAAACGAAAATTGAAAACGAATGATCGCAAAATAAGACATGTCAATAAATTAATAAAATTTCATGCCTGTCTACAATTTTTTAAAGGTCCATTACTAACATCAAATCGAATTTTCTTTTAAATCTGGAATCGTAACGGGCGTCTTCTCAGAAGGAAAAATGTGACATACTGCATAGAATGTGACCATATTATGTTGAAAATTTGAGCTTAACAAAAGAATTAATAAATTATATTTTGCCTTTTCAAAAATGAAAGTAGGTTTTCCCGTTTTCAAATATCTTTGTAATTTTCCAGAAATCTCCCAGAGAAAGGCTGTAAATAGGTTGTGCATAAATAAGCATGCCTATTTTGAATTATAATTAAAGAACTTTACTTCCAATGATGTGAACCGTATTTGTCTGACTGTTTACAACATTCAATAAAGCGAAAGTAGGACAAAAAAACCACCCAGGTCAATCTAAGGAAATACACACAGTCTTGTTTCTCACAAGTACAATGTATGTAATTGGGACTTTGAATCAATTTCATTATGCTTTTAAGATGAGAAATTTCACTTTTGTCTTGCATAATAATGAGGTGTCTTTATCAGTCACTTGTCAACAGAGCAAAAGTTTCATAATACAAAATAGATAGATTAATGATGACTCGAATTATTACGTCATTTCTCGTAGGAAACGTTAGTCCAACTTGGACGCCATTTTGGATTACCAAGTACGCACCATGCGTTGACCATTTATTCCGGCAGTTCCATATGGCATATACTACTGACCATGACGACCAGTTAGGTTCATTGTATTCACAGTGTTTGTTATTTTTTATGAACATATCATCCCCGTTTAAGCCGGCATTGTCACCCTACTATTTAACGTAAACGAGAGGCCGCTTATTGTATTTGTTATCATCCTGACTTCAAATAACGCGCTGAAATACAAGTTTGTTTTCAAATACTCGACCTATTTTAACAACTCACTGATCACTTGCCAATGTTTGTGCGAATGATTGATGACTTACTTTCTAAAGGTGTATATGGTATCTTATCAATTACTAGTGAGTGACTTACTTCTCATTGTTTCGGTGATATCCTATTATCAACTGAGGACCAACCTACATGCCATTGTTTGTATAGTATCCTACCAACAACTTATAACTGACTTACCTGCCATCGTCTGCATGATATCCAACTGAAAATCTTTCCCAACCTGGTTGACGATTCTCTGGATAATCATAGGGTACAGCACCTATGGCTGAAAGTTATGCAACTATATCTATAAAACGACACACATAAAATCATGATAACAGTTTGAAATGTCATAGAAACGTAAAATATATTTAGTTAATACAGTTCCGTTTTGTCATTATTTGACATAATTTGAATAGCCGACTGCAGATGAATATTTACTATAAATGAACGCATATTTACTTCAAAATTCTGGAATGAAGATTAATGAATAGCACTTACTAATGTCATAACAAGTAAATAAAGTATTACTATAAACTATTAAGGCATGCAAATATAGTTAATCAAAAGAGTATATCGCAGTCGCCTCTTAAATTTAATCTGAGATATGAGAAATGAGATTAATGACGTTTGTACAGCCTTTTTTATTCATCAAACAATAAGACGTTCCTGTGAATTACATGAGTCAAACTACAAATGGCTAGCTAACAATATTAGAAAAATGTCCTATTTTGAGAAAACACATGATTTAAATTCCAAAGGCAATTGGTAATATCGAGCCAAAACATTTACACCTTCTAATCCAGAAACCCTTCTTGAACTTTTCTTAAGTTTCGAACGAGTTCAGATAAGAGGGATTGCATTGTACTAGAAATATGACTTACTTGGTACTTATAACTTCTTTTGTTTGATAGATAGCCTGTTACTAAAGTATGTTCCTATTAACTTTGGAACATTTGGTTTTCAGCATCATTGCATATATTTCTGCTTTTTATAACATGTTTATATCTTGAACTTTAATATCTCCAGGCACCCTTTTTGTTTTCCATTATTTCTGACTAAAACGTAAATAAAATCCGCATTGTACGTGACTCGCACTCGCTGCCTTTTTCGCGAAAGTAAGAGTTTTTTTTCAATTTTGTGCTTAAAATGCCGTTTCAATTCAGATTCGCCCAGACAAGAGTCGGAATATATAATAAAAGGGTCATTATCATAGAAATGTGATCCAGACGCCGGATTGGCTCTCGTCGCGCTCCCCACTCGTATGATCCGACGCACTACTCGAGCAGATACGGCATTCTAGATCACAATACTATACTAATAGCCCTATTATATTCCGACCTGGACCAACCTTTATCAAAAGTTCTGCGATTACAATATACCGACCTACTTACGGCAGTACACATTTTTTACACATTTTCGCCATTTGATAAACATGTAGCAGAACGAAATGGGCGTGGACATTAAGCATGTACTTCTGCAAATAATCATCAGCATTTGTTCCACGATATATAGCGTTCATTTTTTAGGTCAAAGTTGGGGGTTAAAAGTGGAATGGAACAGACGAACATAACTTCAGTCTCTTAAACACTATGGATAAATTTTCTTCTGTTAAATGGCAATTGAAACAATTAAAAGTTTATGTACATGCATAATGACTAGCATTAAAATGAACACAATTAACAGAGACTTTTACAATATAAGCGATATTTAGCCACCACTTATTTATGTGATCGTTTTGCATGAAACTCCTTTACAAATAAATTCACTTTTGGCATACAAGATTTGAAAAAACAACAATATATGGCCTGGTTTATAAGCAGTGAACGAGCGTGTCTAATACGTGATAATCAGCATTTCCCACTGGAATGCTATTAGCTAAAAGTACATCACAATTTTACTAAACACCCACGACATTCATTAAAAATCAGATTAAACTAACCGATTTATCTGAGATGTATCACTAGAGTAAAATGTCATCTTTTTAAGGTCACGGGGTTTGACAATGATAGTAAATACGATTTCGGACCTATAGGATATTTGGAAGTAAGAGGAGTATTTAAGTAATGCTTAAATCATCATTAGCATGTTTGTCAGTGGCAGTCGTTCCAAAGAAATGATAGGACGAAAAGGACGAAGAAGTATAGTCATCCATTATAACAATTGAAATAACCGAAAATGTAACTATGTAAACGTCAGCTTCTTTGTTTGACTTAAATTTGCTTCTGGTTCTCAACGCTAGGTCAACTAAAGTCCCCAAAGTAACTTATAGGCACATTGAAATACTGTTTCCTCTTACTTTTGTTTGTGCAGTTAACCTAACTATCGAGGACATTGCGAGAACAAGAACGACTTCAATCAAAAATTAACTTTGTCTTATCACAAATCGTATCTTCTGATTGAGTACTGAGTTCAGACTGCCGAAGATACTATGATATGATTTCAAATTAACTTTGTCTTATCAAGAATCGTAACGTCTGATTGACTACTGAGTTCAGACTGCCGAAGATTCTATGATATGATTTCAAATTAACGAATCGTAACTTTGGACTGACTGCCGAAGATACTATGATATGCTTTCTAAAAAAAGTTCCGAATAATATGAACTTATCTTACTCGTGTTAGATTATAAATCTATAATTTAAATACCTATCGTTCCTCGCCTGCCTGTGTTTATAATTTTTACTTCAAAGTAGAAAGGTTTTGTTGTCTTGTAAACGTAGAGTCCTACATCCCTTCCATTACCGTTATAACTGAAACAAAATGAGTATTTGTCATGTGTACAGTGATATAACTGGTCTGTTTTTGAAGTTATTTTAACTCTCGTATTTTCTTCTGAGTATAAAGAGTACTTACTGTTGTGTTGCCTAAAGAACAAAATTGGTTTACTTTCATAGCAACACAAAGTGAATTATGATTCCTTTGATTAAACATTTTTATATATGTGCGTTATGTTTCTTCCGAGTTCTTTCTACGTGCAACTATCTAAATACGAACTCAAAGGAAGCATTGTTAAAATAATTAAACACCAAATACTGCCACACACCAAAAGGAATGTTACATAGATAGCATCTATACAAGCGATCTCGAATGATCAATACGGTAGTAGCATTATGTCAACAATTATTTAAACTGATACCCGTATTACCATTTAAAGTGACCATCAATAATTTGTAAGCCATTACTCACGGATTCATAATACTTGCAAACTATAAATCCATAAAGGTATTACCAAACAATCTAGAATCTGTGACGGTTTTATTCCATTTTATATAGGAAAAAAAAAACGAAAATCTTTTTATATCATCCTTGTACAAATGGAAATCCATCCTCTATGTTGGGTTTATTATAATTTAGGTCCTTCAATATGCTTCAAAAGCATTTGGTGTGTTTTTAACATTCTTTCTAAGCCATAATGTAATATGGTAATATGGTCTCTGAAAGTTTGAATTAGCAAAAACTTGAGCAATATTACAAAATTTATGTAGAAACTACCTCAATACATTGTATAATAGTAACAACAAGAACTGTCCCTCACAAGTGACGCATGCCCTCGAAAGAGGTGTTTCACAGTCTTTGTCTTCTCCATGTGCTCAATAATTGTGGTATGTAATTTTAAAATCCATGCAACACATTGGCTTGATGTGCTTGACATTTGTGCCAAGTTATTTTTAAATCAATCAATGCATGACAAATTTATAGCCCGGTCACGAATGTGTGTATATATACAGGATTCCATTACCTTCAAGCTCTTTTTGTGTCCTTGACCTTTGAGGTAGGAACGTGGGTATTGCACGCGACACATTGTCTTGACGTGCTTGACATTTTAGCCAAATTATTTTAAAATCCTTCAATGTATGATAAAGTTACAGTCCGGACAGAAATGTGTGCATATATACAGGATTCCATTACCTTCAAACTCTAAGTGTGACCTTGACCTTTGAGGTAGGGACGTGGGTCTTGCACGCGACACGTCGTCTTGATGTGCTAGACATTTGTGCCAAGTTATTTCAAAATCATTCAATGCATGACAGAGTTACAGTCCGCAAACGAATCTGTAAGTGGGGACGCACAGACGTACTTACCAGACGGACTTTGTGAGGTTATCCCTTTGATCTTTCTTTGATCTTTTTTAACCCCACAATGAAATTATTTAAACCCACAATACCATTTTTAACCCCATAATGACGAAATGAACTCAAAGAACCTCACAATGCTAAGTTGTACTCAAACCCTAACCCCATAATGTCTACTGGGCATGTAAGGACAGACGGACAGACGGACGGTGCGATTTTAATATGCCACCCTTCGGGGGCATAACAATGCATATCTATTTATTTGTTACTTTAAGTGCATCAAAATACCTGAGATATGTTCCATCTATTGCAATGTTGCTGCTTCTCCACTGCCTTTCAATCAAGGGCTGTAATGAGCGATAAAAACAAAAATAACATATTAATGAGCGATTAACATCCTCCGTGAAATACACTAGTACGTATTTAAACAAGGAGTTCATATTTACAGAACTGGGTGAATATTATTCCAGAAAATGTTTTGAAAAGCAGTAAGAGTTCAACTTATTCACAAAAGGAGGAATTTGTGGTTACATGGTATTTACAGTTGTCTGTGGGGATTCGGCTACTTAAAGAATAATGTAAAATATGTAAAACGTATCAACATGTATCGGGTTACATTGCCGAAGATCTTAGGATAGAACTTTTATTTATGATACAATAACATGTATGGACTCGTTTTGTATTGCATTGGATTGTTGGATATGATGTGATATTCACCAGAAGAGGAGGTAAATGCATAATACTTTTTCGAGCTTAAAATATAATTTTGGTAATTTAACCGATACTATGCATAAGATTGCGCGAGACGACATCAGTGTTTTCCATCTTCTATTTTGGTACATCACCGGAACTGCTTAATGCAAAACCGAAAAAGCACGAATTATGAATTATATTTTGTTTTCCGTGATCGTGCTCTAGTCAAATGAAATATTGTTTAGTTATGGATGATATAATAAAACACGACATTTTATGTTGTTAGAATTGCCAATGAAATTACAAATACAAAATAATATTTTCAATAATTCAGTATTGTTTGAAGCAACCATGGTATGGAACAGTAAGTTAACAGTCTACCTATGTGTCTTCATCAATTCAGATTGCTATATCTGAAGGTCTTAATCACAATTATGTTGTACTACAAATACATGTTTAGGTGAGGCCATACTTTGCTCGCTTTGAACAATTGCTTTTGATGCCACTCTTTCTCGTACATCTGAAGAAAAAAAACGACAATAAGTCGAATGTAGCTTTTCATTACAAGACTCATGGTAAGTACCGGTTGATGAGACAGATGCAGATATAAGAAAACGTGGGTATCAGACCCTAGCTCTTTACGAAGAGACCCCTTGGACCTTTTACGTGTCCGGTGTATAGCACCGATACACGCTTGACTACCTCTGGGTGTCTAACAATTTCATCTATAGAAGGATTGGAAACAATGAAAAGCGTTTCTGAAATTTCCAGTGCCTTGGCCGGGATTCGAACCGGGAATCTCCGATTGGTAGTTTTGAGTATTGAGCGTTAACCACTCGCGCCATCTTATTTTGTTTGTTCTTTATCATAAAACGTAATACTAAAATAATCATAATAATCAAATTAAATAATGAATTTTGCAAATTATTGACAGTCTCATGTGTTTAATTAATACGGAAGTGAGACATTTTTCACATAATAGCTGCTATATCTCGACAAGGAACATCGATAAATTCGCAGAAATTCAAATAATATGATGTACTTGCCATTGTGTTATCTAAGAATTTCTCCAACAAGGGAAATAATTCGCAACTCACTTACGTTTCTCATTGGAAATATACAGAACAAACAACTGTATAGTCCATCCCGCCACTTCAAGTATCAGTGAATACTTAAACCTGTTCCTGTTATTGTGTAGCGATATTGATAAATTAATTGATATATACATTAATTTCATCTACAAAATATGCCGGTTAAAAATATATAGCCTATGTATGACAATTTAGTAAAATGAGTGATATAATCCAGTTAAAAAATCTAAATGTTTTCTAATGTCTACGAAAGAAGGTATCAACAAACATTCTTTCCGGTCATTAAGTCTGTAAGTGATGCCACCTAATGCTCTATTCGGATTTGTACTAGCATCAGCTTAATATAAAGCTTATGTCATGCATTCCATTGAAAGAGACATAAAATAACATGTCCCTGTTTTTAGTTTTGACTTTACCTTTATCATCTGCTTCTTGCTTCCTTTCTTGTAAGCTTCCTATGTCTTTACACTCTTTTACTACACGTTCTAGGTTTGCATCCGGCTTGAACTGGTAGTTTGTTATCGAATTCTTTTTCATTATTCCTTCATATGTCTCTTGTAGTCGTTTAAGCTTGGCCTTTTCTTGTACATAACTGACAAACAGTTTATTTGGCTGGTCAATTTGTGATTCAAGCGGTGCCATATAACCTTTCATCTGCTTCATAAATTCTTCATTCTCCTTTTCTAGGTTGTCAAGTGTCTCGGTATCTCTTGCTTTCATAGACTCGGCCTGCTTTATGGCTGAATCTTTGAGATCATTTACCCTAGAAATGATGCTATCGCTAAATGTCTGCACATCCTTAATGAATTTGTCTTGTATATCTCTAGCTTGTTTCTTGTTACATTCGATTGCGGTGGAAACTGATTTTGCTTCTGTTTGACATATTTCGGCGCCTTTTACCAACTCCTTGAATTCTCGACTGTCCTTGAACGTTTTTGCTATATCACGAATATACTCGACCTTGCAAGTTTTGTGTATAAGAATCATGCAGTCACCGCAACCGACCTGTTCATGCTTCGGGCAATAGAATTTTATTGTTTCATTCAGATGTTGTTCACATTTCTCAAATTGTTCAGGCTCATTTAACCCGGTCGTTAAAACTGCCTCGTGTACAGGAACTAAAGTATGGTTTCTACTTATCCTTCGTCGTTTATGTTTGTCAAAGCAAGTAGTACACATGTACTCTTCACATTGCAAACACAATCCGTTAGCATTCGTATTATTCCCATCGTCTTCACATGGATTGCAATGTAATTTACTGCCATGATTTACACTCCTCTTGCCTTGTACTTCCATTTTGTTATTTCTACTATATAAATGTTAAACGATTTAAATCGTAAACTTGTGAAGCAGTCAAACAGGAAGTACAAACTAGTTAAATAACATCTACACGCTGTTCAAGTAGTATCAACTGTTATCAGTTTTATTTTGTTTACATATAAATCGGGGATGGTAAGATAATATGCAAATTGAGTGAGCATATACTAAATATAGTTTCGAATGTAATTTGAATAAAATAGTATACGTTATTGTGTTGAAGAATTAAAAGTACAATTGGAATATAAGAATATAAGTTGAAACAGACGATTTTATCCACCGACATTATAGAAAAATATCTTTAGTTGAAAGTACTATTCTTCTAGTTTTTTTAAACAACAACGACAAAAAGCCGGTAAGGTTAAAAAAGTCATCTTTAATTCTCATGTGCATTGTCACAGTAACATACAGTCAAACAAATTCAACAAAATGAATCAAAAGTAAATCATTTAGTATAAATTCTTCTTCTTTAATCGTAACTAAAGTTTTCCAGGACAATATATGAGACCTGATGACCCCACGCGTTAAACGTATTTTCTAGACAAGGTAACTCACCTTTATCATATAATGTATGGATTGCGTATTAACATTATGCGAGATAGAATTATTTGCTGACAAAATATTGTGAGACACACGATCCCATGTGTTTGCAATAACAACCATTGGAATTAAGAGAATACAAGCAACTCCTTATTTACCAATAAAGGTGTCTTACCTACAAAATTGGCATTTAATTATACCAAACACAGCCTCCAAGCTTTTTAAATCAGTAAGTGCATGTATGTTTTACATTATATTTAAAACAAAAGTAAGAAGTGCTTTTTCCCGACTCTGTATGTAAAGAAACGAGTTGAACAGGAAAGAAGGGCACATATCATGTTGTTTTAAATTGAATTGATTTATTCTATCAGTGATTTTTTTTATATATCAGTAAATTCAAAGTGTTTCATTTAAATTTAGTAATTATGTTGAACAATCTATGATGAGTCTTATCACTAACAGGCAGTTTCAAGTGAGAATTCTATAGCGCAGGTGAGCTAGAATAAAATTTGAAAAGTGTTAACATTTTTTAACTTGATAATATTGATTAACAAACATAACCTGTGTATGAATATGGTGTATTTTTTCACTTCGTGTCTTTTTTGTTAGCTCACATGAGCACGAAATGCTGAGGTGAGATATTGTGATCGCCTGGTGTCCGTCATCCGTGTCTGTTTGTCGTCTAACCACACTTCACATTGTGTATGTTATAGAGGCTGCATTTTTCACTGGTGCTTCATGAAACTTGGTCAGAATGACTACCTTGATAAAATCTAGGTCAAGTTTGAACAAGGGGTCTTCTGGGGTCAAAAACAAGGTCATAGGGTCAGATCATAGAAAAACCTTGTGTATGCAAAAGAGGTTGCATTTTTCACTGGATTTTCTAGAAAAAACTAAGTCAGTATGATTGCTTTAATGCATTCTAGGTCGAGTTTGAATGTGGGTCATCTAGGGTTAAAACTAGGTCACCCGGTCAAATCATAGTAAAACAATGTGTATGCAATAGAGGTTGCATTTGTCATTGGAACTTCATGAAACTTTTTAGTATGATTGCCTTGATAAAATCTAGTTTGAGCTCGAAAAAGGGTTATCTATGGTAAAACACTAGGTCACGGGGTCAAATCGTAGAAAACCATGTGTATGCAATAGAGGTTGCATTTCGCATTCTATCTTCATGAAACTTTGTCATTCTGATTGTCTTGATGAAATCTAGGCCGTGTATGAATATCTGTAATATGAGGTCAAAAAATATGCCACGTTGGTTAAAAAAACGTGTGTATGCCATACTGGTGACATGTACAACCCAATCATCATGTAAATTGGTCAAAAGGTGTGCCTTGTTTGTACTTGGTTCATTTATTTGTCCGGTGTATACACCTATACACGCGAGACTACCT
>JAFMSR010000019.1:19105644-19233478 GCA_022818135.1 Saxidomus purpurata | reverse complement strand
TAATTAGGTTTTATTGAGGCGGCCGTTGTCGCGTGGGGGCTTAATATATCAATGCATATGCGCACCTACGCAAATATTTAGCGATATCAATTTTCCGTTTCAACACTAGTTTCATTAAGACGCTCTTATGGACGGACCTTTATAAAATCTGCTTCAAATCAAATCAAAACTAGTTTCATTAAATATTTTTAATAGTTGGTAATGGGGAAGGCCTTGCGAACCGTAAAGAAAACACTAAAATCTTAAAAAGTAGATAGTTTTTGTTAAAAATATACTGAAAACATGAAATACCGCAATTATAGTACAGTACCGCCAGCGTTTCACTTCCGCGCGTTCTCGATTACCGATTAACGGTTACCGCACCGTAATGTTTGTTTGTTTGTAATTGTGCTTATTGGGTCCACCATCCTCGTTCGAGGTATAGTCGGTACGACCCGAAACCGCACCGTAAACGGTTCTCGTTTCAGTTTAGTTAAATCCGTGTAGCCAATCAGAATGACTCTAACCGTGAAACGTTTTTCGGGAACCGTGTAGCCAATCAAGAGGGCTGGATGGACCAGTCTATTCTACGGGTATTGTGCGGGCCTGATATTTATTTTTAGAATAGACAACGACCTTTATTCTGTAGTCTTTGTTTGACGAGTTTCCAAGTGCGGTAGGAAGCCTGTCGTTGAAATTAAATGTACGGGAAATTGACGATTACTTATATCTATTGATACATGTACTAATAATTATTATGACAAAATCGATTTTAAAGTCCACATGATATATTCGTGAACATTTTCGGTCCTCAAATAGGCCCGCAGAATTCCGCACAATAAACATTTAACGGAAGCTGCAAAAGATGGTGGCAGAAATGTTGCAAATCTGATCGTTTGATGTACAGGTGAATATTTGTTATGGTAAGCATAGAATATTGTGTAAATGTTGTTACATAAATGTAATTGAAGTGGCGCTATGAGTTTAAAGGGTTGTCACTACGTAAATGTAGAGTACAAAGGAGATTTCCATTCATCTGTTCATCACAAAAACTGACAAGTCTGAAGTTAAAAAAAAAACCACTATATTAAACTGGAATTATCTTGTTCTTTAAAAGTATTCCGGTATTTCGGTTAATCGTGTGACCGCAAAAAATAAGCTGCATAATAGCCTAATTGTTTGGTCTTTCATAGCTATTCATAGCTTTTTTTGTATTGCCTATTGTAGTTCTGGCTTCCATGACTTAGCATTGAATCCTACAAGTTTGTGCGGGTGTATCTACCTACGAGTTTGTGTTTTTAAATATGATTTGCTGCTAAGTACTTGTAAAGCATGTGTCCGAATTCTATGCAAGTTTCTTCAGAGGTATTCCCGTGCACATAGAAGCAAAGATATTTGGCAAAAAAACGTGATATCGATAATGAAGAAGTACTTGTATTGTGTACAGTCGATAAGGTGCGAAACTAATTTGTTGACAAGAGTTTGTGTTAATTGTCACTATCATCTTGGGTAAATTGCCCAGAGGGTAGTAAGTGGTGATTCATTAACTTTTCAAATAGATGATAAGCGGATAATTAAATCATTCAGTCAAGTTTAACAAAATTCAAAGATTTGATGTTTTTGTAACAGCGCAAAAACAAATTTACACATCGATTGGCAGATGTCCATGCAATTATGCATTGATGTTGTGATAAATTATCGGAAACCTCTTGTGTTGTGATTGGATGAGTGCATAACAAGCAACGCTTTAAATGTATCAGCTTGCAGATCATGATGATTAGTGACGCATGTTTCCTCAAAGCTTTGAAATGCAGGATTTCCTGCTAAAAACATATATCTACCAGTGAGTTGTCCAAAAACCCGGGGATTTTGCAAAAATCTGGTAATACTGTAAACCTAGAAATTATTTCACTTGTTTTAAGTAAGTGAAATTCGCAACACAGTCGATCCACAAACTTAATTAGTCGCAAAATCGCTACTTACAATGAAAAAGTTTCTAGCTTTTCATCTTAATTTTTGTTCACCTCGTCAATTCAGAAATCATAAAAGAAAGCACATGCGGCAATTTTTTCTGAAGTGTATGCATAGAAACTAAATTTGCAGTGTCAAACACTGCTTGTTAACAATAAAGGTATACATGTGTTAATAAAGTTATGTTTCATCTCCTTCATACGGACATTTTTTATATACATGTAAAGAGATGTCTAAATATATTTATGGCAATCTACCACCACATTTGAAAATATTGTAGTAACTTCGATTGATTTATTCGCCGGACGTCCTTTAACAGGAAATGTCTACTTTAAACATGCAGTCAAACATGGCATTTTTTCTGACATACAAGACGTGACTCCTTGTTAAAAATGTTCAGACCTGAGACTAAATTCGAACTAATTTGGAATAAGCTGAACACCTGACTTAACTTATCCTGGCTGCAAAATATTGCCGACTCTTTACCTGGATGTTGTGGCTTTTAATCCAGACATGTGACCGCGACCTCCACAATCGCTTCTTTCGACGCGAGCACTGGTCAGAAGTCGATGAAGCAGTCATCACGAATAATTAATATAAATTGAAATTACATGTATGTTTTTACAAACGATGTAAACGAAATAGGTTTATAATAAAAATAATGTTAGTTTATACTTTGTGTCATATAATATTCGTAAATCTAGAATTGCATGTGCGAAAAACAAGAATAATAGAGCCACGGAAAAGGAGAAGGATCGAGGTGAACGTTAGTACTGTAATAAACTAAAGCGTATTTATATCAAAAACATCCATTGAACCTTTTTCTCTGGCAAAATGTGTTAGAACAATCGACACCTGTGAAACGTTCACTGCACGATACATGGTATCTGCATTTATAGAGCAACTAGCAAAACGAACTTTAACAATTATGTTCCTCACTCCAATATCAGCCATTTATAACTTTAAAAGGATAAACAGTGTATACATGTATACAAAAACATCTTTTCTTCGAAAGTTATCAATATGCAGCCTATCTTTAGATAGGCGATCACGTGATTTTAAGTTAAGTTATAATACATGTACTTCCACACATTATATTAATTATTTTTTGGAGGTAATTTCGTTTGGCATCAATTATAGGGTATGTCCCTTTCAGAAAGAAAATGCTGCATTTGCTTTTTTTTATGGTACCTGACCAGATATCGTTGTTGTAGGTGTTCAACGTCCATTTCAAAAGTACATGTATTTGGTCAGTTTAATAAGAAGCTAGTTTCCCTTACATCGTCATGGAAAGTTTCAGTACTAGGCTCCGAATCTTCGCAAGCCCCTGCCAACTTCCCTACTTAAAGAGACAAAGTCGGGGGTTACAGCGATTTCAAGTCAGCTTCTCTAACCACTAGACCACGGAGGCGGATCTGATCGGACATCATTATGAAAAAATGACCTATATTTTATGTTTTATGATGTAAGCATATTTCCTTTACGGTAACATAATGCACCACCACTTAAATTTTAGGTTTCATGATTATTTCGTAAAATAATAGACGATTTCATTTAAAGCTGGGTGATCTCAGATGGGTTGAAAACAAACAACTAAAAATGGCATAATAATACATACGTATCAAACTAAAGGCTTAAGTCAACAAGAGAAGTTAAAATCTAGGTAGGAAATCGAATGGAAATGCTAGTATTACAGCACCGCTACACTATATGTTTATACTGGAATTTCAAAAGCGTTTGCAATGCTTTATCATGTGGTAGCGTTTTACTTCAAATCTACAGATTTACTTTACAGGAATGTATACTGAAACCTTTATTTATGACTATATGCTCTAACATTTGTTACTTTTATACAGTTTGAAGAACATTATTTTTTTACCAAAATTTGAGAGCAAGCAACTTTAAAGTGCTGAGTAGGTCGTGTCACGTATCCCTGAAGGATGTGTCATAAACAAAGCTGGTTACATACAATTTAAAAGCACTGTATTGTACTTCGTCAAAAAGTCTCAAGCTGAACTATGTTTTTGAAGAAAAAAACACAACAGAAACATGATGTTTTATTAATAAAATTCAGGTCTGTGATTAAAATGAACGGATAGTAACCAAAATCAAGTACTGTTAGCGAAGTATTGACACAAATGATCACTCATTGTCAATTAGAAAAATCCCCTTGTGTCCAATGTTGCAGAGGACTCCTTTGATAGCACTTTCAGTGCTTTGATTCTCTTATTACAGTTATTGATTGAAAGGAAGATGGTATGCAGAAACATTGCGATAGATGGGGAATATCTCAGGTATGAATTTGATGCATTAATATAAAACATGTGACGATGTCATGTGATATATTTAGCGAATGTAGTAAATGAAGTTAAATAACTCTGATATATTTAACTAAATTCAACTTTCACATTTACATTAAACTAAAGCCATTAGCAATAGCAATTATATTAATTAGTCGTTTACTCCTATTCAAGTTATGTTGCGTAACACTACCTTAAAAGGGCCACTCTCTGCATCCTGCAGATTATATTCTCAAGACATGTATAATATGTTCGATCAACGTAAAATGACAAATATATACCACTTTAAAGAACAACACAATTATAAGCCTCATTTTAGTACAGACAATCAACATAGAGACTTTCTGTAAGAAATCGCTATCCACCAATTTATTGTACAGCAGCGTTCTATAAATTATTGAATTGTCTGACGGAACTGCAACATGTTAAAACGCTTATTTTTCCGATGATGACTTGATTGTATAGCTTTCAACGTTTAAGTTAAGTAAATATACACTTATAAATATTTGAAGTTATTTAACTTGACACACGTTTTAGGGAGTGCCTCTTTAAAACAGGATAAATTAAATTCATGGATACATTGTAACGTTTGCACTTTGATGTTAGAGGGCTGATGTTCCGACTTGTTTTTATGGACTATTCGTTTTTTACAATATATGTGT
Source organism: Saxidomus purpurata (assembly GCA_022818135.1). NCBI lineage: Eukaryota > Metazoa > Mollusca > Bivalvia > Venerida > Veneridae > Saxidomus > Saxidomus purpurata. Next base: position 19,228,566 of record JAFMSR010000019.1, on the reverse strand, counting down.
TGCGTTATTTGCTGCGCTATTGTGATATCAGGATCTGAACAAACTCCTTTCGGTTTGTGTTTTATGTATCGCTGTTATCCGACCACTTATACCACGCAAGTTTACACAAGATATATGATAAAACTTGTATTGAAGAAACCCAATAAAGGAAATCTAAAGAACCGTTTTATATCAGTAAGGTGTAAATGATGATACGATTTGTACTTCTGTGGGCAGAATAGCAGTAAGTAAAGTTTATACAAAAGGAAAGTACGAGGAATAAAGAATTTCTACTGTCTACCGGTACAAACCAAACTATCTCAATGAACAAATGATTGTATTGAACAAAACTAAAGCAATATTTATATTTTGTTACCTTTTCAACTCATCTGGCTTCGCCAGGGTGAGCTTTTCTGATGGATGATTGTCCGTCGTCCGTCGTCCGACGTCTATTAGATCGTCCGTCAACATTTTGATACAAGTGACAACCTCTATGAAACCACTAGGCCAATATTGATGAAACTATGCAGGGATGTTTCTTGCATAAAGCTCTACCAAAATTGTTCAAAGAATTCCATTCCATGCAGAACTCTGGTTGCTATGGCAACGAAAAGGAAAATTAAAAAGAAATATTTTCTCTGAAATCACAAGGCCTACAGCTTAGATGTTTGGCATATAGCATCGTCTAGTATATTTTTACTAAGATTGTTCAAATTATGACCCCGGGTCAAAATTGACCCCGTGTGGGTGGTCACTTAGTTTTGCATAGGCTTATATACGAAAAGTTTAAAAAATCTTATTCTCTGAAACCACAAAGCCAAGAGCTTAGATATTTGGCATGTAGCAGACTTCTACCAAGATTGTTCAAATTATGACCGCCTGATTAAAATTGACCCGCACGGGGGTCACTTAGTTTTGCATAGGCTGATATAGGAAAAACTTTAAAATGCTTCTCCTCTGAAACAGCAAGGCCTAGAGCTTAGATATTTGGCATGCAGCATTGTCTAGTGAATCTCTACCAAGATTGTTCAAATGATGAATTAAAATTGACCTTGCCCGGGGGTCACTTAGTTTTACATAGCCTTATATAGGAAAAACTTTAAAAATATTTTTCTCTGAAAGATATTTGGCATGTAGCATTGCCTAGTAGACCAATTCAGCGTTTGTTCAAATGATGCCCCTGGGGTCAATATTTGCCTTTCCGGGGAATCATTTGTTTTACAAAGATATATATAGGAAAACCTATTTAGTGTATAACATTGTCTAGTGATCTTCCACCAGGCAAGTGGACTTGTACCAAGGTGAGCGATATAGGGCCATATTGGTCATTTTGTTATAATAACAATACAAATGTTTGACATCTTTGAACGATTCCGAACATACAAGGACACGAATATATTTGCTGTGTACAGGTATGTGTCATGCAGTAATCTCATTGTACAAATAATACGTACTTGTTTTGTTTAGTTATGACGGTGATGGTACTGATGTAGGACTCTATGTTTACGAACCACAGGCCTGTATGGATTTCAGGGATTTCTTCTTTGAAGTGGAAATTGTGAACACAGGACAGCGAGGAGAAATAGGTATTGGGGTTCTACACTTATACAGCTATTTTCTCCAAAACAATTACAGATCGTTTTTAGTGGCATTAAATGTTGTTATACATCAGGTAAAATAAATATTGTAAACGTACAGTAAACCTATAAGCCACAATAAAAGAACTAAATTTGTTTTTTCTCTGAGTCCCTGAATATAAGCACTAAACTGTTATGCCATCTACATGTATACATTGTTGTGCTATTGAACAGGCTAAAAACAAAGGTTTACAACACATACTGTTAAAGCTTGTATCGTTTGTGTATCTTATAGGCAAACACTTTGAAAAAAATTGAAGTAAATCTAGAAAAGCTGCTCGCTCTCAGATTTTGGTACATGTATTAAGATAAAGTTCTTCAAACTGTAAGAAATAACATATTTTAGAATATAAAGTCATAAAAAAAAATTCCAGTATAAAATCCTTTCATTGAGAGCACTTGTCTTTAATAAACATGTACAGTTTCATTTTATGTAAGCGAACGTTATTCCCTGTTAATGGCAATACACATATTACTTATTCTGTGCTGGTAGCCGGTTATAATATCACTAAAAGCTAACATTTGCAGCAATTTTGCTGATTCAATCTGTATTTTCTTCATTGAAAATGACGACTCTAATGACAAATTGAATGAATAGAAATTACTGATACAGTGCGAATTTTAGGTAAAGCAGTCGGTACTTTAGCCTCTACATCATCGCTTCCATAAACGATTCGACCATGTGATTTCTTGTCTCGCTTGATATTGCAATTATATAAGCAATCTAACAAAGCGCTTAAGAGTATGGTAGATTGATCCGATTGTCCATTGTAGTGTTATCTTCGATTATATAGAATCTTCTGTTTTTGTTTACTATATTTTTGTCCGCATTTACACGTACCGTAATGCTTAATTTAAAACTACCATGATTACCCTTCAGTATGATCATAGTACATTACGGTAAAGTGCGATGCTTAATAGACAGTAAATTCTTACTGTATATTTACTCACAAGCCATTATTTCTCTTGTTTCACTATAGTAGACAGAAATAAGTACAGCAATGTACAACATGAGTGGATTATCAATTATGTACGAGAGTAAGACATATCTTACACTAAATATTGAATACAACAACAGGCATATCTTACACTAAGTATTGAATACATCGACAGGCATATCTTGAACATTTATTCAATACATCATTTCGCTGTATAGCAAATTCATTTCAGGAGTTTTGTTAATTTTATTGATTGTATGATTGTAAATACATGTAATACATGATTGTGTGTGTGTGTGTCGTGTGTGTGTGCGTGTGTGTGTGTGTGTGTGTGTGTGTGTTGGTGGTGTGCACTTCTGGGTGCTGTGGGGCTCGTTTTGGGGAGGCTGCGTTTTTGGTACGTGGCATTCCCTGTTTGATATTATTTTTGTTGTTATAATGATACAGATGTATGTCTGCTATGTTATTATTCGACTGGAAAAGTAAATTATAATTTCATTTTTTAACGAATGTAAACATTCATCGCATTATATATTACACAATTGCATGAACATTGACGCAGAATGAAGAAAGAGGCTAACCACATATATATTTAAAGAATAAGTTTTGGAATTCTCTGCAAGGTCAAAGGTATATCAATTATATAATTAAAATCACGATGAAATGACGTCATATGCACTTAGTGATGGTTCAACGACATTTAGCCTGTTCGTTTTAAGAGGATAATAACATAAGAGCTGTAATCTATTGCCACTATTAACTTTCTTAATGAAATGTTTCACTAGGGTTTGCAATATTCTGTTTTCATCCACTATATTTTGTAATTCTAATCATTTCATCAAAATGTTACTGTTACCGTCTATCTTTATTGTACGTGAAAGAAATATTACTGATTTAAAGTAATAATATAAAAATACAAATAGTTATTGTTATCATTTCTGTTTAGCATATCAATACAATTATAATGATATGTAAAGCGCCTGGTTCACTTGGGATCGTTTTAAGCCCATCCGCATCACCTAATAATATTAATAAAGTTTGGAGTATTGTCATACACAGTATAATCTCGAAACAAGAGGGCCAAGATGGCCCTATATCGCTCACCTTGGTACAAGTCCACTTGCCTGGTGGAAGATCACTAGATAATGTTATATACCAAATATGTTTTCCTATATACGCCTTTGTAAAACAAATGATCCCCCCCCCCCCCGGGTAAGGTCAACTTTGACCCCAGGGGCATAATTTGAACAAATTTTGAAGAGGTCTACTAGGCAATGCTACATGCCAAATATCTAAGCTCTAGGCCCTGTGGTTTCAGAGAAGAAGATTTTTAAAGTTTTTCCTATTTGTTGCCATAGCAACCAGAGTTCTGCATGGAATGGAATCTTTTGAACAATTTTGTTAGATCTTAATGCAAGGAACATTCCTGCAAGTTTTATCAACATTGGCCTAGAGGTTTCAGAAGAGATGTCATTTGAATCAAAATGTTGACGGACGACGGACAATCATCGATCAGAAAATTTTGCCTGTAAGAATAAAACATATGTGAGAAAGGGTTTCTCTGTACCTATTAGGCAATCTCGGAGTCGGATTGCAATAGTATGGAATATACTAGTGCTATAAGTTATATTTTATAACTTTCATACACTTTTACCGCAAAATCATTTAATGACACAGAATTTGACAAATAACACACAGTCGCAAAATTATATGATTTACATTGTACAATGTAACATTTGTTTTCTAACATACAGTAATATTTTCAAACGGTGCACCGCAGAGAACTATCGTTATCATCCAAGAGTAATATTATTTCGGTTTGCCTAGTATATAATAAGCATGAATACGGTGACTATAAAAGTTGAAACAAAATCTGATAAAGCACAATCCCGGTTGCGAGGTCATATGGTAAATATTTATTCGGCAGGCGTGCCGTAAGACGAGGGAAATGAAATGTATTCAGATATGAAACGTGTAATATATTTGTCGATTGACTTTCAAGAAATAATTCCACTTTTTTACTTCAGGCCATATGCTAATAAGGTCAACAATAGACATCTGCTCATTTCTGCTGAGAAAAAAAGACTATGGACAAACATTTAACTTCATATTGTTGGTTCATGTAAAATGCTTAGATAATTGAAAAGAAAACGTTTTCTCGTATTATCAATTATATGTAAATGTTCCACCAATTCTATCAAACATGTAAACAGTTTCATATTTGTATACAGTACAGGCCTAGTTTGCGTAATAAGTGAATTATGTTCTTTATAAGAAGGAATCACTATTGACTGTTTATGTTACATGTTGCTAATGACATTTCAAATTTGTATTTCCATTCTAGTAGAAGACAGTAATATGTTCTTTCAATTCAACGCACTTTTAACTTTGTAATCTAAGCACAATGTATATTTACTTTCAGTTATAGGTGTTGTACCAAAATTTGATTTTCCGGCGAATCTACCACCAGGATGGGGAGACGAGTCAGTAGGATATGATACACACAATGGCAAGTAAGTCACTCACCAGAATGTTAATCGTTTTATTGTTTATTGTTTTAATTAATGCGTAAATTCTAACACATTTAATATATATAACATTATAGTAATAAGATTTACATTACATTTACATGTCTTATTTAGAATCTACATTGGAAGCAGATTAAGTAACTAACACAACTTTGTGGAATGGTGTAACGCCCTTAAAGGTAACAGGGATTTTACCTTCTAAGAGATGTATCGGTATGACAAGTTGCTGTGCATATCCTTTACAAGTTCCAGTCGGTTATTTTCAAAATTTTCAATCCATATTAACCGTATTTGTTTAACTTCACACAATGTGGTCGATTGATTTGATAGAGTTTTTCTATGAATGTGTCCAAATGTATTTTGTATCACAGATAACATTCGTGTTCTAGTCTTTTGTACAAATGGAAACCTTTATCATATTTTAAGTCTTTTAAACATTAAGCAGTTTGCTGCATGAAATAAATTACATGTGCAACGTGTAAAAATGTTAAGAATTATTCAGACATATTCAAAGTGTTTTCTACATACTAGTAGTAAAATACATACTTTCGTGATATGTACAGTTGCAATTTCGACCTACGTGTCTCCAATATATCAAAACATGATCGACAAATTTAAAAAATGCAAAATGCATTTGTATTGCATGTTGTTTTATTGATTAACTAAAACCTTAATTTGTCATGTCCGTGATTTGTGTTTGACTTTAGAATGATAACATGTGTTCTTAAAATTTCGAGGGCTGACTGTATTCACACTTGTAAATGGCCTGAAATGAAACTTGATCAATGTAGTTTGAACAACCATAAACGTTAAATCAGCAAGAATCCCGGTATCAAGTCATGCAAAGTGACTTTATTTAGACATTGCATTAATTATATATGTATGTAAAAATACAAACAATAATGCTGAGAAAAAACCTACTTCCACGGTTAATTGGTATATAACACATTGGATAAGTGTGTTTTGAAGTAAGCTGTTCCAGTAGAAGAGTATTACATTTTTAATAAGAACATACGATATTTGCTAGTTATAATCTGACAGTGAACAATTTATGTCCGTGGGGTCAAAATTGACCTTGCCCAGGGGTCACTTGGTTTAAAAAGACGTATATATGGAAACCTATTTGTGTATATTACATTGTCTAGTTATCTTCCACCAGGCAAGTGGACTTGTACCAAGGTGAGCGATATAGGGCCATCTTGGCCCTCTTGTTTTCATATTTCGCTTATGAGTGACGTAATTTTTAGTGTCAGTAGTTTTAACTGTTCTTGTGCATTGCTTACATTTACTTCTCACAAATCGCAAATTATTACATTTTATGTCAGAAAAATTGCCAAATTTTATAAAAGACTGTAAAATGATGCTTTAAAGCTGCTCTCTTACAGTTTCCGCTGAAGAAATGTAATATCAATAAAATGATAAACTAAATAAAAAGTATTAGCTAGAGTAAAATTCTACATCACAAATTGATGAAAAAGGGTTGAAAATATAGTTGAGCCTGGTTTGACGTCACCGCTGCACTATGCTTATATTGGAATTTGATACCGTTTGCAACGCTTTATTTGGTATTATATAATTTCAAATATAACAACAATACTGTACAGCATTTTATACTGAAATTTTAATATTCAACGATTTGATCTAAACATGTTAATTTAAGACAGTTCGAAGTACAAATAACTAAAGTATGGCTTTTCATGTCATTTCTGTTGTTTCCTGAAATACTTTGTTTCTGAACTGAAGCATCTAAATGTAAACGTATATGTAGGGTCATTTAACTTGTTTTTAAAATGTTAAACTACATGTCTGGTAGATATAACGTTTGGGTTGTGATCTGTTACAATCACAACTGAACGTATCTAACACGCTGGTACAGTAGTCGGAACGTAACAGTTGTCACACGGAACGCACGATACACGCACGATAAACGCGCGATACACGCACGTTACACGTACGGTAAATACACGGTACACGCTTCAGAACGACACACCGTATGAACGATATACGAGGCGCACGCTGCACGCTACACGTTAGACGGTGTACACGTTATACGATTACTTTTGACTTTTTACAGTTTACTTAAAGTTTGATTGTGTTTTTTCACCAAATCTGTTTGTTTTGATTCTTCTCTGTTACAATTTGTTGTCCTCATACCGTTTAATGAGACAAAAAGAATAACACCGATTAATAACAGGCTTCGCACCTACGCAATAGCAAAAATACTTCGGGAAATTACAAATGTCCGTGGTTTAACTAGGTGCGAAATAAATTAGAGTAAGTGTCAAATTTGTATTTAAATACTGATCCTGAGGTGCGAGTAATTGGGCGGAAGTTAATTGCTGTCAACACCTTTCTTTAAAGCACCGCAACACGAAAGATTGACACTGTCCATTTGTCTTTTTGACAGTCAACATAATTATTTTTTCAATAAATCATTCATAGTTTTGTGTTATTCAAGTGGCTATTATTTTTATAACCATTACAACAAGATGTAATTTTGAGAAGGTACTGTACAATTATTGTATTAATTTTTGCTCGGACGTTAACTGATTTTGTAAAACTATCGTTGATTCGGCGATTCTTAATTATTTTTATTTACCAAATACATATTCAATAGCTTACCTTCTGAAGTAGTTGATGTTCACTGTCCTGTTATAATTCCAACTGAATTTCCTTGTACTTTATGTCCTTTCCGTCGATAAAATATGATTAAATTTCGGATTTTATGTGTAAACTGTCTTCCACCTGTCCCGGAAGTCATTATTGCCCGTATTGTACTTACGGATGAAAAATAAAACAAGGTGAAGACAGCCCTTTATTTCTTTTTGCAGAGATGTACACGCTTAGTAAAACAATTCACGGCTGAATAAAGCATCGAATCGTATACCGTATAGGCCTATCGTGAATCGTGCACCGGGAATCGTATATCATGTATCGTATAATGGTATAGTATATGGTGCACGTTGCACGATGCTTAATACGATATGATACACGATACACGATTGACAAAATACACGATGAGCGCACGCACGTTATACGCACGTTACACGCACGATATACGCAAATTTTGACAACTGTTACGTTCCGACTACTGTATGATTTACAGAAAAGGTCTGCAAAAAGCTTAAACAATTATAATTTTGATCCTTAAAGATACTTGATAACACGGTAAAGCATTTCTCGGTTTGTTAAACGGCTTAGACGAATCCGGTTATTGAAGTGTTGCTCTACTCTTTGCAATTTGTCTCGTATCTTAGACAGCTTGCAGTAAACCGGCCATGGTTATGTTGTTGCTCTCCTATTTGCTATTTGTTTTGTATCTTAGGCGGCTTGCAGGAAATCAGGCCATGGTTATATTGTTGCTCTCCTATATGCTATTTTTTCTTGTATCTTAGTCGGCTTGCAGGAAATCCGGTCATGGTTATATTGTTGCTCTCCCATTTGCTATCTGTCTCATTTCTTAGACGGCATACATGAAATCTGGTCATGGTTATGTTGTTGCTCTCTTATATGCTATGTGTCACGTTTCTTAGACAGTTTGCCTGAAATCCGGCGAAGGTGGTGTAATTGCTCTCCTCTTTGGTATTCGTCTCGTATCGTGCGGAAAACTTTGCAAAATATACATTTGTAAATACGTAAAATGCTTGATTGCAGCTGTTATATTAATACTTGTATTCATAATCCCATGTAATGTGCATCTATCTCTCTTCTGGAAGCAGATACAAAAGTTTGAGGAGAATTAGACCTAAGATGAATGAATAACAGATGATATTCGTGCTCTAAAATGACAATTTAAGACGCGATCTCATAGTTCAACTTTGTTCCACGACATTGCCTCCTTTTTATAAATATTGTCAGAGCGGAGTATAATTATTGTGAAATTTGGCAGTTGGCCCTGAAGGATAGTGATCTAGAACTGGTTCTTCCCAAGAAAGACTGTAAAAATGATTGAAATACTATTGGAATGATCGCTATGCTCATACATCATCAACAATAACAACAATAACTGTTTCATAACTTTTCATTCATGACACGACTATTCAGGATAATTCTGTCTCAATCTCAACAGAAAGCCTGTTTACTAATAACCGGCTGGTATACGATGGAAATAATAACGAAATTCCTGAACTAAGTGTATATTCATAAATTTAGAAATGTCGATAGGTCTTACATCTTTGATAGACATCTTCGAGTATACCAATGTTTCATGCAAAATATTGAAGGAAGATTTTAATTGTTAGATAGAGTTATAGATTGATATTGTTCACGATATGCAAAAGTGTTGAGTTCTTTTTTGGATCTGCAGAATTACTTGAAATATATACCTGTACCACAGATAGTTGTATCTGTCCAATGTCTGATTCAATAGTTGTCTTAAGTGTAAGTCAGATACCTAATATTGTAAAACACGCTGAAAATCGTCATTTCATCGCGTTCTATTTGTAAACGCTAAGGTCGCAAGATAATTGCTGTTGCAGTAATTTATGTCGGGTCATATGTCATTTTTAATAATTAAAATTATCAATCAGATCAATCAGGTACATAAATAAAACTGTTAAAAGCACTACCGTAGTCTTTGTATATAGAGTCATAATCGTGAGTCATGTTGGAATATATGATTCCATGCTTTGTTAATTTAAAACTGTTTAATAACGTTAGTTGCGCGAAAATATTGTTCTTGTAAATGTATTTCAATTGTGCGTATTTGGTGTTCGTTTTCATTATAATTGACTATAATTCTAATTTCTTGCAGTTTTATTTTTTAGATTGTACGAGAAGAGTCGTAAAGGGAGAGACTTTGGACCGAAGTGCAATGCAGGAGACAAAGTAGGCTGCAGCTGTCAGCATGTCTCAGATAACTTTCCGGGCAGGACATATAAAGTTGTCTTTACAAGGAACAAAAAACAGGTTTTTTAGCATTCTTTTATTATCAAATCTAATATATTTATAAATGTAATACTTTTTAAACTGATCATGTAACAAATGCTAAAAATAAAGGAAAAAGGAAAGACGTATGAAATAAATTTTGTTAAATATACAAAAATTCAGAAACTTTAATTAAAACCCCAAAAAAATATTATTGAAAGTTGTGCACGAATAGACAAAACATGTTCCTGCATGAATAATTGAATAAAGCCATAATAAAGGTAAATTGTTACACATCCGTTGATAATTAATTATGATCATCTTCGTGAGGTGCCGCATATTGATCGGCATGACGTATAAGTATGCTAATTTAAGTTCATGTAGAAACCAGTTAAAATTGAAATCACGACTGTTCATGTGCACATGAGAATTTCATTTCGAAAGCATCCCCCAACTCTTACTTTTAACTGAACTTGTGTTTTATACAGTGTACATGAGGACAGTATGAACCACTGACACCATCACGTAAGGCAAAAAATACTAATGCCAAAAATCGTAGAAAACTTATAAACAAAACGTGGAAAACGCTACACGAAAATAAATTTTCGGGCATTAATTGTTGAAAGAAAGAATTTTAAATTGAGTTGTAGTTTGTAACTTTGCCAAAGTTGTGGAAATAAATATATATCAATTACGACTGAGTACATGTACATTGTTACACAAAACACGGAAGTATTGAATATGAAATATAACGGCAAATATTAACAAATGTATGTAATTATCATACTGAATCAGAATACCGATGGGCAAAACTAAGCAACACACGACAAAGATCTGTTCTCTCTGCCGCGTATAGAACATGCAGGAACTTTAGAAAAGAAGATCAACGAGTCCTAAACGTATGTAGTAATCGTGTCATTAAATAGGAAAGCGCAGTGACTGACTGCAAATGGTACAATCACACACAAGAGTTGTCGAAATCTGCATGTATGTTTTTAAATAAATATTTGTAAATTATCATGTTAACATAAAAAAGCTCACATTTATCTTAGCATTGCCATATCTTAAAATATATTGTATAATATCACAATAAGGCCAGTCTTTTCGTAATAGTTCCGCTATTGACACCCTTATTCTTTATAAAAAAGGTACAAAGGGGATGCTACTAAAATGTTATAAAAAATGAAAAGTAACATACTTTGCTATGATCTTATTCCTGTCATCGACTTAGGTGATATTTTACCGGTTTTAAAATAATTCTTTAATGAATACATGTTTTTGAAATGCTGCTATACCACTATCCGCTAGATGGAGTTCCTCCAACTTTTTTACTTTTTTTTGTATGCATACATTATTTCTGTCGTCAGCTGTTTTTACAAACGACCTTAATCGAACCCATTTGACAGCCTATGATAAAACTAAAAAGACATAATCCTTATATTGTCCTTTTATCAGTGTTGCTACAATTCCTTGTAAATTGTATTTGATCATTGTACCTGTAGAACACTAACAGTTTCGGCAATTAAAGGGAAAAAAACTTTAGAAATCGCCATTTTATCCAGACTCTAATTATATATGCTTAAAGGTGGTCAATTACTTTAAAGCAACATTTAATGATAATTTTTACTTTTTGTATATTCTGTTAGAGATTTACTGAATAAACAAAAAGACCCATTACATTGAGTTAGATCCCTATCAGAAATTTACATTTTATTAACTTTTATAAAATTTTGTTGTTACTCCCCTTTAATATGAAAGTACAGTCAAACTTGTATTAAGAGACCGCCCAAGGGAATGGCCAAACCCAGTCGCTTAATAAAATGGTCTCTTAATACAAAGCATCAAAGACGGAAACCGATTCCCACGAAATCGTACTTATGTCACGTGGTTATTTTCCAAAAATAGCAAAATAGTTTTTACTTGAAAGTACCGAAAGTCGATAAATTCCCGACAATTAAAACATACCGACATAAGGATTGACGATGATCCTTACGAGATTTGACACCTCCGTGCCTAATTGGGACGTTAAATTCAACTTTAAAGCGGTCACTTTTCATAGAAACGATTTCTTTGCACATAAATGGTCGCCTAATACGAAGAAAAGACCGATTATTCGCTAATTACTGGTCGCTGGTCGCGTTAGACAAAAGTCGCTTAATGCAATAGGAAAACAGTGTAAACACGCTCGGGGGGATTTAAAAGCGGTCGCTTAAGACAAAGGTCGCTTAATACACGTGGTCGCATGGGCAAGTTCGACTGTATTTAAAACGTTGAGTATTTCTTTTTTATTTCAATATAATTTCTACTTTTACATTTGAATTGGATAGACATACAAATATTTTAACATAGAACAACAGAACCAAAATGCAAGTTTTAAAACTACGTATAGCTTCTGAATTCATTTATTTCCAATCTATCTTTTTTGCGCACCCCAGATAGGTAAAGGGAGGTAATAATAATGTTTCAAACTTGAATTTCTAATGAATTCAATCTAAATATTTAATTTTTAGTGGACATATTTCACAAATATAATATAATAAGTTTTATATTTATATTTTTCCTTAGGCAAAGTATGTGTATCAAATTTTTACTTATGATAAAATAACTCTATCTTTGTTGGGCAACCAGGATTGGGAAATCAAATTTTAAAAATACCTCTATTGAAAATCTTACTTGACTTAAGCGCTAAGTGAACATTAATGAGTGTAAATGATCAGATGTTAGAGTTTCAAACAAATCTGTTTCATGGCCAAAATCTGATTATATACCTTTAAATTATTCAAAGGATGATATCGCTATAATTGAGGACTTTTCCTCTATATAATCCATCAAGAAATATCAAAACGCTTTATCTTGGAATTCCGTGTTCGGAATTGTGTTTTATTTGGCTCTTTAGAGCGTGATATCGGAGGGACTTTCACGAAAGGTTTATTACATTCATATCATTATTGCTGAAGGTTAAATCAGCTATTACATTAAATTTTGTCAGTTTACGTTAGTGATATAAGACTTACAAAGCCTCCATGTTTTATTGTACTGGTCAAAATTGTGAAGTCTATGCTCAGTCGCTATTCATAAAATGGATACAAATGAAATTATTATAAACTCAAATTTGAACAGTTTGTACGGAGTAATGTTGTCAACGTTAGGACTCAAATGTGAATTGATAATACTAATGAAGGCTATCCACGTTAGGATTTATCAATGAATAGTTTATACTGAGGAATGCTGATGACGTTAGAACTCAAATATGAACATGTTATACTGAGGAGTACTTGTCTTATTATTGACTCAAATTTGAACAGTTGGTATTGAGTAGTTCTGATCATGTTATAGGACTCAAATAAGAACAGTCTATTATTATGTCGCTTTGTTTTAGGTGTTTAGGCAATTTTGACGGGAATGTGTTTGACTAAGTTTAACTTAAATCTAGCACAACGTCGCATTTTGCAAGAGTTTGGCATTAAAAATAAGCAACAGTGGAACGTTGCCTGCTTTTATACATGTATACGGTACAAATGTAACATGAGACTATTTCTGGGACATTTGGGATGTACGCTATATGTTATCGTGCTTAGAACTTCTTGAAATAATTTGCAGTTTCGTTATTTTCAGTTTGGAGAAGTAATCCTTTGGTCAATTATAAGGCCGTGTCCCGCAATCGGACTTCAATCAAAAGGGGAAAGAGTACAAGTCATATTCGATACAAAGTGATCCTGTTGAAAGACATGCTTGTGTATTTGATATCTTCCCGATTTAAAAAGCGACATCCTCTCAAATAAGACGTTACGTTATAGTTATGAGTCAGGGCTTCATATGAATTTATTGTATTTGTTCTACGTTTTCTGCCTTACCAGACTGTTCATGAAATCTTATGAGCAAACGTGCAAATTATGTTTTAAATACTGTGAATGAAATGCGTTGATTAGTGTTTGTACCCGAGGCAAATTCTACGATTTAATGGGACACCCCTCGTATTGATACTTGCTAGGTAAAAGGGACTTAACAGCGGTTTGAGTAATATTAACATGTTGGCATAAACTTATATAGTCACAGTCACCAATGGATAGTATAAAAAATAACCATCTACAGTCAGTCAGATCATCAGAAATATGTTCCACAGTAGCCTGTTCATCAAGCGATGAGAAAAAGTAACAGGCAAAATACATGGTCGTATAAAACTGTGTAGTGCAACGCTTCAATAAAGTGAAACAAACAAAGAAAATAGCAGACATACACGGTCAAACGGCCCACAAAACATCAAACAAGACATAATGAAGTGATGTATTGACTCAGACCTTACTGTATCAAAATGGTCAGTTACCTGAAATATCAGCTATTGGATTTGCAACTGCTTAATAGCATGATACAGTGAACTCCGTTTATTACGATTTCCTTGGGACCATTTAAATGTGTTCCTTATATCCGAACATTGTCATATCCGTTTAACATTTTATATAAATTATAAAAAGCAAAAACATCAGGGAAGAGAAAAATTGTTGCTTATATTCGGAGTTTCGCTATATCCGGAGTCCTTATATACGGAGTTTATTGTAACTGCACTCTTCCATTCGCTCAACTCAAAGAAGAACATTTTAATAACGTGCAATGTACTACCACTAGGTTTGGTCCCGCATAGAACACGATACTATTGAGTTATGAACTAGAACAGCCATTAAACATTTAAAGGCATAATGTGTAATGACATACTATTGACGAGTGCAAAAGCCCATAATTGAATGATTGTACAAAACATTTAGGTCTTATATCTTAGTCCTGTTTGAGACCTTACAATTATGTCACGACTACTACGGGGTTAGATCTGATTTAACTTCTATTTGATCGTTTTACGAACTCACTAGTTTATGATATTATCTCGGCAAAATATTTAGTAAAGAGTGGAATTTTGAATTGCTTCACTAGTTTATGCTATACATACATAGTAACTCCGTAGGGAGAATAATTATGAAACGATTCAAACGTCCACTCTTTACTGAATATCTCGGCCGAAATATTTAGTAAAGAGTGGACTTTTGAATTGTTTCACTAGTTTTTGATTTTGTTTATGCTTAATGTAATCACTGTCTACCTCTTTAGTGGTCCTTTTTTTTCATTTATACGATTTAAGTATAATCAATCAAAGCATTATGATAAAGCAATTATTGAATGCTAAATGTTAGCATTATATCTTTAGTTTAATGTGTATATTGGATCATTTAAGGAATAAACTGATGAAAAACATACTGTGGTGTTTATACATTTCGCCCTATGCGTCAAACAAGACTCTCACAAAACAAACGCAACAAACGCGCGATGAAAGATTTGGTTCTAGAGAAACAAAATAGACATATTATATATATGATACGTTCTGATTTTAAACTATAGTCTATTTTTAATTCTTACACAAGCGACTGCCTTTTCCCTTTTCCAACAGATCTACTGATCGCAATATCAATAGGGGTCATCTGATGATGATGATGACCAAACTCTACATCAAGTTTCAAGATCCTAGGCCTAAGCGTTCTCCAGTTATCGTCCGGAAACCGTTTTACAGCTCACTGTGACCTTGACCTTTAACCTACTGACCTAAAACATTATAGGATTCCTCTGGTGGCCATGACCAACCTCCACATCAGGTTTCAAGATCCAAGGCCTAAGCGTTCTTGGGTTTGTATCCAGAAACCAATCTGCAAACGAATATATCCCTCTTATTCGAAGGGGGCATACATTTTGAAATGTTATGGTATAACAGGTACATGTAGTACTCTTAACTGAATATCTGAATTCATTGATGATATAACTCGGACAGTTGCCTTTGGAGGTGAAATTTCGAAAACCGTACCATTGACCTTAGGTGTTCCCAGGGCACTGTCTTGAGACAGATCCTCTTCTTGATAATTATCAATTAATTTTCAGATTACATTCAACACATAAATTTAGGGTGCATTGCTTGTGATATAATTCAAAAAGAAATTAAAAGTTTATCTCGTCCGAATTGCACGGAAATACTTAAGTAATTATTCAAAACCCACTAACCTTTTCAACTTATTTCAAGTTTTGTGATGATTCATCCATTGGTTGATCAATGACGAGAAGAAGAAGAGGAAGTTTGGAGACATCCTATTCATTGGCTCAGTAGAAAACAATTAAGGTTGTTTTATTTAGTAGCAGCCGCCCCTTTGAGCACTTGACTGGTACTACATCTTGCATATTGAAACAGGACAATGCAAGGATGCTGTAGAGCAGATTTTATGACATTCAATACATTGGTTCATAAGAAGAAGTTTTTAAAGCATTTTCTATATTAAGCAAACGCTAACGCTGTGAGCACTGGACCAAAACCATTTCCTATTTTTGAAATGGGTCAATGCAAGGATGCTACAGAATAAGTTTGGTAAAAATCAGACATGTAGTTTCTGAATAATACTTGACTTCGGGAAAACATGCGTGATTGCTATATATAGCCCCCACCAAACACGTTGTGTAATAGTGGTATAATAACAAGTATTTTACTTCTTACAACAGTGCCATTTACTGGAATTTTACATACCTAAACCATCATGCTCATGGTTGGCCATGATGTGACCTGGTCACCCTGTCGTGTATTACATACCTAGGCTATCACTGCTCATGATTGGCCATGATGTGACCTGGTCACCCTGTCATGTATTACATACCTAGGCTATCACTGCTCATGATTGGCCATGATGTGACCAGGTCACCCTGTCATGTACTACATACCTAGGCTATCACTGCTCATGGTTGGCCATGATGTGACCTGGTCTCCCTGTCATGTATTACATACCTAGGCTATCGCTGCTCATTGTTGGCCATGTGACCTGGTCACCCTGTTATGTATTACCTACCTAGGCTATCACTGCTCATTGTTGGCCATGATGTGACCTGGTCACCCTGTCATGTACAGTACTACATACCTAGACTATCACTGCTCATTGTTGGCCATGATGTGACCAGGTCACCCTGTCATGTAAAGTACTACATACCTAGACTATCACTGCTCATTGTTGGCCATGATGTGACCTGGTCACCCTGTCATGTACTACATACCTAGACTATCACTGCTCATTGTTTGCCACGGTGTGACCTGGTCACCCTGTCATGTTTTACATACCTAGGCTATTACTGCTCATTGTTGGCCATGGGGTGACCTGGTCACCCTGTCATGTATTACAAACCTAGGCTATCACTGATGATCAGGGTCAAGTGCCTGCAAACAGTTTCATGAATGCTAAAGAGTTATTTCCCCTGAATACTCTCTTTCAATAAACCTAAGGATAAATCAAATGAAAATCATTCCGCTTTTCAAAGATTCATATTTTTTACGGGCTAGTATGAAAGTTTTTTCTTGGGGTTTAACATTGGGTTTCATAGCAATGCCGTATTTCACAGGTTGGCACTTTTACCTAATCATTATAATTCCTGTAGGGACAAGAACTAGGCCTGGTCTGTGGTAAAACTATAAACTGCTCATAAGAAGTGCATGCACTCACAACCCTTGATCAATGATAAGTTAGTGATTTGAGTTTAGTGACTTATTACTCAATGATGGAGGTGGTAGCAGTACTTAAAATACTTCTGTAGCTCATTGTTTATCATGAAAAACTAAGATGTATGTACCTGTGCACGGAACTTTAAGAAATCCTGAAACGAGATTCTCGATGTACAGTTCACACCTAGCTGATCCAGTATATCACTTGTCCACTCTTCTAAGCTCAATTGTTTGCACATAAAAGCAAAATAAGTCTGTTAAAAGTAAAATAAGCAAAATGTCAGAATATGCAAAGTGAAGATAAGAAATGCGAGGCCGTATTCTATCATGTCTATAGTCCAGACAAAACAAATCTGCAGTAAATAGAGGATATTTGGTGAGTGGGTATGGAATATATCTCATCGAGACGTGATACAATTGTAATATTTTCACGAGCGCGAAGTGCAAGTAAAAATGTGAAAATTGTATCATTTTGAGTTGAGAGATATTCCATACCCACCAAAAACAAACACATTTTATAAAATATTAGTATTTAAACAAAAGCTAACATATGTATATGCACCACTAAAGAAGCAGTTCCGGCAGACCTATATCACCCACACTGTGACTGATAAATTGATATCTATATCATCACTCTATTATTTCACTGATATAACACAATATTTTATTAGTAAGCATGAAATAGATTGGAATATGTTGGCATAATTTAAATTTACTTGCTCTTCATTCCGGCATTATCCACTAGATGCAACAAATATTCTGCATTCTGATTTTGCATGTTTTTTGTTCCTCTTTATAGCTCAGGAGGCTATTTTAACCTGGGTCCTAATATAACGGGTCTGGTAACGATTATCCTGTCTCGGCTTGGTGCATAATTTCAAATCTTCAGGGTTACATGGATAACAGGCTCTTATTGATTGTTTACTTATAAAGGTATATTAAACTATTTCGCAAGATGGCCACTGCAAATCGTTCAAGTAAAAGTGTTTTTTTTAATTTGAATTAGTCTTGTTACGACGAATTGTGATAAATAATAAGTTATGTTTTGGCTTTGTGAAGAAAAACAAAAATGGCAGCGATGAATGTTTGAGAAGGTGACGTAAGTTGTTGAACAGTTTGCAGATTTACAGATAAATTGTTTTTTTAAAGTATTTACTTAATTTTCAGTTTATGTATCACCTTTTCATCTGCCTTATTTAGTTTCGTTCGAGGAGTTCTGAAAATTTGAAATTTATGTGTAATTTTCGGACATGTAAAGGAAAACAACCATGGCGCCAAACGAAAGTTTTAGAAGGTGTCGTGACTTGTAGTGTTTACATAATTTGCAGTTAATGTATCACTTTTTCAACTGCAATATTTAGTTTTGTTCCATGTGTTCTGAAACAATTAAATGTATAAATGTTTCTTTTGGACATGTAAAGGAAAACAAACATGGCGCCCAACGAACTTCTAGAAGGTATCGTAACTTTTATACCATTTTGCAGATTAACAGATGATTTGTGTTTTTTCCAGCATTTATGTAGTTTGCAGATAATTATCACTTTTTCAACTGATATATTTAGTTTTGATCTAGAAGTTCTGGAAAATTAAAATATATATGTAAATTTCAGCTGTGTAAAGGGGAAAACAACATGGCGGCGAACGGAAATTGAGAAGATGCCGTTCGTTATGAACAGATTAACAGAATACTTGTTTTAAGAATTAATATGTATTTAAATTACAATGATTGTATCACTTCATCGAAATTTATAATTAGTTTCGTTCCTTAGACTTTGGTAAATAAAAATTGATAATTAATTATTGTCGTTTGTATGCGGTAGGCACTTCGCCTTATCTGCAAATTCTGTTGTCTAGCCGAGACACGATGAAATCGATAATTGATATAACGTTCGTTACAAAAATGTACCAGACCCGTTATATTAGGACCCAGTTTTAACAGGCTTTTTTAGCTTGTCTTTAACTTTAATCAAATGCCCGTAATCTAACTTATTTGATGTGATAAGTGGAAATATTTAGTACATATATGTATGTGGAATATTTCCTGCACTTGCATAGATCTATTACTGCAACGTTTAGGCAAGTAGCTAATAAGCGAGTATCAACGGTAACTGTGATTAAAAATTATAGCCTGATGGGGAGACACAATTTGTCTCCCTGTCCGGCTAAGTCGGAACAGGAGACTCTGTGTCTCCCTGCCCAGGACCAAACGACATCTATGTATTATCAGTTTGTAAAATCGGTCGATATATTGTAATTTGTATATTTTCCAGTCTACTAACTGGACAAAGTAGATCAAAACAATTCTTTATTTAAAAAAGATACGCTTCTAAAATTTAGAATTACTGCAGTTCAATTAGAGACAACAATAATTCAAAATACAAAACCTATTCAAAACACCATCTTTGTCGTCGTCACAAGATTCAAAAAGTTTTTTCAGTCTTTCCTCTTCGCTTGTACTGCTGGAACCACTCTCGGTACTCGTTTGTGAGTCAAGAGAACGATCCCTGTAATTGTCTCGCCTAGTAAGCTCTGCCATAGCAGATCCGTCTTCATTTTCTTAAAATATTACAACAAATATTATGCAGCATCTCAAGTTTTTTTGGACTGCAGGTAACCGGATGTATTGTCTCCTGGTGCTTTACCTACCAGCAATAGTCATCACGAGCACAGGGAACCAGTGTCTTACCGGATGTTGTCTGACATATTCCAAATGACGAATTGGATCTATGAAGACCACAGAAAGAGTCGGTGAATTACAGAAAGAGTTCCGGAAACGTTCGCCGATATGACTATTTAAAATAAAATAACAATTGCTGTTATTATCATTAATTGATAGCCGTTTAGTTTAATGTTTTATTTTAGAAAATAAATATGTCATATTTATGATTTTTTTATCACATTGCCAAAAACCTACTGGGTGGATTGATCGAGTAACCTAGTCTTTTAACTTTTTCTAACCCCACACGCATGGCCATAATAGTCAGTTATGACGGTTAGCCATTATCAAAGATGATGATGATGATGAATACTATGTCAAAACTCGATTAGAAATGATCATAGTCTCAGTATATCGCCATCTGTGTACATGCAGAGAGAGTATCACTGAGCTTCACCTGCAGCACCCCATGGCCACCATATGGACAGGAGACACCAATCAGGCTGACACAATCGTCACCAACACCAACATAAACCAGCAACTCTTGTATATGATTTATGACACATACTCTGAACAAATGATCAAGTTTCCTGCAAGAGTCCAAAACACCCTCACTCTATTTCTTGCAAACAGAGATCCTTCGTGGTGATATGCAAACCAATACCAGGAATGAGCGACCCCAGCAAAGTCATTGTCGAAGCGGACGCGCAGGCAGCCAGAAAAAAAGACTCTAAGGCAGAGAATCGTATTTTGGAGAAAAGAAAATATTGATGATATGAGGGTTCAAATTCAAAGTTTTTGCCAACTTTACACGTATCCACAGTACGGTCATTGACATCAATGACCTTCAACGCGGCATTCTCGTCTACCATGGAAGACATTATTCCCACAAAGCTAACCTCCAGCCGTTCAACCAGCCGTCGGTCAACCGCAAGTCAATCGCTTATAACGCAGGAAGGCACGAGCATACACGCGCATCACAGTCCAACCTACAAGGGTGTAAGTCCAGAAAGGCCCACTTTCAGAACGGACCAGTACCAGAACGGCCCACTTCCGGAAACGCCTAGTCCTGTACGGCCCACTTTTAAGTACAATTGTGTTAAAGTAAAAACGATGAATTAATCATTGAAGGGAATTGTCGCTGGTCAAGGTTTTTGTGAAATTAATGTTGAACCAGGAACTCGACACTTTGCCACAATATTGTAATGTCCTCCTGGCAGTTCATAATACTTTAAGAAATTTCATCTTACCTCTGAGTCTTTAACTGTGTTCGTTAGGGCAGTGCGGGGTCACTACACAATGTACAATACTGCAAAATAGAGAACAATTTAGCGTATGAGACTTAGTATGCAGGCTGGTCTTGACTTGAACAACACCCTAACTATATGCAGGTCAATAGGTCGTTAAGTTCTTCCACACTGTTTGCACTAGAAACTCGAAACTTGCTACAACATTGCTATGTCATCCTGGTACAACACTTTAAATCTGACCCCTGGGCCTAAAGAGGTGTGGGTTGAGCATAGGGCGGAATTATGTCCAATACTACACAATATATACACTACTGCCTATTAAAAGAGAATAGTTGAGCATATGTCTTTCAAAATTCGTATTCATGTTGGCTATGACTATTTGAACATGTGTCCCTATATTAAGATCAGTAGGTCTATTGTCCCAAGGTCATCGTGACCTTGAGAAGTGAAGTCATTTCCTTGTCCAAAATTAATACGGTGCGAGGATACGAGATGGCGTGCGATCGGCACAATTTAGTTACATACTGACTTTTACATGTGCCAAACAATAACACAATTGATTTACATGGTTTAATTTTTCATTTGGTGTTGTGATGACAGCTCTGTTAGTAGTCTGTATCAAACAGGTCAACAACAGTTATGCCCAAGGGTCAGAATAATAGTAGAGGATGTTGACAAATTTATTCAATGAATGTTCCCTAATAAAGCCTAAGGTCCAGATGAACTTGTACCACGAGTTCTTAAAGAGCTAAACCACAAGAGAGCACAAAACCAGAAACAAGCAGTATCATTCCAGACAGGAGAGTCGTCGCTCCTGTCTATACGGAATCCAAGACCAGTAACTGCATGCCAAATACTCTTACCTGTATTGTTTCAAAAGTATTGGAACATATTCTCGTTTCCAACAATCTGAAGCATTTTGGCAAAAATAACTTGCTAAGCCAGTACCAGCATGACTTTAGCTGTAAGCATAGCTGTGAATCCATGGTAAACAAACAAATATAATAGTTATGGATTTCAGTAAAGCTTTCGACAAGGTTGATAACAAAAACTTATCTACAAATTTAACGAGCTTGGCATTACGGTGGATACAATCTTTTCTTATAGATACAATCTTTTCTTATGGGCCGTACTCGTAGAGTACCAGTAATAGCTATGATTGCACTTTAGACACCCTGCCTATCCCGTCCGCTGTTCCGCAGGGTTCAGTCTTAGCACCTTGTCTATTTCTGGCCTATATAAATGACTTACCTGATCCGATTACTAGTAAGTCAAGACTACATAGTATATCTCTCAATCAAGTCCACATCTGATTCACAAATCCTCCAAAAAAGACCCGCATGCTCTTAAATAGTGAGAAAGGGACTTATCCCTTGACTTAAACACGGATAAATGTGAGGTGTTAAGAAATACTCGCAAAAGAAAACTAGGTGTTACCATCAGTAAGAATTTAAACTGGCTTGAACACAACAGTAAATTCTCGGCTAAAATATAATTCTTTTCGCTTGGATAACAGAAATATTTTTCAGGATACCATGATGTTCTCAGACCAGTTGATACAGTACCAGTAGATTATTCTCAGGATATGTGGCGACAACAGGATGTATTCTTTTGTAAAACAATGTAAGTTTAGCTCTAATGTTTTTTATTTCAAATAATGGTCAGTTTAGATAAAAGAGCATATCTGAAACGGAACTAGTAGCTATTATGATACCATTATTATATCAAAAGCTGAGGAATCATGCAGCTCATCTTTGGAATTTCTATTTGATTTATACGACTCTTATAGTTTAGGGGCCCTAAACAGTCGATGTATATTCTAATTTAGGTCATACTATTCTGCCACTTTTGTTATATTAATTTCCAAATTACTGCGATGAATCAAAATGACTTGTTACTTTTGTTGATTGTGATTGTGATTGATGGTGATTGTGTCAACATGTTTATCTGTGGGTTATTGTTGGAGTGTTACACCTAAATATTTTAATGATTCATTTTTTTCTAGGATGTACATGTAAGTATGAAGTTTATAACAAAGCTGGACTGGATCCTTCTGCCTTTAGTTAAAGTGAGACTTTTTATTTATCAGGACGATAATGTATTAGTCAATCTTGTTACCATTTGCTACATTGTAGCACCTTCCAAATCAGATTGACGAAGTTAAGCACCGTTTCACAAATCATTGCTCAGCTGAGTAAGTTATTTTAAAGTCTTACTGCCACTAAAAATAAAGATATTTATTGTTGTCATTTTTAACAATAGTCTATTATTCTAATTTAGATTATTTGCTATAACACCACCATTTCCTGCATAAATACTGATAAGTGTATGTTAATGTAATTAAAAGGTAAATACGATTCTGACAAAATTGAATTATTTAAATGATTACACATGCAAGGGATTGAAAAGTGTTGAAATAAGTTGAGCATGTTAGTGACTATTGCGTAATTACTTAAGTATTTTCGTGAAACTGGGACCAGATAAACTTTTAACTTCTTTTTGAATTATATCACAAGCAATGCAACCTAAAGTAATGTGTTGAATGTAATCTGAAAAGTAATTGATAATTATCAAGAAGAGGGTCGGTCTCAAGACAGTGCCCTGGGGAAACCTGAGGTCACTGGTACGGTTTTCGAAATTTCTCCTCCCAGGGCAACTGTCTGAGTTATATCATCAATGAATTCAGAAATTCAGTTAAGAGTACTACCTGTTTTACCATTATATTTCAATTTTTATGCCCCCTTCGAAGAAGAGGGGTATATTAGTTTGCAGATGTCGGTTGGTCGGTATGTCAGTCCGTCCGTCAACTGGTTTCCGGATAAAAACCTGAGAACGCTTAGGCATAGGATCTTGAAACTTGATGTGGAGGTTGGTCATGACCACCAGAGGAACCATATTGTTTTTGAGGTCAGTAGGTTAAAGGTGAAGGTCACAGTGAGCTGGAATAGTAAAACGGTTTCCGGACGATAACTGGAGAACGCTAGGATCTTGAAACTTGATGTGGAGTTTGGTCATCACCATCGGATGACTTCTATTGAAATTGTGATCAGTAGGTCGAGGGTCAAGGTCACTAAGGCCATGTGATTTTTTTTCAGGCCACATGTATTTTTAAGGCCAAATTTTTAAACAATTTTTTAGGCCAACAATTTTTTTTATAGAAAATTTAAGGCACTCAATTTGTTTTTTTTATGCCATGATTATGCAAAAAATATATACAATATTTTTTTCAAACTTGATTTGTCAGTACCGTTAGACCCCTATTCATTTTCAGGTTATTAGTTCTTTTGCGAATTTCACAGTGACTTTTGCATAGTTAGACGTTTGCATCAAGGGGGGCATACGTGTTTTACAAACAACTCTTGTCATAGTGAGTGTTTATGGGGTACACTGTCGAATGCTTTGGCGATATCCATAATAATAATTATATCGGTTTGGACGTTTTGGTTCTGAGACCGGCTTATATTTGGAATGAAAAAGATAAGCTGGATTTCACAATAATAAGATGGTATAAAACCATGGATAGCAACACACCAAATTACATACCGCTATATCAAGATTGACATTCTCCATATCACGAAAATTACTATGGTCAGCATATTATTCTCCACGGAGACAGCACTATATTACTAAAATTCAATTTGTGAATAGGAGCTTGGAAATACTTAACAGGTCTACGGTTATGTTTTTACTAAATATCTTCTAAAAGCAAAATATTACCGCGTTCGGTTTACAGTTCGGAATATCAAAATATCCTGGTTAGGCCTCATGGTCTATGTCCAATGATAGGTTACGCGGTGGAACCATTGACGAATGCGTGCCAGTAACGAAAACTAATGACAATGTCTCATATATGTGAACGTTGACGCTGAAGCAAATAAGGCAAACATAACAACTTGATAAAGCTTGTTTGCTATCAAATTTGAATGATTGATCAAAAGTCAAGGCGTTTTTACTACGGAATAAATACTTTTCTTTTCGCCAAACATTTGTACACACACTCACATACAACTGATTGTAACTTTGCTATTTTTAAATGTCTCCTACGTGTTCGGAACAAGCCGAGGTAAGCGGGATGTTTTCATTACGATCTGCAGTTCTTAAACTAAGATTTTCGACTTTCCTGTCGTGGTCACAAATATAACGAAGGTATAAGAAGGGAGTTGGCCTATTAAGCCAACCAACTGATAAATTGTTGTAGTTTTTGTTTATTTTCTCGAAATTTAGAATGTCTTACCTACATGTGCTTTTGATATAAACAAGTTGACTTGTAAGCTACAATCGCGACGAGTCATCTCAAACATATCCCTAACCCTAACCCTAACCTCATTTATCGGCGGTTTGCCGAGCTTTCAGACAAACATAAAATTATATAATGAATATGCTGGATAACGGGAATGTCTCAAACATGACTTCATGCAACTTAACATCGAATTTAGTATTTGAAATAATAGGTTTCTTTAACTGCTTCCATCAACAAATGTATATTTCACAGAGTTGTAACCTTAATTAAAATGTAGGCCCTTTCGGGTAACTAACTACATGTGGTCAATTTATTTCTTGTTTGAGGTAGTTTTTTTCATCAGATTAATTTTGTTCGTCCGTCTAAGTTACAGGGGGTGGGGTGTGATAAGCATTTGACATCACACTATATTGTGTAAATTTACTCTGTAGTCTTCTGTTGATTCATGGGCTAATCGTTGAGGGGCTCGTAACTCACAGACAAAAACTGACGCAAGCACGTATAGCACAATCAGATACAAGGGAAACAAGTGAAAAGAGGAGGCGCTTCGTTACAAAATATATTGTAGCATTGCAAAACAAGTTACAAGTACTTACACGTAAACTATAGTCTATATGTTCATGTTTAATATCTGAACGTCTCATAAAAACATATTTTCCGCTTTGCTTTTCTTACTAACTGGTAAGAGTGACATGTACAAGCGTTAGCAATGAAACAAAGTTTTTCTAACAACACGGTACCCTCATTTGAGGGAAACGAGTTAAACGTGACGTGATTTAATTGTTGCTTAATTTATCAATTACATTGTATGTGGTTTGCTTTATTCAATACAAGAAACCATTAATATTATAAGGAATTTGAAGTTCCGTGTACTTTATCTGCAGCACAAAGATATGTATATTTTGTTCCTTAAGTACCAAATGTTTCAGCGCGCGTTTGTTGCGTTTGTCTGGTGAGAGTCTTGTTTGACGCATAAGGCGAAATGTATAAATACCACAGTATGTGTTTCATCAGTTTATTCAATATAAGATCCAATATACACATTGAACTAATGATATAATGCTAACAGTAAGTATTAAAATATTGCTTGATCATAATGATTAGATTGATTATACTCGAAACTTATAAATGAAACAGAAAAACACTAAAGAGATAGACAGTGCTTAC
Source organism: Saxidomus purpurata (assembly GCA_022818135.1). Taxonomy (NCBI): domain Eukaryota; kingdom Metazoa; phylum Mollusca; class Bivalvia; order Venerida; family Veneridae; genus Saxidomus; species Saxidomus purpurata. The sequence goes on along the minus strand of JAFMSR010000019.1, from coordinate 19,201,795 downwards.
ATTAAGCATAAACAAAGTCATAAACTAGTGAAACAATTCAAAAGTCCACTCTTTACTAAATATTTCGGCCGAGATATTGAGTAAAGAGTGGAGTTTTTATTTTTTTCATAATAATTCTCCCTACAGAGTTACTATTTATGTATAGCATAAACTAGTGAATTCGTACAACGATCAAATAGAAGTTAAACCAGATCTAAACCCGGCTTGGTCATAACAAACTGGAAAGCGTTCAAAGAGGACTAAGAGATTAGACCTAAATGTTTTGTACGATCATTCATTCATGAGCTTTTGCACTCGTCAAGAGTATGTCATTACACATTATGTCATTAAATATTTGATGACTGTTCCAGTTCATACTATACGGGACCACACGGGCACTAGATGTTTTCATTGGCTTGTTTAATCGTGCCGTTTTAGTACAGTGGTAATCAATTATTTTTATGCAATCTGTTTCATTAACATTTTCTGTTCAGTCACGTCGTTGGTAATATGATAACTTAACTTAGTTGGAATACATTGCACGTTATTCAAATGTTCTACTAAGTTGAGCCAATGGGAAAGTGCAATTATCATACTAGTAAGCAGTTGAAAATCCAATAGCTGATATTTCAGGTAACTGACCATTCTTATACAGTATCACCTGAATCAACACAACACTTCATTAAGTCACTGTTCCATGAATTTTAGGCATGTACGCCGTTTATTTCTAATATTTTCTTTTTTTATTGCACTTTATTGAAGCGTTGTACTGCAAAGTTTTATATGAGCATGCATTTTTCATATTACCTTTTCTCATAGCTGGCCTGTGTAACAGGCTTCTGTTGATCTGTTTTATTTTTAATGTGTCAGGATTATTTATCTTACTATCTATTGGTGGCCTTGGCTATATATATAGGTGTATGCCAACATGAACATTACTTAAAACGCTGTTCAGTCCCTTTTACATAGCAGGGGTAAACACGAAGGGTGCATCATGTAGAAACACTTATCCACACATTTCACCCAAAGTTACACAAGCATTTCATACATTACTTGTACGTTTGCTCATAAAATTTAATGAAGAGTTCTGGTAAGATAGAAAATCTAGACAAAATAAAATATATCCATGTAACGCCCTACGACGCAGACAAACGTTACGCATGTAATGTAACGTCTTATTTGAGAGAATGTCGTATATAAAATCGGGAAGAGATCAAATTCACAATCAGGATTTTCAGCAGGGCTTCTTTGCGTCTACTATGACTTTCACTTTTACCCCGTCTGAACGAAGTCCGATTGCAGGAAGCACAAAAAAATAATTTGTCTCCAACTTTGTTTCTCCAATCTGAAAATGATGGAACTGCAAATAATTTCAAGACAAGACGTTGTAAGCACGATAATAGTGTACATTATAAATGTCCCAGAAATAGTGTCATATTGTCATACAGTCGAACTTGTGAACAAAGGCTGGTCAAGGGAGACAATGAAAATGGCCGTTGTTCACAGGTGACCTTTGTTCTGAGGTGTGGGCAGTTGTGAAAGTTTCATCATACTAAACATTGTTTATCAAGTTTCATCATCACTTGTCAGATAAACTGGCTAATTTGGTTGATTGTGGGTGGTTTCGGGATTATTTATCTCACTTTACTTGCAACGTTGGTTTTACATATTATTCATTCAAACAGCTGTTCAAACATTTTACATAGCAGGGGTCAATACGAAGAGTGTCCAAGTAAATCGTACATTGTAGAATTTGTCTCCTGTACAAACACTAATCTACGCATTTCATCCAAAGTTGCACTAGTTTTTAATACTACGAAAGACCGGTGGTAACATTTCAATTTCAAGACTTCACGATGTCTGAGTATGAATTCGTGAAGTAGAAATCATGAAGTATTTAAATGAAATCGATAATTCTTGAAATTGTGAAATAATGAAATATTTAAATCCTGAATTAATGAATAATTGAAATATGGAAATCGTGAATTTATGAAGTTGTGAAATATTGAATAATTGAAATATTGAAATCGTGAAATCGTGAAGTATTGAACTTCACGATATCAAGAATTCGCGATTTCACGAGTTCAGGCTTTTGGCGTGAAATCTGGAAATCGTGAAATCGGGAAGTTCAATACTTCACGATTTCAATATTTCAACATTAAACTATGTCACACTAGAACATGTTCTGATGATAAATCCAAACGTTTCACCCATGCGGCAATTAGCAAATTATTTTGCAAAGATATACACAAGGGAAACAAATAAAGTAACATAATATCGGTTTATGTATCATTATTTAACTTCTACTTTCATAATACCTCCTGGTTTACCGATTTATTCCGGTTCAAGTTAGCAGAACTGCTAACAAACACATTGACCCTATGTAACTTATCAGTAATACCATTAATACACACAGCACAATTGCTATGATTTCAACCTGGAAACGACACTGAGGAACTTTAAATTGTTCCTCTTGTTATACCCCCACAAAACGAAGTTTGGGGGGGGGGGTATATAGGAGTGAGCTTGTCGGTCGGTCGGTCGGTCGGTCGGTCTGTCGGTTATATGGTATCCGGATGATAACTCATGAACGACTTGACCGATTTGAATAATATTTGGTACACAGGTGCAACATAAAAAAATACAGGTCAAGTTCGACTTTGGGGTCAGTAGATCAAAGGTCAAGGTCACAGTGACCCTGAACAGTAAAACAGTTTCCGGATGATAACTCATGAACGACTGGACCAATTTAAATAATTTTTGGTACACAGCTGTAACATCATGAAATGCAGGTCAATTTTGACTTTGGGGTCAGTAGGCCAAAGGTCAAGGTTACAGTGACCTTGAACAGTAAAACGGTTTCCGGATGGTAACTCATGAACGACTTGACCGATTTAAATAATATTTGGTACACAGGTGCATCATCAGAAAATACAGGTCAAGTTTGACTTTGGGGTCAGTAGGTCAAAGGTCAAGGTCACAGTGAACCTGGACAGTAAAACTGTTTCCGGATGATAACTCATGAAAGACTTGTATGTGGACAATAGAAATGAAGTATCATCCTAAATTTATCTTACTAAACACAAGGGCTGTCACTCGTAAGTGAAGAATTCCCCCGAGGTGGTGATGCTTAAATATGGTTCTTGTGTATTGTAGTACTATTCATTGCCAAAATTACCCATATTCACAGTTTGGTATGAAATCATTGCATATTTCAATATTGCAGGGTGATCTGACCGAAGATTTACAGAAAGAAAGGCAAATAATTGACAAATAAAGACAATAGAGATTTAGGGTTCTTTCGCACTGTACTTCCCCTCAATGTCCTCTCACTGTATGCAATTTGAAACGAATTTCTTTCAGCACTTAAAGATCAATGCTCTTTACAAAAACATGTAAGAAAGGTGGATACTTAAAAAATTGGCAAGGTAGAGATGCACTTCCCCTTATTGTGTTAAAACACAATGAAGTTTATAGTTATTCCCATAAACACCGTTGAAGTAATGCTCCGGTCAAGAACATTCAATACTGGGAGCTAATTTAGAAATAAGGTTATAAATTATAGAGTTATGGTTCTTAGGAACTGCACTTTCCCTTAATGACCTCTGTCATTGTATGCAAATCAAACAAATTCCCTTCGGTACTTAAGAGTTAAGGGAGGAAAAATGTAACAAAGGGTGATAATTAAAAATTATAAATTTATAGTATAAATAAAATCAACACAACACGAATTTTTCAATTTACATGTTTCGACTTTATGTCTTCGTCAGAAAATATACATTTATATACATACAAACTCTACTTTTGCCTATTTTTATTTATATATTGGCTTTTTCGGTATTTTACGGGGTTTCAACATAAAGACAATGATTTATGATAGAAATATCACAATGCCTTTTGCTGTGCAACAACATGACTTTTATCCAATTTTTATGTCCATACTTTGGTCAAGTGCCAAAGGAATAATTAAATACAAATTGGTCTGCTACTAGCATAATGTGAAACGCTACGATTTTTATATTTGTATCTATTTGCGTTTATATCAATCTCAACTTGTATCCATTTTATGCAAAGTGAGGACTTAAATATTTGACAAGTACAATTAAACATAGATGCTTTGACTGTCCTATATCACTGACGCGAACCAACAGAATATATGTGATACATGTAGCTCATTAAACCTTCTGCAATAATGATGTGAATGAAAGACTTTCGTGAAGTGCCTCCTGCATTGTATCACACTCAAATAAAACACGGAATTCCAAGATAACGACTTTTGATATTTCTTGATAGATTATATAGAGGAAAGGTCCTCAATTTCAGCGATGTCATCCTTTGAATAATTTAAGCGTATGTAACTACAGTCTGGATAAAATTTCTAAAGATATTTTTCTTTAAATGCTGTAGCTTTCAGTGTTCAACAATGAGAAAGTACTTGTATCAACACTGATGAATGGACAATATTACTATTATTTCTTTTTGGTTACATCAGATGTTCTCAAGTGGTTTCGATCAAGGTCGTTTAAAAAACAGCTGACGACAGAGATAATGTATGCATACATGTATGAGTATCTGCGGGTAAAACATTTAATTAGATTTTGAAGCACATTCTATAACTACGGGAAACTGCGCTTTTTATGTGCAAAGAGTATATTAACGCCGCGACAGGTATTTGGATATACATGCATGTTGTTAATTTCATATTGTCTATAATTGAGCAGGACACAACTTTCCTTTAAGCTAGCGAGGCATACACATATAATTTCTGTCTTCTTTTACTTATTCAGACTTTAATAATAATGGTGTTTTGGTAGGGTATTTAATTCTATTCATTTCTTTCCAAAGATGTGTGGTGCACTTTGCTGATAGAAACAAATAACTTGCTATTATCGTATGTTTTGGTTGAAGTTTGGATTAAGTTGACTCTTCATGCACCATCATGAATTTTCTTTCGACCCCTTGAAAGGAAGAATATTTATGTAAAACTCAGATTCTGTTCATGTTCATTCGCATGACGCAAGATTTGTGTTACACATAAAGTTATTCAATAATGACTGTTGCCATTCTAACAAAGCAGACACCGACACGCCTCTTCATTATAGTGAAGCACAGCGCAGTAAAATAATTATAAGCACGGTAAATATTTTGGTATATTTTTGTAAAGCTGCTAAAAGCAATTTTTGTGTAAACGCAGTGAAAGAACTATTTTGTTACTTTCTCGACAAGGTTTTGAATAATGTTTTTGTCAATGTTTCAGACCTTTCTCAGCCCGAACCTGACCTGTTTTAAGCGTTCCTTCCTTTTTGACCTGTGCAAACTATGATCTATGCCCAGTCTGATTATAATCTTGATCAGTGTTCTGTCAAACCTTTTCTCGGCAAACCTTTTAGAACGAGAAATAGTATTCCATTTTCTAAATGTATCAGCTAATTTTAAACATTATCAGGTTAAAAGTTAAAAAAAAACTGCTTAAGATGCTAATGTTTTTCAATACTGAATAAATTATATGTGCACCCATTTTTCTGAGTCTGAAGCTGCTTAATATTTCTCTCAACACACATATTTCGTGATCCTAGTACACCTGAGGTCCAGGTACTGCATTTTTGTACTGATAAGGTCCGCTGTATATAAGCTCCAATAAAAGTTCTTTTCTGGGTGAGAAACATTTTGTCACTGATCTTCAGTATAAGGGAGGACTGTAAGTATGAACAGTTGAAGTATAGAAATTGATAAGGGAACTTTTTAATTCTATAAGTATATAATATATTTCAAAACATGGCAATGTTAAGATATGTGTAAGCTTTCTTATGTGAACATGATAATTTCAAAAACGTTTGCATACAGTAAATAAACTTGTAGAAGAACCCTTTGAAATTATCGTACATTTATTACACATTTATTACCATTTTTTATCAGGGGTTTTACAATATTTTGTAAAAAAAAACTAAATATTGTGAATTTTATAAAGTCGTTTAACTTGTAAAGTACATGTCTGTGTGTTGATCTGTCCCTTTCTTAGTAAAGTTTCACATCAAGGCAGGTATGATGCATATAATGTATTTTGCACGAAACGAGAAAGTGCTAATAAGTATTTGTACTACATTACCTTACATTGCTATGTTTAGTAAGTATTACATTCTTTTGCGTAATATAAATCTTTTGTGTTTTTCTACATAAATCTTCTGTTTTTACATTTTAGAGACATTGCTAACTAATTATGACTCTGTATATATAGTCTGTTAAAACTGATAAAAAATATCATCTGAACATCATATTCATTACAAGGTGAAACTTGACAGAATAATGCTATGGGCATAGGTGTAGAATAAAGATTTATACTCTTTCCGCCTTTACATAAAGTTATAGATATTTGTACATTGTAACACAAGTTTGATTATTTCTTTTATTACTACATGCAGTTATTATGGTTAATTAACTGCCTAACACTAAAACAAAAGCCAAGATGCCCCTATATCGCTCACCCGATACCAACTTATGACCATGTGACCAGACTTCAATCCTAAGCTAAATATATATCATGAACTCAAACATTCTGTTTGACGTTGACAAGACAAAACTTCTGACCAATTTACATGATGATTGGTATAAACTATGACTTATTAAGTACCAACAAGGTTTTCCTCGGAATTGACTTTGTGACCTAGTTTTTATTCCTAGGTAATTCTCAAAACAATCTGACAAATTGTCATGCTGATCGTGTTATAAATGTCACCTGTATGGCAAACACATGGTTTGTAACTGGGTGACCTTTTTTTTACTTAAGATGACCCATATTTGAACTCAATCTACATTTCGTTAAGACAATCATACTGTCCAAGTGTCATGAAGATCAACTGAAAAATGGATCCTATATTGCATACACAAGGTTTTGCTATGATTTGACCCCGCGGCCTAGTTTTGATCCCAAATAATCCATTTTCAAACTTAAATCTAGACTTTATCAAGACCGTTATTCTTACCAAGTTTCAAGAAGATTTATTGAACAATGTAAGATCTATTGCATACACAACGTTTTTCTATGATTAGACCCCGTGACATATTTTTTGACCCAAGATGACCCATATGCAAACTTGATCTAGACTAAATGGAGGCGAGCATACTGACTATGTTTCATGAAGATACAGCCTCTATCGCATACACAATGTTTTCTATGATTTGACCCCGTGACCTTGATTTCGCCCAAAATAACACATATTCGAGCTGGACTTAAAGTCTAATGTGTAAAAGCAGAACTTTTAATTTCAATTCATTCTAAGATTAAATTTTTAAATATCAACGATCTTGAAAGGAACTTGAGACAACTAACTTGAAACTATAGTCTGTTTAATAATATGGTTTCAAACTGAGCATATCCGGGCTGTTTCATAAGGATATATCTTGCGTGTTGCTGTGGCTTATTTCGCACTACTGGTTTGACCCCATGTATTTACAATTCTTGTCCAAATTTATAAATAGTCTCATAATTATGATAGATATTTATCTGAAGTTTATGAAAACCGATTTCTCAAAACGCTCAGAATCTAAAATACTTATCATGTATAGTACAATTAAAATTAAACATTTTGATTACGGTAATGTCTTCATAAGCCTGTTATGGGATTGTACACTATTTATAAAAAAATCTTGAGTTGTAAAAATCTAACTTTCTCGTTTAATGGGATTTATTCTGTTCAGAAAGTGACATACAATGTACGTTAACTTTATCAGTATCATTATGGGTCGCCATTGAACTATGTACACGAAAAATGATTTCCCGGTAAGCAAAAAATAAGACGAATAAAGACTTGAACTCTTCTGTAAAATTCAGATTGCAATTTATAATTGTTTTCTAAAGATACATGTACTTAACATAGATTTACCAGAAGTGAATGTGCACATGTAAGGATCGCGAAAGGATTAAGGACGTTTACAAAATAAATATGCATTGAGCTCACGTATTTAATTTAGATCTACACTTTACTGAGGAAAGTTCTTCAAATCATATTCATAATGATATGAGCTAGATTATAATTTTAAAATGTCATCTGTAAAGATGTTGACATACGTAGTTTCTGTCTTAATATCTTTACGAATTTAAAAGCAATATATATAAAGTTACAAAAATCAGTACATTTAATTCGCCTTCTCGCCTCTGGGAATAACACCACATTTCTAATTAACAATGAGCAGTTTGAAACTCATCGTTGACTGTTAAAGTATTGTAGCAGCTCTGGCTACATTGCCACACATACCATAGACAGTACAAAGCTTTTATCTTTTTAACTGCACTAACATTCTTGTTTTCTTCACCACATATACATACATTTGTAGATTTGCATTATTGTAGGTATCTTAAGGCTGAGCTAGGCTTTTTTGCACTTTTTTTATCACATTGCCAAAAACCTTATGGGTGGACTGAGTAACCTAGGAGATTTGGAAATCTTTTAACTTTTTCTACCCTCCCCCCCCCCCCACTCACGCATGGCTATAATAGGCAGTTATGACGGTTAGCCATTATCAAAGATGATGAAGATGATGATGATGATGATGATAACTGCTCTTTGAAATATTTCAGTAAATTAAACGTTCAGTCAACAATAATGAGACGGGGATTTAAACGTATTGTTTTAAAAATAAGCGTAATTTATTCTACTGCATGTACAAAATTACAAAACATTTAAGTTCCTCTTGTTACGAAGAAGTAGATACAGTCTAGTCTTCTTAGTACAACGTAACCTTTCGGCATACATTTAAAACGAAACCGATCAAATGAGGGTAAAGAAAAAATTCGTTTCGAATTATGAGCAAAAAATTATTGTTTTAACGCAGATATTAGCTAGCGAGATGGGCGCTTTCGTTTAAAATATATATAATGATATCCATAACGTGGGTCAAATGATCAAATCAACTAGGCTTAGATAGATTGACAACGGATGATTCACGTAAACACACCGGATGTGAAAAAAACTCATGCTATCTTAAATCTCTTCGTTATGACGGAATGTATGTTATCTAAATACTCCTATGTACACTGGTTCACTTTAGTTTACCTTAAGTAATTCACGTACTTGCATAACAGCAATGTGACCATGAATTCTTTATTGCGTTTCAATGTTATTATTGTCTTTATCTACAGACAAACATTTCAAAAACATGTCTGTAAAAGCTGCTAAAACTATTTTTTGGTGTAAAAGCAGGGGAAAGAATTACAGTATTATGTCTGGTTTTGAATCAGTTTTTTTGTTTATGTCTCAGAGCTTACTCAGCCCGAACCCGACAGTTTCAAGCTTTCCGTCTCTTTTGACCATTGCAGACTATGATCAATATGCTTAGTCTGATTCTGATCCTGATCAGTGTTCAGTCAAACCTTTACTCAGCAAACCTTTTAGAGCGAGTAATAGTCTTCAATTTTCTAAATGGATAAGCTTATTATAAATGTTAAAAGTTGAAAACCTGCTTAAGGTGTAACTGTTTATTCAATACCGAATATATCATCTGTGCACCCATTACTTGGGTAAATTATAATTTCATCAATAAGCGAAATATGTGAGGAGTCTTAAGCTGCTAAATGTTTCTGTTCCACACAAATGTTTTATACTTCAGGTACACCTGAGGTTCAGGTACTGCATTTTTGTACTGGTAAGGTGTACTGTAGATAAGCTCTATTATGGTTCTCTGCAGATATATCTGTGAATGTTACAATCTACAACTGCTGTTATCGTCCTTTAAAATTTCAGAACTGAGATAATATTCGAGGAGAAACATTTTATCACTGATCTACAGTATAAGGGAGGACTATAAGTATGAATAATTGTAAGTAGAAGTTAACTGATTCCCATAAGGGAACTTCCTAAAACTATTGGGAAACGTTTGACCTCATTGTAATAATATACAATATATTTTAAAACATGACAATGCTAAGGTATGTGTGAGCATTTTATGTGAACATGATAGTTTATAAAAAGTATACAGACAATAAAGTTGTAGAAGAACCCTTTTAAATAAGTGCAATTATTGTACATTTATTACTTTTGACTCAGTGGGGTTTTACAATATTTTGTTAAAAATTTAAATTTAAACTTTCTAAAGTTGTGTTACTTGTTAGGTACATGTCTGTGTGTCGATCTGCCCCTTATTGGTACAGCTTCACATCAAGGCAGGCATAACGTATATAATATATTTTACACGGAATGGTATAATACTAGTATTTGTATATATTTGTACTACATTCCCTTTTATTGGTATTTTTTAGTTAGTATTTTTCGTAATATAAAGCTATCCCGTTTTTCTACATAAACCTGTTTTTACGTTTTAAAGATTGATAACTAAATATGATTATGTAAAATTAGTCTGTGAAAAACTGTTAAAAATTCTCATCAGAACATCATATTCATTACACGGTGGACATAATTTTTCTATAGGTAGTAATTCGGAATGAGTGTAGACTTTGTTACATATAAGATAAAGATTCCTACTCTTTCCGCTTTTACATAAACTTGTAGATGTTTGTAACACAGTATTAATTGTTTACTTTTTTTAAAGACTTACTACGTGCACTTATATGCGTAAGTCAATGCTTACAGTAAAAAGTAACTGCCTACAACACAAATAAGATTGCCAAAATAGCCCTATAATGCTCACATGAGACCTAGGTATGACCATGTGACCAAGCTTTAACCCTAAACTTTCAATCATAAACACAAATATTCTGTTTGGCCTTGACAAGACAAGCCTTCTGACCAATTTACATGATGAGTGGCTATAAAATATGACTTCTAGAGTACCGACAAGGTTTTCATCGGAATTGACCTGGTGGCCTTGTTTTTAATCCCAGGTAATCCACACAAATATTCTGACCAATTTTCATGATGACCGTGTTGTAAATTTCACCTGTATGACATACACACGGTTTTTAACCGGGTAACCTAGGAATTTCTTTACCTCAGATGACCCATATTCAATCTCTACCTAAATTTCGTTAAGACAATCATATTGACAAAGTTTCATGAAGATCCAATGAACAAATTGCAACCTATATTGAATTCACAAGGTTTTGCTTTGATTTGACCCCGCTGCCTAGTTTTTGATCCCGAATAATCCATTTTCAAACTTAAATCTAGATTTTATAAAGACAGTTAAAATTACCAAGTTTCAAGAAGATTCATTGAAAAATGCAAGCCTCTTTCGCAAACACAATGTTTTCCTATAATTTGACCCTGTGACCTAGTTTTTGCCCTAAATAACACATATTCGAGCTGGACTTTACCGAGATTTTACCGAGGCTGTCATTATAACCAAGTGCCATGAAGATTTAGTTAAAATGCAGCCTCTATTGCATCCACAATGTTGTATGTGGACAGACGACAGACAGACGACAGACGACAGCCAAACGACGGACACCAGGTGTCGTGCTGAAGCGAGCTAAAATAATTTCTCTTACGTTAAGGAAAAAAGCTTGAACAGCTTATCGTTTTGATTGAGTTATCATGGTCCTCATCTGTAAGATTTTTGTGCAGGCCTAGGCATATCTTGTAGGCTGTGATAGTTTGTATAATATTTCTCTAGATTGTTTACATATTTCTTTTTACTCTTACATTTGTCAAATAAATCAGGAAGTCTACCATGCTGCCTGTCATATTACTTCACCCCGCGTTGCTATAATTAAAGCTATATAACGTGTTTCTGCATAAATACGATGGGTGATCTAGAATGTACCGGACTGTTGCTACATATCTTTAAAGAGGCACTCCCTGCATCTAGCAGATTGTACTTTCGAAACGTAGATTGTGTGTTCAATGAACGTAAAGTGATAATTAAATTCAAATTCAAAGAAGTACCTATGGCGAAATTCCTCATTTTACCAAAATTAATCAATATAGAGCTTTCTGTAATAAATCCCATCCACCCATTAATTGTACAACAACAAATCTACATATATTATTGAATGGTTTATGGTACTACAGTATATTTTGAACCGCTGATTTTATCGATAATGACTGAGAATGCATAGCTGAAACTTTTAGGTTAAGTTATAATACTTCCAAAGATTATATTATATATGTTTTGAGGTTATTTAGATTGATATCAGTTATAGGGTATGTCTCATTAATCACTCAGTACTTAAATTTGATTTTTCGTACATAACAGTTATCACAAATAATGATTTTCTCAGAAAAAAACGGAAAACAAAGTCAGTGTTAAGGATGTTGATAGTGCTGTTCACTTTGGTAAAAAAGAGGGTTTTTGTTCTATTTTTATGTGGTATTTGTGTAATATATTTCAAATATACTCGTCTGAAATTGATAAAACGAAGACTCATTTCCGTGTGCATTACCTAGAAGGATATAGCACGGTTATTGCATGTAAAATAAAACGATGCTGTTAAAAGGTAGAAGGTTAGGTAAAACATATAAGAATAGAATTCATGACCCCGCTTTCTAAAATATTTATTAAGATTCCTTTGAAAAGGCACCGATATTTCAAGTAGCCATGTAATTATGTAAGCAAATGCGAATCAAATATAGGGTCAACAGATCTTTAGGTTTGAAAAATATTTACAATCTCCGTTATGTCTGAGATTTATTGTCGGCGCATTTTTAGGATCGGGTTCTAGTTTTTCAAACAGCACCTCGTCCATGTGTAAAAGCAGAAAATTTAATTTCAATTCATTCTTAGATTAAGTTTTTGAATAGCATTGATCTTGAAAGGAACTTGAGGCAACTAACTTGAAACTAGAGTTTGTTTAATAATATGATTTCAAATGTACAGTGCTTACAAACTCCTTTGCCAAAGATTAACAAGAGGGCCAAGATGGCCCTATATCGCTCACATTGGTACAAGTCCACTTGCCTGGTGGAAGATCACTAGATAATGTTATATACCAAATAGGTTTTCCTATATACGCCTTTGTAAAACAAATGATTCCCCCCCGGGCAAGGTCAATTTTGACCCCAGGGGCATAATTTGAACAAACTTTGAAGAGGTCTACTAGGCAATGCTACATGCCAAATACAATGTATCTATGCTCTAGGCCTTGTGGTTTCAGAGAAAAAGATGTTTAAAGTTTTCCCTATATAAGCCTATGTAAAACTAAGTGACCCGCGGTGCGGGGTCAATTTTGACCCGGGGGTCGTAATTTGAACAAACTTGGTTGAGGTCCACTAGCCAATGCTACATGCCAAATATCTCAGCTCTAGGCCTTTTGGTTTCAAAGAAGAAGATTTTTAAAGTTTTTACTATATAAGTCTATGTAAAACTAAGTGACCACCCGTGCGGGGTCAATTTTGATCCGAGGGTCATAATTTGAACAATCTTGGTAGAGGTCCTTTAGCCAATGCTACATGTCAAATATCTAAGCTCTAGGCCTTCTGGTTTCAGAGAAAATGATTATTAAAGTTTTTCAATTTTGATTCGGGGCTCATAATTTGAACAATCTTGATAGAGGTTCACTAGCCAATGCTACATGCCAAATATCTAAGCTCTAGGCCTTCTGGTTTCAGAGAAGAAGTTTTTCCTATATATTCCTATGCAAAACTAAGTGACCACCCCCGCGGGGTCAATTTTGACCCGGGGGTCATAATTTGAACAATCTTGGTAGAGGTCCACTAGACAATGCTACATGCAAAATATCTTAGCTCTAGGCCTTGTGGTTTCAGAGAAGAAGATTTTTAAAGTTTTTCCTATTTCCGAGTTCTGCATGGAATGGAATTCTTTGAACAATTTTGGTAGAGCTTCATGCAAGGAACATTCCTGCATAGTTTTATCAACATTGGCCTAGAGGTTTCAGAGGAGATGTCATTTGAATCAAAATGTTGACGGACGACGGACAATCATCGATCAGAAAAGCTCACCCTGGCGTAGCCAGGTGAGCTAAAAATAAACTGCGCATATCCGGGCTGTTTCATAAGGATATATCTTGCATGTTGCTGTGGCTTATTTCGAACTACTGCTTAGACCCCATTTATATACAATTCTTGTCCAAGTTTATAAATAGTCTCATAATTATGATAGCTATTTATCTGAAGTTTATGAAAACCGATTTCTCAAAACGCTCAGAATCTAAGATATATATCATGTATAGTACAATTAAAATTAAACATTTTGGTTACTGTCATGTCTTCATAATCCTGTAAGAGGATTGTACACTATTTGTAAAAAATCTTAAGTTGTAAAAATCTAACTTTCTTGTTTAATGGGATTTATTCTGTTCAGAAAGTGACATACAATGTACGTTAACTTTATCAGTATCATTATGGGTCACCATTGGACTTTAATGAATATGTACACCAAAAATGATTTCCCGGTAAGCAAAAAGTAAGACGAATAAAGACTTGAACTTCCATTTGTGTATAAATCTCTTTGTAATGCAGTTTCCTAGATACTTCTGTAAAATTCAGATTGAAATGTATTATTGTTTTCTAAAGATACACGTACTATACATAGATTTACCAGAAGTGAATGTGGAAATGTAAGGATCGCGAAAGGATTAAGGACGTTTACAAAATAAATATGCATTAAGCTCACGTATTTAATTTAGATCTACACTATACTGTGGAAAATTCTTAAAATCATATTCATAATGTTAATGGCTAGATTAAAATTCTAAAATGTCATCTGTTAAAATGTTGACATACGTAGTTTCATTTTGGGTCAGTGTAGTCAGGAATTGGTTGTTATGAAATGTATCAGTTACTTAGTTGTGGAACTTATATCCACAGAATTGATAAACAAACGTCATTCAACAATACCGCAGTAAACAGCGATCATTATTGTTTTGTTTTTGGGTTTTAGGCCCATGCTCCTTGCGAAACTGAAACTGAAACTTTCTCACAAAAAGAGTCGGGTCCGGTAAGCAGGGCTCGAATCCTAATGAGAGGTGGCAGCTATTTAAAATCAGTTACTGTAACCACTCGCTTACGGAGGTGATTCAGACGATGACAACTGAATAATTCGACAAAACTACCACACACATGTACATATTAATATTTACATAGATATTTTAAGTACTCCGCGATGCTTAGTATTATGCGACAATATTGAACCGGCACTCATGAATATTTTGTATATGTGGTCGGTAATCTTCGGATGAAAATATAACAAGGGGTTGATATAGAATATCAATTTCGTACTGTCGAGATATCCCATTCCGCAATGGTGTAGTGGATCAGGCATTTGACTACCAATCCAGCGTATGCAGGTTCGAGTCTTGCTTGGTGTTTTGTTTTACATTTTATAAATCGTTTTGTTACATAATACATTAACTATTGTCTTTGTTCATCACGATTCAAGATTTTTTTAATTACTATTTGAGCATTCTATCTCCGTCGTCTTGCATACATGTGTATATCGGCGAGCAAATCATCAAAACAGATAAACGCTCTGAAAATAAGATTGCCTCGGCTATTATTTCGAAGGATTTTGAAGATAACCCATAACGGAAAACATCCATTCAACGGACGATGAAATTTTATGTAATTCCTGATATGCCATGGATATCAAAATCAATAATAAGTATTGATACATAAACAATTAAAACACAGAAATCAAAGCAAAGTTATTTAATCAACATTAAAAATTAAAGAAAAAAACAGAAATCATAGAATAACCGGTGCATAAGACTGTGACAAATTAAATAAAAATAGCCGTACTGCTATAACAATTAAAATTATCTGTACACGTTTCGAACTCATGGAACATTGCATATAAGTTGGGCATCTTACCACTACACTACTGTCTCTGGGGAGTGAACTTCAGTCGGTGAAATGTATTTGTTTGATATGATAATCAATTGATAATTACGAAAACACACCCGAACGAAGCCGATGATATTGGCGAGGATAATTGAGAACCAGGTATATATTATCGCACAATATAGCGGAGAGCTATTGTCTCGACACTGTATCACACGATCGCTCATGCGTTTTGTGCAAGAGGATTATCTCGATGAGCAATAAATTACCGTGGTAGGTGCGGATCAGTGGTACAGTGGTTAACGTGCTGGACTAGTAATCCATGGATCGAAGGTTCGATCTCCCGCTCCTCCATTAACATAACTAATATCGGTGCTTGACACCGGGCATGTTACAGAACCAGGGGTGTCTCTACAATGCAATAAATTGCAATACGCAGTTTCTGTATTGCAATACGCATTGCTATATATTAAGGGTGAATAACTTACAAAAATATACGTTGAAGTATTCACACTTAGTTATAATATGGTAATAAAGTACATGTAATTAATCATTCCTTGTGAAAATTAATTAAAGTTTTTTTGTTTACCTTTTGAGTTTTGAGATCGAATGATATACTGCCCGTTATTACTTAGTTACTGTCTGTTTATGTCGTCACGGAAAAGGCACACTAATTATTCAAATACAAGTTTCAGCTAATAAATGACGGAGAAATTGCTTCTTTTTATTTTCATAAAATACCGCGGTACGGGATGAAGCCATACCGGTACGTATAACACGTCTCAAGCAAACTGCAATAAACCGGTATACCGGTTTTACCGTGCATCCCTATCAGTACAAAATCTTCTTACGCTGAGTTGTTATTTTCTGAAATCATTTCCATCGTTCATCATAATCAATTAATATTTTGTTAATTCGTACAGATAATAATTTGTTTTATTCAATGTTAACGAAACGAGAATTGCTTACATCAATGATTAAGGGTGATATCTGTTTAGTTTTGTCGGTAAGCGGAGGACCGGGGTTCGAATCCATGTCAGGCTGCAAAACTCCATCCTGACATTGATACAGTACAGAATGAAAGTGTTGATCAAGACTAATTGAATAATACATGTACCGAATGAGAATAGTCAATAAAGTACTCTTGCGTTTTCAGTCTTTCTTGAATGGGTTAATAATTCAAGTACGCAAATAATTCATATCAGTCAAAATAATATGTTGATACCACCAAATTAATGCTAATTTTAAGTTTAGAGTATTTATAATTTCTCGGCCCGTGGATAACGGTCAAAAATTCGTGTAGCATATTTATAAGGAAAACCACGATTAAGTTTGTTTTCTTGATACACATGTCGCGATAATTGTGGACAAACATGACAAGTGGCCGGAGACACTTTGCCATGGAAGGTTCATGAGTTAGAATCCCGGTCCAAGTTCTGTTCTTCTCACCAAGTAACATTTGGCAACTTCCGACTGAATACAATTACTTTTTTCTATACAAATCTAGCTTACAATCGTTTTCATAATACAATAAATTGCGCTGACTATCTTTTTTAAAGGTAGCTCTTGTTTTGCTTTTTTTACGTTAATTATCAAAAGTATTGTAACAACGAACATAAGGTTTTTGTATTCAAACCAGCATAATACACAGGAAACGAACAGCTTGGTACTAGAGAAGAAAATGGATACATTGAATATTTACGAAGAAGACTTGACTTTGATGTGCAGTCACAGTATGAAGTTTGCGTCGAAATATAAATATGGTAAATAGGACAGTTTTAAAATGTTGTAATGGCTCATACTTGTTAAAACATTATATTAAAAAAGAAAATTTTCAGATACTAGCTATATTCGTATGAACTGGCGAATTTTTACGTCGAAAGGCGTCGGTTTTACGACGCTGTGACGCAGTACAATGACATAAGAAGCGCATTAATACTGAAAAAAGGTAAGCCGAAAGGGTATCAATATTGTTGGCTAAGGGCTTGGTTCACTTAGGATCGTTTTTGGCCCATTCCAAAAACCTTATACATGTATACCGATATTATGTTGGAGTGTAATCTTTTTCACGAATGATATCGAAACAATCATACGGTTATCTTTAACAATAAAAAAATATGATAATTAGAAAAGGGGATATAAAAATGAAAAATCCGCACTTTTAACGTCATTTACGTCAGTGCAATTCTCAGAAAGCGGACATTGTTATCTGCGCTGTCAAGAACACAACACGAATACTTCTTTATCAAAAGACAGCAGTTGTTAATATATCTTGTGTAACTCGACATTAGCAACTGCTATAAATTCGAATCAACTTTTTTAGTGTCGGTACATACGCTGTTTTATGAAGTTTCTCTTTTTACTGTTTTGACATTTTGGCGGGAAACCAAGTGAGAGTAATCCCAATTAACATTGTTTCGCAAAGCATTATCAAAATCACAGGTAAAGGTGCGACTGTCCGCAGGTAGAATCATAACTTTTCGACTTTGTATGATAAATTAATGGTAAACATTAGTTTCTATATGCTTAAAATATTTGGTCGGTAAAATACCGGGCAGATCACGGCGCGTAGTCGTACCAGAGTCGTCACATAGTACTGAAAAGAAAATATTTTCCCCCGATTTCGTAAATCTAAAGAAAAAGAATACTTCTTGTAAAGATATAAAAAGTTTGTCTCAGTGCAGCTACCTGCGTAATACACTTAACATCAAGGTTTTTATTTCGGTCATAGTTGTAAGCGCATTTGCAAAAGACACAAGTTGATTGTTTTGAAATTAACTTGTTACCAGTCATGCTTTGTATATTGTTCAGCATAAGGCTTGAAAAAACTAATTATCAAAAGGACACACATTCAATATTCCAGATCAGATACTTTTGCGTTTACCACAGACGTACATGAAAGATAGACCCTAATTCATACCGATTTATTAGATGTTGACCAAATAAATCAAGTCATTTTTTCTTAGAGTAGTACATGTTGTTTTCATATAGGCGAACGATTAGCCAATTCAACAGCGGGACGGCATAGAAACTATGTTGGTGGTATTTTGGCTACACATTTTATCGTCCAAGCTTTTCCTGCCAAAGTGATCGCCTGAATCAATTCTGCGGACGAAATATTTCGCAGTCGTTATCGTTACTTTTACATTATAAGATGAAGAGTCCTGAATTGTCCGTTATTATACATCTCTTCTCGCCTTCATCTTCTGTTAAATGCTCGCTTCTATAACCATTGTACTTCAAAATTGTTTAAATAGATCTATATACAAAATATATGTTCATCACATTCTTATTCGGTTCTTTATTTCTACAACTCAAGAATACACATCTGCACAGTTAAATAATACAAGTGCAAAATAATACCAGTAGAACTTACATCTTTCGAGCCAGTCGCAGTGTCGCAGTGTTAGCGTGTTCACTTCCGGATCCGATGATCCTATCAGTGCCCTAGTGATAGTGTCCTTTCGCAAGACACAATAATTAAACATTACCTCTTTTGCGATGTCATACAGAGTGAGTATTTTAAGTTGTAATAACTTGTGTCGCAACCGAAAATGAATTATTAGGTAAAATCTTCCGAAACAATTGTTTGCTGTAACGAAAACATCTCTATCAATTTTGTGTTTATTTACTACGGTAGAAACGGTTGATTATGGACTGCTTTGTCTACTTGCAAATAGAAAAATCAACTTAATAATCTCCTATTTTTGTCTAAAACCTACGGACCTCCAGATACCAACAATGATATGTGCAGAGTGGCGTACTTGTTTGAAACAGATATCAAGACAAACCCGACAAAAAATAAAAGAAAATACAAACACTTACATTTTAGATTGTATTTGGCAAACTACTGATTCATTGATCGTACTGATTCATTGAATGTATACTTTCATTTCACTATGTAATAGCTATTAAATTAAACAACAGCTATCTTTAAAAAAAATAGTCGGCGCAATTTGTAGTATATGAAAGCGAACTTTAGCTAGATTTTTATAGTAAAAATTAATTTTACTCAGTAGGAAGGCGCCAAATGTTAGATTGTGAGAAAAAAGAACCTTGACCGGAATTCGAACCCATATACCTTTGGTTGTACAGGTTTTTTTACTGATTTCTCTCCGGGCACTTGTCAATTTTATCCCTGATAGTAATTATCGGAATGTGTATCAGGCAAACAAAATTAATAGGATTAAATATGCTCCATTGTACTAGACATGTTGACCGTTATTTACTGGCCGGGAAAGTACAAATACTTCACACCTATAATTTACATTAATTTGGCTGTAACAACATATTATGTATAAATTATTTATGTACTTAGATTATTAATCCATTAAGGAAAGACTAAAAACGCAAGACTATTTTATTGTCTATTCTCATTCGAGTAGATGATGCCTTACAGCGTAATTTTCTCATTTCAAAAACTGTTCAAAACATCAGCATAGCCTAAAAAAAATATCAATGAATGTTTGAAAGTGTCCTATGGCACATGAACAGTCGGCAACGGATAAGCGGTTATATCAGCGGTTTCTGATCACTTCTAACTATTCAATTGCATGGACTAATATAATATAAATCTTTATTAGAGTCTCATCAATGTTCTGGACTGTATTATTAATCATTCTGAGTTAAATTGGTACGTGACTGGGAAATCGCTACAAAGTATGCATGTATGGCATGTTTTCAAATTTTACAATCATCAAACTCTCGCACAATTTTGCAACGCTTTGAAGTCCAGTTAAACAGTGTCAAACGAAGTTTGCAAGAAAGTAACACATCATGCAAGAAGTGGTACTGGTTGATTGGTATTGGAAAGTACTTTTAGAAAATTAATAAACCAATTGCAATTTAATGGCTCGAAGGAAATAATTATGCGGACATCTGTGGGTATGAATTGTTATCAGAAGGTGGTTGTCTTCAAACTACCAATTTATGTACTTATTTACTTCATCAAACCATTTCAACTTCAAGAAAGCAATAAACAAATAATCAAAATGAATTTCTCAACATTTTGGGCTTGAAAGAAAAACAATACAATCAAGTACACAAGCACAAATCACTTCCAACTTTTCACTGCTTTGCTAGATTTTCGTATGAAGATGAAGCTCAAATTTTATTAACTACAATAAACTCCGTATATAACGATACTGGATAAACCACAAATCCAGATATAAGGAACAATTTTTCTCTGCCCAGTTTATTTTCTCTCTTTATTCTATATGAAAATGTAACAAACTCCGGATATTAGGAACATTTTTGAATGGTCCCAAGGAGTTCGTTATAAACGGAATTTACTGTATATGCCGAGTTGGATGTCGTGATGACATCGGTGTGACATATTCGATTTGGCATCTTTATGTGTAAAGCACAAATTCGAGTTTGCATACATCAATAAAACACAATTTGATTTCAGCACAGCAGACATATATCTACAAATGGAATTGCGCGTTAATCGGACTCCACTTAAGATCATTTAATAATTTCTCGTTGGGTGCATTTTCAATTTCTGAAAAACTCTTACCAGAGCGTTTTGACTTCATTTACATTTACGCGTAAATAGTTACGCCTGCAAACGCCCGACTAAACCTGTTTGAACGTAGTTTTTCTACTGACATAATGTAATACAAATTAATTTATTGATACTTACATATACCAGTCGAGAGAGAATATCAATCTCTTAACAGCACATTTTTAATTTTCTTTTAACGATTATTTTAAGTCGAGTTATATGAGAAAACGCATGACACGGCACATGCATAAACAGTGTCGCTAGATGGCGTCTTAACGTCACTTTGTTGCTAGGTAACCGACGTCAAAATGAAATAAAAGTTGTTATTCCGTACCGGCCGTTACTCCAAGTGTCATCCCTCCAAGTTTCAGGCCAATCTGATAAGATATTATTTTGGCCGAGGAACAGCGCGAACTACCTTATGTACACCAAATAATGATAACTGAATCTTTGTCAGTCAGTCACTGCGCTTTTCTATTTAATGACACGACTTCTACTCACGTTTGGGACTGGTTGATGTTCTTTTCCAAATATTTCTGCATGTTCTATACGCAACAGAGAACACAGATCTGTATCATTTATTTGTTCAGTTTTACCCTTTAAAGCTATGTTAACAGTATTTTGACTTCAGTAAAATTATTTCATATATTAGTAATTATGTGTTGTTATATCTGCTATCGGATAGTTCAGGCAATTTATATTAGAGTTAAGCGTTATTCAGTCGTAATTTACGAACATTTAAAAATGTGTTTGGTAAGGTTAGAATACTACGACTCAGAGCTGTCTTATAACAATTTCAGTAACTGAATATGACAATGTTTTAAGACAGCGCACAACCCTAGATTAATTATTGTTTGTTCTCTTTAGTGAAGCCTGATCATTTTCTATGTGTGAAAAGTTCTGTTCTTGTTTAACTGTAAATCAGTGAAGCCTGATCTTTTTCTATGTGTGAAAAGTTCTGTTCTTGTTTAACTGTAAATCAGTGAAGCCTGATCTTTTTCTATGTGTGAAAAGTTCTGTTCTTGTTTAACTGTAAATCAGTGAAGCCTGATCTTTTTTCTATGTCTGAAAAGTTCTGTTCTTGTTTAACTGTAAATCAGTGAAGCCTGATCTTTTTCTATGTGTGAAAAGTTCTGTTCTTGTTTAACTGTAAATCAGTGAAGCCTGATCTTTTTCTATGTCTGAAAAGTTCTGTTCTTGTTTAACTGTAAATCAGGTAATATTCTCGATGATTTAATTTTCGGGAATTTCTTACTTCGCTTATTTAAACATCTCACGAAATATTCATTTCACATACATTTACTATAAGAGAATTATCCTTTTCGAATTTATAACTCGTGAATAAGTTCGTCAGATCACAGATGACGCTTATCACGTGAAAATTACCCAATTTATAGTTACTGTATTCGATAAAAGCGTTTCTATTTCATTGTAGTGTCTGCTATTATAGCTGTAGAATTAACCCTGTCCTGTTACTTTAATTGTAGTTTGTGAAAACACGTTATTATTATTATATTTTTCTACGATTTTCGTTATCTGTGTTTGCTGAGCGTGATGATGTCAGGGGTTCATACCTCATTTACACTGTGGAAGACACTAGTTCCATTACAAGAAAGGGGTGCGTTATCGAAAGAAATTCTCATGTGCACAGGAACAGTCGTTGCTTCAGTCTTAACCAGTTTCTACATAAACTTTGATTATTATACTTAAACATCATGTCGATATATATGCGGAACCTCACAATGATGATAAACGGATGTATATCAAATTACCGTTTT
The DNA here is from genome assembly GCA_022818135.1 of Saxidomus purpurata. Classification (NCBI taxonomy): domain Eukaryota; kingdom Metazoa; phylum Mollusca; class Bivalvia; order Venerida; family Veneridae; genus Saxidomus; species Saxidomus purpurata. The sequence goes on along the minus strand of JAFMSR010000019.1, from coordinate 19,178,843 downwards.
ACCTTGATTTAAACATTCATACGGGAACAAGTTGTGTCTATTCGTGCAGAACTTCGAACTATATGTTTCTAGTTTTAATTTGATAGGATGTGTGAATTGTATACATCAACACTGTATACTTTAAGATATATTATTGTCCAAAGCGAACTTTCACAATTTTAAGAAAAACATTTGTCTCTTGATATACTTCTCTTACAAGCAATAATGATGATGATTATGATGATTATGATGATTATTATGTTCCTATATAATTAATGTATGTACATTGTATGAATGTAAACACCGAAAATTAGTGTAGCAAAAGAATCGTGGTAAAGTTTATTTTAAACAATATCTATTCTCGAAAATACATAGTATATATGCATACATAGTTCAAAGGTGTAACCATATAACTGGAGTCTGAAAATAAGCTTTCAAAGAAAACTTATATTAATTCATTTTCCTACTTTGGTAAAGTTTGAAAGTTTTTGTTACAATTTATATTGAGTTAATATTTGTTCTTTGTAAATGACAGCATAATACAGAGAAGTGAATTTGATTTTCCCTTTAGATTATTGCATTTGTCTATCTTTAAAAATCGTAGTAAAGACATGTAGATCTATGTGATTTCTTACAGTTATTCGTACCCAAGTACGAATCGACTTCGCCGAAATGCGGACATTTTCGTACCATTTTCGAACCACGCATTTACATAAAATACAACAATTACAACGTGTTTAAAGCATAAAAATATGTTGTCATATTTCAAAAAGACATCTACAAGTGCCTCTGTAGTATAATTTGCTGATAAGTTTCAGTTTTATACCTTTATTTTAGACTAGTTTTTCGGAAAATCCTTAGAGACACTAAATGACAACTAGTCAGGCCGAGCACGTTTGATGATAGAGGCGTTGGCAAGTTACAAAAAAATCGTTGTTTTTTATGTTGAATTCCGAGTTTTGTAATTTAAAATTCAAGAGTACCTAGTGGTTCGATAACGTATTACGATATTCCGATAGTTTATGATCACAAACACAACATCGGATATAAGAAACATTATTCGGCCTGACTAGGTGTCTTTTAGTGTCTCCGGTCTGACTTAAGAAAACGTTTCTGATTAAAACCGCGTAGGAAACTTGTTCTATATACAGAACAGAACTCGTTGATTTTTAGTAATTTTTAATGTTTTACATTTATTCATCAATATATCATAATGAAAACAGAATACAAGGTAATGCATTACAATTCTTTGTATTTCATTGAATAAATAAAACTACTTTTCGGTCGTATTCAACAAAAAATTGTGTTAAGAGTTCGGCCGTAAGGATCGACTTTGGATACGATTGAATAAATCCAATCTATCCAAAAAATGTTATACATTCTAATTGTCATTTCATTGGCGGTTCAAAAGTTACCAACTTCCGGTCAAAAGCGAGCTTAATACGGCTACACTGAAAAATGCTGTAGGTATATGAAGCATAAAAAGGTCATTGCGTAAATTATTTAGGAAAAAACAATATTGTGCATACTGTGCTTACTTTGATGCAAGAGTTATATTTGTTAAAGGGACATACCCTACAACGTCAAGCCATGTCAAGCTAAATAACCTCCAAAACATAAATAACAGAATATTTGGAAGTACATGTATATTATTTAACCTAAAAGTTTCAGCTATGCATTCCCAGTCATTATCGATAAAATCAGCGGTTTAAAATATACTGCAGTACCGTAAACCATTCAATAATCTATGTAGAGTTGTTGTCGTACAATTAATGGGTGGATGCAATTTATTACAGAAAGCCTCTATATTGATTGATTGAGGTAAAATGAGGCATTTTTCGCCATAGCTTCTTCTTTGAAATTGTATGAACTTATCATTTTACGTTCAATGAACACATTATCTATGTTTCAAGAATATAATCTGCTAAATGTAGGGAGTGCCCCTTTAATGAATATTTATTCCGTTTAGAAAGAAATAGTGAGCTGAACTATGTGCAAAGGGACAAAATACGTGCACATTTATTAAATGCGATTCATAATCCGCATCTGTCTGAACCGGATGTTAAATCATGTTATGTATGAAGCACGAGTATAATCCTTATGCAAGAAGAGACGTTTCATCGTAAGCCAAGTCAATGTGGCCATTTTGAAGGGTAATATAAATGGTCCACTGACAAAAATTTTTCATTTGTTTATGTCAAGCAATGGAAACGTTTGCAAGGTATGTGTACAACATCAATATTTACTTACAAATGCATGGTAAAATACAAGTAGTACCGTATCTTAAATTTTAAAGATAATTACTTAGCTACATGTACTTTAAAGAGCGTTAGGACATATTTACGTATATAATTTATAGACTCGATGTTGGTTGGCATTTGATAATTAATATACATTATTTTATGTAGGAATTACATGTACTGCACTATTGGTTAAACCTGTCTGGTAAGTTAACATATTAAAATTCTTATGTCTGAAATAAGCATTGCCTTATTAGTAGAGGTAAATAAACAAGAGGGCCAAGATGGCCCTATATCGCTCACCTTTTAAAGTTTTTCCTATTTAAGCCTATGTAAAACTAACTGACCCCCGGGCAAGGTTTATTTTGACCCAAGGGTCATAATTTGAACAATCGTGGTAGAGGTCCACTAGACAATGCTACAAGCAAAATATCTAAGCTCTAGGCCTTGTGGTTTCATAGAGGAATATGTTTAAAGTTTTTCCTATATTCGCCTATGTAAAACTAGGTGACCCCCTGTGCGTGGTCAATTTTGATCCGGGGGTCATGATTTGAAGAATCTTGGAAGAGATTCACTAGACAATGCTACATGCCAAATATCTAAGCTCTAGGCCTCATGGTTTCAGAGAAGAATATTTTTAAAGTTTTTTCCTATATTAGCCTATGTATAACTAAGTGAGCTCCCGTGTATGGTCAATTTTGATGCGGGGGTCATAATTTGAACAATCTTGGTAGAGACCTACTAGCCAATGCTACATGCCAAATATCTAAGCTCTAGGCCTTGTGGTTTCAGAGAAGAAGAATTTTAAAGGTTTTCCTATTTGTTGCCATAGCAACCACAGTTCTGCACGGAATGAAATTCTTTAAAGAATTTTGGTAGAGCTTTATGCAAGGAACATCCCTGCATAGTTTCATCAACATTGGCCTAGTGGTCTCAGAGGAGACGTCATTTGAATCAAAATGTTGACGGACGACGGACGACGAACGACGGACGACGGACAATCATCCATCAGAATAGCTCACCCTGGCGAAGCCAGGTTAGCTAAAAACACTTATGTGAATAGTGTTTCTTTACTTATATATTAGACATTAGAAATGTTTCCATTTTTACCTTCTGTAACATGTACAAATGTATTGATAAGGTTGTTTTTAAAGAAATATCTCATAACTCCCCTTAAGTTACTCGCCGCGGATAACAAATAAAATCATCACAGAGCGTCAATGAACTACAAAAATGTATGTGGTGGCTTAGCAAACTGCTTTGATTTATACACCGGAAGTATGTCCGTTCTGGAGTGAATAACAATGAAACATTTAGAAGCAGTCCATTTGATTTAAGGGTGTAAGTTCTTCGTGTTAAAAAGAAGTAGACACAAGCTTTTCTTCTGACATTAAGGCAAACTTTTAAAACAAATCCGGTCACATGAGGGTAAAGAAAAAGTTATTTTCAAATTTGGAGCTTTCGCTGACAATTATATAAACTAAGATTCATACAGCGGGTCAAACGGGAACATTACTTAGGCTAAAATAAATTAACAACGCATGAAGTATGTAAACACACTGTAAAAAAACTCCTTTTGTCTGCGTTAATACAAACTGTATGTTTATTTATACATACTGGCTCACTTCACTTTTGTTTTTACCCTTAGTAATTCATGTACTAGCATAACAGCAACGTGATTTCTTTATTGCTTTTCAATTTTGTTATTGTCTTTTTCTACAGAGAACATTTAATAACATGTCTGGTAAAGCTCCTAAAAAGCTATTTTTGGTGTAAAAGCAGGGGAGAGAACTATTGTATTAGTTTCTAGTTTTGAATCAGTTTTTGTCAATGTTTCAGAGCTTTCTTAGCCCGAACCCGACATGTTTCAAGCTTTCCTTCTCTTTTGACCAGTGCAAACTTTGATCAATATGCCCAGTCTGATTATGATTTGATCAGTGTTCAAACAAAAATTTTACAGCAAACTTTTAAGAACGAGTCATAGAATTCAATGTTTTACTATTGTTTTCCGATGACTCAAAATTAATCAGAAAGTCTTCAATGGTGCCTATCAGATTACCTCACCCCGCGCTGCTATAATCGGAAAATGTGCTGCAAATTTGCGTATTTGGTTTTCACTAGTTCATTCAAAACATGCCCCGGGGTCAATACTGACCCTGTCCGTAGGTCACTTGCAAAACTACAGGGTCTAAAGCTTAGATAATTGTCAAATAGACCTCAACCAAGTTTGTTCAAATCTTGGCCCTGTGGTTGATGTTAGCCCCTTCCGGGGGCACTTGCTTTACATAGACTTATAAAGCCAGAACAAACCCTTCATAGATCTTTTCTTCAAAACTAAAAGGTATAGGGCTCAGTTATTTGGTATGTATGGTTGTCTAGTAGACCGCTACCAAATTGCTGCAAATCATGCCCCAGTGGGCAAAACTGACCTAACACTTGTGTCCCTAGTCTGTATAAAGATGTTTAGAAAAAAAAGAGAAAACAAATGTTTCCAGTGAGTTTTTATGGCAACCAGCGACTTACTGAGAAACCATTGACATCCTTAGAAATCAGTGACTACCTAAAAACCCACAAACTTGGACTAGTGACTAGAGACCTTTTCTTCCATAGCAGAGAAATAAGTCCTAAGCAACCAATGGGTTCTCCTACCGACCGGTAACTTACTTAGCAACCATGTACTTCCCTGATAACTTCCTTAGGAACCATTGACTGCCTTAGCAACCATTTAGTCCCTTAGCATAAAGTGGGTGTCCTATCCTAGGAAGAAGTGACTCCCTTAGCAGCCATAAACTCCGTTAGCAATAACTTAGTCCCCTAGCAATCAGTGAGTTCCCCTTGATAACAGTGACTTCCTGAGCAAACTTTAGCATGCTCTTGCCACAGTGATTTCCTTAGAAACCATTGACGTCCTTAGCAATACGCAAAAGATGACTTCTTTGTTCATCACTGACTTGCCTAATGATCAATGATGTCTTTAGCAACCACTAACTGCCCCTGGCAGTTGGTGACTTCCTTAGCAACTACTCTATCCCTTTAGCAACAACCGTCCTTCTTAGGTAAGTGCAATTGTGCGCAGGTGAGCGATATAGTGATACATCAGAATGAACCTCTTGTTATTGAAATATAATACATTTTGAAATTGTTGGTATTCATTGAAACACATCGTTTTTAAAAGGATCACTAGGTCACCTGAGATTTTTTTTAAAGGTAAATGCAGTTTTTGTTTTTGTCAGTGTACATATAAATGGTACACTATGTATGTATTTTCGCTGTCAAATGCAAACGCTTAATGACATAGTATAATGTATATCAAGTTCCATTAAAGGCAGTCTTATGCAAATGTTGGTGTCACATAAATATATGTACATTGTAAAGTGCAATGACACAGCTAAGATGTCGTAATATTTAAACAAATGGTACATATGTCCAGCTCAGCAATATTAAAAGTAGAGTATGTAGTACTATGTATTTAAAATATAACGATGGGGTTTCAAATGCATAGGAAATTAAATGCTTACAAACTGCTGTTGTGACATTGTAAAACAAAACTGCGCATGTCCGGGTCATTTTATAAGGATAAAGCTGCGTGTTGCTGTGATTCATTTTTCATCACTGGTCATTTATTGTACATTTAAATTTCTTAAGTGAAAGAAAATGAATCTGTTGGCGTTGATATTCTAGATGAAAACTTGGGTTATACCGAAAACGTGCAGGAAATCGATGAGACACCATAGTACTAAGTTATGACAGCAGAAAGTTAAACAAAACTAGTTAGGTACATGCAACTTATAATATGACATGCATTTCTCCGGTTTCATATCCAAAATATAGATTTATATGAATCATTCAAACTAGCATATTACAGCGACATGCATGCAACGACTGGCAATAAATTAAGGGTAAAACGTTTTTGTAAAACATTTTGTATGAATAAACTCTCAAATGTTTTAACCTTTAAGCAATTTGTTTAGCACGAACGGACACCCGAAACGGTAAAACGTACGTCTTCTTGCAACAACCATTCGCAAGTTTAAACGTATTGTGGCAAAATGGCAATGCCTTTATCTATAGTTACAAGTAGTCACTGATCTTAAGATTTCTATGGATATGCACACCAAAGTCTCCCTGAACATTTTGATAATAGACCGGAGAAAAAATGTATACAAAGCTGATTTCTATCATAAAGTCAGTCAGTCCTTAATGAGGTATTATAAAGAAGACAAATATCTCCTTTTTCGAAATTAATTCACGTTGAAATACCTAGCGCGTGTGTGCTTATTTTATCCTTCATAGCAGTTCTAGTGATCGAAATAGTATTAAATAAGTACATGGCATATCATCCTTTATGCAAATTACAACTTTGTGTGTTTCATTAGACTAAGTTGTAAACCGCCAAGTACTCCATTTTCATTATGCCGCGTAAAGTAAACAGAAAAGGGACACTATATACTTAAAGTTGTTTATGTTTTGATAAACAAATCAAGAAACATAATAAATGTTGTTTTTGCAAAGCTGAAGGCGTGTAACTCGTTGTTGTTTTATAAAAATATTCTCTTATCGAAAGAAAATTACCGTAACCTTTCTTACCATGACTAAATGTCAAAATAATTCTCCTTTCCATTTAAAATAAGTGCGTGTTTCAAAACTCTTTAATCTTACTGAAGAAACACATTTTATTTTGTCTTGAATTACAATTTACATTACTTTACATTTTTAAACAGTAAGCGCATGCATAAATATAATGGTAATTTATTTATTTCTACGGCAATGTCAATGTATTATCGGTGAATTTAGCACTCTAGTAAAGTGATTTAGATGAAATGATACATAACTTAAAGCACTGTACTGTATGTCTATGCTGATATGACTGGCATGGTTCAGTTGTATGAAATGACATAGTTTCTTGATTCATAATGACTTTTAAAGTGCAACAATGTAAAAATAGCAATGTCATACCTTTTTTCCGTTCCTTGTAAATATATATTTACAGGCAAAAAACTGATAAAACACACCAACTCTATCTCCCACACTGCACTTTGGTCCAAACTTTTTCCCAGTGCGGCTCTCCTTGTATAACCTTAAAAACGAAATTTTCAGAAATCGCAGTCGAACTTTATGAAACTCATTATCTTAGACTACATTTTAAGACAATTATTCCTCTACAACAAGTACATTTCTGATCACTCTGATTAAATGTTATTGCTTATATCATACGTGTAACTTCCATTTAAAGCTGCTCGCTCTCAGATTTTGGTAACAAAATAAAGTTCTTCAAACTGGATGTAAATCTTGTATTTTAGAACATATAGTCATATAAAAAGGCTCCAGTATAAATTCATGTCACGTATATCTCTAAAGTAAAAAAAATACGCTACCAAATTCAAAAGCGTTGCAAACGCTTTTGAAATTTCAATATAAACATACAGTGTAGCGGTGCCGTGAAACCGACCTTTTCAATCGATTTCTGCGAAATTTCTACCAGGATTTTTGCTTATTTTTTTTACTAGCCTTTACTTTTATATTAATGAATAGAAATGTCAATATTTTTGAAAAATATTTTTTTTCAACGGTAACTGAGAGCGAGCAGCTTTAAATAAGAAATGATATAACTACTAAAATTATAACTAGTCTGTCTGAAGTCCAAATAAAAAGCTAGCTATAGTTTTAGGTACTTAACTGATCATATTCTTAATAGCCGACCTATGACCTTTTATTACAAACTACAAGTAAAGTTCCTTTAATAAAACCACTATTTGGACTGGCATATCTTAATATCGAAATTGTCTTTTTACCGAGACCTTTTTAATATCCAAGAGGACATTGGTTCAGAAATGTTTGGTCTTCATAGCGTGGGCGGTCTTAATATCGGTTGATTTTAATAGCGAAACTTTACTGTTTTATGTAAGAATTTTAGAAGACAAGGAAACGAGTCAGTCTGACATTGTCAGAGATTCTCACTGAAAACCGTTATTCAAAACGTTCATCATAAAATGACAACTGACATCATGTGGAACCTATTGGATATATTCATTATATACTGCTCTATCTGCTGCAGTTAAAATCTCGTCAAAAGAAAAAACAAAATACTAAGTAAGCTGACGACTGTTAAAACAGATATATTTTCATAGTAACTTTGCAACTATTTGAAATGCATTTTCATAATTTTGTTTGCAGGACATTTAGTATAGTATATAAACGGTCAAAATGTTACAGGTAAACAAATCAAACATGCAATACCGTTTCTCTGACTGTAGACTATTCAATTTAGAGTATAACATGTATTTAAAACAATCGGCTGCTTTTTAAATATACTAATTTTATAAACAAGTAACATTACTGCGTACTTCTAACAAAATTCGCATTTTCACAGGTTAGAACATGTAGTTACATGTATGAGGAACTAGAATTCATACCCACAAGCTACGCAAATAAGAGTGTCTAACTATTACAAAATACGCCTGTTTCCCTTTATTCATAAAGTGGAAATACTGGAAAGTAAAACACTTCATCAACCAAATAAAAGCATAGACAGAGAAAATCAATAAATTTGTGACTGATCTTAGGCAATATGTATCTGTTAACATTATAACGAGGTCTGGGTAAGACTGAGTATATGATTTCCGGCTCAGAGAACGGACAGTACATAGTCTGTTTATTCAAAGGCTGTACCCCCATGGTGCATTCGGTGGGTTTATTGATTATAGACCTTGGCCAAGAGGGTATCTCCTTGAACATGTTATATTGGTTTGTTGAATATAAACTGTTTTCAAGAAGAGAAGATATACATGTAGCTTACAATCCTTTGAAACGACTGACAGATAAAGGGTAGGTATTTTTAGAGCTGGCTGTTAATGAAACGTGGTAGAGATGCATTGTATATAAAAATATTGACTATGTTTAATAATGATCCGATAGAACTTATTCAAGCCTGAGAGGTCAGAGTTAAATGTTTTTTCACGAATTTTTCTTTTTGCAATTCACAAGCAGTAACTTGTTAGTGCCTTGGTCAACCTGGCTGATAATTAAACTTTGCCCAAAAAGTATGTCCATGAACCTTTTGACTAGGTTTGGTGTTGACCTCATAAAAAGCTACAACAATTAGAAATGGAAGAGAACTGGCATTGCTGAGGCAGTGGCTACGGAATGGCTAGGGCAATATGTCTTATTATCGTACTTGGCTAAAATGTTATGCAAAACGCTGACAGACAAGGTTAGAATAAATATAATAAATACAATTTAAATAAGGGTACCAAAGGTGTACATTTTAATAGTATTACTCTACAATGCCATGATTATAAAACTTGACCGCATTATTTTGCTTACAAAGATTTTGACCAGGCTTGACCTTGACCAGATATGAAATACAAGAATTTGAGAATATAAAGCGATATCTTTGCAAAATGTTGAAAATTCCAAGGCTATCACTGTGGATAGCCTAATGCAATCTAGTTTACTATCAAGTTGGCCTAGATATTATCCTTATATGCATTTGACCGAGTTTGTTGTTTCCCAAATAAACTATGTTTTAGCTAGAGTTGACATCAACTTGCTGTAAAATCCGGCAATTTAAAGGAAATAACTTTGTTGTACCTAGAACTATCTCATTGGTTATCTGATTATCTGACAGAGATTTTATGTTCATTAAGATCTAGTTTTGTAATTTTATAAAACCTATTCGAGAGTTAGAGAGTGGAGAAGAAACGCAATCACTACCCACTCGAAGCCGGTATATTATATAGTAGATGTAGCCATAATGCTTTTTAAATGATCGCAGTGTTGATAAAACACGCATTTTCTCTTAAATTATTTTCATTCTTATACATTTTGCACATTAAGTATGTGTACGTGATCAGTGACAGCCGCGTGACAAAAATAAGACGTCTGATTAAAATAAGCAAACAGATGTCTTTAGAGAACATGAAAAGAGAATAATTTTTCAAGTAGACGTTTGTCACGAAATATAATTAATTGCCATGAAGTAAAGTGTAAATGATTAAATTAAGATATTTCTGTTAGAAATGTATGTTGTCTTATGCAGTGAGAGTGGATGAACCTGTGCAAATTGAACACTCTAACGTGCATTTTTGGTGAAACAATTACGAACCAGCACGTTAGGAAGTTAAAACATGTGTTTTTCATGAATGATATGATAATAACTACCAACACGTAAGAAGGCTTGAATGTTGAATTTAGATCCCTTCTTATAGTATACATAGTCTGTACAAAGAACGTGGATATGTATCACTGTGCATCGAAGATAGTATGACACAGAAGTACAATATCATTCCGATTCAATTGAGGATTACAAAATATTGTTGAACCAGTGTTAGTGGTTACTTCCATTAAGATCCCACATACCTAAAACAGCTACTAGCATCTATCCTAAATGGTCTGTATACATATCTATTTAACCTCTATTAAGCAAACACCTATTTTAATTGGTCACTTTTTCTACATATCTTGGCTGGTTGCTTAAAGCAGGTTTGAATTTATACCTATACATATATGGCTTTGACATCTAGTTTATTTTGTTGTTCATTGTCATTTTATGTGTGACTTAATTTGACACAAACTTTCGTTTTCTAAACGTTCAAACTATTTTGTCAGTAATTTCAAATAATGCAAATCGTTTTCGACTAATATAAGAATGACAAAAAGTATCCGGGGACTACTACTGAGTGCGTTTCAAGTTTTATATACAATGAAAAATACAGATCATTGATATACGTAATCCTAAACCCTATTCACATTCTACTGGCTAAACAAATATAGCAATTAGAACAAAATGTGCGATCAATCGCTTACAATACTACCGTAGCTTTGTTTTAAATGTTGTAGCATGGCAGAATTTACTCCTAGAACTTTATTGCAAACACAAGCTCAGAAAAGCATCTAATTACATACATGTTCAATTAGCAGGTATATGCTAACTTTAGCATGAACGCTAGGAACAATAAACATCGACATATTAAATGACAACTGTAAAGAAATAAAGAAAACATTTTATCCTACATGTACTTCACGAAGACTTTTTCAAGGAGTTCATTTCTATCGCACATCTTTACGAAGATCGCTGTCAGTTACCGTTGAAAAAAAAAAATTATTCATTAAGGCCAGAGTTTTTTTTATTTTTCGTTTTACGGGAGCGCCGTACCTAAATATTGCAAAACCCAAATAAGAAAAAGATTCGAATTCTTAACTTTATTTTTATTTTTTCCGCCGCCCGTTGCTTCTATCTCCGAAAGAAAATAAAATTTAGTGTTATTTAACCTAACGCTAATTTCACAACAGCGTTTCTCCGAGTATTTTGGAGTGACTTCGCGTGAAGTATTTATTAATTAAAATATTGGTAAAACACACATGTAAAAGCAACCTGTTGATTTTAGATCCATTGAATCACAAAGATCGAATCAGACATTTCCGTCGACGTTTTTCGTTGAGAATCGCCGCTACTGTATACTATCACAGCGTTATGTTGTTTTTTTTATTGTTTCAAAAAGTATTGAGTTATTTCTTTTTCAGAACCTAAAATATTGATCACCTTTATGTTGATTTAAAATATTTATTTCCGTTAAAAATCCGCTGTCCCTTAGCATTGTCACTCGCGATAGGTGTGAAGAATATGGCCTGTCGTACTAATCCAGTCAATTATGAAATTGTTGGCAAATCCAAGCTGTGTGACACCGCTGACTGAGTTGTGAATGCAAAAAGTATTTATCAATTAACATTTCCAATTGTTCTGTATTTAAAATCGCGGCGTTCCAGCGTGTCCGTTTTTTTGTCATTAATTGTTTCATCAACTGTCAAAGCCAACGCTTTTCCAGTTACAATTTTCTGCTATTTATTTTAATGAATAACTTTTGCCGAAATATTTATTTTTACTGCAACCTCTTTTATTCATAAAGATAAAGCCGCAGGTGTCACGAGATCAAAGAACAAACGCCGACGCACATTGTACATGTGAGTTTGTTTGATCTTAGTGAAGCACGTGGCATCAAACAGATCGAGATATTTGACAGTTTGCGACATGAAAAAGCAATTTTTGACAATAGTCTGATAATTTTGGATTATAGAAATAATAGTTTGGAATAGATAATGTTATGAGTAAGTTTTATTTTTGTTGATAAAATATATTGAACACGCTATACAAATGTACGTCGGTCGGCAAATATTTTTGAATGCTACATACATACAACTCAAAAACATTTCACGTGTAGACACATTTCTATCGGCTATAATAAATTTGATTTTTATGTCCCGTAAACCCGTTCATTTACCTGTAAAATCACGCGAAGTGATGCGATTTTACTCCCGCGAAGTGACGCGATATTTCTCCGTACGCGAAGTCACTTCATGCACTCCCAAGCTCACTCGAAGTCACGTTATTTGTCTCCGAGTTACTCCCGCGAAGTGTGGAGTTCGCGTTTTTTGCATAATCCTCCAGGCCTATACTGTACATCTGTAACAACTTGCGTCTGAAAAAAAACCCGACCTACCTACCCTATTTCTTTGACCAATGTTACCTGAACCACACATATTTTTTTTAGCCTTTACACTTTTTGGTCGAAAATAATATGTCTAAAGTAACCAAGAGAAAAACAAGAGCTGTCCCTCACAAGTGACGAATGCCCCCGAAAGAGGTGTCTCACAGTCTTTGTCCTCTCCATGTGCTCAATAATTGTGGTATGTAATTTTAAAATCCATGCGACACATCGGCTTGATGTGCTAGACATTTGTGCCAAGTTACTTTAAAATCCTTCAATGCATGACAAAGTTACAGTCCGGACACGAATGTGTGCATATATACAGGATTCCATTACCTTCAAACTCTAAGTGTGACCTTGACCTTTGAGGTAGGGACGTGGGTCTTGCACGCGACACGTCGTCTTGATGTGCTAGACATTTGTGCCAAGTTATTTTAAGATCCTTCAATGCATGACAGAGTTACAGTCTGGACACGAATTTGTAAGTGGGGACGCACAGACGGACGGACAGACAGACGGACTGTGCGATTTTTATCACAGGTGAGTGTAGCGTACCAGGGACCCAAACAGTGAATGTTAGATAAAAATAGCCTAATGACTATATATCAATAAGAAGGTAAACAACACAGTTCGCACATAGACCCAGTTTCAGCTTCAATTACTTCATACAGAATAGTGCATATTTATCAAACCTATTGCATATATACCTAACGTAATTATATTTTCCGTAAACGTTTACTTCAAGGTCCAAATGCAAACCGTTTTGTAACAGCGACTGATAGTTTCCGAAATTTTTACCATTTTTCGCCAACTCGAATAAATCTCACACATTTCGGGTACGTCTATTTTCCAGTGTGCAACCGTCACTGTGGACATACACAAGAACGGCACAACACTGCTACTAGAGCTCAGTATTCCATAGACATGTATTAGTGATGTGTAACCTAGACTTGGTAAGACCTGGCCGATCGATACAGTATGGAAACTGGTTTTTCCCATTATAATGAAGGCTGCATGTATATGTTTACAAAATATATCAACGAAATAAAATGAATACTGTATTAACGGATCGTATTAAAATTGGAAAGCTTCTGGAAATATTTATCAAATCAATTTCTACGAGCGTCGGTTGTGTAATTTTTGGATGACACAAGGCGAGATTGTTTAAAAGCTTGTTAAAAGGGAAGTATTCAGTGTTAGAAATGTGTGACATTTATTCGGGTTGACGAAAAATGTAAAAAAAAATCGGAAATTATCAGTCGCTATTTCAAAACGGTTTGCTTTTGGGCCTTGAAGTAAACTTTTACGGAAATGATAAACACTTATGCTATATATGCAATGGGTTTTAATAAATATGCATTATTCTAGATGAAGTATTAAGGCTGAAAGTGGGTCGATGTGTAAACGGTGTTGTTTACCTTCTTATTGATATAGGGTTAGTAAGTAGGCTATTTTGAACTAAAAATCACTGTATGGGTCCCTGGTACGCTACACTCACCTGTGATTTTTAAATGCTACCCTTTGGGGCATAAAATCTTTAGACCCAACCGGGAATCGAAACCCAGTATCTTTGGCATGAAAGGTGCACACACAGTCATGTCGCTAAAGAGGTATCCCAACAGCGAGGCTGTTTGAAGTGGCCTATATCACTACACTCTTCCCCTCTTTATGTTATGGCGCCGGACATCAACTGTGCAGCCTTGCAGTTTCTAGCCCATTATTGCTCCCCTGGTGGCCTATTCCCAGTCACCGAGTTATCAGAACTTATCCTCGTCGCCACTGAAGTAACCGAGAGGAGAACAACCTTTAGGCCAAACCGAGAATTGAACCCAGTACCTTTGGCATGACAAGCTCACACTCAACCATGTCACTAATAATCATCTTGTGAAAATGACAGCTTGTTTTGCCTTTATAATACAGAACTATTATACAACAGGCAGTATGGAGTACAAAACAAGTGTGCACAACTTCAAAAAGGTTTCCAAAAAAAAAAAGGAAAAAAAGTATGGAAAATCCATCTTATTTTTATTCTTTTTTCTCGACGCTCATTTTTCGACATCTTTTTCTTATTTTTATTCCCTCCTCCTGGCGCTTATTTTTGAAAAAAATCCCGTAAAACGAAAAATAAAAAAAACTCTGGCCTAATATAAAAGTAAAGGCTAGTAAAAAAAATAACCAAAAATCTAGGTAGGAATTTCGCAGAAATCGATTGAAAAGGTCGGTTTCACGGCACCGCTACACTATATGTTTATATTGAAATTAAATATTAAATATGTGCTGTTTTCCGACTGGAAATGCAGCAGTATTTTCTAAATGTGTTGATTACATATACATGAAGCTTATGTATCCACCCATTGAAAACAAAGGGCTGAGTGCGTTGTTTGCAAATTTTGGTCTACAGTGTCAGTGAATCTAAAGTTGTATATTTTTTACAATAAACATTCAATTATGCAATAAAGGCATATGGTAAAATTGTCCATTGAAACGTTTTCATTTTAACTGACGTTATACGTGATGTCATGAAAAGATCATATTCTCTAAAACCTCCAAAACCTGTAAAATTTGATTATAAAATAATTGTTACAATTTATATACAGACTTTTAACATACGGCAACCACAACCACACTACAGTTATGAGTTACATATTAAATCATCTTTCTACTGCTCCAGTTCTTTTTCTGAAGTAGTACAATATATGTTAAACCGATGGTGGCCATTCTCAGTACTGTTCTGTGTTACCACTGGCAAATGACAGTGTTGCACCTAAAGGGAATAATACGCTTTTACATACGTCAACTACAATAACAACCACACGACAGGTGTGAGTTACATTTTTAATTATATTTCTATTGCTCTACTTCTTTTTCTTGAGTAGTACAAACTTTGTAAAACAGATGGTAGTGTCATATTATAATCGATTTCCTTATCCTAATGGCACTTTATTTTAGGCAAATTATTGTCTTGGTATTTGTTTTACCTTATTTTCAACATAAAAAATGTCAACATTGTCGGAATGATTTCCAAAGTTCTTATAAGTGAGCTTGCTTTCTTAGACCATCTGCCGGTATAGAGAGGAGATACCATTTTGCAGAAAACGCTTTTCATTGATGTTTAGCCAGACAGTGTTGTTTGTAATAGATGTCGACAAACTTATTCTACCGATTCAACCTTTGAAAAAGAAATGACCGATAAGAGAACATGGGAAAATGATGAAAAAAGTAACCGCACTTATAGGTAACTCAGCACAGAACTACAATAGTTATTCTTCTTCCAAACACGAACATATTTCTTTAGAAATACCAGAGTCGGGTAATAGTTACAGTCATTGCTTGTTTTGTCGAAAATTTACTGTAAAGTAAATGTGTTATTTTTTTACATATGCAAAAGGCGTTTTCAACGCCGGATGACGGTCTTGCTGATCTAGAGTTAAAGTTAGGATCTACTATGCTTACACAAAATAACTTTTAAAAAACTAATACAGTCTAAAAAGTTAAATGGCAAAAGACTGAATGCATTGGTATAACCGACTTTCCATTCGCACAAATTACTAGCTGATCACCATTACTACTGGTCCATATGCTATCGAATATATGTTAATATTAGCAATAAGTGTCTACTCAATTAAGATGTGACACTAATTATCCCCAACTTCAAGGCAAGCGTCGGAATCAATTTTGTTTAAATACATACATCAAAACGACGACAAATTATTGATAAGCAATAATATTATAATTCTTGCGACAAACAACGATATCTGTAATAAAAAGTTTAGAATAAAAGAACAAAGTCATGAAAATGTTACAACTTTTAATTATATACAATAATTATTTTTTTAAACATACTCGAAAGATAGTAAACTGCAGTAACTCATGCAAAAATCCTATAAAATTATATCTTATAAACCTGTTATAGAATTACATGTACATTTTGTACATTGTGCAAAAGGCATTGATTTTTAAAGGAAAAATTAATCCTTTACGCCGCGTCACGCGGCATGGTACTTGTCGCATATCGCAAATGACACGCGGCATATAGATGCCGCATATACAATCATATGCCGCGTGATGCGACATGGTTTTATTGCTCCCGCGTTGTAAAACCTCCCGCGCTATAGCGCGGCAAAAACGGGATCCGCCTGTGCTGTACTGTACATGTATATATGTGATGTGTGTCGTGGAAGCCGCTAACCTATCTGTTTCACAATGTATGTGTTAAGCACAAAAATTGTGTTGTGAAATGGAATATTGTGGTGTCTGACATTGAAGCCTATAAAACTTGAATAATATTTGTTTTATAAATCTCATATCATATAAATCATTATTTACTATTCAATTTATTTTAGGTCATACGAAGAGAAAAACAAAATACATTTTCTACTGTATGATATGCTACATGTAGAACTACGTGTGCCACGATTGATGTAAAGAAATGATTTATCCTGTGATTTGAAATTGTTATTAGCAACTTGATCAAGCCTGCTGTATTTCCAGGCGTATGCCATAAACAAATTGAATATTGAATGGGGCTCTCCCTTCATCTCCCAAATATATACAGTTGACTCTCGTTATCTTGAATTTCAATGGACCGCTCTTTTTACTTCGAGATAAACGAAATTCGTGGTAAGACGAGGTACTTTTTGTGATTTTATGTACGTAAATGGACGAACACGGCACACAATTGCCTGTTTTCACGGCAGACAATTCTTTATTGCAAATGATAACATTTGATTTTCTCGACATGATAAATTGTTGTTAATATTTCAGTTTTCAGATACTGAGAGTCAACTGTCAATGAGCATGAAATGATAAATAAATGCCATTTTAAAGAACACATACATGACAAAATTCTCGTACTAGCACTTATCATCAACACAAATGCCTTTGGTAATCAATGCTATCCACAGATTAATTGTACATCAACAACTTAACATGTGTTAATGAAATCTTTCACGGTACTGAAACATATTTAAAACTTTCATTTTAAGGATAATGACGGGAATGTATAGTTTAAACCTTTGAGTTAAGTATAATACATAGTATAATGTCCAACCCCCCGAACGACACCTTGATCAACAATCGCCTTAATAAAGATACACATTTTCCTTACCGTTGAGTCAATTTACATGTAAGTTTTAGGGAGCGGATCTTTGATAATTACGCATGCGGGAATCTATAAATATAAGTACCTAGTTCCCGTCGTTTACAAGCATCTGGTATTGCGTTATTGGTAAAGGAATCAAGGGTATTGCTGATAGTTGTATTGCGAAATTTGCAAAATAAGATGAGCGCAGATCTGTTAGGTTATAGTTAGATTTTATGCATTGAGCCGTGACTACACTTTTATACAATGTATCTATTTATTCTATACTAGGTCATTGCTCACAGGTCGAAATCCTACTTCAGTAGTTCGTTTGGTGTTGTTTTATCGTTATATGTTAGGATTATTTTAGATCTAAATGAATGAACATTCACAAATAATTGAGCCCACTTTTAATTATTAAAAATGACATATGACCCGAAATGAATTACTGCAACAGGAAATGTCTTGCGACCTTGACGTTAACAAATAGAACGCGATGAAATGACGATGTTCAGCGTGTTTTACAATATTATGTATCTGACTTACACTCGAGACAACTATTGAATCATACTTCGGACAGATACCACTATCTGTGGTACAAGTATGTATTTCAAGTAATTCTGAAAATCCAAAAAGCACTCAACACTTTTACATATCGTGAAAAATATCAATCTATAACTCTTTCTAACAATTAAAATCTTCCTTCAACATATTGCCTGATACATAGGCATACTCGAAGCTGTCTATAAAAAATATAGACTTATCGACATTTGTAAATTTAAAATAATACACTTAGCTCACGAATGTCTGAGAATTCAGGAATTTCCTCATTACTTCCATCAGATACCCGCCGGTTATTAGTAAACAGGCTATATGTTAAGATTTAGACATAGTTATCCTGAATATTTGTATTATGGATTGAAAGTATCTATCTTTCTCTCTAAAATGCACACTTTAATCGTTTCGATTTTTCGATCATTTCGCATTAGACAGGATGGGTTCTTGTGTGTATCTTGTCTCTCTCTTGTAGATGAATTCATCTTGAAATAGGATTTAATGGTTTGATCAGCAACCAGGCGTCATATTTATATTCATATCAAATACATATATGATGTGGTATGATTCAAGTATGCACTCTAATATACATATATACTGTATGTATATAATATATGCCTTTCTGTTTATAAAGCATTATGTAACAATGTATATACGTTTTGTTCTCCATATGTTGAAAGAAAATAAAAGTATCTGTACATCTTTGTTGTTGATGATGTATGGACATAGCGACCGTTCCAAATACATTTCAGTCATTTTTACAATCTTTCCTCGGAAGAACCAGTTCTAGATCAGTATCCTTCATGAGCAACTGCTCATTCACAATAAATATACTCCGCTCCGACAATATTTATACAAATGGGGTAATGTCGTGGTACTAAGTTGAATTATGAGATCTCGTCTTAATTTGTCCTTTTAGAGCACGAATATCATGCGTTATTCATCTTATCAAACTTCCACTTTTGTATCTGCTTCCCAGAGAGAGATAGCTGCACATTACATGGGATAATGGATACAAGTATTATTATAACAGCTGCAATCAAGCATTTTACGTATTTACAAGAGTATATTGTGTAACTATTTGCAGCACGATACGAGACAAATAGCAAATAGGAGAGCAATAACATCACCTTCGCCGGCTTTCCGGCAAGCTGTCTAAGAAACGATAC
The DNA here is from genome assembly GCA_022818135.1 of Saxidomus purpurata. NCBI lineage: Eukaryota > Metazoa > Mollusca > Bivalvia > Venerida > Veneridae > Saxidomus > Saxidomus purpurata. The sequence goes on along the minus strand of JAFMSR010000019.1, from coordinate 19,159,336 downwards.
AAATAGCAAATAGGAGAGCAACAACATAACCATGACCGCATTTCCTGCATGCCGTCTAAGATATGAGACAAATTGCAAAGAGGAGAGCAACAATATCAACATGGCAGGATATTTCTAAGCCGTTTAACAAACCGTGAAAGGCTTTATCGTGTTATCAAGTATCTTTAAGAATCAAAATAATAATTGTTTAAGCTTTTTGCAGACCTTTTCCGTAAATCTTACCAGCATTTTAGACCCGCTCAGTTGTGGTTGTAAGAGATCACAACACATAACATTATATTTACATACATGTAGTGTAACATTTTAAAAACAAGTTAAATGACCAAACATATACGTATACATTTACATTTTTCAGTTCAGAAACAAAGTGTTTTCAGGAAATAGCAGAAAGGACATAGTCTAAAAAATGTTGCTATTTTAAGCTGCTCACTTTCAGAAATTGGTTGAAAAACTTCATTACAGGGACGGAATTGTACAGGGTGGAATCGGTAGCTACAGATATAGTATAATACTGACTGTACAACATATCAAAAGCATGTTAAATTAGTAAAACTAGTAAGCCATTCTTTAGTTATTTGTCAATAAAATAAAGTTTTTCCGAACTGTCTGAAATTAACATGTTTACAGCAACTCGTTAAATATTAGCATTTGAGTATAAATTGCTGAACAGTATTGCTGTAATTTTTGAAATTATATGATATCAACTTATTAAGCGTTACAAACGGTTTAGAAATTACAATATAAGCATAGTGCAGCGATGACCTCAAATCAGGTTCACCAACATTTTCAACCATTTTTTAGCAACTTGCGATGTAGATTTTTATTCTGTTAATATTTAGTTTTTCAGCAGAAACAGTAAGAGAACAGCTTTAAAGCATCAATTTTCTGTCCATTATAAAATTTGGTCTTTTTTTTAACAAAAAATGCAATAAATTCGCGATTTGTGAGAAGCAAATGTAAGCCATGCACACGGACAGTAAAAAATAACGACACTAACAAATCACATCACTCATAAGCGAAATAGTGATTGTCTTGGAAATTATCATTATTTCTACTGTAGAGTATAATCGGTTATATTTTCGGAAGTGTCTCCATTTTCAATAAGCGACTCGCAACTGTGAAACTTTATATATTATTATATATCAGTGAGGCTAACACTGTTGAAAACAAGACGTAATGTGTTGCATGTCTTGTATGTATCTACGGCGATAGTTACAGTAATACGTTGCAAATTTGAAACCATCGTTTACTTCACAATATTTACAAGGCTAGAGTTACGAGTTTTGCAATATGTAGTTTTCACAAAAATAACTTAAATATTTTTATTGTCAACTCTAACGTGCCTCATAGACGTATACATTTATAACAATAGAAAATCTTCCTTTGGCTCAGGACTTATATTTGATAAATAATTTGAAAACTGTATTTTACTACTAGTATGTAGAAAACAATTGGAATATGTTTGAATAATTCTTAACATGTTCACACGTTGCATATCTAATCTAATTCATGTAGCAAACTGCTTAATGTTTTAAAGACTTTTAAATATGATAAAGGTATCCATTTGACGTACGAAAGAATAGAACAAGAATGTTATCTGTGATACAGAAATACATATAGACCCTTCATTCATAAACAAACTCTATGGAAATCAAACGACCACATTGTGTGAAGTCAATTAAATACGGCACGGGATTGCAAAATTTGTGAAGAATCAACCGACTGGAACTTGCAAAGGATATGCACAGCAACTTGTCATATCGTTACTTCTCTTAGAAGGTCAAACCTTTAAGAGCGTTGTACCAAATTACACCATTTTACAAAGTTGTGTTAAAGTTAAAGAGCAGGTTACTTGATCTGCTTCCAATGTGTATTCGAAATAAGCCATGTAAATGTAATGTAAGCCTAAACACTATATATACTTATGTTATATTAAATGTGTTAGAATTTATACATTAATTGATACAATAAACAATAATACGATTAACATTTTGATAATTGACTTACTTGCCATTGTTTGTATTATATCCTACTGAATCGTCTCCATATCCTGGTGGTAGATTCTCTGGATAACCACAGTCTGGTACAACACCTATAACTGAAAGTAAATGTACATTGTACATAAATTACAAAGGTGAAAGTGCTTTGAATTGAAAGAACATAGTCTGCTAGTAGTATGGAAATACAAGTTCGAAAATTAATGTCATTAGCAACTTGTAACATAAACAGTCAATAGTGATTCCTTCTTATAAAGAGCATACTTCACTTATTACGCAAATTTGGCCTGTACTGTATACACATATGAAAATGTTTGCATGTTTGATAGAACTGGTAGAACATTTATATATAACTGATAACACGAAGAAAACGTACTCGTATACAGATTTTCTGCGCAATTTAAATGACGTCACATTCGACATGGTAGTAGTCATTAATTAAGATGTTTTTTCGTTATCTAGGCTGTTTACATGAACTAATATGAAGTTTAATGTTTGTGCATACTCTTTATTTCTCACCAGACATGAGCAGATGTCTATTGTTTACCTTATTTACATATGGCGTCAAGTACAAAGGGGGAACTATTTCTTGAAAGTCAATCGACAAAATATCTTCCACGTTTCATATCTGAATGCATTTCATTGCCCTCGTCTACCTAATAAATATTTATCATAGGACCTCGAGATCGGGATTGTAGTTTTTTTTAGGTTTTGTTTTGTCTTTTATAGTTACCGTATTCATATTTATTTAGCATATGAAAACTGAGATAATATTACTCTTGCGTGCTAACGATATCTTTCTACGGTGCGCCGTTTAAAAATAATACTGCATGTTTGAAAACAAATGTAACAATGTTTATCATATAATCTTTCGACAGTTTCGTTATTTGTCAAATCCTGTATCATTATACAGAGTGATTTGGTGTTAAAAGTGTATGAAAGTTTTACATGTTGTCCCTAAAAACGAAATAAATGAGAGCTATGGCGGTAACGAGTTCACCATCTATTCGTATGTAGTGTTAAGGTACATATTGCCTCACGATACAAATCTCAACTTGATCTTCACACGGAAACCTAGCACAGCAGAATTTTATTTTTATATATAATTTTAAGATTTTATTTAATACACCAATTTATTCTCATTTGCGAAACAGTTTCTTACATTGGTACAATTTCGTTTAATCGCTCTAAAATTCTATCTAAATGGAATCGACCTCGACGACAGAAAGAAGTGGAATTTATATGTCCAGCCTAGAATTTATGTGTCCAGCCTAAGGACACAACCGCAACAGGCACTAATAGAGATCGAACCTGAGACCCCCCTGATTCTGTTATTCTATTAATGAAGTCTTCATGTTTTCATGTAGAAAATACGTTAAGAATAGGAATATGATGAACATTTTGTTTGTATAGATTTTGACGATTTTGAATTATATTGGGTATAAAACCAAGGATGTAACGAAAATTGAAGGCAAGATTGAATGAATAAAATGGAGCAATGTGTTCTTAATTTTTCAATGTGAAAGTAATGATTATGACTGTAAAAGGCGCTGCCTTCTTTATCCCGTACACTGAATAATGTTTAGAACAGCAGTGAAACGATCATTTTGACGGAAAAAACCAGGCCAATATAACTTATAGCAAAACTCCATGCTATGTTTTTGCAGTCCGGCTGCAAGATTGGCTAGTAGATACAAAGAAACCCTTCAGCTTTAAAAAAGCATTACCCGATTTCTTTATAATGTTGCGTTTTCCACAAAATGAAAAATATATTTTTGAAAAATTAAATAATTTGGCTTTTATGCTGTAATGTATATGAATACTTAAATAACTACTACATGTGACAGGTACGGTCTTGTCTTCCATGAGAAAATGTAAAAGAACGAATCGATTTTGCCTATATATAATATCTTGAAAGGATAAAGGGTAATTTTCTTATATTAAATACACTGTGCTATAATTATGCGCTTAATGGATATACAATAGAACATGTATCAGATCTGAATTATCGAATGCGTGCATTTTTTATCAATTGGTTTACTAGTTTAGTAAGCCGTGGGTTAAACATTTTTTTCATTTGATTACAAATTCATGTTTCCTGTCAACTCAATTTCGATACAATCAACCGATGCTTTTTGCAAATACGATCATAACTTAGAACGAAAAACAACAACGATGTTATTACGCAGGAAGTTGCACCTCAAGTAAGAACGTTTGATATCTTTTTAAACAAGCTTCTCTTTTCTTTAGACAACAGGTCCTTATAGATAAATCGGGAAAAATATTTTTCTTCCCAGTTTTAATCATAGATTCTCTGTGGTAGGTACGACTAGCCGCCGTGAAATTACCGATAGTTTACCAGTGTGAAGTTTATAACTTGCAACGATCAAATATTTTAACAATTCGCGCTTATAATAAATAATGTTATGGCAATGAATAGTTATTTTAATATACAACGAAGATAAGTTACGTAATAACATTCGGGCATTCGCATCTGTACCTACGATTTTAATAATACTCTACTTGAACAATGCTATTGTAACTACTCTCCTTGTCAAAATAGTTAAAAAAGAGAAACTTCATAAAAAAGCGTTGATGTACGCAATATAACTTCGCAATTGCTGTCCTTAAAAAGAAAAAAAGTATTTGTCTTGTGTTCTCGACAAAGCAGTGAACAATGTCTGCGTTGTAGGAATCATACTGACGTCAATGACGTTAAAAGAACGGATTTGCAATTTTTATGTCCCATTTTCTATTTCTCACATTTGTTTTATTTTTTTTAAGGCAAATTTAAACGTTTTTTTCTTCGAGATTATTCTGTGTGTGGTAATACTCCAATCTTTATCAATACTATTAGGTGATGCTAATGGGCTTAAATCGAAGCCCTTTACATTTAACTATAATTGGAATGATATGCTATACAGAAATGATAACAAATACTTTTTGTATTTATATAAAATTACTTTAAATCAGTAAAATTTCTTTCACGTACAATAAAGCTAGACGGTAATAGTAACATTTTGATTAAATAATTAGAATTACAAGATATAGTGCATGAAAACAGGATATCGCAAAACTTAGTGAAACATAATTTTAAGAAAGTTAATAGTGGTAATAGATTACAGCTCTTATGTTACTATCATCTTAAAACGAACAGGCAAAATGTCGCTGTACAACCATTATTAAGTACATATGACGTCATTTCATCGTGATTTTAATAATAAAAATATGTTCCTTAAAATAATTTGGTTTGTTTCTTTGAGAAACAACGTTTGTCCGTTGCTACGGATTCGTAGCTCTTCAGATTTTATCGTCCGGTAAGGTGGTTCCCCTTTCAATAAACACATTGTTTAATAATACAATACAGAATCGGAAAACAATATGTCCAACCGCGGTATATAAACGCAAATCCCGTGCAGCCGTCTCACTTTTATCTACATGACACAAGAGTTTACAAAATTACCCGCCCGCCACACCCCTAGAAGATGTTTTCTATTGCATGTATTGTGGCAACTAGTATATTGTGATAAGGACTTGTTAATCCTGGTTACATATATGCATGATGCTCTTCCCAGTATATTTTTCAGGATCTCGTACGTTGAGATTTAACTGAGGCGGTAACAACTGATGTGCATTAGATGGTCTCCGATATCTACTTCACTGCCACGTATATACTAGCATGGATCTTCCGCCACGGGTTCCAACTTTTGGAACATTATCCTACTTCTACTTTGTACGAACAGACACTTTGTTAATCGTTGTGGAACAGGATGATACGTTACATACATTGTGTACCTAATGCCTGGATATCGGATTCGAAAGTGACTTAGACTATCGTTAAATTGCACAGAATGTTTGCGTTGGCGTTTGTTGTTTAATATTTTATTTACAACTGAATATGGTTAGTGCCTCACCAACATTAAGAACACTTTGCTATAAGTATGATATAAAGTGATTAAACTTTAATTGCTAGAACTGTCGCTCAAGTCAGGTTCATCGGAAGGGATCAGACGTTCTGTCAAATAGCCAAATATTTTATTTTGTGTAACTGTGTTTGTGATCCAAGGGTTCTCAACGGTGTTATAGTCACAGATTGGAAACATTGGTACCTTGTACTAGATATTGTGGCAACACGCATTGTACCGTTGCTGTTGGTCTTGAGCTGTGTCATATAGTGTGCCCACGTTTCGCATCAAAAAGTTTGCACCAAGACCGTATTTTGTGTGTTTGATGCAGTTGCGGTTGTTGCGTTTGTGTATCTGTCTGAAAATTGTACATGATGCATTTTGCCACTACAAGCTGCTCGCTCTCAGATTTTGGTAAAAAAAAATAAGTTTTTCAAACTGTATGTAAATAACGTATTTTAGAACATACGGTGATATAAAAAGGCTCCAGTATAAATTCACGTCACGTATATCTCTAAATTTAAAAAATACGCTACCAAATTCAAAAGCGTTGCAAACGCTTTTGAAATTTCAATATAAACATATAGTGTAGCGGTGCCGTGAACCGACCTTTTCAATCGATTTCTGCGAAATTCCTACCTAGATTTTTGCTTATTTATTTTACTAGCCTTTAGTTTTATATTAATGAATAAAAATGTCAATGTTTTTGAAAAATATTTTTTCAACGGTTACTGAGAGCGAGCAGCTTTTATAATGGTAGACTCGAGTTGCTTCGGGTCACTAGGTCTGGTCCTTATAGTACTGGTAAGATCTAGATGGCGTTGCTGCTTGGTTGCTTAATGCATCGTGAAGGGCATACTAAAGTCGGACAGTTGTATGTGTAACCGTATTGTTATGCGAGTTAATGGTGGTTAAAGTAACCACTGTTATGCTGGTAAACCGTAGGATGGGTTGTCATTCCCACCCGATATTGAATAACTACAATATAAATTATCGGCATCCCCTTTTAGCACCGGATGTTACTGCACAAACGTTACTATATATGTTCAATAAACATAGAGAATGCTGCACGTTTTCCTTTTATTTCGAGTTATATCAAATAATATAATTGACATACTTTCGACCTTGCAGAGAATTCTAAAACATACTCCTTAAATAGATAATTGGTTAGCCTCTCTCTTCATTTAGATTCAATGTTGATACAACTGTGTACTATATAATGGGATTAATGTTTACATATATTATATTTTATAAATTATAATTTACTTTTCCAGTCGAATAATAAAATAGCAGACAGACATATGTATCATTAATACATGTATTTACAATCATACCATGCATAAAATTAACAAACCTCATGAAATGATTTTACTTAAAAGCGAAATGATGTATTGAATAAATGTTAAAGATATACCTGTTGATGTATTCAATATTTAGTGTAAGATAATTCTGTTGAAGTATTCAATATTTAGTGTAAGTTATGTCTGTTGATGTATTCAATATTTTGTGTAAGATATGCCTGTTGATGTATTCAATATGTAGTGTAAGATATGTCTGTTGATGTATTCAATATGTAGTGTAAGATATGCCTGTTGATGTATTCAATATGTAGTGTAAGATATGTCTGTTAATGTATTCAATATTTTGTGTAAGATATGTCTTACTCTCGTACACAATTGATAATCCACTCATGTTGTACATTGTTGTATTCATTTCTGTCTTCTGCAGTGAAACAAGAGAAATAACGGCTTGTGAGTAAATATTCAGAAACAATTTACTGTGATTTAAGCATCGCACTTTACCGTAATTTACTATGATCATACTAAAGGGTAAAATAGTTTTAAATTAAGCATTACGGTACGTGTAAAAGTCAAACATAATGCGGACAAAAATCCAGATAAACAAAACCAGAATATGCTATATAATCAAAGATAGCACTACAATGTACAATCGGATCAATATACAATACTCTTAAACGCTTTATTAGATGGCTTCTATTGCAACACAAGTAGAAAAGTTGCTGCGGGTCGCAGCAAAGAAGATAGCGTTGCCCAAGGAAATGATGATGACTTGTATTAAAGGCAGAACTGTATTAGACTTCGGAACACGATTTTGAGACGTTAAAAAACTAGAGAGAGACATATAAAATCGACTGATTTTCTTCACTTGACTAGAACTGCCAACAAGAGTAGCCATATTGACCCTATATCGTCCACCTGAGTGCATGACCTACTTATTACACAATGTGATCAAAATCAACCTTGATCTATATGTGTTCCAGATTTAGTTAGGTCATCATCAAGACCGGAAGATTCTGGCTAATTCTAATAAAAATTGGTTATAAAATAATACTTTTAGAGCAATAAAAACTAAAAAGTTATCTCTTGATCTGATCTTGTTACCTAGTTTTGGATCCAAGGTGACCACCATTCCAATATAACAAGAATAAATGCCAGAAGTATTGTCAGAATTTCAAAATGTTTTGCAATAACAATATAATCACATGGATACTCTTAATATACTTTACAACTTTAATACAGGGGCCGATTGATTAAAACCAAGGAATAGAAAGAAGCAAGTTTTTTTTTAATTTTCAAATTACACTGAGTCTTGCAATTACGACAATATACACGTCAAATCCCTGGTTGCATTGTTTTATGTTATACTAATTGCTTATGACTACAATAACTGTGCAAAGACATATATACAAAATTTATACAAATATATTAAGTGGAAGTGTATATTACCGTTCTTGCAAGGAAAACTTCGTGGCATACAGACTGTAATATTTCCCAGAGTAGTAAGTATAAGATGGTGTTCTATTTAATCATTTTTTTTACAATATGTCAGAGTTTTTCTACCTAGAGTAATAGAGCAAAATCTAGAAATGTGTGCAAAGGAAAGTTTCCAAAGGAAACGGATGCTCCCGCTTTGTGCTATTCAGTAACATACAAGTATGAAAATGTATAACGACTATCATACAGGTGCACACATGTGTTTCTCTGAATTATTAAGTGCAAATGTGGCCATAATCGAACTTGACCTGTAAGATGGATATTTACGAATGTAAATTGTATATAGTGGTCAACTGTAGTGAGCATAGGCTATATTCAATGCATTGTTACTGTACTTTCTATGCGAATTTTAAATTTTTAAACAATTTTCCTGACCATCATAATGGGGAGAAACAGTCCCGCAAAGATCGTAATGGCGGGTCTTTCAATTTGGAAAATTTTAATTGTTGGGGGTAAAAGACTACACCACGGAAAGCACGAAACGTACCGGAAATTTCCGCCGATATGAACAAAACAACATAAACAAAAACTCAGAACTCGGTAAAACATTAGCGGGCCTATATACACACAAATAAATCCATTCCGTGAACTAACATTGAATTTTATAGTTTCTATTACAGATGAAAACGTTTCGATACTGCTCTTAGTGCTCAATATTATTACTTCAACAATGAAAAATCTAGTTTGGTTACACATGTACCAAATGCAGATATTTTTAATACCGAAATAATATCGCTATTGTGTTTAAGTCATATCGGCGAAAATTTCTGGTACGATCGGCCTTTTGTGTGTTCCAGTCTGGTCTGGTCAGGGTTTTAACACATACCTAAATATTTACCGAAATGAACTGTTATTTGCCGAAAAAAAATTGTTTAATATAAATCACGATTATTCATCATTTTTATCATTTAACTATTATGTGCCTTTGTAGCAAATTTAGAATACTGCATTGTTTACCAGTGGAATTTAGTTCAATGTCAGTAACTTCAACGAAGTCTTGTCAGTATCGAAAACGAATTTATTCACTACTACCGATACGGTGATAAATTGATCATTGCCACCTCACCAGTGACTTTCAGTTACGTTACCCCAAACATACGTTGCGCTGAGGCGCAACGCAATCAAGCGAGACAAGAAGAAGCTGAAATCACATGGATGAATCATTAAAGCTGCTCGCTCTCAGTTACCGTTGAAAAAATATTTTTCAAAAAATTGACATTTTTATTCATTAATATAAAACTAAAGGCTAGTAAAAAAAATAAGCAAAAATCTAGGTAGGAATTTCGCAGAAATCGATTGAAAAGGTCGGTTTCACGGCACCGCTACACTTTGTTTATATTGAAATTGTAGCGTTTTTTTTTAATTTAGAGATATACGTGACGTGAATTTATACTGGAGCCTTTTTATATCACCGTATGTTCTAAAATACGTTATTTACATACAGTTTGAAGAACTTTATTTTTTTACCAAAATCTGAGAGCGAGCAGCTTTAATTGAAGCGATGATGTAGAGGGCTAGAGGCTTAAGTACCGACCCGCTTTACCCAAAGTTCGCGGGATCACTGTATCAGTAATTTCCATTTATTCAATTAGTCATTAGAGGGGTCATTTTCAGTGAAGAAAAAATAGAATAAATAAGCAAATGTAAGCTTTTTGTGATAATATATTAATCCAGCTACATGTACAAGTATAAAATACGTATTCTGTGTAATGCCATTAACAGGAAGTATTTTTAGCCTACATAAAATGAAGATGTACATGTACATTGAAGACAAGTGATCTTAATTATAGTATCTAGTCACGTGCCATTGTAAACAAACGAGCAAAGATGAGAGTAATAATGGCTACTGATTTATTGTTAAAGCTATTTACGCTGGCATTTTAAAAGAACATACCCTATTACTGATGTCGAAGTAAATAACCTCCAAACATAAATAATTGAATCCTTGGAAGTAGTGTAATTTAACCTAAAAGTTTCAGCTATGCATTTCAGTCATTATCGATTAAATATGCTTCAGTACCGTAAAACCTTCAAAAATCTATATAGTGTTGTTATTGTAGAATTAATGGATACGATTTATTACAGAAAGCCTCTACACTGATTAATTGTGGTAAAATGAGGCATTTTTCGCCATAGGTTCTTCGTTGAAATTGTATTTATTTATCATTTTACTGTCATTGAACACATAATCTATGTTTTGAGAACATACATGTAATCGGCTAGATGTAGTAGGCTATCGTCCTTTAAGAACTAAACATTACGTCAGTTTATTTTATGTTTTCCAGTGAATTATAGAGTTTTCTCAGTGAAATAAAAGTGATAATCCACAGTTTTGAAACAGTGGATTACCATTTTTATTTTTCACTGTTTTTGCAATCTTTAGCCCGGATTTACGTCAAAAAGTATACCGAGCGTTATTAATGCTGGAGACCATGCGACGATGACGTCGTTTAAATGACGTCATTTGTTCTATGTTTTCTGATGACGTTTCCCGCGATTTTCAATGTTTTATAGAAACAAACTCAATAAAAATAGAGTTTTAACCATAAAATAAACAGAAAAATTGTTGGTATCGGTGTAATATCACGTTAATTTCACTCGTGAACACCAAAAGTAGTTCTTTTCACTCGTGGCTGCGCCACTCGTGAAAATATCACTTTTGGTGCCCACTCGGTGAAATTATAACGTGATCTTACACCGAAACCAACAATTATCCTCTATATTATCAGAACTGTTAGTCACAAAGTGCCAGGATAAAGTATAGAACTAAGGACCTCATAATTGTATACATTGTAATTGTCCGTTTTCTGTCGTCTGCGAAAAGGCGCATAAAACGCAAAATATGCGTAGTGACTGAATCTTACATTGTGTTGTTTAATCATAATACAATAAGCCGTTCCCGTGAACTGTGTGAGTCAAGCAGCAAATGACATGTTAACAACGGCAGATAAACATCTCGTCAAGAGACACCACTTATCTGGATACTGTTATATACCAAAGTGTGTCCCTCAGTTCTTATTACTTCCATTACAGTAAAAGTCCGCCATTAAAAACACCAGATTTTAAAGCCACCCGATATTAAAGCACCTGATATTAAGACGCTATTCGAAATTAAGATTTGATAAATATTGCATTATTATACCCCCAAAACGAAGTTTAGGGGGTATATAGGAGTCACCCGGTGGTTGGTCGGTCGGTCGGTCTGTTGCATTTTCCTTGTCCGGAGCATAACTTGAAAACTACTAGTTGGAATTCAATACAACTTCAAGTGGTGTGCACTTCTGGGTGCTGTGGAGTTCGTTTTGGGGAGGCTGCGTTTTTGGTACGTGGCATTCCCTGTTTGATATTATTTTTGTTTTCATACAATGGTCAAGCACATTGAGAGGAAGTGCAGTGCACAAGAACTATAACTCCATCTTGACTAATTACAGAGTTATTGCCCTTTGTTACTTTATCTTGTCCGGAGCATAACTTGAAAACTACTGGTTGGAATTCAATACAACTTCATACAATGGTCAAGCACATTGAGAGGAAGTGCAGTGCAGAAGAACCATAACTCCATCTTGACTAATTACAGAGTTATTGCCCTTTGTTGCTTTTCCTTGTCCGGAGCATAACTTTAAAACTACTTGTTGGAATTCAATACAACTTCATACAATGATCAAGCACATTGAGAGGAAGTGCAGTGCACAAGAACTATAACTCCATCTTGACTAATTACAGAGTTATTGCCCTTTGTTACTTTTCCTTGTCCGGAGCATTACTTGAAAACTACTGGTTGGAATTCAATACAACTTCATACAATGGTCAAGCACATTGAGAGGAAGTGCAGTGCACAAGAACTATAACTCAATCTTGACTAATTACAGAGTAATTGCCCTTTGTTACTTTTCCTTGTCCGGAGCATAACTTGAAAACTACTTGTTGGAATCCAATACAACTTCATACAATGATCAAGCACATTGAGAGGAAGTGCAGTGCACAAGAACTATAACTCCATCTTGACTAATTACAGAGTTATTGCCCTTTGTTACTTTTCCTTGTCCGGAGCATAACTTGAAAACTACTGGTTGGAATTCAATACAATTTCATACAATGATGAAGCACAATGAGAGGAAGTGCAGTGTACAAGAACCATAACTCTATCTTCACTTATTTCAGAGTTATTGCCCTTTGTTACTTTTACTTGTCCGGAGCATTATTCGAAAACTATTGGTTGGAATTCAATACAACTTCATACAATGGTCAAGCACAATGAGAGGAAGTGCAGTGTACAAGAACCATAACTCTATCTTGACAAATTACAGAGTTATTGCCAAGAACAATATCTCTTTAGTTTGTTTGCAAGGTATTCTGTTACTACGAACTTTCTCAGTTTATAAAACAGTCTTTTGGGGGTATTAATCACATTTAGTGATAGCTCTAGTATTAAGTTAGTGATTGTCGACTTTAACTAACACAATAAGAATATATTTTCACCTTTCAAATTGCAATTAAAAACTACTAAGACTTAAGCATAATGTGTAGGATTCAAAAGAAAATAAATATCAGAGAATGTATCAATTAAGCAGGTTATAACTACTGGGACAAATAATATATTTCGAGAGACATTTCTTTACTGAATGAAAATATACGCTGTAAAGAGTACATGACTTTTACAACAGCTGTGATATAATTAGCTCTCACACAATGGAGAAGTTGACAGTCATTATAGAGTGAATTACTAACAGACAGCACAAACGTTACATGAACCTTTAGACTGCATGGCACTACATGCCAAAGAACATTTTTGCAAGAAACAAACAATTTGGATTCATTTTGATTTTACATTAAATCTCCCCTGTTGCTATCTCATCGCATACAAATCAAGTAACATTTTCTCTATCCGAGCCATATTTGTTGCACTTCCCCGACCTTTATGCAGAATGTAATTAGAGTGTGTGAATGTCAGCCACCGCTTATTAAAAGGACACTCTATATAACTGGCGTTAAACTAAACAACTTCAAAAACATAAATAATAGAGTATTTGCAAGTGTCATTACCTAACGTACACGTTTTAAGCAGCTCGCTCTCAGATTGTTGAAAAAACTATAGTTCTTCAAATCGTATGAAAATAACATATTTTAAAACATAAAGTTATATTTTGCTTAAAGCTGCCCGCTCTCAATTGCCGTTGAAATAAATAAAGTTTTACAAAGTGACATTCTTATACATTAATATAAAACTAAAGGCTAAAATCAACAAAAGAAATAAAAATCTAGATAAAAACTTGCAAAAATCGATTGAAAAATGCTGGTTTACGGCACCGCTACACTGTATATTTATGGAATTTCAAAAGCGTTTGCGGAAGCGTATTATTTCAAATCTACAGTATGAATTCTTGTTATGTTCATACAGTTTGAAGAACTTTAACTATTTACCAAAATATGTGAGCGAGCAGCTTTAATAAAAACTGTAAAAAATAGGTCAAACATACGACCAATGTGTCCCAATTGTGCACAAATAAATCGCTTTTCCCCAAAAAAGTTTAAACAATAGTTAATGATGTTTAACGGTACCACAACACGTCTTATTCCGCGAATTGTACACAATTAGCTGAAACTTTAGTTTGGTGACAATTCTTTTAATTAAGATGTAACTCGATGTTGTGTTTAAAGTGCCAGGGTATGCCGTTTAAATTCCATTTTAAACAAAATTTTTAAAGGGACACTCCCTATCACTGGTGTCAAAAGTAATACATTTCAAAAACATAAATAATAGAATATTTGAAAGTGTTATTACTTAACGTACAAGTTTAAGCAAAACAATCAAGTCAGTATCGGTTTAATCAGTAAAGTTATTGCTGTACAGTAAATGAGCAACTAGCGATTTATTGGAATAACTTGCCACAGTTGATACGTAATATTACAGTTTTTAAGCATTTTAAGGAAGACGTCAAACATCATTTGTTGTCGTAGTTTTAACATTGTGTCTTACCATTCTTAACGATCTCTTAGTATTTTTGTTTTAGTCTCTCTCTTATCATTCTTAACGACCTCTTTGCATTTTTTAGTGTAATATGCTTGAATAGTGGGTATATTTGGTATATTACTTTTTAATCTAGTCGGTGCTTTTATTGTCATAAAACTGATTGATGCTCACATAACTGAAACTGTTTGTCATACAGTACTTTGATCTCGTGCATAAAATGATGTTGTAATAACCTAGGTCTGTGATATTATACAAATGTGATACCATTGATTCATTTGAAGTAAATAGTCGTTCCTTTCTGTGGTGTGCCATCAATGACAAGGACCACAATGGATATAAAGGAGAATCACTTTTCCCTTTTTTGTGTTATCCTTGCTATTGATGTGCATATCATGGTTTATAAACTTGTGTATACATACATCTATTTATCTGTATATGTATGCATCATGTTTGTTTTAACCATGTTTGTACATCTATGATATACGTAAATAAATCTATCTATCTATCGATATATTTATTACAGAAAGCCTCTATGTTGATTATTTTTGCTAAAGTGGGGCCTTTTTCGATATATGATGCTGTTTAGAAATGTATTTATTAATCATTTTCATCATTTGTGTTTACAGAATATAATCTGCTAGATTTAGCGAGTGCCCCTTTAACGAATGCAAATTTTGCATATAACTAAATTTTAAAGCTGCTCACTCTCAGTTGCCGTTGATAAAAATAAAATTTTACAAAATGACATACTTGTAACATAAATATAAAACAAAAGGCTAGAATCAGCAGTAGAAGTAAAACTCTATGTAGGAATATGCAAAATTCGATTGAAAATGCTGTTTTTACGGCACCGCTATACTATACTAGATCTATATGTTTATATTGGAATTTCAAGACTTTGCAACGGTTTATTATTTGGTAGTGTATTATTTCTAATCTACAGATATACTTGACAGGAATTTATACTGAAACCATTTTATATGACTATATTTTCTTAAATATGTTATATTTTCATACAGTTTGAAGAACTTTAATTTTTTACCAAAATCTGAGAGCGAGCAGCTTTAGTTTCTTGATTTACTTCAATTTGTGCATGTTAGATGCATAGTAAAACTGATATCAGCAAATCAACATGTGATCAGGTTTGCTTTTTATATATTCATACACGAGCATTTTTGTGTTTTACATACCATGCCTTTTGTTTCCATTGCGTGTGTTAGAGATTCACCTAGCAGGGATTACTTTTATTTACACTAACGACGTCAGCACAGGTTAAGAGCGAGGCGCCGCCTATGTGTCACCATTGTAAACAATGATTTTCTTCGGGTTGAAATAACACTTTCTTAATGGAATATCTTATTATACCCCCAAAACGAAGTTTAGAGGGGTATATAGGAGTCACCCGGTGGTTGGTCGGTCGGTTGGTTGGTCGGTCGGTCGGGCGGTCGGTCTGTTGCATTTTCCTTGTCCGGAGCATAACTTGAAAACTACTGGTTGGAATTCAATATAACCTCATACAATGATCAAGCACATTGAGAGGAAGTGCAGTGCACAAGAACTATGGGCCCGTCTTATCAAAAATCGTAACTTACGAGGTATTTGCGAGACCCGTTTCTCGTAAGTCTGAAGATACGAGAATATTTACGATTCTCATAAAGTGTCTTATGAATGCCCTCGTAAGTCCGCAGAATCTGATCTGATCGTATTTCTCGTAACTTTCTCGTAAGTGGTTAAAAACAGTGACGCAGTCTATTTTTATCGAACGGCGTGTAAATATAACGCGCACTTGCTCGGAAACAACAAACGCCGGTAAAATGTGAAACTGGTCATTTTCACATCTGTAACTGACGTCCGTATAAAATATGTGCTGTTTATATGTAGAGGAAAACAAATAATATGTCTAGCCTCAGTAAATAATACCAGAAACAACTATCATTCTTCAAAATCAAAAGCGAGGTAAGTTTGAAAGTGTCACATTTTTCGACCAACACAAAGTCGGACTGTTAGCCGAACATCTCCAGTAGAGACAAAATTTTATTTTACATTCGGTGGAATTAACAGCTAAACATTAGCTACGAGTAGCTGTTGACCGGCGACTCTAGCTTTATAGTGCATTTACATACATCCACATACTTTTATACGCATGTTAAAATTGTTTAGGCCCCTAAATATAGTCAAAATAATGAAATGACGTCTTGAGATTTTGTTTTTGGTAAGAATCTCACTGTAACAGAGAAGAGGTATTGCCCATATAAAAAAAACAATATCTCGACTCCCGACAATTAGTTGGACTAGTTTCTAAAGGCCTGTTGATAAATCCAAGGCGGTTTTAAGATTTAATTAATTTGTACAGTATACGAGAAAAGAGATGTTCAGTTTATATAAATCAACAAAAATATGTTGTGTTGAGCATTAAGATAAGATATTATTTTTAATCGGCAAGTCATTTATAATTAACAAGCTGTCGTGAGCTTTTACAACCGAGCATAATCTTACTCTTAGTCATGTTAGTTGAATATTTAGTCATTTCTTTTTCTAATTTCAATGTTTTTCGGCAAGTCATTTATAATTAACAAGCTGTCGTGAGCTTTTACAACCGAGCATAATCTTACTCTTAGTCATGTTAGTTGAATATTTAGTCATTTCTTTTTCTAATTTCAATGTTTTTCGGCTTCATGTGTCTAGAGGTTTTTGATCAACAGTTTCATTTAAAAATGTCAGATCCATCAAACAGGTCAGACAAGACCGGAACCAGAGTGAATGAATTAGGCTGGCCAATGAAGCCCTATCAAACTGCACAGAAACTGGCAATTCTTCATTCATTTTACTTGTGATGCGAGTGGTAGGTTTATATCTTTGAACAAAATTTTATACTAATTTATTTAAGCTCGATTGTGAAGAAAAAGTCCGCATCTGCCATCATGGAAAAACAAGTGGCATTTGAGGAGGTAAGGTCGTGACCCCAGTAGGGCTTCAACGACAACCTCCGGGATGAGTGGCAGACGCATTAGGCTCAACACAACAACCCCCTTTTTTATGAATATTGTAAATTATATACTAAATGTCTCTAACTTAAATAATTCTTAATCAAGCATTGAAATTGTCGTGAATATTTACTAGCATAATATCTGGGACAAGTTTGATAACCAGCTAAAGCGCAGGTGTCATTCTGGAGTTCTGTCACTTTAAATGCCAACATTGGACAACATTTTTAATTAAGTGTTGTCCAATCTTTTAACTTAAATCATTCCTATCCAGTTTTCACTAAACTAAATCTTGGCCAAGGTCCATAACCAGCTAATAAGCTATGGACGACTCGGAGTTATCGTCATTTGAGAGCCAAATTTGGAACAATTTAGAGCTGTCAATTGATGGGCATATTTTGTGATAGTAATTGCATTAAAGTTTTGTATTTATTTGATTTCAGAAGTGCCAACACAGAGAATGCTACAATATCCACCTTGAATGACAGCAGAAACCATATAAAGTTGTACTATGGACAGTTTCAGCTTTCTGGAAATCTTATTTGATGCGGAACACTGAAAACATGTACACAAACACAAAGTCCAGTGATATTTATTTTTGAGGTCTACAAATAAATTTAACGTAATTTCTCTTTGTATTTCTGTTCACAAGCACTTGGAATTGTTGCTTATTTGACTTCAGTGGCTTTCATTCATATCTGAAAATGGAAAGACACAATAAATTAGGGGTGGTTGATGTTCATTTTGTATGTCTCTCAACCAAATGGAAAAGTTATATTGTGTAAGTAAAGTTACTGCCCTAAACTGTAAGTTTTTTAAACTTGCATGACTTTTAAACAGACAAATATTACTCTTTCAATGCGGTACCTCTAAAAGAATCTAAGCTACACTTGAAAGTGTTACATAAGCAATTGTTATGAATGAGTCATAGCCCATCAGTCATTTGGGTATATAGCCATATAAAACCAACGAATTGATTTGCTGATCAGCAAGAGTCAGTTGGTAAGCAACAGCCACAAAATGAAACAGTCATTAGAGAAAGCCAGTGTATTAGTCAGTAAGAGGAACTTCGTCATATTTAATCAGTCAGAGTGGCAGTCAGCGAGTCAAGAAGTCAGTCACACTTGCGCAGTCAGTAAGACCAGAGATAGTCTATCAATATCATAATCAGTCAGTTGCAGTTTAAGGGGATGTTCAGTCATACTTCATGACTGATAGTCAATCAGCAGTTCAATAAGGGGATATTCAGTCATAATTGATGACTGATATTCAATCACTAATTCAATTAAGGGATGTTCAGTCATAAGTGATGACTGAAAGCCAATCAGCAGTTCATTAAGGGAATGTTTAGTCATAATTAATATGACTAATATTCAATCAGCAGTTCGTTAAGGGGATGTTCAGTCATAATTGATGACTGATAGTCAATCAGTAGTTCATTTAGGGGATGTTCAGTCATAAATGATGACTGATAGTCAATCAGTAGTTCATTAAGGGGATGTTCAGTCATAAATGATGACTGATAGTCAATCAGCAGTTCATTAAGGGGATGTTCAGTCACACTTGATGACTGATAGTCAATCAACAGTTCATAAAGGGGATGTTCAGTCATAATTGATAACTGGTAGTCAATCAGCAAGTCATTAAGTGGATGTTCAGTCATAATTAATGACTGATAGTCAATCAATAGTTCATAAAGTGGATGTTCAGTCATAATTGATGACTGAAAGTCAATCATTAGTTCAATAAAGGGATGTTCAGTCATAAATGATGACTGATAGTCAATCAGCTGTTCATTAAGGGAATGTTTAGTCATAATTAATGACTAATATTCAATCAGCAGTTCATTAAAGGGATGTTCAATCACACATGATGACTGATAGTCAATCAATAGTTCATTAAGTGGATGTTCAGTCATAATTGATGACTGATCGTCAATCAGCAAGCCATTAAGGGGATGTCCAGTCACATTTGACGACTGATAGTCAATCAATAGTTCATAAAGTGGATGTTCAGTCATAATTGATGACTGATAGTCAACCATTAGTTCAATAAAGATATGTTCAGTCATAATTGATGACTGATAGTCGATCAGCAGTTCATTAAGGGAATGTTTAGTCATAATTGATGACTAATATTCAATCAGCAGTTTGTAAAGTGGATGTTCAGTCATAATTGATGACTGATAGTCAATCAATAGTTCATTAAGTGGATGTTTAGTCACATTTGATGACTGATATTCAATCAGTAGTACATTAAGTGGATGTTCAGTCATAATTGATGACTGATAGTCAATCAGCAGTTCATTAAGGGGATGTTCAGTCGTAAATGATGACTGATAGTCAATCAGCAGTTCATTAAGGGGATGTTCAGTCGTAAATGATGACTGATAGTCAATCAGCTCGTAAATGATGACTGATAGTCAATCAGCAGTTCATTAAGGGGATGTTCAGTCATAAATGATGACTAATATTCAATCAATAGTTCATTAAGGGGATGTTCAGTCACACATGATGACTGATAGTCAATCAACAGTTTGTAAAGGGGATGTTTAGTCATCATTGATGACTGATAGTCAATCAGTAGTTCATTAAGGGGATGTTCAGTCATAAATGATGACTGATAGTCAATCAGCAGTTCATTAAGGGGATGTTCAGTCATAAATGATGACTGATAGTCAATCAGCAGTTCATTAAGGGGATGTTCAGTCATACTTCATGACTGATATTCAATCACCAATTCTTTTAAGGGATGTTAAGTCATAATTGATGACTGATAGTCAATCAGTAGTTCATTAAAGGAATGATCAGTCATAATTAATAACTGATAGTCAATCAGCAAGTCATTAAGGGGATGTTCAGTCACATTTGATGACTAATAGTCAATCAGCAGTTCATTAAGGGGATGTCCAGTCATAATTGATGACTGATAGTCAGTAGTTAATAGTTCATAAAGTGGATGTTCAGTCATAATTGACGACTGATAGTCAATCATTAGTTCATTAAGGGAATGTTTAGTCATAATTGATGACTGATAGTCAATCAACAGTTCATTAAAGGGATGATCAGTCATCAGTTCATTAAAGGGATGATCAGTCATTATTAATGACTGATAGTCAATCAGAAAGTCATTAAGGGGATGTTCAGAAACATTTGATGACTAATAGTCAATCAGCAGTTCATAAAGGTAATTTTCAGTCATAACTGATGACTGATATTCAATCAGCAGTTCATTAAGGGGATGTTCAGTCACACTTAATGACTGATAGTCAATCAACAGTTCATTAAGGGTATGTTCAGTCATAATTGATGACTGATCATCAATCAGCAAGTCATTAAGGGGATGTTCAGTCACATTTGATGACTGATAGTCAATCAATAGTTCATTAAGTGGATGTTCAGTCATAATTGATGACTGATAGTCAATCATTAGTTCATTAAGAGGATGTTCAGTCATAATTTATGACTGATAGTCAATCAGTAGTTCATTAAGAGAATGCTCAGTCATAATTGATGACTGATATTCAATCAGCAGTTCTTTAAAGGGATGATCAGTCATAATTGATGACTGATTGTCAATCAGCAGTTCTTTAAAGGGATGATCAGTCATAACTGATGACTGATAGTCAATCAATAGTTCATTAAAGGGATGCTCAGTCATAACTGATGACTGATATTCAATCAGCAGTTCATTGAGGGGATGATCAGTCATAACTGATGACTGATAGTGAATCAGTATTTCATTAAGGGGATGCTCAGTCATAATTGATGATTAATATTCAATCAGCAGTTCATTAAGAGAATGCTATTCATCTTACAAAGGTGAATCTTTGCATGAGGCACCAAATACTACCAAATATAAAGTATATTATGAGAAAAAATTAGCTACTGTAAAATTAATGGCTAGACACATGAATTAAAACTACACCTGAATTCATCAGCGTCTCCTGCCCCAGCAACACATCCATCCTATCACCTCTTAACATTTGTCTATAATATCAATTGTATACAAGTACTTACCGTCGGGGTTAAGGATCTTGTCACATTATCTTTCAACTGGCAGGCTGTAGGACAATCTCTCAGGCTATTGTGAATATAAAGAAAGCACACTGATGCTCACAGTTAAATGCAGCCATGCTATCACTCTTTAAAGATCTGTAAATAAAATAGTTAATAACAATTTGATTTTCCAAGTTATAAACATATGAAATCTGAAGAGTAGGAAGAATATTGTTCCCATATTCAAACTTGTTTGATGAGGTTCCAATGAAGTTTTAACAAACTCGAGGACAGTGCCCCCATTATATGTTAAAACTCATAAACACCATTCTATTTGTACCATGCATGTTGTTTTAAGTGTCCATGTATATGTATTGCATACCGAAATAAATCTATCTATCTATAAAATATGAATGGGTAGTTACTAAAATAAATTTTCATATACTGAAATATATTTATTTTAAGGAAAATCTTGAAACAGAAATCCATTTGCTTGTTGTGAAACCCCACTTCCTGTCAATATCAGGTTGAAGTTTCCAATACATGTCTTTTTCAAAATCAAATAGTGTTGCAAACATTAGCATAAATCTAAAACTGGAAACTTCTCATTTCCTCATTCTGGAATATAACTATCAAATTCAAAATATAAACAAGAGCTGTCACATGACAGCACGCTCGACTATTCGAAAGGTTGTTGGTGAAATGGGTTTTTTGTCTAAGAACAGGAGTGTGTAATTGTCTATAAGAAATAAGGTCAAAGATATGAAACTTGTTCAAAGACCTTCGTAAATGTACATTACATTCAAAGCCTTACTCTGGATTCTGTAAGCCAACTGGAGGGAGAAGGAGGGGATAATTTCAAAGAAATACATAACCTTGTAAATTTGATCATGAATAACTTTGTAACTTTTCAAAATTGATATGTATTGAATTAAAAAAGCATGACTGCTGCATGCTGCGTAATTATTCATAATATTTCAAAAGAAAGCCATTTCGAGTATTTCCATGTTAGTCTGGTAAAAACTGTGACAAAATTCTAAGTTAAAAGGGGCATAAATGTGTCAAAAATCAAAAACAATGGTGAAGATGTTGACAGTAAAGATACATTTTGAGTTTCAAGTGAATACCTTTGATAATATGCAAGATATTTGAATTTATAAAAAACTTAACAAAAATTCTAAGTTAAAAAGGGGCATAAATCTGACAAAAATCATAACAGAGTTATGCAGATTGTTTGCTCAGGTGAACAAGTCAATACCTTTGATAATATACAAGATATTTGAATTTATAAAAAACTTTAACGAAAACCTCTAAGTTAAAAAGGGGCATAAATCTGTCAAAAATCAAAACAGAGTTATGCAGATTGTTTGCTCAGGTGAAGATGTTGATGGTAAAGATACATTTTGAGTTTCAAGTCAATACCTTTGATAATATGCAAGATACTCGAATTTACAAAAAACTTTAACCAAAAATTCTAAGTTAAAAAGGGGCATAAATCTGTCAAAAATCAATACCTTTGATAGTATTTAAGATATTTGACTGTATTAAAAACTTTAACCAACGCAGACGCCGACACCGACGCTGGGGCGAGTGCAATAGCCTCCTTATTCTTCGAATAGTCGAGCTAAAAAATGAACACATTCATTTAACTCTTATTCTGCTGTGCAGTTTGATCATGATCTGCACTTTTTGAATATCACTGAATAGATTTTCAGTGATAACCTCATTCAACAAGTCATGGTACTGTCCTAACTGAAAGACGCAATGTACAGTAAAGTCAATTTAAGACATTAAGCAGGGTATTGAATGGTCAACAAAATTCACATTTTTTTACTTTATGTGTTTGGAAGTCACATTTTCCTTGAAAATTACATGATGACAAAAATATTTTGGACATTATTAGTTCTGTAAATTTGGGTAAAGTTGGTGTGTATCAATCACAAGTAATCTATCTGTTGCCAAGATTGGAAAAAAAGTATTTATTGTTACAATACTGAATGGTATCAGACTGAAATCTTCTTTTTGGACTGAAATAAATTGAAATCATGACACAAAGAGATTTATTATCTTTACTGCATTTTGCTTGAATAGTGTTGATCGGCTAGCTCAGTGGTTCGAGTGCTTGCTTTGATACCTTGTGTAGGCATGTTGGTTGATTATGTGGTCACCAAGCCGGCAAGGAGTTTTCTCCGGGTACTCCGGTTTCAACCACCATAAAAGACCACAGCAACAAAGGTGATCCAGCTAAAGTTGGTTCTTTTACATGCACAGTGTATATTACCAATACACATGAGACTACATCTGGGTTTCTAACCAGTTCATCTCTAGATTGGTTGGAAACATTGAAAAGTGTTTCTGAAATTTCCAGTACCTCTGCCGAGATTTGTACCAGGGACCTCAGTATTGGTAGTCTAGAGCATTAAGCACTTGACCACTGCACCACCATGATCAGACCCTAGAAAGAGATCATATCTTTCAACAGAGTATATAACATACGTTTGTGTTTGGTAAAAGGCATGGAACATGGACAGTGAAATTTTTAGAACCCAGACAAGAAGTAACCAAATACCCACTGAGGAGAGCTGTGGTGTAGAGGTTAAGGTGTCTGCCGCTCATCCCAGAGGTTGCGGGTTCGAGCCCCACTGGGGTCACGACCGTACCTTCTCATATGACACCAGTACTGGTTTTTCCAGGAAGCAGACTTGAGAGTGACTTGATAAGCTTCAATCTTTCTTCACAATCGAGCTAAAATAAATTAGAATAAACTAAATACCCACTGGGTTTCTGGTTATCAGACATGGCTATTTCATATATATATATATATATATATATATATAGTAAACTCCGTATATAACGACTCCGGATATAATGAAAATCCGAATATAAGGAACAAATTTTCTCGGCCCAATTTTTTTCTTTCTTTATTCTTTATGAAAATGTTATATGGATATAACGAACTCTGAATATAAGGGTCACATTTAAATGGTCCTAAGGAGTTTGTTATAAGTGGAGTTTACTGTAGCAAATTAACATAAAAAGGGTTGCCGGTGATACAGTATGAAGAAATTGTTTGCATCACAGACGGTGACAGACCATGCATGTTTCAAAGAACAGTGTTCATGGTTGCAGTTGACACAGACAAGAGCCAATCTCGCCTTTGGATCAGATTTCTATGATAATTACTGTATTTCAAATACCTTTGAGTATTTGTCTGTGCCAATAAAACTGATTTTAAAAGCCATTTGTAGTATGAAACAGAAAAAAACTCAAATTTGCAGGATAAAGGCTTTGCATGCTATGTCATTCTTTGACATTGTTGAATAACTAGATAAGTAACAACCTATTCAAAGCCATGGCATAGACATGCAAGACTCAGGAAGCACAAAAAACAAGTGCTACTGCCGTTAAGATCTCAGGTGCACTGTACATGAAATACAGAATTTTATTTCATTTCTGTCAATTTGTTTAGAAAATGATTTATACTATTTATAGAGGCATATAAAATAAATTTCATTCCTTTCTTGTTTCCATACCAAAATGGTACATGGTACCAGTAAAAAGACATCAATCATGTCAATTCTGTAGGTTCCCAGGTACATGTACATGCTCTAGTTTAGGATGTCTGATGGTTAAACAGCCTCTGTGGTAGAGTGGTTAGAGTTGCTGAATTGAAATCTCCTTAACCTCTAATAGATGACGCGGT
This sequence comes from Saxidomus purpurata, assembly GCA_022818135.1. NCBI lineage: Eukaryota > Metazoa > Mollusca > Bivalvia > Venerida > Veneridae > Saxidomus > Saxidomus purpurata. The sequence goes on along the minus strand of JAFMSR010000019.1, from coordinate 19,133,983 downwards.
GATCAACATTAATGGGCTATCAATCTGGAGGTCCCCGGTTCAATTCCCGGCCAGGGCACTGAAAATTTCCCAGCTGCCTAGAGATAAACTGGTTAAATAACAGAAGTACTCTCTCATGTATCGGTGCTATACACTAGCCACGTTATACACATGGCAATAATAGTCAGTTGTGACTGGTTGCCATTATCAGAAAATAAAAGAAATAAATAAATAGACGGAGGACAGTAGGCCCCAGCTCTGCTACTGACCATGCTGACCCTAGCCTAACTAATTGTGCGTCAGGGCTTTTAGCTTTATACGACGGCCGCCCTTTAAGACAGTAATCTATGTAGATCTAATATCAGTTTGTAAAATTGGTCGGTCTTGCAGTCAAAATATTGAGGCTACGACTGACCCAGTCGTTTTATGTAAGAAAGTTAGCAGTTTCTTTCAAAGAACAGGAGTCTAGTACTGGTTTTTCATAGGAAGATGGTAAGGTGAATTGCATGTCTGTAAAAATGACAAAATATGGTTGGAACACATATTTAACCCATACAACTTGTGAGTAAAGGACCCAATTTTTATTTTACAGTTAAAGTGTGACCTTTCTAATTTCACAAGTAATGTCAGAATTGTAAGTGTGTATGAAAGCCATGCAATTCGTTCAATTCTTCATTCCAATGATTGGTCGGTCATGACAACCAATGCTGCCACCAAAATTGAGAGAAGGTGGTGAAATAAAAGTTCGAGACAATATGGGTACGAAGATGCTTTGTATACCGGCATTTTCATAAAACAACAATGATGTAAAGAAGTATTTCCACTTCATTTGAATAGAATATAAGTTACCCTGGTAACGTAATCAATGGTACTGGTCTGTCAGCGCTGTTAACTGTTAAAAATAAGAATGTTTTTGCTTTAATTTACACTTGTTACTTTCACTTCCGCCTTCCAGCGCGTGCTGATTCGTCACTTGCAATGACGTAAGACCATGCAAACACTGTTGTGGAGCGTGCACGTCAATATTTTTGTTTTCTATGCATTCTTCTGCAGATATCTAACCGAAAATTAGTTTTTTTGTAGATCATTCATGTTTGCCGCCATTTTTACTTGCGATATCGTAAATATTTACGAGACCCCCGACCCTCTCGTAAAGTTACGAGAAAATTGCGAGGAAATTTACGATATCGTAGCTACGAGAATGTTGATAAGACGGGTAAAAAAGATACGAGAACGTTGCGAGACACTTACGAGAAAGTTACGAGAAATGTTTCTCGTAAGTACAATGATAAGACGGGCCCTATATCTCCATCTTGAATAATTACAGAGTTATTGCCCTTTGTTACTTTTCCTTGTCCGGAGCATTATTCGAAAAGTACTAGTTGGAATTCAATACAACTTCATACAAAGGTCAAGCACATTGAGAGGAAGTGCAGTGCAGAAGAACCATAACTCCATCTTGACTAATTACAGAGTTATTGCCCTTTGTTGCTTTTCCTTGTCCGGAGCATAACTTGAAAACTACTGATTGGAATTCAATACAACTTCATACAATGGTCAAGCACATTGAGAGGAAGTGCAGTGCACAAGAACTATAACTCCATCTTGACTAATTACAGAGTTATTGCCCTTTGTTACTTTTCCTTGTCCGGAGCATTATTCGAAAACTACTGGTTGGAATTCAATACAACTTCATACAATGGTCAAGCACATTGAGAGGAAGTGCAGTGCAGAAGAACCATAACTCCATCTTGACTAATTACAGAGTTATTGCCCTTTGTTGCTTTTCCTTGTCCGGATCATAACTTGAAAACTACTGGTTGGAATTCAATACAATTTCATACAATGATGAAGCACAATGAGAGGAAGTGCAATGTACAAGAACCATAAGTCTATCTAGAGTATTTTCAGAGTTATTGCCCTTTGTTTTTTTTTTCTCCAGAGCATTACTTGAAAACTACTGGTTGGAATTCAATATAACCTCATACAATGGTCAAGTACATTGAGAGGAAGTGCAGTGCACAAGAACCATAACTCCATCTTGACTCATTTAAGAGTTATTGCCCTTTGTTACTTTTCCTTGTCCGGAGCATAATTCGAAAAGTACTAGTTGGAATTCAAAACAACTTCATACAATAGTCAAGCACAATGAGAGGAAGTGCAGTGCACAGGAACCATAACTCAATCTTGACTCATTTCAGAGTTATTGCCCTTTGTTACTTTTACTTGTCCGGAGCATTATTCGAAAACTATTGGTTGGAATTCAATACAACTTCATACAATGGTCAAGCACAATGAGAGGAAGTGCAGTGTACAAGAACCATAACTCTATCTTGACAAATTACAGAGTTATTGCCAAGAACAATATCTCTTTTTAGTTTGTTTGCAAGGTATTCTGTTACTACGAACTTTCTCAGTTTATAAAGCAGTCTTTTGGGGGTATTAATCACATTTAGTGATAGCTCTAGTTTTTTGTTTGAAATAGGAAGATAAATACCTTATGTGCTTATGAAAGTCGTTTTTTTACTCTAAGAGTATAACTGAGATGTCTTATTTATCCATTGAAAATAACGATCGACCTTGACAGGTACGTCATTTTGCGGGAATGTAAGCGAGGCTCTGTAGAACCTCATGTCAAAAAGTTGTGCAAATACCCAGAATACGTAGTTATTTATGTGTAGACGTCATCATTTCGGTGAAGAAAATATGTCCGACAATCGGTAAGTGAATTTGGATTTTCGTTATTTTCATTCACCGGAATTTTTACGAAGGAAGAAATGAAGGCTAATTATCATGGTAAGGTATTTATGTTTATAGGTCGTTGCACTTCTATGCACAGTGTTTGATGGATATAACAATGCTTTTGAAACACTTTTAGCCCAATTTTATGGCAGAATTCATTGCCGCCGATTGCCGCTAGCGGTTCAAAGTGTTTGGTATAAACCGGAAGTTATTATTTTCTGGAAAGTGGCCGTAAATCGGATACTGCATGGAATCGGATATGATTTATTCTCATTGATTTAATGAATTGTTAGTGTTGTTGAAACTTATTGCACTTGTGACTGTAATAAATTAAACATTATAAAATGCAATGATTGTTTTCATAGAATTATAATTAAAAATGAGAAAGATTTGACAATTTATGTCTGTCTTGAAAAAAAAAAAACCTCTATTTTGACTACTTTGTGGTTAGGTGAACTGAAAATTTAATCAATTGTTACTTTGCTCAGTTTTCATATCTATATATGAATTAACTGGATACTTTTTGTCTCAATGCTTATAGCAGGGATTACTTTTATTTACACTGTCCTGTGACTTTGGAACATGGTGGGGGTAAGAGTGAGGTTGGGTGCGCACCATAAACCGGTTTAAGCTCCCCAGTGGTGTTTTTGCCACTGACCGTTCCAAGGCGGTGCCCCACTGTGTTCCTTTAATTGTTCGTTTTGTCCTCGTGCTTTGTATGCTACTGTGTGTTGGTAGTGTACGTGTGTGTGTGTACATGATTGTGTGTATGTGTGTGTTGTGTGTGTGTGTGTGTGTTGGTGGTGTGCACTTCTGGGTGCTGTGGGGCTCGTTTTGGGGAGGCTGCGTTTTTGGTACGTGGCTTTCCCTGTTTGATATTATTTTTGTTTTTATAGCTTTTATACTAATTTATAGTGAATTGACCTCACAGTCAGAAGCTGAAATAGGACGGAGAGTCAGGCCAGTGATATTCACCAGTCTGACGAGGTATGTGGCCTAGTAATTCAAAAATTTGTGTTCATAATAAAACAAATCTTCATGATGCACTACTAGTACTAAAATACCTTTTCTGATATTTAAAAGCCAACTGAAAGTTTTTGAATATTAAACTTTAATGTAAAATTTTGTTGACATTTTTATTTAAATTTTTGCATTAACATTGTTGTCAGGAAATTGTCAAATTGTGCTATTGTGGCAACCCGGACGGACACCAGTGGGCGCCGACCAGTCAGTGCATACCACCAAGCAGCAGCCATACAACATCAGACTCAGTGTCACTCTTCAGTGATCAGTCTAACCAGGTATGTGTTCAAAATATAATTTTCAAATAGATAATTGGCGTTCATATTACAACAAATCATCACTGTTAACAACATAAAATGAGAATGCTGATATTACAAAAAATCAACTTAAAGTTATTGAATATTTAAACTTTTAAGGTAAAATTTTGTTAACTTTAAAAAAAATTACATGAACATTGTTATGGTTGCAGTCAGACGATGATTCTAGATCAACTGTAAGCACCAGTTCTTGGGGTATTTCACGGCTACCACCATCTCTTATTGAGGAAATCAATGTAAGTATTTAATAATCTATCATAAACAGTGATTACAAAATCTGGTACAAAGCTTTGAAACAAACTTAAAGAATATTTCTGTTCTGTCTTTATATATATAATTTTAATAAATATCAAACAAATATTTTCCATTTAATGTTGTACCATTTTGCTCTATATATTAGAGTATGTTGATGGAAATGATATTCTCACTTACATGTCTTTTCAATACAACATTTTTATTAAACTAAGGACACAGCTGATAAGGCCAGTAAGTGTGACGGAAATTGCCCAACTGCAAGGCGTCTTCGGGAGGAGATTGAGATATTAAAAGTTGAGATCAGCCATTTGCATCTTGCACTCAATAAGGTTTGTCAGAGTTTGCTTACATGTATATTAGAGCTTGTAGTTCACTAACATTAGTGTACTACATGTTGTGTACTTATATTAGCATCCCTGTATTTAGCTTGCCTGCTTTTCAAAGAATACATGTGATATCTTTGGCATCATCTTGGCATTTTTTATTTCAGCCTTGGAAATAACTCAATACATGTTCTTATTGAAACTTGGTACACAGCTTACCAAAGACTAAAATAACTTTTATCATTTTTTAGTTATGACCCTTCTTTGACTTTTAAATAACAGACAATTTCCTCTTGTGTATACATTAGGATAGATGCTTGCCTATATTACATGTAGTATGCATTTGCATGGAAGTTCTTATTCCTGAAATTTCATGAAACTGCTTTATTTGATAAGAACTGCATGCATTAATCTGAAATCATACAGTATACTTAGTTTCTGTTAGTGTATAACTATATATTCCTATCTGAAACTGCTTTTCTTAAATTCTTGTTGTAATAATGGTGAAAGCTTACATATATCTGCTCTTTTCTTACTAAATTGTAACACAAGATAAAGTAATGCCTCTCTAGGATCAGTGTTTGGTCCATACATTACCTTTACACACATACAAAAATATTGCACATCTGACGTATGTCTCTCATGATAAAAACAATAACTGACTGATGTTATGTACATCAAAAACTCGAATATCTTCTGTTATTTTTTTAATAACTCGTATGACAGAGATTATGTTAGTTCAATGGTTTTCTTTAAGGACTAAAAGTGATTCAATAAGAGAGGTTTTACTGACTGGTTGTGGTTTTATACTAACACTCGCCTAATCTTGCTTTAATAGCCCTCATCCTCACCAGTTTTCAATCGAAAGAGGAGAAATATTCAAGATGGCAGCAACTAACCTTGATTTAACTAATGAATTAAAACTAAAAAACAAAACTCAAACTGAAATTGCCAAATGGTTATGTGAAAAGCACCCTACATCTTTTAAAGCTTCAGAAGCTGAGTATAGAAACTGTGTACAGAAATGCAAGGAAACATACAGAAAACTTCAAAAAAACAAGAATTCAAAAAAAAGTAAAGAAGCCTTTGATAATTTTTTAAGGTCAGAAATACCATTTCCTCAATTTAGAACTCTAGAACCTAATGAAAAACAAGGTGAATTGCCATGCTCCTCAAATGATGATCATCATGAATGTTCATACAGAACTGTTAGTTTTGACTTGGCTCTTGAAACAAAAATACTTACTGAGGAAAAACAGGAACTAATCGAAACAGTGACAGAACTCAGAAAGAGTAAAATACCTAAGAAAACTGTTTTGAAACTTAGAAGTGCAATTAAAGCACAGAAATTGGAGAAAGATGTTCTTCAAAGCAGAATAAATAATAAAGATCAACTATTGAAAAGAATAAGACTTCAAAATACTCGCTACTTGAAAAGAATCAATAATTTATATAATACTGTTGCACAAATGTCCGGGCAAATTAAAGACTTGAGAAGTGAGCTTACACGCCAAAAACTTGAAAAGGAGATTGAACTTGAAACCAGTAGAAAAGATCTGTCAAATACCATTGAAGAACGTGATTGGCTTGCTGACATGATTAATGATTCAGACACTGTAACTTTTTATGACAATTTTGAGGGCAAGTATAGTTATGAACTACGAGAATGTATATACACACTTCTTTCTTTGAATATTAGTGCTCAGAATGTTACACCTGCCATTGAATCTGTGCTTAAGCTAGTAGGAAAAAAATGTGAGAAACTGCCTGCTAGGTCTTCCATTCTAAACATGAATGTAGAGAGGCTTGTTCTATCACAAAAACAATTGACCGAGGTTATTCCAAATAAGCCAAACTTAACATTATACACTGATGAAACTTCCAAGTTTGGTGTTAAATACTCGGGATACCACGTCTCTGATGAGGAAGGTACTATGTATGTACTTGGGATGAGACAACTTGAGACTAAATCTGCACAACATACCCTGAATGTCTCTCAAAACATTTTGGCGGATATAGAAGAGAGAAGTGAAGAGGCAAACAATACAGCTAAGAACATTTTGTTGAAGATTTCAGCTACTATGAGTCATAGAGCTAGCACAGAAAAAAAGTTCAACAGACTCTTAGAAGAGCTACGGTTAGATGTGCTTGCTGAATTGGTGGAGAACTGGAATGAGCTAAGCCAAGCTGAGCAAACAAGTGTTAGTACTCTCCTGAATTTTTTCTGTGGGCTCCACAGCCTGGTTCATTTCGCTGAAACCTGTAACGCTAGCTTGATTGAACTTGAAAACGCGAACTTCAATAATGAACCTCCAATATTTGACAAATCATTTTAAAAAAAATCAGAGTCAGGTGCAGCAAGATTAATAAGAACAGCCTGCTAAGCTTTGGCAAGAGGAGCAGATGAAAAATCTGGCAAGTTCAATGACTTTAATTTATATATGAAGCCGGTTTTGAAGGATAATGACATGAAAAGCATTCCTCTTGAAGAATTTCACGGGAACCGTTTTAATATCCTTTTTGAGAGCGCTACTGGTGTGTTCTTTATGAAAGACCAGATTCAGGAATTTCTCAAAGGAAATCAGACAAACAAGCTGCTGAAAGCAGTGCTTCATGACATCAAAGTGCCATGGTATTTAAGTGAAGTGAAAGCTCTTGGTTTAATTAGTAAACTCATCACTGTGCCATTGTGGTGCCTCCTTGAAGATAAAACTGTTCACATTTTAGACATGAACAAACATTACTTAGAACTTATGAACTTCTTTGACGAAGCATTGAATGATATACCTAGCTTCATGAAAGGGACAATTCTTCCATTCGGTGAGAAGACGTTTGTAAAACAAGATCCGTTGTTGGAATCTCTATTGGCAGATTGGGTATATGATGACAAGGTTGCAGTGTGTTTGAATATCATGTTACCAGCGCTCAGTCAGTTATGCAAAAGGATTTTCGCTGACCACTTGCCTGGTGGTTGCTGGGAAAATGTAACTGATGAAATGCGACAAAGAACATCTGGAGCTGCCAAACACAACAAATTTGCGGAATCGGTATTTGGTTATCTGGACACTTAGGATGAAGCCAAGTGTATCAGTGTTAGCTTCAGAAGCTTTCGTTATGTTCTCGGCAAATAAAACCAAACAATGGCTGGAAAGAAAAACCGAATTTGAAAAGAACACGCTTATTCAAGAAGCAATGAAGAATGTTTCTTTGGTGAGAGCAAATTACAAAAGAAGGACAGAAGAAATTGAAGTCAATCAAAGGAGAAAGGTTGAAGAGTATATTCGTGAAGCAGAGGCAGCTGAGTATAGGCGACTGAATCGGCTGGAAGGGTACACACAGAAGATGATTTATTACGGTCTGTGGCAGACTGAGAATGAGGTTGATAGTGCCCTGAAAGAGATAAGTACCAAAAAGGAAAGAATGGAAGCTCTAAAAGCTCAATTAAACTTTAGGAAGCATGTTCTGAAACAAGACCCACAGAATAAAGAGAACTTGTATCTACTTTCAAAGAAAGTAAATGACGTCAAGCGCATTTTGACTATTGATGAAATAGCATGTAATGGCAAGAAGCTTGTAAGACACGCCTTCTCCATTGATACATCTCATGATCCCAACCCTGATCTGCCAATTCTTACCAGCAAAACCATTAGCCATCGCTTTATTGAAGATGGTGAAAGCAGCTGGTGGAAGGGTAAAGTTATATCACAGGTAATTTTCAGTGTTAAAACTATCGACAACACAGGAAGCGTATAGTCATCTTTAAACTCCCCCATACCTGTGGAACGTAAAACTATTCAAGGGCATTTAAACAAGTGCTTACGGTATTCTTTACATAACTGGTGTTCTCTGTTTACTTAAACCTTTAATCAGTGCTAAAATAAAACTACTTACTGCATAACTAACTCTTGCTGTACGGTGACTGAATTTTAACATGTATTTTAAGTTAACATTCAGTCTGCTTATTATTTACTCTTTTTTTCAAAAATAAATGTATATTTTTATAATAGACTTTTAGTGTAACAAATGAAATCATTCTTCTAGAAAGTCCTTTACATAATCTGCTTGCTGTACATTTAGCTATTCAACTTTATATAATGCCAAAATAGGATACAATAACCAAAAAATAATTTATTTTAACATAACTTCAGGTGCCTGGTTATCCTGAGTATTTCAATATCATTTACGATGGGGACACAGCTGTTTATGTGTACCGGCTCCTTGAGGACTACAGAGCAGGGGACCTTAGAGTACTTGTGCAGTAATTTGTATGTGGATATGTGTAATAAAGGTTATAAAGATATACAGTTTTTTTTCCAAATTATGGTGTCATGTAAAAGATAAACGTTTTTTGTCGAAATTATGGTATCACGTGATTGTGAAGTAAGGATATTTCAATTGGTTGTTAAATTTTAAACAAAAGAGATAGACACTTCAAATAAAGAGCATTATTTTACATTTAAAAATACCTTTCCAATGATATATAATACTCTATATTTTGGCAAAATGTAAAAAATGGCCTGTCTTTGTTATTTACACTGTCCTGTGACTTTGGAACATGGTGGGGGTAAGAGTGAGGTTGGGTGCGCACCATAAACCGGTTTAAGCTCCCCAGTGGTGTTTTTGCCACTGACCGTTCCAAGGCGGTGCCCCACTGTGTTCCTTTAATTGTTCGTTTTGTCCTCGTGTGTTTGCTTTGTATGCTAGTGTGTGTGTGTGTGTGTTGTGTGTGTGTTGTGTGTGTGTGTGTGTGCTATGGGGCTCGTTTTGGGGAGGCTGCGTTTTTGGTATGTGGCATTCCCTGTTTGATATTATTTTTGTTTTTATTTTTAAAGGCGGTAAGAGAACCACAAAACGAGCCTGAGAACAGAATTTCAAATATCCAAGAGGTTAGTGCAAGTTATAATCACCAAGTAGCGTAGTAATCCCCGACATTCGTTGAAAAGAGGAGGTAAAGGAAAATCTAGTGTGTCCATTTTAGCAATTAAAATAACCGAATATTGAAAAATGTATTTGTTTGTCTTATATTTGCTTTCTGGTTTAGCATTCCATGTCAACGCATATTTCTCAAATCAAAACACGTTTTCCTTTGATTATGCAGTCGCATTTAAACCAACCATCGCGAAATGAGATAAGTGTTTTGCCTATAGCATACACAAAACATGCAAACATTAATAGTATGTGTTATATACCTTTGTTTTCAGCCTGTTCAATAGCACAACAATGTATACATGTAGACGGCATAACATTTTAGTGCTTATATTCAGGGACTTAGGGAAAACACAAATTTTAAGTTCTTTTATTGTGGCGTATGGGTTAACTGTACGTGTACAGTATTTATTTTACCTGATGTATAACAACATTTGAAGTAACAAATAACGATCTGTAACTGTTTTGGAGAAAAAATCTGTATAAATGTAAAAAACTCAATACCTATTTCTCCTCGCTGTCCTGAGTTCACAATTTCAACTTCAAAGTAGAAACTATACGAGTATTGTCTGTAAACATAGAGTCCTACATTGATACCAATACCGTCATAACTGAAACAAAAAAAACAAAAATAATATCAAACAGGGAATGCCACGTACCAAAAACGCAGCCTCCCCAAAACGAGCCCCACAGCACCCAGAAGTGCACACCACCAACACACACACACACACACACACACACACACACGCACGCACACACACACACACAATCATGTACACACACACATATACACTACCAACACACACTAGCATACAAAGCAAACACACGAGGACAAAACGAACAATTAAAGGAACACAGTGGGGCACCGCCTTGGAACGGTCAGTGGCAAAAACACCACTGGGGAGCTTAAACCGGTTTATGGTGCGCACCCAACCTCACTCTTACCCCCACCATGTTCCAAAGTCACAGGACAGTGTAAATAAAAGTAATCCCTGCTAGGTGAATCTCTAACACAAGTTTGTTGTATTTGTACAATGAGATAACTGCATGGTCTGTACCTGCACACAGAAAATATATTGCTATTCCTTGTATGTTCAAAATCGTTCAAAGATTACCTACATTTGTACTGTTATTCTGACTAAATAGGTAACAAAATATAAATATTGCTTCAGTTTTGTACAATACAATCATTTGTTCACTGAGATAGTTTGGTTTGTACCGGTAAACAATAGAAAGATTTTATTCCACGTACAACGCGTTGCAGTTGGGTTTGCCCGATCGCTATCTTGGCAATCGATACAGTTATAATCTTACGTCACTCATAGCGCAATTTTGAAACTATTATTAGAGCTAGTTTATAGGTTAACTCCTCCCCATTCAAGGACATTTAGGTGTGAGCGTCCAGCTTCTTTCTCACGTCGTCAATTAGTTCCGCCCAAAAACCCGCATGGTAATTTTAATGCAAGTGACAAACAGTATTTAATAACGTTAAATATAGGTTTCTTCGCGTATTTTGTAGTGACTCCGAGATAAATTATATAGATCTTCTGTTTTATTTAAAATGTTGATTAATATATACTCTTTTAAAAGAGATCTCCTTCAATTACAGCGATTGAGCTACGGTATCATTGCATTTATAAGTGTAGACCGTAAGTTTATGAATAAGTTTACATGTAAATTATGTTCGCGGAACTTTACACATCGGAACTCCATTGCAGTAACATGTTATCCTACACAATTCATAATGACGTCTGTTGAAAAAATATATTGTGATGCATTTTTCATAAAATGCGTTTTTCAATCTGTTTCTCAACTCGCCTTGTCAATTTTGTTTGCCAAAGTGGAACAAAATGTCAACGAAAGTAATTAAATTGACGAAATTATCAATAATTGAGTACATCGATGCGTGAAAAATATTTTTGTCTCCGGCGGTACTGGAACTCCTTTATTTCGCAGAGCGTCGCCACTAATGGTAAGGAAGTCTGCTGACATACTAAGTATCTAATGCCGTACTGTACGTACTGACATAATCAGTGCATCTGCCAAAATCTTTACTTGTACGTATTATCATACCCAAGTTCCCTCTCTATTGCCGACAGTGAACTCGACAATTTTCCCTTGTGAACAGTGTTTTTACTTTAAAAGCCGTGCGGTCGGGGCGTTGAGTTTAACAAAAAATTACAAATCAATGAACAGGGGCGTAGTTACTCCGGCCATAAAAATGAAACTGCAGACATGACAGTCAGACCAGTAGATTAATAACGTTCACTTTATCTCATATATTTACATGTATTTCAATTCTTTTTTATTCCAACCAATATAAAAATCTGTAGATGAGTGTTAGATACTGCATCCTGCCTGACCAATCCAATTTACCGCCCGTAGCCATACATGAGCGAAATGTTGGACACATGACTGCAGAGTTACACGATTACTCAAAACTTTGTAAATTTATTTCGGCTTTTTTCACATTTTGAAGAAGAAACATTCGACGAATGATAAAGAAAACATATTTAAAGAATCTGCGGGAAAACGACAGCCTTAGTGAAACATTTTGTTTTGCACTGACCGCTGTGTCATCAGTGTCACTGAAGTAAAATATACACAATAATATTATATATCCTGGATATACTCATGCGTACTAATTTATGTTCAGTGTTATTGTTTTTCAAATGGCTATCGGTAAAATCACAATTAAGAAGCTCTCGGAAAGTCAACATTTAATGTACATTTGTACATATATATGAGAACTTGGTAGAGTGCTAGTCTAACTATTTCGACTTCGAAGGCAAACCGATTTTATAGGCTGATATTTTCAAGTTGTTCACCTTCTAGTTATAAATAACAGATCTGTGAAAGGGGTCTCACTGAAACACCAAATTAATTAGACTATTGGACGCTGCTGTATATGTCCAACCCATAGTACAGAGGGGGTCCGACATGTCTGGCACAGGACTTTCTGCTGTCAGACAAGCGGCTTTTCTGTCCCGGGTCCAGGTTGTCCGCAGGCTAGCCGAAATGTTGAGGCAAAAAAATTAGAACGAATAAATATTGAAAGTCCTGTTTTACCTAGCCCAGACATTTTAGATCTATTTGCAGTATTGGGATAACATTTTAATCTTGCTTACTTTAAAAGTGCGCTGTTAATGTGTTTTATTTTTATGCCCCCGAAGGGTGGCATATTAAAATCGCACCGTCCGTCTGTCCGTCCGTCCGTCCGTCCGTCCGTCCGTCCGTCCGTCTGTCTGTCTGTCTGTCTGTCTGTCCGTCCGTCCGTCTGTGCGTCCCCACTTACAATTCGTGTCCGGACTGTAAATCTGTCATTCATTGAAGGATTTTAAAATAACTTGGCACACATGTCTAGCACATCAAGACGACGTGTCGCGTGCAAGACCCACATTCCTACCTCAAAGGTCAAGGTCACACTTGGAGTATGAAGGTTATGGAATCCTCTATATATGCACACATTCGTGTCCGGACTATAACTTTGTCATGCATTGAAGGATTTTAAAATAATTTAGCACAAATGTCTAGCACATCAAGATGACGTGTCGCGTGCAAGACCCGCATCCCTACCACAAAGGTCAAGGTCACACTTAAGAGTTTATAGGTAATGGAATCCTGTATATATGCATACATTTGTGTCCGGACTATAACTTTATCATGCTTTGAAGGATTTTAAAATAACTTGGCACAAATGTCTAGCACATCAAGCGGATGTGTCGCGTGCAAGACCCAAGTCCCTACCTCAAAGGTCAAGGTCACACTTAGTATTTAAAGTAATGGAAAACTGTATGCATGGCTACTCTGTCATGCATTGAAGGATTTTAAAATTACATAGCACATTTATTGAGCACATGGAGAGGACACAGACTGTGAGGCACCTCTTTCGGGGGCATACGTCACTTGTGAGGGACAGCTCTTGTTATGTACATGTATTACCTCGAGGAGTAGCCTCAATATTTCGAATGCAAGACAGAACAATTTTACAAACTGATATTACATCTAGTCTGCCTTTGCGAAGGGCGGCCATCGTATGTAGCAAAAAGCACTTGCGTGCAATTAGTTGGGCTATTCGTTGAGGTACGCAATAAAACTTCCATAGTTTATTTCATTACGTTTTGGGAAAGTTTCATCAATTAGTGTACACCTGGCTCCTCCGATTTACCAAATGGCACTTTAATATATACTTTATCCGATACTGCTTCTGTTATGACTTTCAATTTTTCTTTCCACGTTCGGAACGTAACGTCAGAATCAAATAAAGACTGATCGTATGCGCCCCTATTTGACCTTTTCAATGAAAGAACGGAGGGGAGGAGTTAACCGATATCTACATGCTCTATTAATAGTTTCAGATTCGCCTTTGTGTGACGTAAGATTGTAATTTTATTGATTGCTAAAATAGCTAGCGGGCAAAGCCAACTGCAACGCGTTGTACTTTCGTTGTGTTTAAACTTTGCTTACTGTTATTCTGCCCGAAGAAGTACAAATGGGTTTACTATATATAACGGATATTTAGAAGTCCTTTATCTTGTTTCTTTATACAAAGTTTTAACATATATCTCATGCAGACTAACATGGTACAAGTGTTCGGATAACAGCAATACATATATCACAAACCAAAATGAGTTTTGCTCAGATCCTTATATCATAATAGCACAACAAGTACCGCAACAAATATATTGTAAAAGAAAATAGTCCGTAAAAACCAGTCGGAACATCAGCCCTCTAATATCATGACTCACACACACAAAAATTATGACAAGACACCAGGCAAAGTGCAGCAATTACAATTTATTCATGTATTTAATTTATCCTGTTTCCACAATTAAGACTTCAAAGAGGCACTCCCTAAAACATGTGTTAAGTTAAATAACTTCGAATATTTAGAAGTATTTATTACTTAACTTTAAAGTTGAAAGCTATACAATAAAAATCAGTGTTTTAATATGTTGCTGTACCGTAAAACTTTCAATAATCTATGCTGTTGTTGTACAAGTAATTGGTGGATAGCGGTCTCTATGTTGATTATCTGTGCTAAAATGAGGCATTTTTCTATATATGTTGTTCTGTAAAATTGTATCTATTTGTCATTTTATGTTGATTGAACACATACATTGTACATGTTTTGAGAATATAATCTGCTAGATGCAGGGAGTGCCCCCTTGAGGTAGTTTTACGCAACATAAACTTCAACAGAAAGTTAAAGACCACTTAACACGATTGTCATTGTTTAAAGCTGCTCGCTCTCAGATTTTTGTTAAAAGAAAATCTGCAAACTGTATGGAAATAACATATTTTGGAACATAAAGTCATATAAAAAGGTTACAGTATAAATTCCTGTCAAGTATATATGTAGATTTGAAATATTACGCTACCCTTTGATATAGTGATGCCGTAAAAACAGCATTTTCAATCGATTTTTGCAATTTCCTACCTAGATTTTTACTTCTAGTGTCGATTTTAGCCTACAGTTTTATTTTTATGTATTTTTGGAATTTTTTTTTTTCAACGACAACTGAGAGCGGGCAGCTTGAAGGCTTTAGCTTAATGAGAATGTAAGAGTTTGAAAGTTTATATTGGTTACATATAATTATATCAGAGTTATTTTACTTAAAATCGCTAAATATATCACATTGCATCGTCCCATGTTTTATATCAGTTTGCTACTTTAAATGCATTAAAACGACATGTCAAACTAAATATCACCCAAAACATTAAAATATTTAAATATTAAAATATACTGCTGTACCGTAAATCATTCAATAATCTACGTAGAGTTGTTGTACAATTATTGGGTGGATGCGATTTATTACAGAAAACATCTATATTGATTGATTGTGGTAAAATGCATTTTTCGCCATAGGTTTTTTTTTGAAATTGTTTTTATTGATCATTTTACGTTCATTGAACACATAATCTATGTTTCGAGAATAAAATCTGCTAGATGTAGGGAGTGCCTCTTTAATTAAGTTACATAAATATTAGAGTTATTTTTCTTGAAACTCGCTAAATATATCACTTTACATCGTCACATGTTTTATATACGTTTGCTACTTTAAATGCATCAAGTTCATACCTGAGATAGTCTCCGTCTATTGCAATGTTTCTGCATATGAACTTGTTTTCAATTAAAAGCTGTAATAAAAGAAAAACTGGTATACAATACATGTTAACGATTCATTTCCTAAATGGAATATATTAGAATGTACATGCATTTCAAAAGGATATCAATCATACATGTATTTACAAAACTCGGTATCTATTGTGCAAGACATCTTTTAGAAAAAAAACAGTAAGCTATTCAATTCACAAAAAAGGAGTGAAATGTGATTATGTACAATGTCGCGAATTACACACTGTTAAATGCTCGAGGATAGAAATTCGTTGCATTTATCTATACTTTTAGAAATATAAGTACCATACAGTTTGTCAATCTTTCGCCTTTATTTTTTCTTTTCTATATTACCTATACTGTAGTTATTTACATGTAGTACATGCACAACTTCTGTCTTTATAGCGAAAACATTTACATTTTGCTTAATTCACGAGAGATGTTTTGCGTTTTACTTATTTGTTATTTAATACATGTAGTTTTCATCGTTCGAAATTACATTTCAGTCCTCCTGTGATGTGCGGGGTGCATATAAAGCAGAAGAAAAATATGATGATTGAGATTAGCTGATCAATGCTATCAGTCGGAAATAAGGAGAAAAAAATGTTTCAAAAGCGCGACCATGTATCGTGCAGTGAACATTTTACAGGTGGTGATTATGTAACACCTTTCGCCGTAAAAAATTTAGTAAACCAATGGATCGTTTGAATAATGTATGAATACGCTTTAGTTTATTACCGCAAAAACTAAAAATACTCACGCATCACCCCGCCCCTTTCCAATTTTCAATGCTCTATTATTGTTGTTTGTCTGCGATATGATGGCACTCAAAAATTGTCCGTATAAGCCCGTAAACTAAATTTAGGTTTACAATTACATGTACAAAATGTATTACAAATTAAAGCTGCTCGCTCTTAGTAACCGTTGAAAATTTTTATTTTTTTTTTAATTCTTAAAAATACTTATTCAGTTATATCAAATTAAAGGCTAGAATAAAATTATAAGTAAAAATCTAGGTAAAAATCTATATGTTTACATTGGAATTTCAAAACCGTTTGCAACGCTTTTGAGTTTGGTAGCATATTATTTGAAATTTAGAGATATACGTGACAGAAATTTATACTCGAACCTATTTATATGACTATATGTTCTAAAATACATGATTAACATGCAGTTTGAAGAACTTTATTTTTTTTGCCAAAATCCGAGAGCGAGCAGCTTAAAATGATAACATAGTATAAACTAACACAGGCAGTGTTTATTTAAAACTTATTTAGTTTACATCGATCGGTAAACAAGTGTTTCAACTTATATTAACTACATTGTATTCTCGATTAGTGCTTCCATAGGATCTGATCAGGGCTCGCGTCGAAAGAAGCAATTATGAAGGCCGCGGTCAAACACCGCTGCCTGGATCCGAAGCCACGACATCCTGGTTAAGAGTCAGCAGTATTTTTATAGCCACGGTAAGCTAAGTTAGATGTCAAGCTCAGAAAAGTTGGTTCGAATCTTACTTCAGGTCTTACCATTTTTTTATGTATTATGACTAACCAGTTCTGTGCCACGGGTCCAAAATAGGGCAAATTGATATACAAATGTACTACGTTGAGTGCCACGGTGCCAATTTCGGGCATGTATTTAATAGGTTATTAAATATATAATTTGGGTTAAAGCTGCTCGCTCTCAGATTTTGGTAGAAAAAAAAGTTCTTCAAACTGTATGAAAATAACGTATTTTAGAACATATAGTCATATAAAAAGGTTCCAGTATAAATTCCTGTCACGTATATCTGAATATTTGAAATAATACGCTATCAAATAAAAAAGCGTTGCAAACGTTTTTGTAATTCCAATATTAACATATAGTCTGGCGGTGCCGTAAAACCAGCATTTTTTTTTTTTGCAAATTCCTACCTAGATTTCTACTTTTATTGTTGATTCTAGCCTTTAGTGTTATATTTATGTATTAGATTCTAGTAATTTTATTTTTTAACAATGTGTCACGTGACACATTGTTATAGTAGGCAATTTTGAAAACGACTCAGCGGAGGGGCTTATACGTTTGACGCTGGCCGGAGTAAGCCGGGGTACGCCGGTATATCCAAACCTCATTGCTTAAAAGGCGCCGATTTCATTCTAGCTTTTTGAAACGAATAGAACGGCGTACGCCTGATGCGTCAAACGTATAGCCCCTGACAGTTTGAACAGCCATAGGTTTCTCCTTTCGCCTGCAAAGTGGATCGTGTTTGTGATCTCGACTTAAAAATAAACTAAAACCCGTTTCCGTTGCGTAATACACGTGCTAATGCTTTAAATCATTGTAACACTAATGTAGGCAAAATTCAGAGTATTTGAATTACTACACCATCAGGCAGATTCAGGATCAAGTCTTGTTTTGGCATCCCGCATGTATACATGTATTATGGAAATTAAACGTAATCGAGAGGAGTATTTGGATCCGACATTTCATACAATGTGAACATCCTTATTTCCATTAGTAAAATTACATGCGTGCTTAAAACGGAAATGGATAATAAAAGTGGGTTTTTGTTAAAGGGGGAGATATTATAAACATAAACGATGAAGTAAATGAATGATACAATGTATTCGGTTTAATTGTCGGATTTCATCAAATGATTTTAAATCCATTCGGACTCGAAAAGCTGCATTGAATGACCACAAAACAGCGACCGATAGTGGCGACCCTTAACTTAGCGACCGATAGACGTTATTGAGATATGCTGAGTTACTCCGCTTGAGTTAACGGTGTAACCGGTGAAGAGGTTAAATAATTTCTGTTACCTCCAGAGAGTTACAACGTGTTTACTGTTCGTTTTATAAACAATAGAAAATGATCCTAGACGAGAAAGAATGGCCTTCTTTGGCCAAGGCATGTTTGGTAAAGTGTTGAATTACATAATTGAAATCACTTAAATATTAACTTATCATATTTGCAGTCTCACGTAATTAAAAGCTTGTTTTTTAATATTTGAAGAAATGGATTGCTTTGCATTTACTAGGCAATTTCCCCAGACTTTTTCCAACTTTACCGGTTAGTTTGTCTAGATCATCTTGTAACATAGTGCAACCTGTAAATATTTTGAATGCTCGCTCGGATTTAATTGAATATAGGTAGGAAGTGTCTCCTTGTCTGGTCCCTGGAATTTTATTGAGTGAACCAGACTTGGAGACTGTGCTTGTATAATCATGAATATGGTTAAAAAAAAACATTTATCCCATCAGCAACACAATTTCATAGATAGTATGTAATATGATCTCCAATGTTTGATCTCGTTCATTTGTTATTTGTTCGCTTTTTTGTACGTATGTTTTGTTACAATAGTTTATTTCATTTAACTATATTTTATATATTTAAAATATCATCTTAATATCTTGCACCTATCGATATTCCAATGCCACAAGTTTTTCAAAATCCAATGCCTCAGTCTGTCCCAACTGTCATATAAAGGCTGTAACTCTCCTACATGGATTGATTGGGATTGCATTCCGTCCGTCTGTCCGTCAGTCCACCATTTCCTTCAAATGACATCTCTGAAACCACTGGTCCAATGTTGTAAAACTTTGCAGGGATGTTTCTTGCATGAACCTCTATCTGTTCAATGATTTCCATTCCATGCAAAACTTTGGTTGCTATGGCATAAAATACGAAACAATTAAAAAATATTCTCTAAAACCGCATGGTCAAGAACATAGATACTGTTAGCGAGGTATCACTCATTTTGCAGAGGACACATTGTTGTCAGCACTTTCAGTGCTTTGATTTCAACGGCAACTGAGAGCGAGCAGCTTAAAAGGGCAGGCTCTTTTATGTCTGAGTAGCATTGATCATATTAAACAGTATTGGTATAGTTTCGGGAAGCGTCATATATAAAATTTGATGACGTCATCAACGCGATGACGTCGTTTATTTTGGCACGAAATCTCAACCGGTTTGCTCCATTGTCTGATGATGAAAGTTTGGTCTTGAGCTTTGTGTAAATCTATGTACTAAGAAATGTCTACACAGGAACAACTCCTACATATAGATGATAGATTTCTATTTCCTAGATTGATAAGAAAACTCATACTGTTACACGTTATAACCGAATTAGATTTACTTTGCTGAGTTTTTTTTAAGAGTTAGCCCTGACTGATCGCATTCCAGTAGATAAACATAGAAACATAAGTCTGATCACACACAGTAACTTTCTCCCCAAGAACCAACTAAGGAATGTATATAGATCTACAGTTTGTCACACTACACCAGTATATTTTGATTCAATTTCTAACTTTCATGAGACACCAATAAGCACAATTTATCAGACCGTGGTCTGACACAATATTTAGTTTAAACTTTCAAAACATTTTATAGTATTAATAAAATTAAAGAATAGTTCAGTTTAACAGATTCAACTTTCGCTAGGTTAACCAAGTAATAAAATTTTACCGTTGCATTTTTTCTTCTGTTTTTTTTTTTGAGAACACGAATATCTGTGAATAAGTATAGTTTGTATAAACTTATTCTGTTAATCAGGTTATTCATTTGATAATTGCTGTTTTGACATAGCAAAACAGTGATGTTTTCAACTTGTATATTTAAAAAGACATTTGTTCAGACCTATTTCAGTTTTATTATCTTTATTCCTATACTGTAGTTTACATCGAAAAAATTTTTACTTTATCGCAATATGGACGTTTTATTACTGTTCTATGTAAGGTGAAAAGCATATCAATACACTTCCTATACCCTGGCAATGAAGTGTCTTTCATTTTAATTGAGGTGACACCATATTTCTCATATCGTAGGTCACAAAGAAATTTGAGCGACTGACTTCACAAAATACGCTCCGGATAGCTGATTGCAATAACCGGGTTGTGTCTTTTTTCCATTATGCAACTAAAGATACGAGTATCAAGTCGGGGAAAACACGACGGCATTGTTTCGTGTTATCTCGAAAGGCGGCTTTGTTTGGGGAAACACAAAAACAAGGATAAGCAAATAAATCCTGCTAGTTGTTAGTGCAAGTGACGAAAGGGCGTTTTTCGTATAATGTGCGTACTGCAACACTGTAAAGATACAGCAGATATTCTAAAATCATTAGATACAGATCAGAGGAAGTCAATGAAAGTTTGAAAACTCACATGTTTCGCAGAATCTTACGTACTTCGTGTATAATCACATCCGTTCGTCTAATAAAATCTCACAAACCGGAGTAAATACCGAATTTTAGTCAGCTGGTCCGCATCGGTTGCCAGGTTATTTCAAATGATTTTTAGTTTGGTTTTGAGTTTTCACTAACTGAATGAAATGCCTTTTTGCTGCATGTGTGCTAATACACAGATAAATTTATAATGTCGACCAAAATCTTTGAAAAGATAAAGTACAGTGCGTTTGGATTGGAAGTTTTGGTGGGTGCAAGTAAAAACGTTTAATGTCGGTAAACTATCAGAAATCACGACGGGTAATAGACCATACCACATAGTACCTGTTTTGTTTTGTTATATAGCTTTTCAGTCTTTTTTTTGTGTGTTTTTTAGTGAATGGTAATAACTCCGACCTTTCTGCGGTAAAGGTGAAACAACACCCAAGATGGTACATATTTTTCCAATTAGCCGATGTGCTCTATTCGGATCGGAAGTACACAAGTTCTGTACATAGTTCATACAGCTGCAGAAACAATAGTCTGCTTACTTTGAAGTTTATATACCGGTACATGCAGGCACTCAAACTGCCTACGATTTGCAGTTTATGTCGTGTGTAACTCAAAACATATGTCCAGTCATGAAACATTGCAGGAATTTTTTATCGGCATTTACGGCCTTTAATGGAGCTACATTTATAAAGGAGTAATATTCGAAGGCGCCGTATGATGTGAAAGACGAATCAAAAGTTGCTAAATAAATACCTGTTTGTTAATCTATGAAATATCACCCTCCCAAATTTAAAGCATTTTCCGATCGGTTTCTTTGTTTTCTTGCAATTTTCAAATAAAGTTTCTCTATGACAGCTGCCTGTTGTGTATTTTTTCAACACCATCATTGCTTTGATGATTTACACGAAAATGCACGTTCCTCTATTCATTACATATATTGGAACGTCTCCAAATAGTAACTGCTAATTAAAATTGAATTTGACGACTTCTGAAGTGATGCAAATTTATAAAACGAATATAATTTGAGTGTGAGGAAATAAATATTCTTTTCCACACACTGCCTCCCCGTCACTCAAGGCCATCGCTAACTTATAAAAGTAAGCTCTAATGCAAAATGTGTTCAACATTATGATCTTAATTCTGAATCATACACAACGGACCGTGGGATATTATTGAAACTCTAGTTATATATCTGTATTTCAAAAGCATGCCACCAAAAATACCCGTACGGATGTTGATTTCTGCAGAGTTGTGATCCAAACGGCCAATAACTTAATTCCTGATTAGGCGACATTGTATTTATCATCTGATTAGGAGCATGGCTGTTTTAAAAGGCAGACAATATGCATTACTGTTTTGAAATACACTGAAAGTGCAGTCTCTTCAGCGATACGTCTGATACAACGTATTAAAACATGAACAATCGGGATCCTCTTGTTAGAAACTTTGTCCACCGGTTAAGCTACATGTATAACAGTCTTTGAAAATTCGGGATTATATTTGTTCATTTTAATTGAATTGTAATATAATTATTGCCTATGTTCCTTTGATGTAAAACCCCTCGCGGGGTCGCGGGGTTATATGTACAAAATGTATTAAGGTAAGTAAAACATAAGGTATGTTTAAAGTAAACTCAACACAGCAGATAAGGTTTCCCGTGCAAAATGTTACATGTAACTAATAGCTAACAGCCGATTACATTTTCAAACAATCGGTTCCTGTTCCTAATTTTGAACATGTGATATATTGAAATGATAGGACTGCTGTCAAAAAATGAAAAAGCACAAATCTTTTCAAAATTAGCTTCAAAACTAATGTAGGTTGACAGAAAATGGTCTAACTAAGAGAATTAATACCCGTACCGATATGTTTTTTTTTTCAAAATTAAATACTCTACGGTGGTTTTGTTGAATGGTTTTCATGTTTATGTCTGTTTCGGACAACTTGTCATTTGTTTATATAATACTCAGCTTTTAAAATATTCGTCTAACACACATAATGATAAAAAATAACTTGACACAGAAACAATAAAATGAATAAAAGAATGTTTATCCTAATCATAATCATTTACAAAAGATGTATCGGCATAAATTCATATTGGACACGTGACCTATATTTGGACTCCACGCGGGTCCAAATATGAATCTGAATGAAAATAAGTTCAGCGAATCCAGTATGGAATTCTATTGAACTACCACGTGGTACAAAGGGCTATTAGATACAGTTCAAATGGTGTGGAATAAAATGTGGTTATTTATAATATCATTAATTGCACCTTTTAATGTTCGAAGTATGTTTTTAAGGAATGATGCATATTGTGTATATATGAAGTATAAATACCTACATTGCCTAAACTCTGAGGATTATACAATTTATAGAAAATTACTTTAAGATGCTTGCTCATACTGTCTGGTGAAAAGAATATATTTCTTTGAAATCATATATGTAGACTTAAATGCTAGAATCAACACCGGAAGTGAACATCAACAAAGCAATTTGCAAAAATTATATTTTAGCCGTTGGTTAAACGTCACCGCTGTGCTAAATGAGTATATTTGTATTTTCAAAAGCGTTTGTAACACTTTATAATTTGAAAACGCATAATTTCAAATAAACATTTATACTTGAACCCTTTTATATGACAATTCGCTCTACATGTAAAATATGTATTTTACTTTTTAACAAAATCTGAGAATGAGCAGCTCTAAGGGTGAAATCTAATGCTGGTACCGATTTTTTTTTATGATTTATGTCATTGCAAGATATCTGCCTTTTATTTGACCAAACTGTTTGGCCAAAAATTGGATTTCTGTTTGAGAAATGAGCTGAGGCACCGCTTGTCCGAAGTAATCAGTCGCCGATTAGTAAACATTGCACATTTGCAAACAATTTCATCGGTGATTAAAGACATTGTGAGAAGTTGTAGACAAACCATAAAATATTTCGTCATACGCAGTTTTCCCGCAAAGGTCAAAACGAAAAATTGTTTTCAGTTAAAATATAAACTGCTTCGAAAAAATAACTGGTGTACACATAGCTTTATACAATAGGATAGTCTTGTTTACAAGCTTGGAAAGTCAATTTCTTTAAAAAGAGGGGTTTTGCAATATTGTGATCCAAAAGTCTACTAACGTTATTCCTGATAAAAAACATTTATATTCCCCGAAATGTAAAAGATTCAGCAAAATTCTTTATTAGTAAAACTATAGAAGTAACAAGAGATGTCGCAATATTGATTATATTCCCAACTACATGTACCTGAACTTCGTGTCTGTATCACACACTTATAAATGTGATAGAATGAATAACTGTGCCGTTATTAAATGTTTGTTTCATTTTCACTTGTGGTGTTTTATAAGACCTGATAATCATTAAAATAAAATCAAAATTTAGAAGATTGGAAAAAGTATTTTCTTAGTGTTATGGTATTTCATGTCCAACACGTGCTAAGCTATTACAGAAACCCGAGAAAAACACGTAGAACATTTGTTTCGTAATATACTGAACGTACATAACGTGCTTCCATAGGTAAGGTATAAAAATAGTCTACTTACTTGATTATCCATGTAAAAAAAGAAAACAGTCTGATACAAGTTACGCTATTGTGTTCCTGTGATTTTAAAAGTTAAAGAGAATGTGGTTATTCAGCAGTATTACATGATTTAACATTCCATGCTCATCTACACTTACCTGTGGCTTTTGTTGAGCACCAGACTGAGGTTTTCTTATATTGTCCGCTGGTTTAGCTACTGCATGGTCAGCTTCAGTTTCTTGAATAACGGATCTAGCTGATGTTTTGTTGTTGGCATCTTAAACAAAAACATAATTATGCAATATTGAAAGAAAACATGATACATGTCTGCGAAATTAACTGGCAACTTATATTGCATTACAGAAGGAACGAAATCCAATTTAAAGTTTCTTAACATTTGCGTAAGATGGTAATGCTAATTTTGCAATTATGATCCATTAATTAATCATACACATCCACTGTAACAAATACGTAGACTCGGTAAAACAACTTCATAAAAAAGTTATATTCTAATGATAATTTATATTGTATGATCATGAAAATGCTTTCTCTCAATTTTTTCAACGCAATTTAATACGCTCTCCATCTCTCAAATTTATAACATTTTACTTTTGGGGATTTTTTTTTAGTTCAGAGTCTTTGTTCGTTTGGATATCAGTAGAGTGCCGTAAATTAACGTACATACGTGTGCGATTGATTTTAATTAAAAATGCGAAAGCAGTAAGAGAAATATGACATCTAACATTAATACTTGATGATGTTTCCTTGCGATCTACATACATTCAACACACGTCGCTGAATTATGTAGTACAGGTTTCTATTGCAATCAACAGGAAGAGAGATTTCAATATACGCCTGAATTCTAGTTCTTTAAGAGTGTTAAAATTATCTCTATGTACATATACTGGCAACTCGTTTTAAGTCTAAACCATAAAAGTTCAAACATATTAAGATCGGGGACTGTCCTGGCAAGTCATTGATTGCATTTTTGTTTGAAAATTCAGTACTGAATGTGTGCCTTGAATAGGAGCGTATTTATGGTGAAATACGTAAATATTGTGGAAAATGACGAGCAACAACTGCCCATAATTTAAAGTACAACACTTGTATGTATTTTTCAACACTAACACTTCCGCCTAAAATGGCAAGCGTTGCGACGCCGTTATTAGAAATGCAGCACAAAAGCAGTGTACATATTCTCTTCTGAGAGGATGAAGTAATGCACCGGAGTACCATTCTTTTCCATTACATACACACGATAATTACATCTAGTTTCTAGATTTGATACGTCACTAAACACTCTTCCAAAATAACGATTTATTGGCTATCCTAGTTAACCTCTACACCAAGAAACACGATGTTTCTGTCTAGTATTTAAGATGTAAATTATAATCTTTTCCCTCACAACTCGCCTAGTAAAACACACAGAGCATTTCTCCTAGATGACCCTTTACTTCCCCTCACTGCATGCATGTATCGAATAATACACCAAACAGTTCCTTGAGATAATCCAGCTAATGTTCTTATATAACAAATGTATCAGACATTTTGTGGTCACTTTTACCTAGTTTTATGGAAAACCTCAGACATATACAATTATAATAAACGATTGACGAAGACGTCATATTCCCCCGTCTTGTTAAAAATCACTTTTTGAAGTCAGAGAAACACTTTTAATCGACCCATTTAACTAATGTAGATGTTACATACTCGCGAAACATAAAAATAATACACATCTTAAAGTAGCTACCGTACATATAATAAGAAGAAACAACTATTTAGTTGTCTTATACAGAATTTCATAAACAATATTTTAATGTTTATCCCGACAAAATGTCCAGATGTAGACAGAAACAGATATAAATAACTTCTTTGATCGATACAAGTAAAAGATAATGCTAAGGACAGGACAGTTAATACACGAGTGAGTATAAGGTATTGAACATATATACACTAACATAACATACACATTTGTTATTACAATAAATATAGTTCAGATAAAACATATTACCCTGAGTATCGCTGTTATCTTTTCTTGTTTGTAAAGTTCCAAGCACCGCACCCTTTTTAAGGACACGTTCAAATTGCGCTTCTCGATCGAAGTAGTAATGTTCAAATTTCCACCTGCGTTCGATGTCGTCAAGTCTACGTTCAATTTCCTTAAGGATCGGTTTTTGTTGAATCGCAGTAACAAACAATTTATTCGGCTGATCAGCAAGCATATCTGCAGCATTATACATTGCATTAATGTCAGTTCCCGCATTTTCTCGTTGGCTTTCAAGGTCATTCATTTTCTGAGTATCATGCATTTTGATTTTGTTTGCTTCTTGAATTGTTGCATCAGCAAGCTTCGTGACACAGGCGATGATTTCATCTTGGAACTTGTGAACATCTTTAACGAACATATCATTTTCTTCAGTTATCTCTTCTTTACTTTTCTGTATGGAAGGTTTAAGCTGATTTGCGCGCTCTTGGCATTTGCTGATTCTTTTAACAAAACAACAATATTCTTGGCTTTCTTTAAATGCGTCCGCCTTTTTATGCACATACTCAATGGTACACGGCTTGTGCTCTAAAATCATGCAATCTCCGCAGCCAACTTGATCGTGGGCAGAACAATAAAACTTAATGCTTTCGTTGACGTGTTTAGAGCATTTGTCAAATTCGAGAAGTCCTTCTTGTTTTGCTTCCGGCGACGTTTCGTTCTCGCTACCGAAGGTGTGATCCTTTGTCACTCGCCATTTTTTATGATTTTCAAAACAAGTTTTACATAAGTAGTCACTGCATTGAATGCAAAATCCATCAGCCTGGTTACTTTTTCCGTGATCGTTACAAAGGAAGCACGAAAATCCTTCACATAATCTCTTCCCAGCAACTGCCATACTATAAAACTCTTACTGCTTTTAAGTCTGACTACGAAGTTTAAACTCAGGTTATTTTTCAATATTAACTTTATCGAATATTTATCATATCCTTACTTGTTATCGAACCATTAATGTTTACATTTCAATTTCAGTATCTTTCAAATTATACAGTGTCTGATAATGAAACGAAATCATCACCCTAAATAATGTTTCTGATTTTAACCATTTGAAATATTTTAAGTGTATAATACAGCAGTTGAGTTTCTACTTTTTCTATCTGTCCAATCCAATACATACATTAACTTACACAATACGCACGCACACACATATGCTTATGCTAGCATGCAGACACTCACACGCGCACGCAAACATACATGCATATGTTAATGTAACCTCGCAAGTATTTGCGTACATTAACACGGTTCGGCTGTAATACTGAAAAACTGTTGACACGGACATTAAATCCTAAAAATAGAAATGATTTCCAAAGGCCGCCGTTCATTGCTCATAAACATTTCTATAAATTATCATTATTGTTAATTAAGGAATTATGAAAGCGGTAGATACAATGTCGTGCGTCGCACGCCAAGATCTACACTCGACAACGCGATACGGCTCACGACAATGCAAAGCGATGGACGACAATGCAAACGACATTGTCGCGATGTCACTATTGAGTTCTTGTGCGTCTTAAGCGTGATATGTCGCTATGACATTTTCGAAAATGTACAGGTTTACATTATTTAAAAAAAACAAAAACAAAACAGATTTAAACAATTTGAGATTTTGAACGAAAGTCTAGCTTTTCTCATACTCTACCTACAGATCAACCAGATCAAACCCAATTCTTACTTATAATAAATTATATGAATGAAAAGGCTGCGGTAACAAATAGAAATAAAATTGACTACCATACATATGAAAGTACATGTAGAAAAGTCTGAATATTAAAACTTGTAAAATTATAAAACTATAAAACAATAAGTAGGTCAACTGTTATATCTTGTCTCCAAAATGTTATCACACAAAACAAAGGCCTTTAATGTTAAACTGTACCAGTATAAGATAAATTTCAGAAAGTAATAAAAAGTCAGAAACACTGCCCATA
>JAFMSR010000019.1:19064109-19105144 GCA_022818135.1 Saxidomus purpurata | reverse complement strand
TGTATATATGCATACATTTGTGTCCGGACTATAACTTTATTATGCTTTGAAGGATTTTAAAATAACTTGGCACAAATGTCTAGCACATCAAGCGGATGTGTCGCGTGCAAGACCCAAGTCCCTACCTGAAAGGTCAAGGTCACACTTAGTGTTTAAAGTAATGGAATACTGTATGCATGATTACTCTGTCATGCATGGAAGGATTTTAAAATTACATAGCACATTTATTGAGCACATGGAGAGGACACAGACTGTGAGGCACCTCTTTCAGGGGCATTCGTCACTTGTGAGGGACAGCTCTTGTTTTAATATGAAAGCAGATAACTTTACTGTAGCAAGTTTTTCTATTCCGACCTTGGATAAACAATGAAATAGCTGTACATGGGTGAAAAGTGTCTGATAGATTTTCACTTGCAATTTCAATTGCTCCCACATGTTAGAATGAAAAGGTCTGGTTCTCTAACCCCCCTCCCCGCCCACTTTGCCAATGCATACATACAGCCACTTTTGGTATAGTGGCATCTGCCTTGGGAGTAGGGTGAGGGTCAAAGTTTTGAATCCCAGCAGTGGTTAGATCTGATTGGCCGGTTGCTGAACCGACGGCTAGTTAAAAAATGGTTAACGTATGCATCTATATAGTCCTGACTGACCAGTGTCTGGTGTTAAAGTATAGAGTTCGGCAGGTAAATGTGCTTTAAGAAAAGTGTTACAAAAGTCAGAAATGGTTGGTCCTTTAAGTAGGGGCGATGCTATACTGAAATTTGTTTTCGAAATGATGGAAGGAAGCCAATCGTAGAAGGATTGCATGGCGTCATGTACATGTTATCCCTCTCTCCCTGACCGGCCAGACAGGAACTTTTTCAATGTAAAATAACATTAATCAACACCATTCTTAAAGAGCATTCACAGAAACAGTGCTACATGTTTTTCTTAAAACTGTTTAATAAATTTTGTGTATTCTGGTTTTTATGATATTTTATTAAGAAATGATATTTGATTTATAGTAAAATTTGTATGTAAGACTGTGGATATAGCGAAATCAGGATATAAGGAATATATTTTCTCTGCCCGAGATTCTTTCTTTATTTTACTTTTCTTATGAAAATGTTATATGGATATAACAAACTCCGGATAATGATATGGTACCAATGAGTTTGTTATAAACAAAGTTACCAGTGTATGTCCTTTACTTTTCTATTGATTTAGTGCCCAGTGCCAGTGGTATAATAATAATTATTAGGTTAATGTACCAATAATATACTTGATATTTTTGATATTTTCTGAAACAGTCTTTATTTAAGTGATGGTCTTATTGCGTTTGTGTTTTGTCCACAGTTTTAAACCCCTAAATTCAATATACATGCAGTCACCCTGTACATTTTGGACTTGATGGTATGTTGATTATTGAACAATACTTATTTTCCAATAAATAGTGTGCACTGTTGAAAAAGATCACAATTTTAAAAGTGAAATATTTTTTTCATTTTCTGCATTTGAATCAGAAAGGCAGAAATTAAGGTCTGGTATTATTAAAGAACTTGGGATTTTCAACAAAATGCTGCAGTTCTGATAGCTGTCATTTTCATTAAAAAATAGTAGAAAAAAGTGGTCCGTACATTATTCATTGGAACAATTAATCTGATCCTCTTGTTTTAAGAAATGAAGCTGGTCCCTCAGTAATCCACAGCCTATTCAAGTTGTTTTATTGCCTTAGGCAGTACTTAAACCTTTGCTTCAATTTCTCCCTTATCAATACGTTATGTAAGATTACATAACATAGATATGTCAGAGGGGCCATAAAGTACACTATAGTCTCAATTTTGAGCACTGAACCATGATTTTACTGAGATCTTACTGTAATTAGTTTAGTTTATACTTATAGTTTAAATTCAATATTCAAGGTCAAAATTCAGGCTATACTGAAGAACTATTGGTCAGCGGGACGCTTTATTTTATATTCGCACCATTTGTTCAGTTTTATTGAAATGCATTTAACAGCTGTATTTCATAATCAGTTGATTGAACCATAGTTGGAATTGTAGAATTATTTTTCAAATTGGAAGTTTCTGATTGAAAATCATTTTTGGAAGTTTAAAAACTAAACTGAAGAAGTGTTGTTCTATGGGAAATTTTGAGTAAATATCAGATATCAAGTGGTAAAGTCTTTTTTAATGAGTTCCAAGTTAGACACTATGTAAAATATGACAATCTTTTTTTTATTTAAGTAACAGTTCAATCATTCAGGCAATTTAAGTCCAGATATGTTTAAGAGTCTCAAAGAATTAGAAATGTCTAGGATTTCACTAAGTACACAATGTTTAAACACAGAGTATTTTGATTTGAATCTATAAAATGCTGCTCAAGATTTATAGATCTGTGATATTACATCTGTCATTTAAGGGAGTTTAATAATATTAAGACATTTAACAATAAATCACACAAAATAAAAGATTTTACTTCAAAATGATGGCCAGGCAGCCAGAATCAGCCTTCAGCTCGAAAAGTCATTAGTTCATACTAATTCATTTTAGCTTAAAAATATTTTATATTTAGCAAACATTACAAGTTTGATAAATTACTTTGCATTAAACAAATCCTAATACACTACATAGACAATCTACTGTAAATCCTGTACATTTTGATACCTGGGTCAACATATTTGTTAAACATCATAACCATTTTTGCCAAGCAGCTTACGAAAGCTCAATATAGGTGTCCAAATAATGGTTCGGTGTATGTGCATGCGTGTGTCCTTGTGAGCGAGCTTGCGTCTGTCTGAATTTAGTTTGACTTGGCTGTAACTTATCCATGGATCAAAGGATTATTAAATAACTTGGCACAAATGTTCAACACCATGAGACGTACTGTCATGCGCAAGAACCAGGTCCCTAAGTCTAAAGTCAAGGTCACACTTAGAGGTTAAAGGTCAAACTCAAGAATGACTGTCCGGGGCATTTCTTCTTCATGCATGAAAGGATTTTGATGTTACTTTTCACAAATGTTCACCATCAAGAGACGGATTGTCATGTGCAAGAACCAGGTCCCTAGGTCTAAGGTCAAGGTCACACTTAGAGGTTAAAGGTCAAATTCAAGAATATCTTTGTCCACAGCATTTTCTTTTCATGTATGGAGGGATTTTGATGTTACCTGGCACAAATGTTCACCACCATGAGCTTCCTTTGTTTTTAGAATTACTTCCCTTTGTTTTACTATAAATAGCTTATATTGTAACATTTTTATTACTCGCCGTAGAGAAAAATCAAGACTACTTTTATGTGGTACAACATGCATGTTACATCCAAATATTTAGGTGAATTTTGACCTATCTCTATTTGGTAAGGAGTTAGTCCTTTTGACAGCTGGCAAGGATGACATGTTGCACGTGGGCATCTAGTTTAGGTTTTAGCAATTTGCTTACACTTTTGCCTCTTGTGCAGATCAAAATCATGTAGTCTGATCATAACCTGCACTGTTAACTATTCAGTCAGTAAATTTTCAGTATGTGTATCAGTTATTAGTTGTAAGACTTAAAACAAAATGCAATTGATATTTTTTCTTCTTAATTTATTGTAGAAAAAAGCGTCATGTACATGCAGTGATGAGGGAAGTTCAATAGACCAAGATATGAAAACAACAGAAAACAGTCTATCATTGCAATTGTTAACTGAAGGATTCTGTGGTGATCCAGATGGCTGTATCAGTTTAGAAGATGAGGTTCTTTTTTTATTCATCATATTACCTTGGTGATGAGACTTGACATCATATGCATAAAAGTAGATTTTTCAGTTTCAACGGAATAAACAAAACAGGAAAACAAAAGCATCAAATGAAAAGAATTGATAATTGAGGTGAGACAATGGAACACTTGATGTATTGACAACATGCAGTTAACATTAAAGAAGAACTTCGCTGAGTTTACTCATATTTGGAATTCATGTACATTGATTTTTTGAAGATGAAGATAAGGAAAGAACAACAGTAAAATCAGCAAATTGATAGCTCACAAGAAACATCATTTGGCCAGACAACATCCATATTGGATACAATCCCAAGTTGCAGCTGAAGTGATAATGCTACGCTAGCTGTGAATTTTTGTTCTAACAAGAGAAGTTATTGAAACTCTAGAACAGTAGCTGGTGATGAAGAATATAGCATGCGAAATAACCTTAGTAATTTATATATATAATTGTAATCACAGCATGGTGAATGCAAGCTCAAATATCAAGGTCGCACTTTGATAACAAATGGACGCATGAGAACTTTTTTCAATTTTTTCAGGTTGTAACTTTTTAATGCATCGAGAGATTTTGAATTGATTTGGACAATGCAGAAATGCAGTGCTTTAGCAATTTAATAGAATACTATTTAGTACTGCAGTACATACAGTATTGGTTACTACAGAACTAGAGTACGACAGTGACATTAATAACAATGTTATTGGTTGCTCAGATGAGCAACTTAAATGGAACTCAGTTCTCTTGAAGAATGAATCTTCATTGCAGCTTTCAGTCATAATATTCTTGTGTATGAAAAACAAAAATAAAAAATAGGAAAAACTGAAAGAACAGGACTGTTTATTGTAGTGGCTAATTTTTATTCAGTCACCTTCAAAACAATTTACCAATGTCTTGACCTGCGGAAATGTTTCTATACCCCAGTTGCACAAAGTGTAAGGGGGTATACTGGATTCAGCTTGACTGTCTGTCCGGCTATCCGTAGACTTATGGAACTCAATCCCTGAAAAACTCTTGGTTAGAATTAAATTATTATTCACAGAAATGATACGTTCCATGCCTTGATGTGCATGGTCCATGTTTCTGGTAACTAGGTCAAAGGTCACATTAACGGGCTTTTGATAGTAAATTATTTTGCACTCTATCTCCAAAACCCCTTATCACAAATTAATGATATTTCACAAAGTAATAAATATCATGCCTTGTTGGACTTGGTCAATGTTTTGGGTCACTACGTCAAGGTGACAGGTGTTTAAGATAATTTAATATTGTGCACTCTGATTTTCTTAACCCTCTGGTCAAAATAATGCTGCACAGAAGAGATAAATAGCATGCCTACAGTCATTGTGCATAGTCAAATTATAAGCATCAAATGTGATATAATTAAAAATACTGTGTCAGTATGGCGTTCAGAGATGGGTTTTTTGGGGGGTATTCATTACCTTCAGTGATAGTTCTATTTTATTATGCTACCTTGAGGTGGGGTTGTGGGGCATTGTTATAGTTGCCGCTTTGACTATGGTGTGTTTATCCATTCTTTTCTCCCTCATTTGTTCGGGACCTATTTCACAGTAACTACTGGCGTGTTCCACTTGATCGATTATTTTTCACAGTTATACAAAGTCTATGAACTACCTTACCACTGCCTTCGTTTAAATGCCTTGAGATAAAATCCAAAGTTAAAAGTAATACTTGCCTTAATTCTAGTTTTAGCTAAATGGTAGAGCTGCTATGGGGCAGTAATTGCGTGTTTGCATCAATACAAGAGTCATGGGTTTGATCACTTTAATGCCAAATTAAGGAAGAAGTATCCTTATGGCAAGTTAGGCAGTCCATCTGTAACATGTGCAATGAGTAGGGGTGCGCGATAAGACCGGTATATTGCAATTTCCTTGAGATGCGATACATACCGGTATGGTTACACCCCGTACTGTGGTATTTTTTAGTAAGTGCAAAGCTGCAATTTCTCTGTCATTTCTTAGCTGCGTGCTTTTTTAGTCACGGCAATGACAGACAGTAACTAATAACTGTCAGTATATAATTCAATTGTTAACAAATAGAATTTAATGACTTTGCCGAAGGAAGTGTGAATACTTCAAAGTAAATTTTATTTGTGAAGTAATAAATGTGTCCCTGTATTTGTTGTTGAATAAAACACAGGAGTTCAAATGCGTAGTAATTTTTAAAAAATGAGTACATAGCACAAGTGATTTTTTTTTCTGCATTTGAATGAATAACAATTTTATTTATGAAATAACATCCGTTCTAGCGGTGTTCATCGTTTAAAAAACAATGATTTGGAGCACTAATACACAGTAATTAGCCATTTTAACAGCGCATCAGTACGACAGATAATTGTTTATAAGACGATTACAAAGCTGAGGAGGATGATATTTTGATTCTAACATGACCAGATATTACAAAAGGTTAATAAATGCAAAGCGTTTTCTATGCGAACACTCATTTAACGTCATGCGGTGCAATATGACGTAATGTTTACAGCATATCGGTTCCTGCATTGTTTATGATTTAATATAGCATAATTTTTCAATTCTTTGTACATAGAGACAAAACCATGAATCATTTTAGATTCTAACATGACTCACGATTTTGTCTCTATATACAAAGAGTATAAAATTTATGTTATATTAAACCATAAACAACGCGGGAACCGATATGCTGTAAACATGACGTCATATTAATTTGGAGGTAACAACATATTATGTTGAAAGATATTAATTATATACGTACTTAAATTATTAAATATTAATTATAAGTGTAGAGTATTTATACTCTCTCGGGCAGTGAATAACGGTCAATAATTCGAGTAGCATATTTATAAGAAAACAAGGATTACGTTTGTTTTCCTGATACACATGTCGCGATAGATATTTAATTACTATTTGAGACAAACTTGACAAGTGGCTGGTTAGCTCAGTCGGGAGAGCATTAGGTTTAACAACTTTGCAAGGGAAGGTACATGGATTCGAATCCCGGTCAAGGTTCTGGTATTTTGCCTCACCTTGTGACATTTGGCGCCTTCCGACTGAATACAATTATTTTTTACCATGAAAATCTAGCTAACCGAATCGCTTTCACATACTCAAAATTGCGCCGACTACTTTTTTTAAAGGTAGTTCTTGTCACATTTATGAATTATCTGAATTTATAATTTCCAAATAATTCATGTGTCGTGTAGATAAAGAATTAAAATAGTTAATACTTCAATTATCATATACCATATCCACAACGAGGCAAAGTGGTTTATGCACCAAAATGCTGGCATGCAAGCCTTCACATGCTGAAAGAGCCATATTCGGGAGCCTATGACACAACATTTGCAGTAGTACTTCTGCTATAAACATACTAACATTTCACACAATATTTAGATAAAACTCACTGGGTAATGCAATCAGGTAATCATATAC
Source organism: Saxidomus purpurata (assembly GCA_022818135.1). Classification (NCBI taxonomy): domain Eukaryota; kingdom Metazoa; phylum Mollusca; class Bivalvia; order Venerida; family Veneridae; genus Saxidomus; species Saxidomus purpurata. The sequence goes on along the minus strand of JAFMSR010000019.1, from coordinate 19,097,982 downwards.
CATATCCACAACGAGGCAAAGTGGTTTATGCACCAAAATGCTGGCATGCAAGCCTTCACATGCTGAAAGAGCCATATTCGGGAGCCTATGACACAACATTTGCAGTAGTACTTCTGCTATAAACATATTAACATTTCACACAATATTTAGATAAAACTCACTGGGTAATGCAATCAGGTAAAACAAAAACTTCCTGTTGATTTGTACAACCTATCAGTGTGAAAGCGAGTGATATTGGGGTCTAGGCAATTTAAAATAGGATCGGCCAGGACTATAAACAATCTACATTCGTCTTCGATCATGCGACTTACAAAGGGACAACCAGCATATAATTTAGTTTACATATTCTTGTTAACAGTTGATAAGGTTTTTTATTATATACCTATAAATATTCTGTCATAAATACAGCCTTTATTCAACCATCAAATACGGACTGACAGAAAACAAAATCCGTATTGTATGTACGTGTAATACAAACAGTGCCATCGTTTTTTGTAAGGGTGCATTCAATTGGCCCTAAAATGCACATGACGGTAATAACGTTTTGACTAGGTCGTTACTACTATACTTGTTTATACGATGACGTCAACAAAATAACGTCGCACACAACGCATAGTTCGCGCTAAAAAGAGTTTCTCTTCAATATTATGCTTAAAACATCATTTTAATTTAGTTTATTCGCACAGACAAGTGTCAAAAGGTATATAATAAAAGGGTTATTAGTATAGTAATGTGATCCATAAGCCGGATTGGCTCTCGTCGAGGTCGGATCATACTCGTGCTACGCACTCATAAGATCCGACGCACGACTCGAGCAAATCCGGCATCCTGGATCATGTTACTATACTAATAACCCTATTGTATTCAGAAAACAGAATGTGCTATCTGCAGTATAGAAAACTTCCTATTTATAAGTGTTTCATGGTGTTTGTTAGAATAGATAAATTTCATCAATAAACGAGTGTAGTCTGTTTACATGTACTAATGATTGACGATATTTATGTAAATTCGCATGAGGGTACATGAACATCTGGAATAACATTGTTGTACTGTGTTCCGTATACACGTAACAGCAAACGAGAAGTTTATTATGTGGTGCTGATGTCAAATGCACGCATTCTAGCTTTAATTGATGTTATAGTATACCACATGTTATAAAACTTATATCCAATCAATGTAAAGTACATGAATGTTAGGCAGTATCTGACAAGTCTTATTGAAGGTGGGCTGGAGAAATCGGTTCATTGTGTAAAAAGTCACTATAATGATCATGATGATGTTATTTATTGTTCTGCAATATAATTTTCTCTCTTTTTTATCTTTGTTTTCTTTTTCTCTTAAGGACTGTGTTTTGAAACACAGGTAGTCGAAGTATATAAGAACTTCAGGATGGAATAGAACTTCCACTTTAACCATATAAATCGTTTTGGAAGTTAGTTTGTCCAAAATTACAGCGCTAAGAGTAATCGAAGACGGTGAAACAAAACCAAGCACAACGATGCTTTTATGTACAACATGTATATTAGACCTCCTCGAAATACATAATTATTATCGCCAACAGTACTCTATCTAATACATATACCGTTTATTTCAGTGTTTTTGCGTGTCTTGTTTGACGCACCCAGGGAAATTTATAAAACACAGCGGTTTGTTTTTCATCAGTTTATTCCATTAATGATCTCATAAAACATTAAAAATAATGATTCAATGTTAGCATTTCAAATATTGCTTGATCATAATGGTAAAGGTTTAAACTCAAAGGTTATCAATAAAACAGAAAAAATCACTGAAAAGATAGACAGTTCATCAATTAAGTATAAAGTAGTATTCCATCAAGGACAAGACGGCCACGATGGCCCTTAATCGCTCAAAGAGTTCATCTTGATAATAACAAAGTATTTTACCATATCCATATAGATATTACACTATCTTTTACACTATAATTTAGTAAAACTTTAACTAATACAATTGTAATTTAGCACGTACCTTTACGTTATTGTGGTTCTTTATTCCGTTAGTGGTTTCGTCAAAATACTGTGTCTTTGTGTTCAGTGTAGGTAATGTTTCGTCAAGCTGATTTGATTGAATGAACTTGATTGTTAATTTGTCTTAAGGGACACAAACAAGCAAATAACGGTCTTTTATATTTTTCTTGATAAACACTCATAGATGTTCCTCTCGTGGCAGGTCATGTCATCGCAGAAATCTGACTTAACCGTTTGTACGTTGAGTACCTTTAGTTATGTGTGAAATCCTTTTGTTATACCACACAATGTCTTCTTGACGATCCCGTTCCGCACCTTCTACATAATTACGTTTGACGAATCGGTTGACGAAACAATTGTACTTCGTATATATTCGATTTTTGTTTATTCATACATAATTCGATATTGATTTAATTTCGTAAAATATTGAACATTAGAATTACTACTTGTACTTTATGACTGCTCTTAACATAATCAAGATCAATTTTTTATACTTCCGGATTACGAGCCTAACATACGAGTATAGGCTGCTGGTCCGGTTAACGGACAACTAGAAACAAATTTAGTCTTCCGATTACTGGATGTGCATCCACGTCCAACTTTTATTGTAAAGTTCTTCAGCTAACTGAGATGAAAAATATACACCATGTAGCTAGATGGGAAGACGGCCACCCAAACTTGTCTCCCTCTCCGACTGAATAGAAAAAGGAGACTCTGGGTCTCCCTACCAAGGACCAGACGAGCAGAGACTGCCTTGTCAAAATACAAGTAGGGCTATACATAATTTGCTGGCGACTGTGACTTTTGAAGTCTACAAAGTGTGTTAAAGCAATTATTCATTTATAAAAGATACGCTTCGGAAAGTTATAATTCGTGCAGTTTAATTAGAGACAACAATAATTCAAAATACAAAACCTGTTCGAAAACCCATCTTTGTCGTAGTCACAAGATTTAAAAAGTTTTTTCAGTCTTTCCTCTTCGCTTGTACTGCCGGAACCACTCCCGGTTCTTGTCTGTGGGTCAAGAGAACGATCCCTGTTATTGTCTCGCATAGTAAGCTCTGCCATAGTAGATCCAACTTCATTTTCTTAAAATATTACAACAAACATTATGCAGCATCACTGCAGGTAACCGGATGTATTGCCTCCTGGTGATCTACATACCAGCAATAGTCATCACGAGCACAGGGAACCAGTGTCTTACCGGATGTTGTCTGACATATTCCAAATGACGGATTGGATCTATGAAGACCACAGAAAGAACCAAGTTCCGGAAACTTCCGCCAATATGACTTAAACAAAATATATCAATTGCTGTTATTACCATTAATTGATAGCCGTTTATTGTAATGCTTTATATATGTGTCATATTTATGTAATAGTAGTTCAAAACTCGATAAGAAATCTCGATATTATCATCCACGTACGGAACGTGTCAATTATTAAAACAACAACTTGCTACAATGTTTGCAAATTACGGTCGCGCTTTGTGCCAGTAACACTTGCTGTCAAAACACCGACAGACACAAAACATTTAGGAACTTATAACATATTATACCGCCAGTGAAAAGTGATAGGAGTTATAAACCTTCTAAAAACTAACATTTTGAATAAACATACATATTGATATAATAATAATTTCGTTTTATGTCTATGATTAATAATGATGACAAAGATGGTTCGAAGTGTCAATACATTTGGTCCGAAGTGTCTACAAATGTACGTGTGTGTGTGCGTGTGCGTGTGCGTGTGTGTGTGTGTGTGGGGGGGGAGTAATTAGAGTTTTATCGTTGGTACATGATGGGACCTCGGTTTTAAGTCTCATCCGAAAGACTGTTAGTAATTTTAGTTGGTCAGCTCCGGGAATCGAACCTACAACCCCAAGATTGCAAGTCTCGTGCTCTACCTATTGAGCTAACCGGGCTAACTGGTCCGAAGTGTCTATAAATATGGTCCCAACTGTCTAGTCCGAAATGTCCGTGGTCCGAAGTGTCCGTAATTCCCGCGTACATTCAGGAAATTAGACTGTTATAGAGGATCATTGAGCTTCACATGCAGCACCCCGATGCCACCATATGGACAGCGGGAGACCAGGCTGACATAGATTGGTACTCAAACGTGACCAACAACTAAAACACCGACATAAACCAACAAATCCTAGATATGATTTATGACACAGACTCTGAACAAATGATCAAGTTTCCTGCAAGAGGCCAAAACACCCTCAATCGTTTTCTTGCAAACAGGGATTCCTCGTGGTGATGTGCAAACCAATACCAGGAATGAGCGACCACAGCAAAGTCGTTGTCGAAGCGGACGCGCAGGCAGCCAGGAATAAGATTCGGAGACAGAGAGTACTTTGGAGAAAAGAAAATCTTGATGATATGAGGGCTGAAATTCAAAGTGTTTCCAACTTTACACGTATCCACAGTACGGTCATTGACATCAATGACTTTCAACACGGCAGGCTCGTCTATCATGGAAGAAATGATTCCCACAAAGCTAACCTCCAGCTGTTGGTCAACCGCAAGATCAATCGCTTATCACGCAGGAAGACACGAGGATACAAGCGCATCAAAGTCCAACCTCCAAGGGTGTAAGTCCAGAAAGGCCCCCTTCCAGAACAGACCAGTACCAGAACGGCCCACTACCGGAAAGGCTTAGTCTAGGACGGCCCACTTTTAAGTATAACTGTATTATAGTAAAAGCGAATAATAAATCATTGTCGCTGGTCAAGGTTCTCGTGAAATTAATGTTGCACCAGGCACTCGACACTTTGCCACAATATTGTAATGTCCTCCTGGTTAAATTTAACCAACGTTAATACCATTGGGAGCTGGCAGTCCATAACACATTTAGAAATTTCATCTTAACCCTGAGTCTTAAACTGTGTTCGTTTGGGCAGGGCGGGGTCACTACGCACCATACAATACTGTCTTTAAATAGAGAACAATTCAGCATATGAAACATGGTATGCATGTTGGTCTTGACTAGAAGAACACCCTAACTATATGCAGGTCAATAGGATAAAGGCCAAGGTCGCCGTGGCCCTTCTGTCCTAGTCGTAAACTCCTTCCACACTGTTTGCACTAGGAACTTGAAGCTTGCCACAATATTGCTATGTCATCCTAATACAACACTTTAAATCTGACCCCTGGGCCTTAAGAGGTGTGGGTTGAGGACAGGGCGGAATCATGTCCATTCCTACAAAATATATACACTACTGCCTATTTAAAGGGAATAGTTGAGCATATGCCACTCAAAATTGGTATTCATGTTGGCTATGACTAGTGGAACATCTCTCCCTATATTAAGATCAGTAGGTCTATTGTCACAAGGTCATCGTGACCTTGAGAAGTGAAGTCATTTCCTTCTCCAAAATTAATACGGCGCGGGGATACGAGATGGCGTGCCGTCGGCAAAATTTTAGTTACATACTGACCTTTACACGTGCCAAACAATAACACAATTGATTTACATGATTTAATTATTCATTTGTTGCTGTAATGACAGCTCTGTAAGTAGTCTGTATCAAACAGGTCAACACCAGTTATACCCAAGGTCAGAATAACAGTAGAGCATGTTGCCATTTATCCCATGACTGTCCCCTAATAACGCCCCAGGTCCAGATGAACTCGTACTACGAGTTCTTAAAGAGCTACTCCACAAGAGAGCACAAAACACCAGAAACTAGCAGTGTCCTTCCAGAAAGCAGTACAGTCGTCGCTCCTGTCTGTAATAAATCAAAGGCCAGTAACTGCATGCCGAATACTCTTACCTGTATTGCTTCCAAAGTATTGGAGCATATTCTGGTTTCTAACATCTTGAAGCATTTTGGCAATAATAACTTGCTAAGCCAGCGTGGCTTTAGCTCTAAGCATAGCCGTGAAACCAAACTTATCAGCTTCACACATCATTGAGAATGGTAAACAAACAAATATAATAATTATAGATTTCAGTAAAGCTTATCCCGTCTGTGTTCCCCAGGGTTCAGTCTTAGTAACTTGTCTTTTTCTGGCTTATATAAATGACTTACCTGACTTAAATACTAGTAAGTCAAGACTGCATAGTATATCTCTCCATCAAGTCCAAATCTGATTCACAAATGCTCCAAAAAAGACCTGCATGCTTTTTCAAACAGTTGGAAAGGGACTGGTCCATGGACTTTAACACGTATAAATGTGAGTTGTTGAGAATTACTCGCAAAAGAAAACTAGGTGTTACCATCAGTAAGGATTTAAACTGGCTTGAACACGTAAGTAAATTCTCGGCCAAAATATATAATTCTCTTCGCTTGATTAACATAAATGTCCATCCCGCAAACAACAAGGTTTATGACTAGAATTATACAACTCAAGCTGAATTATCCAACTGATTAATGCCCTAAACTGACAAACACAAAAATAAAGACGCAAATACACAACTACCTATATAAAATCAGACCAACTCTAATATGCGCAGATCACAACCACCTCATTCCAACAAGAAACCTGCCCCACCTGATTCCTTAGTTCTGGACCCAGTTTTATCTGAACTCTTTTTTTTTCAGGAACACTATCCGTATTTAGAATGGCCTCCTTACAGTGTACAGTCCAATCCGAGCCTAAATATATTTCTGAGAGAGTAGCCACTGTGCACCTCATTGAATCTTTTGTCACTCTGTTTTATTTTAATGTAAGCACTATAGTTTTTTTTTATCTTTTCATTTAAAGAGATCTTTCATTCTTAATCCTGTTTCTGACAAGCGCCACCCAGTTGCAATCGTCTATTGATTGTTGGGAGTACTATATTGATGTTTATGTTGACTAGAAGAGACACAGTGATAATCACTTTGAAAGCGTCAACTGTTATTGCTCTGTTTATCAATGGAAGTAACACGTTCCACCGACTTACAATTCTTGAGTGTTTGGATAAAAATGACACGTGATGTTCTGAAGCTGTTAACGATACAATGATGATCTTAAACCAGCTGATACCAGTAGACTATTCTCAGGATATGTGGCGACAACAGGATGCATTATTTTGTAAAGCAATGTAAGTTGAGCTCTTGTGTTTCTTATTTCAGGTGATGGTCAGTTTAGATAATAAAGCATATCTGAAACGGAACTAGTATTATGGTGCCATTATTATATCAAAAGGTGAGAAATCATGCAGCTCATCTTTGGAAATTTTTAATTTGTCATACGACTCTTAGAGTTGGGGCGCCAAAGACTGTTTATGGGGTACTTTGTCGAATGCTTTGCCGAAATCCATAATAATATTTATATCGGTATGGATGGTTCTGAGACCGGTGTAACGTTGTAAACTGACCCCCATAGAATAATGACCCCCCGGTCATTATATTATATAGAATAGTGACTCCCTGGTCATAATATTATGACCGGGGGGTCATAATATTATGACTCCCCCAAACGTAGAAAAATGATCCTCACATAGAATTGTGACCCCCTATAGAATAACGACCCCCTAACCCAAAACGTAACCCTAACCCATGTAAGGTACACTTACAACATAACTATCCCCACCGATAGGCATCGGAGGAGAATATGGTAATGGCACCCGTCCGTGCGTGCGTCCGTGCGTGCGTACGTGCAACATTTTTTTTGTGACCGCAACTCTTCATTCATTATTGAACGGAATTGATTCAAACTTTCAGGGATTACTACTACCGATGCCTAGTTGTGCAGAAAGAAAAAAATGGATTTGCTCCACCTGTTCGGGAGTTATGGCCCTTAAATTCGAACAACATCTTATTGTCATGGGTGTCACAGGTCATAGAACATGGGACTTCCCCACAACCGATTTGCATATTTTATGCCTTATATTGATATAATTGTTTACTTTTTCTACTTAAAAACGCCTGAAAAGTGACACAAATACCCCAAATCCAAAGAAGGATGTCTCTTCAACAATATACTGAAATTTGAATAATTTCTAACGACGAGGAGCGTCACAGGTAATAAAACCACTGGGCTACCCCACACCCGTTTCGCCTATTTTTGGAGGTATATATAAGTGACATATAGGTGACATAAAGAAGGTTAAGGGTATTTGACATCACTTTCAGGAGTGGCATAAAACATTGTGCTTTTCCACGTATGAATTGCCTTTTTTACAATCTTGCACTCCAGAAAATGAACTATTTTACCGTCAATAGCATTTTTTCGTAATGAGCCCGCAAGCCCATGCTATTACGAAATTAGTGCAACATGTAGGATGCAATAACAAAATGATGTTTCTTCTAAAATTTCGGACAAAATCACCGTTACTATAAGTTCCAGAATGCTTACACTACATTGTACAGAAGGTAAATTAATAATTATATACATGTATGCGTAACATAATGCGATGTCACAAAGTTACGAGGCTGTTAAAGGTACTATCTCAACGAATCTGGGAAAAATCTTGGAAAAATAAAACTTAAGCCTGTTGAAATACTTGAAGCATGATACCTTTATAGGTAACAAAAAGATTTAGATCTAAAACATGTTCTAAACAAAAAGTCATGCACCTTTAAAGCAAGGGTTTCGTGATCTATGTTCTAAGTATGTTCTACCGTGTACCTTGAAAGTTGCAGGGGTTTCAAGTTGCAAAAGGATTCCTTTATGTATCCCCATTCCATTAGGTCATCTGTTTCTATTGGCAAAGGTTTGATACGGCGAAACAATATCCCTTTGGTGAGACTTATCCGCTTTAATAAGCAAGCGCGCTATCATTGCGCCACCGAGGCTCACAGTCAAGATCTTTCATGTGAGGAAGCTAACCAGCTAGCTTGTGGAACGTCAGTGGTTCTACCCAGGTGCCCGCCCGAGCCTGAAAATTGCCCGGAGGGGCACCTGGGGTCTTCCTCCACCATGTAAAGCTGGTATGTCCACACCATAATGTCCTCGTAAAGAGGCGGGAGGGTCATAAAACTGGGAAATAACAACAACAACAACAACATCGGCCTCAGCCGGTATAGCTGGTTTTTAAGATGCGTTGTTATGCTACCGCAATTCGATGAATAGAGTGCATTAAGGTGGTTTGCCAGTCTTCTTTGACGTCGGTCGACGTAATAATGGTCGAAAAGTAAAGATATCGTATTGCCCTGATAATTGGTATTCATATACAAGGACACCTCTCCTTCATTTTGTACGATTCAGATCTTTTATATTCCTTTTTTGTTTAGCAAAGGGCTGTTTCGTACAATTAATGAAAAATTGAAGTATCTGGACTAAAAATGGCTTATTTTTTTCGCTGCATTAATTCCAAAAACAACATTCGGATGCTCTTGACAAGGGAAACAGAATGATATAAGTCAGTATTGTCAATCGGAAATTTCATAAAATGTCACTATGATGGGCGTTAAATGTTTTTAAAAATGCGCGATTCTTTTGACCTTAGAGTAGTACCATACGAGCTTCAGTGAACGAGTTGGTCGACGAAAAACGATTCAATTAACTAACGACTTACGCAGTCTTTTTGCTAGGAAAATTCCGAACAAGTTTATGAAATAAAAAAGGGGGTCTTTCCGTGAAATATTTCACAAAATGCGGTAGAAGTAAATATTTGCATCGCGTGCATCATTGAAGTAGCCTAAACGTCATTCGACGTAACACAAGTTTCAACGTTACAAAATCTTAATGTAATTGCTGTTTGTGAAAAAATTGACGGTAAGACCCCTATTTTCTATTTCATAAATTTGTTCATATTCATATTCAGTTTAACGCCCTCTTTAAGTAGCCAGAATTGGCTAGTTTTAAGGCGGCGAGGATGCCTGGTTTTCAATCCAGTAACGCGGGGTTGCTTACCAGAACTCCTCTAGTTGAGTGGGAAACATGTGTTAATCATTTCCGTAGACCAAATCTCTCACCAAAGTTTGTATGGTGATGCTTTTGCATCCCAAAATTTGCGCGTTTTGTTACGTTTAAACGCCCCACACAGTGAAACTAATGGAACTATCAATAACAAACTTATCATTCTGTTTCCCTTTTCACGAGCATTCGAAAAGTGTTTTTAGAAATCATTTAGCACAAAAAGAATAAGCAATTCATGCAAAAGAATTCTTAAATATTCACCAGTTGCACAAAAAAGCCCGTTGCTAGGCAACGAAATGGAATACGAAAAATCTGAAACATACACAATTAACCGAAGGTCTCATTGTATATGCATAGCGAGGAATCATGGCAATACGATTATCTTTACTTTTCGACCATTATGGCGTCGCCCGACGTCAGAGAAGACTGGCAAGCCACTTTAACTACAGGCCACATTTTTGGCTCGATCATCACCAAACTTGGTCACAATATCAACCTTAATAAAATCTAGGTCAAGTCTGGGTCATGTGGGTCAAAAACAAGGTCACAATTTTTGCCTGATCCTCACCAAACTTGGTCAAAATGAATATTTTAATGATATCTAGGTCACGTTTGAAACTGGGTTATGTGGGGTCTAAACTAGGTCACGAGGTCAAATCTTAGAAAAAACATGTGAATGCTTTAGAAATCACATTTTGACGCGATCTTCACCAAACTTGACCGGGGTCATAAAATTATGACCGGGGGTCATAATATTGTTATCCTATGGAACAACAAAATATTATCTGTTTTCTTTAAATAATGACCCCTGTTATAAGCTGGGATTTTCTTGATCTTTCAACACACCAAATATTTGTACTCTCCAAAATAATCCATTGAGTTCATGGACCGTCAATATTAATGAAATGTTTGTATAATGTTGTGAAGTTTGTACCGGTTTATCATTGTCCGAGTAAAAGCGTTCAGATTTACCAGGAACTTGATCTTTTGATACAGAATAATGTCTAAAATGACCATCCGGTACAGCTTCATGGTCGAGTGTAAGAGGACGGGAGGCGGACTTCGGATCCACAGGTCGTGGGTTCAAAACCCGCCCATAACAAGTTTTTTTCCATCAAAGTCTCTTCAAACCATAAACACGTGCTTGTCGAGGGACGGTGTCCACAATCATTCCTAACTTTAAATAAAATTTGGTATAAGCTAAGATTCTACCCATAATCTCTATGTTTTCAATAGTGATTGACAGTGATTGATTAAAGAGCTACCCAAAGGCCTGGCTTTCTTTTTTAGCACATTGATTTAAGCGGTGTCTTTGAACAATGCCACCGCGGTATGAACAAAGGTTATCTGACGTCACTCAGTAGAAAAATGTTGCCTTTTAAGTTGAAAACAACACCAGAAGAATGAAACTTTATCAAGCTGATATGCAATAATGTTTGTAACGGCAGCAATCGAATATACACAACAAACAATTAGAATGAGTGACCAGTAAAAATGTGATTGGCGTCAGATCGCTGATAGCACATTATGTGAACCTTTCTAGTTTGGTTTTCTTCGGGTTTCAGTGTTTATCAAATGCCATATCTGGAGAAGCAAAGAAACAAATCTTCTCCGTAAAATAGGCTATATAAAGGCCCAAAATCGATGACAAACCAGCATATAAAATATATTTCCAAATGTTTCTATTTTCGTAAACGCTTTATTTCTAAAGGATGATCTCAATTTCTATCAAGAAAACATGACCAGAATCATTTCAGATGACTAATAAAAGATGATAATACACTGTTTGTAAACAAAACCAAATTATCCTCCAGCCTAAATATCGGTTCTCTCTATTTCTATAGTAACCTTAAAACGACTTAGGTATATCTTCTATTATTGTAATACTTCTCTTTAAGTACAATAATGATAATTCAAATGAAAACCATTTTAAATTTCATTTTCAATAGATGTACGCTTATTTCTTAGCGGGGCCTCTAAGTTATACTGATGTTGTGTCAGCTGTAGACGCAGCAGCAGAAAAAACAACAACAAATATAAGCAATAGAAACACGACAGTGACTTGAATTGATATAGAGTATGTTAGTAATAGGTTAGGTGGGGGTCTATATTTTATAGATAAAATCGGGGGGGGGTGGTCATTATTTTATAAGGGGTGTCAGTATTTTATAGAAAGGAGTCACTATTCTATATAAAATAATGACCGGGGGGTCATTATTCTATATAAAATACTGACCGGGGGGTCATTATTTTATGGGGGTCAGTTTACAACGTTACACCGGCTTATATTTTGAATGAAGAAGATACGCTGGATTCCACTAGAATGAGATGGTATAAAACCATGGATAGCAACACACCAAATAATAAACCACTATATGTATATTAAGATGAATGTTCTTCGTATCACGAAATATCTGTGGTCAGCATATTATTCTTCACGGAGACAGCACCATATCTCTAAAGTTCAATTTGTTAATAGGAGCTTAGAAATATCTAACAGGTCTACGGTTATGTTTTCACCAAATATATCTTTAGCGAAATATTACCGCGTTTTGTTTACAATTCGGAGTATCAAAATATCATAGTAACTAAGGCCTCATGGGATATGTCTAATGGTTGGTTACGCAACTGAAAATTTGCTGAGCTTCACAGAGCTACGAATGCTTGCCTGTAGCTAAAACGAATGGCAATGTCTCGGATAAATGAACGTTGTCGCTAAAGCAAATAACACAACAACTTCATAAAGCTTGTTTGCTATCGAATTAAAATGAATGATCAAAAGTCAAGGAGTTTTCTCTACGGATAAAATACTTTTCTTTTCGCCAAATGTGTTCACACACTCACTGACAACCGATGGTAACATTGTTATTTTGAAATCTCTCTTCCGTGTTCGAAACAAGCCGAGGTAAGCTCGATGTTTTCATAACGATCTGCAGTTCTTAAAGTGAGATTTGCGACTCTCGCTTAGTGACCACAAATATAACGAAGGTGTAAAAATAGAGTTGGTCTATTATCTGATAAATTGTTCTCGTTTTTTTCTGTACTCGAAATTTGAAATCTAAATCTAAATGCCCATCTTACATACATACTTAAAGTTGCATGTGCTTTTGAAATAAACAGGTTGACTTGTAAGCTACAATCACGACGGATCATCTCAAACATATAACTTAACATCAAATTTAGTATATAAAATAATAGGTTTCTTTAACTGCTTCCATCAACAAATGTATATATCAATGAGTTGTGACCATAAATAAGATGTAGGACATACATGTAATATTCCACAGACAGCGGCGCTTTCGGGTAACTTACTACATGAGGTCAGTTTATTTCTTGTTTGAACGTAGCTTTTTCTTCTTCAGAATAATGTTGTACGTCCAGTCTAAGTTACAGGGGGTGCGGTGTGATTAGCATTTGACATCACACTATACTGTGTAAATTTACTCTGTATTCTTCTGTTGATTCATGGGCTATTCGTTGAGGGGCTCTTATCTCACAGACAAAGACTGACGCAAGCACGCACAGCACAATCAGGTACAAGGAAACACAGTGAAAAGAGGAGGCGCCTCATTACAAAACGTATTGTAGCATTGCAAAACATGTAACAAGTACTTAAATGTAGACTATAGTCTGAATGTTCATGCTCAAAATCAGAACGCCTCATACAAACATATTTTCCGTTTTGCTTTTCCTACTAACTGGTAAGAGTGACATTTACAAGCGTAAGCAATGAAACAAAGTTTTTCTAACAGCAAAGTTCCATTGTATGGGGTATGCTGTTTTCAAAACAAGAAACCATTTAATATTCTGAGGATTTTGAAATTCCATGTTCTTTAGCTGCCGCATAAAAATATGTCTATTTGTTTCTTAAGCACCAACTTTTTCAGCGCGCGTTTGTTGCGTTTGTCTGGCGTGAGTCTTGTTTGACGCATAAGGCGAAATGTATAAACACCACAGTATAATTTTCATCAGTTTATTCCATAAACAATCCAATATACACATTGAACTCATGATATAATGCCAACATTTAACATTCAAATATTGCTTGATCATAATAGTTTGATTGAATATACTCAAATCTTAAAAATTAAACAACAAAAAACACTAAAAGAGATAGACAGTGCTTAAATTAAGCAAATGCAAAATCATAAACTAGTGAATTCATACAACGATCAAATAGAAGTGCACAAGTTAAAACAGATCTTAACCCGATCTGGTCATATCAAAATTGAAAACGTTCAAACAGGACTGAGTCATTAGACCAAAAGGTTTTGCACAATCATTCAATCATGAGCTTTTGCACTCGCCAATAGTATGTCGTTTCACATTATGCCATTATATGTTTGAGGACTGTTCAAGTTCATGACTCAATAGTATCGGTAACGGCGCACTATACGGTACCTAACGGGTAGATGTTTTCATTGGCTTTTTTAATCGTGCCGTTTTAGTACAGTGGTAAACAGTTATTTCTATGCAATCTGTTTCATTGATATTTTCTGTCTACCCACGTCTCGCTGGTAAAATAATAACTAAACTTAGTGGGAATACATTGCTCGTTATTCAAATGTTCTTCTAGGTTGATCAAATGGAAGAGTTTAGTTACCATGCTATTATCCGGTTGAAAATCCAATAATTGATATTTCAGGTTACTGACTATTCTGATACAGTAACACCTGAAACGACACAACACTTCATTAGGCCATTGTACCATGAATTTTCGGCATGTACACCGTTTATTTCCGCTATTTGTTTTTTGTTGCACTTTATTGAAGCGTTGTACCGCAAAGTTTTATAAGAGCATGCATTTTTCATATTACTTTTTCTCAAAGCTGGATGAACATGTTTCTGTGGAATAGACTTCTGTTGATCTTGTTGATTGTGGATGGTTTCGGGATTATTTATCTTACTATTCATTGGTGACTTTGACTATTTAGGTGTATGCCAACTTGAATATTACTCAAAACGCTGTTCAGTCCTATTTACATAGCAGGGGCAAACACGAAGGGTTGCCCAGTAAATCGTAGAATTTGCATCCTGTACAAATGCTAATCCACACATTTCACTCAAAGTTGCACAAGTATTTCATACATTATTTCTACGTTTGCTCATAAAATTTAATGAACTTTTCTGGTAAGATAGACAATCTAGACAAAATAAAATATATCCATGTAACGCCTACGACGCAGGCAAACGGTATACCTGTAAAGTAACGTTTTATTTTAGAGGATGTCGTGGATACAATCAGGACTTTCAGTAGGGCCTCTTTGCGTCTAATATGACTTTGACCTTTGACCCCTCTGAACAAAGTCCGATGGCGGGATACGCAAAGTCATATAAACTGGTTTCTCCAATCTGAAAATATCGAAACTACAAATTATTTACAGAAATTAAAATAACGATTACAGTACGTACATCCTACATGTCCAAAACATAGTGTTATATTGTTATATATAAAAGCAGGCAACTTTTCACTTTTCTATCTTTTGTATATTTTAATTGACAAAATCTTTCGTTATACGACGTTGTGTTAGATTTAAGATAAAATTAGTTAATTCGTCAGATAGAAGTAGAGAGTAAATCTCAACACATTCCAGTCAAAGATGCATAAAACAAAGCGACATAATATTTCATTACTGCATACAACTTCAGCATTTTAATCATACACGTAATTTCGCTGCTTGAACATTATAGACTGTTCCTATTTGAGTCTTATAACATGATAAGCATTACACAATGTACTCAGTACAAGTTGTTCAAACTAGAGTTCTAATAAGACCAGCATTCCTCAGTAAAACATGAGTTCTAACATGAACAGCATTAGTCGTTATGAACTGTTTGTACTAGTATTTGTGTCCTAAGGTAATCAGCCTTCATCAGTATTAATTATTCATATTTGAGTCCTAACACTTACTCAATAGAGACTGTTCAAATGCGATACCTAACACTCCTCACTATAAACTATTTATTTTTGAGTCCCAACGTGAACAGCCTTTCGTGGCACAAAGTGTTCATATTCGAGTCTTAATCTTGCTATAACTATGAACAATAAAGGACACTTTGATACTCGAGTCTTTACTTTTCGATTAAATCTAGCTACCACCTGGTCAACCGTAAGATTGTTTATGTAAACTGTGTTATATATCATCGAGGAAAGTTCGATATCGTTAAAATGTTTATAGAGTTTTTTTAGTCATAAAGTACGAATTAAGATAATTTGAACTCGCTGAAATTTTGAAATCTTGCAAACGTTTTCTGACAAAAAGAAATATTTCCTTCGTAAAGCTATGCCAGATAAGAGACCCGATGGGAGGGCCCAGCTTTGAACCAGAAGACATGATAACTAAGCTTTAAGCAGTGTTTTAGAGAGGAAAACATTCAGTAAGACTATTTTAATTTCGGTTGCCATGTCGACCAGCGTTCTGCTTTGAATTCAGTTCTTTGATTAAGGCTATAAAATAGGCCGACTAGTGAAGGAATGAGAGATATGTCTAAACCACATTTAAGGCAGACGACGGGCAGTGGAATTATGGTTAATCAGGATAGTTCACCACGAGTACATTATGTGCAGTTTGATAAAAAGCCATTTAATGACTAAATGAAAATAAATACTATCATATCGTTTCTACAAACACGTTTCTGAAGTATAGGTTAAATGCACGTTAAATAATGACATAACTACACAATCAAAGATGGCAATGATATTCCTGTGGATACATATCCAATTGGATTTGTTTTCCAGTAATGCATGTATTTCTGACGGCTAGAACCGTTATCATTATATCAAACTGTATTTGTGCCATGTTTTTCATCGGGCCTTTCCCATGGAGGTAGAAATTAACGGACAATCGTAAAACATCAATAGCTAAGGAGTTGATCCTGCAATTGACAAAAATGTCAGAAATGGGGATAATTGAAAAATTAGGCTATGTATAGTTGTACTTCCTGTCATTGTGCTCATCACGTTATGAAATTTCAAGTTATTCCTTAAATACATTTGGAGTTTACTGCGTACATAACAATTAAATCAAGGGAGATAATTAAAAAAGGATAAATAGGCTTATTGTTCTTGAACACTGAGCTTCCCCTTTACCTCTCACATTGTATGCAAATTGAACACATTCACTTTAAAAGTTAAGCTCCAGACAAGAAAATGTAACAGAGAGAGTTAATTAAAAATGGTAAACCAGAGTAATGGTTATTGCACACTGCACTTCTTCTTATTGTGCTCTATCAATGTATGCAGTTTCAAGTAATTCCCTTGGTAAATTCGTTTGAAGGCATTATAAAAAGTTAATTCTTTACAGACAATATCCTTATAGTGTAAGACTTTCATGACAATAACCAATTTATGATAATTCCCTTATAATAAAATGATTCATTAAGAAAATAACAAAATGCCTTTTGCTGTACAGCAACATGACTGCTAATATTTACTATTAAAATGTCTATGTCCATACATTTAGTCTAGTCTAATAAAATTTCGCCTGATTATATAATTTACATTTTACTACAATTTTACTGTAAAACAAAGTGACTGAGCGTGTACTTTTGACAAGTACAATAACACATAAAGGCTTTGACTGTCCTATATCACTACCGTGAACTTACAGAAGATATGTAATACATGTAGCTCATTAAACCTTCTGCAATAATGATGTGAATGTAATAAAACTTTCGTAAAAGTGCCTCCCATATCAAGCTATAAAGAGCCAAATAAAACACAATTCTGGACACGGAATTCCAAGATAAAGAGTTTTGATATTTCTTGATGGATTATATAGAGGAGAAGTCCTAAATTTTAGCGATATCATCCTTTGAATAGTTTAAGCATATGTAATTACAGTCTTGATAAAATGGTGATTTCTGAAGATTTTCCACTTTAATTGCCGTAGCTGTTAGTGTTCTACAATGACCAAATACAATTTACAATGCTCTTGTAGCAACACTAATAAAAGGACAATATAAAGATTATTTCTGTTTAGTTTCATCATATGTTGTCAAATGGTTTCGATTCAGGTTGTTTTAAGAAACAGCTGCCGACAGAGATAGTGTACGCATTGTAAGACGGGTGCGATTTGTTACTTCTAGAACCAGAATGTCATGTGACGGAACCGATTCTGAATAGAACGATTCCTTTCTTGGAATAAGGTCAGCTCTTTATTAAAGATTAAATCACTAGTGATAAAATGTATCTATGAAATAATATAAAAGTATGCACCAAATTGGAATATCACATGCAGGGATCACGCTGTTGATGACAAGTTTCTGATCACGTGACTACAGCAATTCTGCTTGAAATCCAGAATAAGAGGAATTAATTCCGAGATGTAAAAAGGCTTAATCGAACGCTTCAGAAGTGCTTTTAGGAATCAAATCTCAGTTCAGAACTACCAAATCGAACCCGTCTTTCGGAATAGAATGAATTACTAGTAATTCCGAAAAATTAAAAAAAAACTTAATCGAACGCTTCGGTTTTGCTTCTAGGAATCAATTCACAATTCAAAGCTATCAAATAGCACCCGTCTTTATTCTGTGCGTGAAAATATGTTGATTAAATTCTGAAGCACATTCTACAACTACGGGAAACTGCGCTGATGTTCAGATCTTATTTTACATTATTTACTTTGTTACATATACATGCATATAATTATAACAAAGTTTGTATTTCACATAAAGAGTCAATATTGCTATCAGGTATGTACAGTGTATTTGTTTTTCGATTAAATTAACTTTAAAATGTGCAGAGAATGACCACGTTCACAGTGCGTGTTCTGCTTTCATGCACGTGCCACTTAATATGTGTTTACTTCGACTGTGTAACAAGATCAATCAAGTTGTAAAAGTTTAGCATGCTCTCAAGACATCACTAATGATATCTATCACATATTTATTAGAGTCAAGCCACATTCTAGATGTCGATATCCTATTACAGCTAGCTATGACATAAGGTTCCTCAGTTAAACACGGTTAAAGAAACACTTCGAGTTGCCTGACAGGAGTCGACGAAAACGTCGTACCACTACATTATGGCAATAAACCAGTACTGACATCAGTACTAGAATATAGGAAAACTTGAAATCGATTTTCTAAATTAGTTGTTTATTATAAGGGAAAACTATTTCTGACTTTAGCACCCGTATTCGAAAGAAGAGCATTTACGCATGGCACCCTCTACTGCTGAAGTGAGATTACATGTGTGATACTTTTTAAACATGTATTTCAGCCCTGTTGATTGTGAGCAGATATTGCATTTCACGAATTCAAACAAAACATCACAGAGCATATCCTCAATTTCTACAAAGAACATGGAACAATACAGGAAAAATAAAAATATACAAACTTTAGATTACATTTAAAAACTAAGATTGACGTACATTTGTACTAATCAATAAAAATTACTCGGTATTAATTGCTCTTGGAAATATTTCAGTAAATTAGAAGTTCAGTCAACAATAATGGGACGGGGATTTAAACGTATTGTTTTTAAAAGAAGCGTAATTTATTCTACTGCATGTACAAAGTTACAAAACAGTTAAGTTCCTCTTGTTACGAAGAAGTAGACACAGTCTATTCTTCTTAGTACAACGTAACCTTGGGGCATACATTTAGAACGAATCCGATCAAATGAGGGTAAAGAAAAAATTCGTTTCGAATTATGAGCAAAAAGGTATTGTTTTAACGCAGATATTAGCTAGCGAGATGGGCGCTTTCGTTTAAAATTATACAAAATTAGATCCATAAAGTGGGTCAAATGATAAAATCAACCAGGCTAAGATAGATTGACAACGGATGATTCAAGTAAACACACCGGATGTGAAAAAATTCATGTTATCTTAAATCTATGCGTTATGACGGACTGTATGTTATCTTAATACTCCTATGTACACTGGTTCACTTTAGTTTACCTTTAGTAATTCACGTACTTGCATAACAGCAATGTGACCATGAGTTCTTTATTGCGTTTCAATGTTATTATTGTCTTTGTCTACAGACAAACATTTCAATAACATGTCTGTAAAAGCTGCTAAAACTATTTTTTGGTGTAAAAGCAGGGGAAAGAATTACAGTATTATGTCTGGTTTTGAATCAGATTTTTTGTCTATGTTTCAGAGCTTACCCAGCCCGAACCCGACAGGTTCGAGCTTTCCTTCTCTTTTGACCATTGCAGACTATGATCAATATGCTTAGTCTGATTTTGATCTTGATCAGTGTCCAATCAAACCTTTACTCAGCAAACCTTTTAGAGCGAGTAATAGTATTTAATTTTCTAAATGGATAAGCTTATTATAAAACATTATCAGGTTAAAAGTTGAAAACCTGCTTAAGATGTAACTGTTTATTCAATACCGAATATATCATCTGTGCACCCATTACTTGTGAAAAATTCTAATTTCATCAATAAGCGAAACTTAAGCTGCTAAATGTTTCTGTTCCACACAAATGTTTTATACCTCAGGTACACCTGAGGTTCAGGTACTGCATTTGTGTGCTGGTAAGGTGTACTGTAGATAAGCTCTATTATGGTTCTCTGCAGATATATCTGTGAATGTTACAATCTACAACTGCTGTTATCGTCCTTTAAAAGTTCTGAACTGATATTATATTTGAGGAGAAACATTTTGTCACTGATCTACAGTATAAGGGAGGACTATAAGTATGAATAATTGTAAGTAGAAGTTAACTGATTTCCCATAAGGGAACTTCATAAAACTATTGGGAAAAGTTTGACCTCATTGTAATATTATACAATATATTTTAAAACATGACAATGCTAAGGTATGTGTGAGCATTTTATGTGAACATGATAATTTATAAAAAGTATACAGACAATAAAGTTGTAGAAGAACCCTTTTAAATAAGTGCAATTATTGTACATTTATTACTTTTGACTCAGTGGGGTTTTACAATATTTTGTTAAAAATACAAAATTTTGTAAACTTTCTAAAGTTGTTTTACTTGTTAGGTACATGTCTGTGTGTTGATCTGCCCCTTATTGGTACAGCTTCACATCAAGGCAGGCTTAACGCATATAATGTATTTTACACGGAATGGTATAATACTAGTACATGTATGTTTTTGTACTACATTCCCTTTTATTGGTATTTTTAGTTAGTATTTTTGCGTAATATAAAGTTCTCCTGTTTTTCTACATAAATCTGTTTTTACGTTTTAAAGATTGATAACTAAATATGATATGTAAAATTAGTCTGTGAAAAACTGTTAAAAATTCTCATCAGAACATGATATTCATTACACGGTGGACATCATTTTTCTATAGGTAGTAATTCGGAATAAGTGTAGACTTTGTTACATATAAGATAAAGATTCCTACTCTTTCCGCTTTTACATAAACGTGTAGATGTTTGTAACACAGCATTAATTGTTGACTTTCTTTAAAGACTTACTACGTGCACTTATATGCGTAAGTCAATGCTTACAGTAAAAAGTAACTGCATACAACCCAAATAAGATTGCCAAAATAGCCCTATAATGCTCACATGAGACCTATGTATGACCATGTGACCAAGTTTCAACCCTAAACTGTCAATCATAAACACAAATATTCTGTTTTGCCTTGACAAGACAAGCCTTCTGACCAATTTACATATGACTTCTAGAGTACCGACAAGGTTTTCATCGGAATTGACCTGGTGGCCTAGTTTTTAATCCCAGGTAATCCATACAAATATTCTGACCAATTCTCATGATGACCGTGTTGTAAATTTCACCTGTATCACATACACACGGTTTGTAACCGGGTAACCTAGGAATTTCTTTACCTCAGATGACCCATATTCAATCTCAGCCTAAATTTCGTTAAGACAATCATATTGACAAAGTTTCATGAAGATCCAATGAACAAATTGCAACCTATATTGCATTCACAAGGTTTTGCTATGATTTGACCCCGCTGCCTAGTTTTTGATCCCGAATAATCCATTTTCAAACTTAAATCTAGATTTTATAAAGACAGTTAAAATTACCAAGTTTCTAGAAGATTTATTGAAAAATGCAAGCCTCTATCGCAAACACAATGTTTTCCTATAATTTGACCCTGTGACCTAGTTTTTGCCCTAAATAACACATATTCGAGCTGGACTTAGATTTTACCGAGGCTGTAATTCTAACCAAGTGTCATGAAGATTTATTTAAAAATGCAGCCTCTATTGCATGTACAATGTTGTATGTGGACAAACGACAGACAGACGACAGACGACAGACAAACGACGGACACCAGGTGTCGTGCTGAAGCGAGCTAAAATAATTTCTCTTACGTTAAGGAAAAAAAGCTTGAACAGCTTATCGTTTTGATTGAGTTATCATGGTCCTCATCTGTAAGATTTGTGTGCAGGCCTAGGCATATCTTGTAGGCTGTGATAGTTTGTATAATATTTCTCTAGATTGTTTACATTTTTCTTTTTACTCTTACATTTGTCAAATAAATAAGGAAGTCTACCATGCTGCCTGTCATATTACTTCACCCCGCGTTGCTATAATTAAAGCTATATAACGTGTTTCTGCATATATACGATGGGTGATCCAGAATGTACCGGACTGTTGCTACATATCTTTAAAGAGGCACTCCCTGCATCTAGCAGATTATACTTTCGAAACGTATATTATGTGTTCAATATACGTAAATTGATAATTAAATTCAAATTCAAAGAAGTACCTATGGCGAAAAATGCCTCATTTTACCACAATTAATCAATATAGAGGCTTTCTGTAATAAATCCGATCCACCCATTAATTGTACAACAACAAATCTACATATATTATTGAATGGTTTATGGTACTACAGTATATTTTGAACCGCTGATTTTATCGCTAATGACTGAGAATGCATAGCTGAAACTTTTAGGTTAAGTTATAATACTTCCAAAGATTCTATTATATATATGTTTTGAGGTTATTTAGTTTGATATCAGTTATAGGGTATGTCTCATTAATCACTCAGTACTTAAATCTGATTGTTCGTACATAACAGTTATCACAAATAATGATTTTCTCAGAAAAAAAGGAAAACAAAGTCAGTGTTAAGGATGTTGATAGTGCTATTCACTTTGGTAAAGAAAGATGGTTTTTGTTTATATTTTTATGTGGTATTTGTGTAATATTTTAAATGTACTCGTCTGAAATTGATAAAACGAAGATTCATTTCCGTGTGCATTACCTAGTTGGATAGAGCACGGTTCTTGCATGTAAAAATAAAACGATGCTGTTGACAGTAAAAGGTAGAATGTTAGGTGAAAACATGTAAGAATAGAATTCTAAAATATTTATTAATATTCCTTTGAAAAGGCATTGATATTTCGAGTAGCCATGTAATTATGTAAGCAAATGCGAATCAAATATAGGGTCAACAGATCTTTAGGTTTGAAAAATATTTACAATCTCCGTTATGTCTGAGATTTATTGTCGGTTCATTTTTAGGATCGTGTTCAAGTTTTTCAAACAGCACCTCGTCCATGTGTAAAAGCAGAAAATTTAATTTCAATTCATTCTTAGATTAAGTTTTTGAATAGCATTGATCTTGAAAGGTACTTGAGGCAACTAACTTGAAACTAGAGTTTGTTTAATAATATGGTTTCAAATGTACAGTGCTTACAGACTCCTTTACCAAAGATTAAAAATAAACTGCGCACATCCGGGCTGTTTCATAAGGATATATCTCGCGTGTTGCTGTGGCTTATTTCGCACTACTGGTTTGACTTCATGTATATACAATTCTTGTCCAAGTTTATAAATAGTCTCATAATTACATGTATGATAGCTATTTATCTGAAGTTTATGAAAACCGATTTCTTAAAACTCTCAGAATCTAAGATACTTATTATGTATAGTACAATTAAAATTAAACATGTCTTCATAATCCTGTAAGAGGATTGTACACTATTTATAAAAAAAAGAGTTGTAAAAATCTAACTTTCTCGTTTAATGGGATTTATTCTGTTCAGAAAGTGACATACAATATACGTTAACTTTATCAGTATCGTTATGGGTCACCATTGAACTTTAATGAATATGTACACCAAAAATAATTTCCCGGTAAGCAAAAAGTAAGACGAATAAAGACTTGAACTTCCATTTGTTTATAAGTCTCTTTGTTATGCAGTTTCCTAGATACTTCTGTAAAATTCAGATTGAAATGTATTATTGTTTTCTAAAGATACACGTACTTAACATAGATTTACCAGAAGTGAATGTGCACATGTAAGGATCGCGAAAGGATTAAGGACGTTTACAAAATAAATATGCATTAAGCTCACGTTTTTAATTTAGATCTACACTATACTGAGGAAAGTTCTTCAAATCATATTCATAATGTTAATAACTAGATTAAAATTTTAAAATGTCATCTGTTAAAATGTTGACATACGTAGTTTCTGTCTTAAAATCTTTACGAATTTAAAAGCAATATATATAAAGTTACAAAAATCAGGACATTTAATCCGCCTTCTCGCCTGTGTGAATAACACCATATTTCTAATTAACAATGATCAGTTCGAAACTCATCGTTGACTGTGAAAGTATTGTTTCTGAATATACACAAAGAAACGGTTTCTGTTGTTTCGCACTAAACCTCCAGACTTATTATGTGTAATTGACTGGGACCTTGGTTTGTACTTTTGGCTTTATTTGGTCGATTTATACACTCAGAGAAAATCTATTTTGGAAAAGTGACAATGTAAACGCAGAACCGAATTTTATAATAAAAGTAGATGGTGTTGATTTATCTTTATTTTATAATTTTACGAGTCACCATGAACACGTGACCTATACATGTACAGGCTAACATGTCAATGCATTTTTCTTTAAACATAATTACACTGAAAATAAGCTACCTCAAATAAACCGAAAGAAAATAGTTAAATTATCAATTTCTGTTGGATATGGCTGACATTTAAAATAGTTTAAATAATGATATAATGCCTTGGTATACTATCCTAACATCTGAATCCTCCCTGACGATGCCGTAAAGTTTAAAGTTCGTATGCCAATGGTTTGTGAGGATATGAACATTTAAACTTGCACGGATGAAAATAAATGACTAACAGGAACGACAAAGCCTGTTTTGAACGATATAGCAATATTGCTTGGGGAAATCGGGAATGTCGAACTCATGTTTCTTAAAGGCATATAGACGTTTTTAACTTCTCGCAAGTGGTTCATTCTAATTTACATGAATTAAGAGATCGATAAAAAAGAGTTTTGTCTATAAAGCCGATCTTAATTTGGAAAGTTGAATATGTGCAAAATATCTTCTCGTACTTGTCCCGGGTGTCAAGTCGACATGAAATTATGCTTACACAAACTTACTATGAGAATATATGCACGATGCAAGCAGATTTTAACTACTCTAAGCCTTGAGTTTCGACTACTGTATTTTATTACTAGCATACTTCATGTAACACGTCATTTTAAGGTAGTTCGCGCTGTTCCAAAATAGAATTTCATCAGGTTGACCTGAAACTTTGAAGGATTACACCTAGAGTAACGACCGTTACGGAACCACAACTTTATTTTTAATTTTGACGTCGGCTACCTAGCAACAGAATGACGTCAAGACGCAACCTTGCGACACAGTCTGTGTTAGTGCTATATCGTGCGATTTTCTTTATAACTCGGCTCAGAAATATCGTAAAATGAAAATATAAAATGTGCAGTTTAGAAAGTAATATTCTCTCTCGATTGGTATTGGTGTTTCTTTCTCATACATAGTAAAATCCATTATAAACATGTCAAGTTTTCATTTTGGGTCAGTGTAGTCAGGAATTGGTTGTTATGAAATGTATCAATTGCTTAGTTGTGGAACTTATATCCACAGAATTGATAAACAAACGTCATTCAACAATACCGCAGTAAACAGCGATCATTATTGTTTTGTTTTTGGGTTTTAGGCCCATGCTCCTTGCGAAACTGAAACTGAAACTTTCTCACAAAAAGAGTCGGGTCCGGCAAGCAGGGCTCGAATCCTAATGAGAGGTGGCAGCGATTTAAAGTCAGTAACTGTAACCAGTCGCTTACGGAGGTGATTCAGACGATGTCAACTGAATAATTCGACAAAACTATCACACACATGTACATATTATTATTTACATAGATATTTTAAGTTCTCCGCGATGCTTAGTATTATGCGACAATATTGAATTGGCACTCATGAATAATTTGTATATGTGGTCGGTAATCTTCGGATGAAAATATAACAAGGGATTGATATAGAATATCAATTTCGTACTGTCGAGATATCCCATTCCGCAATGGTGTAGTGGATCAGGCATTTGACTACCAATCCAGCATATGCCGGTTCGAGTCTTGCTTGGTGTTTTGTTTTACATTTTATAAATCGTTTTGTTGCATAATTTATTAACTATTGTCTTTGTTCAACACGTTTCAAGATTTTTTTAATTACTATTTGAGCATTCTTTCTCAGTCGTCTTGCATACATGTGTATTTCGACGAGCAAATCATAAAAACAGATAAACGCTCTAAAAATAAGATTGCCTCGCTATTATATCGAAGGATTTTGAAGATAACCCAGGGACAGACGGAAACCATCCATTTAACGGACGATGAAATTTTATGTAATTCCTGAAATGCCATGGATATCAAAATCAATAATAAGTATTGATACATACAAAAATCAAAGCAAAGTTATTTAATCAACATTAAAAAAAAAAATAAAAAACAGAAATCATAGAATAAACGGTGCATAAGACTGTGGCAAATTAAATAAAAATAGCCATACTCCTATAAAAATTAAAATTATCTGTACACGTTTCGAACTCATGGAACCTTGCATATAAGTTTGGCATCTTACCACTACACCACTGTCTCTGCGGAGTGAACTTCAGTCGGTGAAATGTATTTGTTTGATATGATAATCAATTGATAATTACGAAAACACACCCGAACGAAGCCGGTGATATTGGCGAAGATAATTGAGAACCAGGTATATATTGTCGCACAATATAGCGGATAGCTATTGTCTCGACACTGTATCACACGATCGCTCATGCGTTTTGTGCAAGAGGATTATCTCGATGAGCAATAAATTACAGTGGTAGGTGCGGATCAGTGGTACAGTGGTTAACGTGCTGGACTAGTAATCCATGGATCGAAGGTTCGATCTCCCGCTCCTCCACTAACATAACTAATATCGGTGCTTGACACCGGGCATGTTACAGAACCAGGGGTGTCTCTACAATGCGATAAACTGCAATACGCAGTACTGTATTGCAATACGTATTGCTATATATTGAGGGTGAATAACTTACAAAAATATACGTTGAAGTATTCACACTTAGTTATAATATGGTAATAAAAAATTATTCATTCCTTGTGAAAATAAATTAAAGTTTATTTGTTTAGCTTTTGCGTTTTCTGATCGAATGATATACTGCCCGTTATTACTAAGTTACTGTCTGTCAATGTCGTCACGGAAAAAGCACACAAATTATTCAAATACAAGTTTCAGCTAATAAATGACGGAGAAATTGCTTCTTTTTATATTCATTTAAGTTTAGAGTATTTATAATTTCTCGGCCAGTGGATAACGGTAAAAAATTCGAGTAGCATATTTATAAGGAAAACCAGGATTAAGTTTGTTTTCCTGATCCACATGTCGCGATAATTGGGGACAAAAATGACAAGTGTCCAGAGACACTTTGCAATGGAAGGTACATGAGTTCGAATCCCGGTCCAAGTTCTGTTTTTCTCACCATGTAACATTTGGCGCCTTCCGACTGAGTAAAATTATTTTTTTCTATACAAATCTAGCTTACAAATCGTTTTCATAATACAATAATTGCGACGACTATCTTTTTTAAAGGTAGCTCTTGTTTCGCTATATCTTCGTTAATTATCAAAACTATTGTAACAACGAACATAAGGTTTTTGTATTCAAACCAGCATAATACACAGGAAACGAACTGCTTGGTACTAGAGAAGAAACTGAATACATTGAATATTTTATTCCATACATCATCTGTATTACCTGTATAATTGCCAAATACAAGTTTGCTGGTAAAATCTAAAGAACTATTTACGAGGAAGACTTGACTTTGATGTGCAGTCACAGTATGAAGTTTGCGTCGAAAATATAAATATGGTAAATAGGACAGTTTTAAAATGTTGTAATGGCTCATACTTGTTGAAGACATTATATTAAAAACGAAAATTGCCAGATACTGGCTATATTCGTATGAACTGGCGAACTTTTACGTCGAAAGGCGTCGGTTTTACGACGTTGTGACGCAGTACAATGACATAAGAAGCGCATCAATACTGAAAAAGGTAAGCCGAAAGGGTATCAATAATGTTGGCTAAGGGCTTGGTTCACTTAGGATCGTTTTTGGCCCATTCCAAAAACGTTATATATCGATATTATGTTGGAGTTTAGTGTAATCTTTTTCACGAATGATATCGAAACAATCGTACGGTTATCTTTAACAATAAAAAAATATGATAATTAGAAAAGGGGATATAAAAATGACAAATCCGCATTTTTAACGCCATTGACGTCAGTGCAATTCTTAGAAGGCGGACATTGTTATCTGCGCTGTCAAGAACACAACACGAATACTTCTTTATCAAAAGACAGCAGTTGTTAATATATCTTTGTAACTCGACATTAACAATTGCTATAAATTCGAATCAACTTTTTTAGTGTCGGTACATACGCTGTTTTATGAAGTTTCTCTTTTTACTGTTTTGACATTTTGGCGGGAAACCAAGTGAGAGTAATCCCAATTAACATTGTTTCGCAAAGCATTATCAAAATCACAGGTAAAGGTGCGACTGTCCACAGGTAGAATCATAACTTTTCGACTTTGTATGATAAATTAATGGTAAAAATTAGTTTATATATGCTTAAAATATTTGGTCGGTAAAATACCGGGCAGATCACGGCGCGTAGTCGTACCAGAGTCGTCACAGAGTACTGAAAAGAAAATATTTTTCCCCGATTTCGTAAATCTAAAGAAAACAAATACTTCTTGTAAAGATATAAAAGTTTGTCTCAGTGCAGCTACCTGCGTGATACATGTAACATCAAGGTTTTTATTTCGGTCATAGTTGTAAGCGCATTTGCAAAAGACACAAGTTGATTGTTTTGAAATTAACTTGTTACCAGTCATGCTTAGTATATTGTTCAGCATTAGGCTTGAAAAAACTAATTATCAAAAGGACACACATTCAATATTCCAGATCAGATACTTTTGCGTTTACCACAGACGTACATGAAAGATAGACCCTAATTCATACCGATTTATTAGATGTTGACCAAATAAATCAAGTCTTTTTTTCTCAGAGTAGTACATGTTGCTTTCATATAGGCGAACGATTAGCCAATTCAACAGCGGGACGGCATAGAAACTATGTTGGTGGTATTTTGGCTACACATTTTATCGTCCAAGCTTTTCCTGCCAAAGTGATCGCCTGAATCAATTCTGCGCACGAAATATTTCGCAGTCGTTATCGTTACTTTTACATTACAAGATGAAGAATCCCGAATTGTCCGTTATTATACATCTCTTCTCGACTTCATCTTCTGTTAAATGCTTGCTTCTATAACCATTGTACTTCAAAATTGTTTAAATAGATCTATATACAAAATATATGTTCATCACATTTTTATTCGGTTCTTCATTTCTACAACTCAAGAATACACATCTGCACAGTTAAATAATACAAGTGCAAAATAATACCAGTATAACTTACATCTTTCGAGCCAGTCGCAGTGTCGCAGTGGTAGCGTGTTCACCTCTGGATCCGATGATCCTATCAGTGCCCTAGTGATAGTGTCCTTACGCAAGACACAATAATTAAACATTACCTCTTTTGCGATGTCATACAGAGTGAGTATTTTAAGTTGTAATAACTTGTGTCGCAACCGAAAATGAATTATTAGGTAAAATCTTCCGAAACAATTGTTTGCTGTAACGAAAACATCACTATCAATTGCGTGTTTATTTACTACGGAAGAAACGGTTGATTATGGACTGTTTTGTCTACTTGCAAATACAAAAATCAACTTAATAATCTCCTATTTTTGTCTAAAACCTACGGACCTCCAGATACCAACAATGATATGTGCAGAGCGGCGTACTTGTTTGAAACAGATATCAAGCCAAACCCGGCAAAAAAGAAAAGAAAATGCAAACACTTACATTTTAGATTGTATTGGGCAAACTGGTCCCATCTTTGTATTTGTATTTCAAATGAAAAAAATAATTTCTTACCTTTACATCGATTTCAAATTTATTTCAGTACATCACGTACAGTATATTAACAAGAATACCATTGATGCAAAGCATCAAAGGGCGCCGAAAATAGTTTCTATTTCAACATTTATTAGTTATACGGTTTTTGCATATCGCAATGTAGCCTTTCAAATACGTACAATCGTAGATTTTTGCCGTAAATACATCGTAATAACTCATAAAAGTGACCAAATCGTAATGATCCGTGTACTTTTACGAATTTGTGCCATACGTAAGGATTCGTAATACAAATCCGTGTGTGTTAAGGTAGCATATCTTCTCATGTTTAATCTGTAAAATTAATCAACATTAATGCTTCTCAATTTTTATACGTTCTCAAGTAATGTACATGTGTGGCGTTAAATAGCTAAAATTAGCTTTTTGATAAGCAATCATTATTAGTTTGATTTGAATGAAAAATTTTATGAATATTTGCAGAAAACATTTAAAATCATGGTGGTTTTAAAGCTGAAAAAAAAACGGAAGAAAAATTATTTTAAAAAATTGGGTTTGACCGGGATTTGAACTCCACTCGTAAAATTAGGCGGTCATCAGCTTACCCACTACACACGGAGTCTGACTGTAAAGCACGTGGTAAAAAATAAGCTGATATTATAATTTTGCAAAACCGATAAGGGAGAAGTTGTTTTACGTTTTCGTATTTTTTCTAAAAGATATGAAAAGGAACATTACAATTAAACAATTACGTTTTAATGAAGGAAATGTGTATAATCAATATTTTAATGTCTATTTCGTATTATTTTAGCATACAGTTAAAACCATTTTTCTTCGCATTCTAATAACCGCTCCTACCATGTACTTCCGGAAAAACTATTCCATAATAGGCCGCCGCCAATGACACATGCTGATTTAGTGCATACACATGTTGCAGAAATGGCGTTACACCAGCTATGAAAACACTATAATTCCGGACAAATCAGCTTATTTTTCGTACTGATTCATTGAATGTATACTTTCATTTCACTATGTAATAGCCATTAAATTAAACAACAGTTATCTTTAAAAAAATAGTCGGCGCTATTTGTAGTATATGAAAGCGAACTTTAGCTAGATTTTTATAGTAAAAATTAATTTTACTCAGTAGGAAGGCGCCAAATGTTAGATTGTGAGAAAAAAGAACCTTGACCGGGATTCGAACCCTTCGGTTGTACCGTTGTTTTTTTTACTGATTTCTCTCCGGGCACTTGTCAATTTTATCCCTGATAGTAATTATCGGAATGTGTATCAGGCAAACAAAATTAATCCTATCAAATATGCTCCATTGTACTAGACATATTGACCGTTATTTACTGGCCGGGAAAGTACAAATACTTCACACTTATAATTTACATTAATTTGGCTGTAACAACATATTATGTATAAATTATTTATGTACTTAGATTATTAATCCATTAAGGAAAGACTAAAAACGCAAGACTATTTTATTGTCTATTCTCATTCGAGTAGATGATGCCTTACAGCGTAATTTTCTCATTTCCAAAACTGTTCAAAACATCAGCATAGCCTAAAAAAAATATCAATGAATGTTTGAAAGTGTCTTATGGCACATGAACGGTCGGCAACGGATAAGCGGTTATATCAGCGGTTTCTGATCACTTCTAACTATTCAATTGCATGGACTAATATAATATAAATCTTTATTCTCATCAATGTTCTGGACTGTATTATTAATCATTCTGAGTTAAATTGGTACGTGACTGGGAAATCGCTACAAAGTATGCATGTATGGCATGTTTTCAAATTTTACAATCATCAAACACTCGCACACTTTTGCAACGCTTTGAAGTTCAGTTAAACAGTGTCAAACGAAGTTTGCAAGAAAGTAACACATCATGCAAGAAGTGGTACTGGTTGATTGGTATTGGAAAGTACTTTTAGAAAATTAATAAACCAATTGCAATTTAATGGCTCGAAGGAAATAATTATGCGGACATCGGTGGGTATGAATTGTTATCAGAAGGTGGTTGTCTTCAAACTACCAATTTATGTACTTATTTACTTCATCAAACCATTTCAACTTCAAGAAAGCAATAAACAAATAATCAAAATGAATTTCTCAACATTTTGGGCTTGAAAGAAAAACAATACAATCAAGTACACAAGCACAAATTACTTCTAACTTTTCACTGCTTTGCTAGATTTTCGTATGAAGATGAAGCTCAAATTTTATTGACTACAATAAACTCCGTATATAACGATACTGGATAAAGCACAAATCCAGATATAAGGAACAAATTTTCTCTGCCCAATTTATTTTCTCTCTTTATTCTATATGAAAATGTAACAAACTCCGGATATTAAGAACATATTTGAATGGTCCCAAGGAGTTCGTTATAAACGGAATTTACTGTATATGCCGAGTTGGATGTCGTGATGACATCGGTGCGACATATTCGATTTGGCATCTTTATGTGTAAAGCACAAATTCGAGTTTGCATACATCAATAAAACACAATTTGATTTCAGCACAGCAGACATATATCTACAAATGGAATTGCGCGTTAATCGGACTCCACTTAAGATCATTTAATAATTTCTCGTTGGGTGCATTTTCAATTTCTGAAAAACTCTTACCAGAGCGTTTTGACTTCATTTACATTTACGCGTAAATAGTTACGCCTGCAAACGCCCGACTAAACCCGTTTGAACGTAGTTTTTCTACTGACATAATGAAATACAAATTAATTTATTGATACTTACATATACCAGTCGAGAGAGAATATCAATCTCTTAACAGCACATTTTGAATTTTCTTTTTACGATTATTTTAAGTCGAGTTATATGAGAAAACGCATGACACGGCACATGCATAAACAGTGTCGCTAGATGGCGTCTTAACGTCACTTTGTTGCTAGGTAACCGACGTCAAAATGAAATAAAAGTTGTTATTCGTACCGGCCGTTACTCCAAGTGTCATCCCTCCAAGTTTCAGGCCAATCTGATAAAATATTATTTTGGCCGAGGAACAGCGCGAACTACCTTAAGTACACCAAATAATGATAACTGAATCTTTGTCAGTCAGTCACTGCGCTTTTCTATTTAATGACACGACTTCTACTCACGTCTGGGACTGGTTGATGTTCTTTTCCAAATATTTCTGCATGTTCTATACGCAACAGAGAACACAGATCTGTATCATTTATTTGTTTAGTTTTGCCCTTTAAAGCTATGTTAACAGTATTTTGACTTCAGTAAAAGTATTTCATATATTAGTAATTATGTGTTGTTATATCTGCTATCGGATAGTTCAGGCAATTTATATTAGACTTAAGCGTTATTCAGTCGTAATTTACGAACATTTAAAAATGTGTTTGGTAGGTTAGAATACTACGACTCAGAGCTGTCTTATAACAATTTCAGTAACTGAATATGACAATGTTTTAAGACAGGACACAACCCTACATTTATTATTATTTGTTCTCTTCAGTGAAGCCTGATCATTTTCTATGTCTGAAAAGTTCTGTTCTTGTTTAACTGTAAATCAGTGAAGCCTGATCTTTTTCTATGTGTGAAAAGTTCTGTTCTTGTTTAACTGTAAATCAGTGAAGCCTGATCAATTTCTATGTCTGAAAAGTTCTGTTCTTGTTTAACTGTAAATCAGTGAAGCCTGATCTTTTTCTATGTGTGAAAAGTTCTGTTCTTGTTTAACTGTAAATCAGTGAAGCCTGATCTTTTTTCTATGTGTGAAAAGTTCTGTTCTTGTTTAACTGTAAATCAGTGAAGCCTGATCTTTTTCTATGTGTGAAAAGTTCTGTTCTTGTTTAACTGTAAATCAGTGAAGCCTGATCAATTTCTATGTCTGAAAAGT
>JAFMSR010000019.1:19036259-19063609 GCA_022818135.1 Saxidomus purpurata | reverse complement strand
ACAAATTTGATCACTTGTTTTCTTGACAAATCTGCTGACTGGCACTATGGACAATAGCTAGTACATCTGAGCACTGGGGAAGCGACTCGCAGTTTCCGATTGGATCAATCATCATGTTGGACTAATATCTTTCTTTCCTGAAATTAAGATAGGATGAAAATTAGCATGTTGTAAGAAGAGATTTATGCACTTGATCATGCCGACATTGATTACCTTACGCTGGTTAATCTCTTAAAAAAAATTGCATTTTAAAGTGTAAGCTATGACATAAACCGGCAAACTTTTGACGCATTTTACTAATTAATAGCTATCACTGTACATTATGGAAACTAACAGCAATTAGTTCAGACAGTTTCCTTATTCTTTTATTGCACAGGTGACTTAGTATATAAAGCAATTTATATAAAATTACATAATTGTTTTTATTACTATAAACACAATTCAAACTCTTTAATATAACCAGGCGGCATTTTTTTTATACACCAGACTGGCCAACAAGACTTAGTGGCAGAGACCTTAATAAATAACAATTGTAATGTGGTAGTTCATTTCACTCGCGGTACAGGTATTTTGAACTGCGGTACACATTAGCCAGGCCCTGTTTTACAAACTACCAGTATATTGTTGCAACACAATTGGAATCACTTTTATCCTGATAAGGCCGCATCTTACAACATTTGGCACCTTTGACATAGAAGAGGTTTGATTATATTTATATATAGCCAAGTGATGGGTATACCGCACATTTTACGAGTATATGTTGCCTTCAGGAGTAACCTGTCAGATGTGTAAACTGTGTTCTCAAAGAATTAAGACAATAAAATAGTCACAAAAAATAAAGACGGACATAGCCCTTGAAAAGGTTTCAAAAGTTGGCCCTGTTAGTTCAGTCGGTAGTGAATGAGACTTGTAATCTCAGGGTTGTGGGTTTGATTCCCGGGACTGACCAACTAAAATTACTACCGAAACAATCTTTCGGATGTGACTTAAAACTGAGGTTCCATTATGTAATACACCTGGCATGTAAAAGAACATAGAGTGTCTCTGGAATTGGGACGCTTTCTGTATCTTGCACTATCCTCTGAAAACTTAAAATAACTAACCTCTTCTGGGGGCGTTGGTTGTATGGATTATCTAGTACCAACGATAAAACTCTAATTAAAAAAACGGTTCGGATCGTTACAGTTTAGTTAAGTTTATGCTAATTTATTTTAGCTTGATTGTGAAGAAAGCTTGCAGCTTATCGAGTCACTCTTGAGTCCACTTCCTGGAAAAACCAGTACTGGTGTCATATGAGGAGGTACGGTCATGACCCCAATGGGGCTCGAACCCGCAACCTCTGGGATGAGTGGCCGACACTTTAACCTCTACACCACCGCTCCCCTTGTTACTGTGAAGTGTCCAAGGTTACTTCTTAGTGGTCCGACAGTGTTTCTCATCGGAATATAAAATATAAGTTTGCCAGTACTGAAGTCCTATTAAAGTATTGTGTGAAAGAATTAAAAAAAAATAATGTCATTTATAAATAAAAATGTGGGCTCCTGCTGGATCAAGCCACTAAACAAAAAATTGCAAAAGTAACATTAACTTCTTTTATTGATGACATGCTGCTATATCTCGACAAGGAACATCGATAAATTCGCAGAAATTCAAATAATATGATGTACTTGCCATTGTGTTATCTAAGAATTTCTCCAACAAGGGAAATAATTCGCAACTCACTCACGTTTCTCATTGGAAATATACAGAACAAACAACTGTATAGTCCATCCCGCCACTTCAAGTATCAGTGAATACTTAAACCTGTTCCTGTTATTGTGTAGCGATATTGATAAATTAATTGATATATACATTAATTTCATCTACAAAATATGCCGGTTAAAAATATATAGCCTATGTATGACAATTTAGTAAAATGAGTGATATAATCCAGTTAAAATATCTAAATTTTTTCTAATGTCTACGAAAGAAGGTATCAACAAACATTCTTTCCGGTCATTAAGTCTGTAAGTGATGCCACCTAATGCTCTATTCGGATTTGTACTAGCATCAGCTTAATATAAAGCTTATGTCATGCATTCCATTGAAAGAGACATAAAATAACATGTCCCTGTTTTTAGTTTTGACTTTACCTTTATCATCTGCTTCTTGCTTCCTTTCTTGTAAGCTTCCTATGTCTTTACACTCTTTTACTACACGTTCTAGGTTTGCATCCGGCTTGAACTGGTAGTTTGTTATCGAATTATTTTTCATTATTCCTTCATATGTCTCTTGTAGTCGTTTAAGCTTGGCCTTTTCTTGTACATAACTGACAAACAGTTTATTTGGCTGGTCAACTTGTGATTCAAGCGGTGCCATATAACCTTTCATCTGCTTCATAAATTCTTCATTCTCCTTGTCTAGGTTGTCAAGTGTCTCGGTATCTCTTGCTTTCATAGACTCGGCCTGCTTTATGGCTGAATCTTTGAGATCATTTACCCTAGAAATGATGCTATCGCTAAATGTCTGCACATCCTTAATGAATTTGTCTTGTATATCTCTAGCTTGTTTCTTGTTACATTCGATTGCGGTGGAAACTGATTTTGCTTCTGTTTGACATATTTCGGCGCCTTTTACCAACTCCTTGAATTCTCGACTGTCCTTGAACGTTTTTGCTATATCACGAATATACTCGACCTTGCAAGTTTTGTGTATAAGAATCATGCAGTCACCGCAACCGACCTGTTCATGCTTCGGGCAATAGAATTTTATTGTTTCATTCAGATGTTGTTCACATTTCTCAAATTGTTCAGGCTCATTTAACCCGGTCGTTAAAACTGCCTCGTGTACAGGAACTAAAGTATGGTTTCTACTTATCCTTCGTCGTTTATGTTTGTCAAAGCAAGTAGTACACATGTACTCTTCACATTGCAAACACAATCCGTTAGCATTCGTATTATTCCCATCGTCTTCACATGGATTGCAATGTAATTTACTGCCATGATTTACACTCCTCTTGCCTTGTACTTCCATTTTGTTATTTCTACTATCTAAATGTTAAACGATTTAAATCGTAAACTTGTGAAGCAGTCAAACAGGAAGTATAAACTAGTTGAATAACATCTACACGCTGTTCAAGTAGTATCAACTGTTATCAGTTTTATTTTGTTTACATATAAATCGGGGATGGTAAGATAATATGCAAATTGAGTGAGCATATACTAAATATAGTTTCGAATGTAATTTGAATAAAATAGTATACGTTATTGTGTTGAAGAATTAAAAGTACAATTGGAATATAAGAATATAAGTTGAAACAGACGATTTTATCCACCGACATTATAGAAAAATATCTTTAGTTGAAAGTACTATTCTTCTAGTTTTTTTAAACAACAACGACAAAAAGCCGGTAAGGTTAAAAAAGTCATCTTTAATTCTCATGTGCATTGTCACAGTAACATACAGTCAAACAAATTCAACAAAATGAATCAAAAGTAAATCATTTAGTATAAATTCTTCTTCTTTAATCGTAACTAAAGTTTTCCAGGACAATATATGAGACCTGATGACCCCACGCGCTAAACGTATTTTCTAGACAAGGTAACTCACCTTTATCATATAATGTATGGATTGCGTATTAACATTATGCGAGATAGAATTATTTGCTGACAAAATATTGTGAGACACACGATCCCATGTGTTTGCAATAACAACCATTGGAATTAAGAGAATACAAGCAACTCCTATTTACCAATAAAGGTGTCTTACCTACAAAATTGGCATTTAATTATACCAAACACAGCCTCCAAGCTTTTCAAATCAGTAAGTGCATGTATGTTTTACATTATATTTAAAACAAAAGTAAGAAGTGCTTTTTCCCGACTCTGTATGTAAAGAAACGAGTTGAACAGGAAAGAAGGGCACATATCATGTTGTTTTAAATTGAATTGATTTATTCTATCAGTGATTTTTTTTATATATCAGTAAATTCAAAGTGTTTCATTTAAATTTAGTAATTATGTTGAACAATCTATGATGAGTCTTATCACTAACAGGCAGTTTCAAGTGAGAATTCTATAGCGCAGGTGAGCTAGAATAAAATTTGAAAAGTGTTAACATTTTTTAACTTGATAATATTGATTAACAAACATAACCTGTGTATGAATATGGTGTATTTTTTCACTTCGTGTCTTTTTTGTTAGCTCACATGAGCACGAAATGCTGAGGTGAGATATTGTGATCGCCTGGTGTCCGTCATCCGTGTCTGTTTGTCGTCTAACCACACTTCACATTGTAAATGTTATAGAGGCTGCATTTTTCACTGGTGCTTCATGAAACTTGGTCAGAATGACTACCTTGATAAAATCTAGGTCAAGTTTGAACAAGGGGTCTTCTGGGGTCAAAAACAAGGTCATAGGGTCAGATCATAGAAAAACCTTGTGTATGCAAAAGAGGTTGCATTTTTCACTGGATTTTCTAGAAAAACTAAGTCAGTATGATTGCTTTAATGCATTCTAGGTCGAGTTTGAATGTGGGTCATCTAGGGTTAAAACTAGGTCACCCGGTCAAATCATAGTAAAACAATGTGTATGCAATAGAGGTTGCATTTGTCATTGGACCTTCATGAAACTTTTTAGTATGATTGCCTTGATAAAATCTAGTTTGAGCTCGAAAAAGGGTTATCTATGGTAAAACACTAGGTCACGGGGTCAAATCGTAGAAAACCATGTGTATGCAATAGAGGTTGCATTTTGCATTCTATCTTCATGAAACTTTGTCATTCTGATTGTCTTGATGAAATCTAGGCCGTGTATGAATATCTGTAATATGAGGTCAAAAAATATGCCACCTGGTTAAAAAAACGTGTGTATGCCATACTGGTGACATGTACAACCCAATCATCATGTAAATTGGTCAAAAGGTGTGCCTTGTTTGTACTTGGTTCATTTATTTGTCCGGTGTATACACCTATACACGCGAGACTACCTGACCGTCTGAGATTGCTCTGTCTGTCTGCTTTTTATGTTACTCTCTTTAGAATTTGTTTTTGATCCTCTGCTGTCATTGATATTTCATTAAATATACCAAAGTGCGCTCGCTTATAGTTCAGCTTTCTACCAAATGTGTATGCTGTAAGTAAAAATTGTGCTATTGCCTTTTTGATGTCAATGTTACTTTCTATAACAGAGTGTGCTTGTTAACTGTTGCTGACAATGTTAATTTTATTTGATAGAATTGTCGTATAACTTGTACTACAATGTTACTTTCTATAGAACATCCTCGTTAATTGTTGCTGTCAATGCAGATATTTTAGCTCACCTGGCTTTGGCAGAGTGAGTTTATCTAATGGATGATTGTCCGTCGTCCGTCGGCCATCGTCCATCATCATTTTGATTCGAACGACATCTTCTCTGAAACCACTGGGCCAATCTTGATGAAACTATGCTTGGATGTTCCATGCATGAAACGCTACCAAAATTGTTCAAAGAATTCCTTTCCACGCAGAACTCTGATTGCTATTGCAAGACACATGAAAAACTTTAAAAACTCTTCTTCTCTGAAACAACAAGACCTAGAGCTTAGATATCTAGCATGTAGCACTGTCTCGTATACATGTACCTCTGCCAAAATTGTTCAAATTATGAGCCTTGGTCTAAAGTGTCATTTATTTTTACATAGGCTTGTATATGATTTTTAAAACATCTTCTCTGAAACCACAAGGTCTAGCGCTTAGATATATGGCAAGTAGCATATTCATATTCATTCTTCTATCACCCTGCACATCTACATTTCAATGTCTCCTTGTGATATTTTTTTCATACATTTATACCTTCTCGAGGGATTATATAAAGAGGAGCTATAAATTGTATTAGAGGAGCGGTGTTCGAGCTTAAGCATGAACGCAGAAAACATAACGCTGAATAACCTTTCTGTAAAGTTTCTTTCACTGCTTATGCTTTTGAGTTATACATGAAAAACGTTAACATGCCCATTTTAGTGTCGCCCTTTCGGAGAAATGGCAATACATAGGGATCGCTTTGTTTGTCGGTCCGTCCGTCACACAAACTTAACGTCGGCTTTCACTTTGCCATTTCTTAAAATGTCTTCATCAAACTGTCAAATTGTATTGCTTTTGACAAAATGCCCGTGATGCCGCAAAATTGTGTATGTCAAGGTCATGTTTGATTGGAAGCTTTTAGTTTACAAAAAAAGATCACAATTGTATTTGGTTGCTTTGTAAAATGCTAGACACCATAAAAGTGAAATGGAAAAAGCCAATTGTTTTATTTATTGAAATAGCAGTTGCTTTGGAATAATATGTCTTGAATAGTTAAGCAACTATTTGGTTATTCTAACAAAGTGTACATGTAAGAGGGCGACACAATTGATTTACTGAACACCCATCTAGTTACTAGTAAGTTGTACTTATTCGGCACTCTCTGGTAAAAGCAAAAACAAACCCTGTTTCCTTTGCACCAATTTGTAAGTACATTTTTAACAAAACCGGCGTGCTCAAATAGTTAAAAAAGAAACGAAAAAGATTTAGTAACATTTCTAGTTGTATACAAGACTCATTTTGGCTAGCAATGTTACCCCTCCGTCCCTGTATAATTCATAGTCACGCTTTTTTGAAAGATGTTTGGTTTGACTAGTTTATAACAGTTCAAATAAAAGTTTCTTCCCATATATGTATTTCACGCGTCTAGTTTTAACAGTAACTGTCCTTAAGTTCGGGAAAGCAAAATGCATTTTCTATTTTAAGATCATGTCATGTGGTCGATATATGACCGTCGACGCGCGAAAATGTACCCTCGGACATTTGCTACATTATCCGACAATAATTGATAAAAAAACCCATAAAATTTACATTTTTGTCACCCTCTTTAAATGCAAAACCAATGACAAAACTGATAGCCACTATATTTTCCTCAACAGAAACATACTATTTGCTAAAATTCCTCCAAGACCATTACTATGGCAACAGCGATTTGAAATGATTCTTTTTTTCTATTTTGGCTATACCCTATGACATAAGGCAAATCGTGGAAAGAGGACATGAAATAGTTCACCAGATATGATATATATTGAAAGAGTATATAATGTTGCAACCAAAACTAAATGATGCTGTTAGGAAATGATTACCGGCATAGTTTACGGCCCATGTAAATTGAAGTGAGTTTTGACGTCAAATTTCGGTATGTGACGTCATTTTTAGAGTGAACAATGACGCCTTAGTATACTATTTCAAAATGTTGTAGTTGTGTATGTATTGGACGGAGGTACCTGAAATTTTCCAATATTGATATTGAAATATTGTTTGTTCAAATATGCAAGACAGCTTGTTTCCAAGTATTTTGTCCGAAGGTCCATTTTCCCGTGTCGCTGGACGA
The DNA here is from genome assembly GCA_022818135.1 of Saxidomus purpurata. Lineage (NCBI taxonomy): Eukaryota > Metazoa > Mollusca > Bivalvia > Venerida > Veneridae > Saxidomus > Saxidomus purpurata. Next base: position 19,056,239 of record JAFMSR010000019.1, on the reverse strand, counting down.
TTGGCTACTGTACCTCTCTTCTAGTTCATTTTGTTTCAACCAAAGTATTTTAGTTTCTTTTAACTTTGCACTTATGAAGAGTTAGCTCATGTTTTAATCATATGCCCCTGAAAGCGCCTTCCAGTTATAATGTTTGGAATATCACGTATACTAGGACTAGGAGATTATGAGCAGGCGCTAGCGCAATAAAGACATGTTGTAAAGTGATCTTCGCCATCCGTCCATTTATCAGCCTATCATAGCCATAATAGTGTTTGCAACAGGAACTCGATACTTTGCCACAATATTGGTACCTCCTGGCAGCTCATAACACCTTTAGAAATTTCATTTTACCTCTGAGTCATATGCTGTGTCGGTTATGGCAGGGCGGGGTCATTACACAAATTACAATACTGCCTATAGATATAGAACAATTAAGCATATGAGACTTGGTATGCAGGTTGGTCATGACTGAAAAAACACCCTAACTATATGCAGGTCAGTAGGTCAAAGGTCAATGTCGCCGTGGTCATTCTGGACTAGTCGTTATTTCCTTATACAATGTTTGCTTTAGGAACTTGAAACTTGTCACAAAATACCTATGTCATTCTGGTACAACACTTTTAATCTGACCCCTGGGCCATAAGATGCGTGTGTTGAGGATTGGGCGGAATCATGTCAATTCCTACACAATATATACACTACTGCCTATAAAAAGAGAACATTTGAGCATATGCCACTCAAAATTGGTACTCATGTTGGCTATGACTATTGGAACATCTCTCCCTATATTGAGATTAGTAGGTCTATTGTTCCAAGGTCATCGTGTCCTTGAGAAGTGAAGTAATTTTATTGTTCAAAATAATACGACGCGGGGATACAAGGTGGCGTGCCGTCGGTAAATTTTTAGTTACAAACTGGCACGTGTCAAACAATAACACAATTGATTAACATAGTTTAAGTTTGCATTTGCTGATGTGGCGAAGCTTTGTAAATAGTCTGTATCAAACAGGTCAACACCAGAGCTTCACCACAAGAGAGCACACAATACAGGAAACTAGCAGTGTCTTTCCAGACAGGAGAAGTGTAGTCGTCGCTCCTGTCTTATGAAATCCAAGACCAGTTACTACATGCTAATTATTCTTACATGTATTGCTTCCAAAGTATTGGAGCAGATTCTGGTTTCCAACATCATGAAGCATTTTTGCAATAATACCCAGCTAAGCAAATACCAGCGTGGCTTTAGATCTAAGCATATCACTGAATCCAAACTTATCAGCTTCACACAAACGGAATAGTACAGCATGGAGAATGGTAAGCAAACAAATGTAATAGTTATGGATTTCGATAAAGCTTTCGAAAAGGTTGAACACAAAAACTTATCTATAAACTTAGCGAGCTGGGCATCACGATGGATACACTATTTTCTAAATGGCCGTACTCAAAAACTAGAAGCGATGATTGCACTTTCTACTTTGCATTTAAAGAGATCTCTCATTCTTAATCCTGTCTCTGACAAGTGCCACCCAGTTGTAATCGTCTATTGAATGTCGGAGTACTATATTTATGTTTATGCTGACTAGAACAGACACAGTGATAATGACTTTGAAAGCGTCAACTGTTATTGCCTGTTTTTCAATGAAAGTAACACGTTCCACTGATTTACAGTTCTTAGATAAAATTATTGTTGATGTTCTGAAGCTGTCCTCGATACAATGATGTTCTTAAACTAGATGATAACATTAGGCTATTCTCAGGATATATGGCGACAACAGGATGTTTTAATTTGTATAACAATGTAAGTTGAGCTCTTGTGTTTCTTATTTCAAAACATGGTAAGTTTGGATAATATAGCATATCTGAAACGGAACTAGTATTATGGTGCCATTATTGTATCAAAAGGTGACGCATCATGCAGCTCTTTTTTGAATTTTGTATTTGATTTATACGACTCTAAGTGAGGGGGCCCCAAACTGTGGATGCATATTCTAATTTAGGCCGTACTAGCTTTATACGAATGTTCTGTCACTTTGTAGTATAAATTTCTACATTCCTCCGTTAAAAACAAAATGACTTGTTAGCTTTGTTGGTGATTGTGTCAATATGTTTATTTGTGTGTAGTTTTAGAGTTTTACACCTTGATATTTTGATGATTCATTTTTTTCTAGGATGTAAGTATGAACTTTATAACAAATATTAATTGTCTTTAGTTAAAGTGAGATCTTTTATTTATCAGGACGGAAAAGCATTAGCCAATCTTGTTTCCCATTTACTAGCAGCTTCCAAATCAGATTGAAGAAGTTAAGCACCAGTCACTTGTTTCATTTAAAAAAGTTGAGTCATTGCTCAGCTGTGTAAGTTATTTTAGAGTCTTATTACATGTATCACTAAAAATAAAGATATTTTTGTTGTCATTTTTAACAATAGTCTATAATTGTAATGAATTAACACGTTGAAAGGAAATAATCTTGTATATTATCAAATGCAAGTCAGATATATCGACAAACTTGTTTGAGTACAGCTAAAAAATCTTTAGAATTTACAAAAGTAAATTATTTGCTATGACACCATCATTTCAAAGTATATGTTAATGTAATTAATAGGTAAATACAATTCTGACAAAATGGAATTCTTTAAATGATTAAACATGCATTTGAAATAAGTTGAGTGTGTTAATGACTATTAAGTATTTTCATGAAACTGGGACCAGATAAACTTTTAATTTCTTTTAGAGTTATATCACTAGCAAAGCACCCTAAAGTACTGTGTTGAATTCAATCTGAAAAGTAATTAATAATTATCAAGTAAAGGGTCGGTCTCAAGACAAGTGCCTAGGGACATCTGAGGTCAGTGATACGGTTTTCGAAATTTCACCTCCCCGGGCAACTGTCGGAGTTATATCCTGTAGGAATTCAGAAATCAAGTAAGGGTACTACCTGTTATATCTTTTTTTTCAATTTATATAGTGACTGTTAATCGGGTACATTGTCGAATGCTTTGGCAAAATCCATAATGATAATTATATCGGTTTGGATGTTTTGGTTCTGAGACTGGCTTATACTTTGAATGAAATAGATCAGCTGGATTTCAAAAAAATAAGATTGTATAAAATCATGGATAGCAACACACCAAATAACATACCACTATATCAAGATGAACATTCTCCATATCACGAAAATTACTATGGTCAGTATATTATTCTTCACGGAAACAGCACAATACCACTATAGTTCAATTTGCTAATAGGAGCTTAGGAATATTTAACAGGTCTACGGTTATATGTTTACCAAATGTCTCCTTAAAGCATGTCCAATGGTAGGTAACGCTATGTAACACTTGATTGGGTTCGCACAGCTACGAATGCGTGCCAGTAACGAAAACTAATGGCAATGTCTCGTATAAGTGAACGTTGTCGCTAACGCAAACAAAAGAACTTTAAAAAGCTTGTTTGCTATCATCAAAAATGAATGATCAAAAGTCAAAGGAGTTTTCACAGCTGATGAAATGCTTTTCTGTTCGTGCCAGTAACGAAAACTAATAGCAATGTCTCGGATAATGTTGTCGCTAAAGCAACTAAAACAACGTCATAAAGCTTGTTTCTATCGAATTGAAATGATTGAACCAAGGTCATGGAGTTTTCACTACGGATGAAATGCTTTTCTTTTCGCCAAACATTTGTACACACACTTACAGACAACCGATGGAAACTTTGTTATTTTGAAATGTTTCCTCCGTGTTTGTAACAAGCCAAGGTAAGCGCGATGATTTCATAACGATCTGCAGTTCTTAAATTAAGACTTGGGACTCTCCCTTTGTGGTCACAAATAAAAAGAAGGTGTCAGAAGGGAGTTGGTCTATTTAGCTAACCGAACGATAAATTAGTCTAGTTTTTTTTTTCTGTTCTCGAAATTTGGAATTTAAATGTAAACGTTTATCTTACCTACATACTCAAAGTGATATGTACTTTTGAAATAAACAGATTGTCTTGTAAGCTACAATCGCGACGGATCATCTCAAACACATCCTTATTCATCAGCGGTTTGCCGAGCTTTCAAACAAACATGAAATTATATAATGAATATTCTGGATAACGGGAATGTCTCAAACATGACTTCATGCAACTTGACATCGAATTTAGTATATGAAGTAATAGGTTTCTTTAACTGCTTCCATCAACAAATGTATATTTCACAGAGTTGTGACCTTATTAAAATGTAGGTCATACATGTAAAATTCCACAGACAGCGGCCCTTTCGGGTAACTAATAGTAGGGTGACTTTCTGGCTTTAAAAAATGGGAACCTGGACCCCCCCCCCCCCCTTATAACAAGCTGAGTCATATATCAAAATGTTCGTAATAGATTGTAGTTTATGAAACTGCCGGCATAAATTGGCATAAATGGTGGCGTTCCGAAAAATCCAAGATGGCGTCCAAGATGGCCGCCAAATCTGAAAAATCCAATTTTTGTAGTACTGTTGACCCAGATTTTTTAAAGATTGTGTTTTGGTTTTAAACAATGAAATGTATAAATACACACTAAATATTCGATTTTATGATGTTTTTTCACGAATTTATGGAAATTTATGAAAAAAATGACAATTTTACCCGTAAAAGTGATTAATTTTTCGGTTTTGAGAGGTATTTCTTTAACAGCATTTCATTTTCTTACCAATTTGATACACCTATGTGGCAAGAAATAAAATATGACTTATAGCTTATCAAAATAATTATATAACAGCAGTAAAAAGAGAACAAAATTTGAATGCACATGCATTTAAAAGTGGGTGGGGTAATTTCACATGTATTTTCGCTCTATGCATTCATTGTTTATCTGAACATTTTATTTATTTTACCTTCGATATTTTGTACTTCAAATGGATAGTTTCCAGCTTATATGTACTACTTAGCAAATTCTAATGTGCAGATCAATTAATAGAATCCAAAATAGCTTCCAAAATGGCCGCTATTTAGTCTAAAATATGGTCCAATTTAAGGGTACTGGGCACTTGGAGTGTACTTTTCTTATATTGATATATTCTTTACCAGCTTATATGCACAACTGTTTTAAGAAGATACATTCATTCATTAGACTTCATATATGACTAATACTTTTGACTGAAAACTACAGTTTTTAACAACACGGTCGGGTTTTGGAAAGCAAACACCGTTATTACCTTGTTACACAAAGAATAGCTGAGCAGTCGAAATAGTGAAAACTGTTACATATTTCAGCTACATTTTTCATACTGTTCATCATATAATTGTTTAAGCAACATTTTCTGACTGCTTTATAAAATGTAGAAATGAATAAAAATATAGATAGGACAAATTTGTTGAGTAACATTTAGCAATATCACCTGTTCAGTTAAATTTATGAAAAAATTTGACAATTTTACCCTTTAAAGTGGACAATTTTCGGTGTTGGAAAGATATTTTGTAACAGCAGTTCATTTTTTTTACCAATTTGATACATTTATGTGACAAAGAAATAAAATTTGACTCTTAGCTACTCAAAATTGTTACATGTATATAACAGCAGAATGAAAAAAGATAGTTTCACCGTGAAGCATTTAAAGTGGGTGGGGTAATTTCACACGCATTTAAATAAAACTCAAATACACGAGTTACCTGATATTACACGTGTTTCCCACTTCCATAGTAAACGGTATGTGTTTAACTTCCTTTGTTGCTTATTCGTTACAGACACAAAGGCTCATTAACATAATGCTTCCCATTATCAACATGTAGAACTCATCACATAATCAAATAGTATGTAACAAATAACCCAAGGTAGCAATGTATTGAAATTTTCAGCTAACTGTTAGTTACAGCAAAACTCATTCAGGGACTTAAAATCTGCAATAGCGGCATTATGATCTGTTCTTTTGTACAGTAAAATCAAATTCATTTAATTCAGTTAATTATATGAAAATGCAAATGGAAAACTGCAAGGAAATGTAAGACATAATCTAGCAGTCTTCGATTCCAGTAAAAGCTAACATCGTAAACACTTTTTAACTAGTACCTGTGTTTTCATACAGCCTCGACACACACAGACTTGTGTACAAGGTTGTTGATTTCTTGTGCAGATGCATTCATCACAGCACAGCAAAGACAAACCAGGTTACTTAAAAGTTCTAGTACTGCGGCAGGTTGTGACATCATCTTTATGATAAAGCCAAATGTATCTTCGTCCACCACATAACAAAAATCTAATGGGTTAGTCAGGGACAGTTTTTTTTGATCAAATTTCTCAAAAACTCTAAGTGATAAGTACAACGAAGTAAATTCAACATAAAACTGTCATCAGTTGGAGGAAGCTGTTTTGGTTTAACCCGTTTCTCTTCAAGAATAATACTTCTATGCAAAGAATTTAGGGAATCACAGTTTCCTGACCCATAAAGCACCCCCAAGAGTAGTGACAGCAGATCTAGACACAGAAGACAGACAGGGATCACAGTCAAAGCCGGATAGTTCACAAAGTTTGTCTGCATATTTAAAAAGTACCTGGACTGCTTTCTTTTTACCTATTAGTATGCCATACATGGAGGAAACATTTAACATACCTTGTAAGATCATCTCTAGCTGGGCAGGCAAAAAATTAGCAACTTTCATAATGAGTTGGTATAAACGTGTACATGTGCAGTATTTATAGATTTTCGACCAGTTTTGAGAAAGAGGGTGTCAATACCAAGACTATTGTAGTAATGAACCAACAGAACCAAACAATCTCTGTCTGGACTAACAGCAACGGCCTTCTTGATCCCACATAGAAGGTTATTATGCCAATTGCATAATTATTCTACAATCAGCTTCTACCACTGGCACCAGAGTACTGAACTGCCCTGTAATGTTAACAAAATACCAAAAGTATACATAAATAACACCCTATCATGAAAAGAAAATACACAAAAAATGTCTGACAAACACCCGTATACACTGTTCTATATTATTCACATGGTGTTGAACGTTTTCGACAGGGGGTCCGGTCCCCGCTCTTTTGGTACGATTGAAGCAAGCAATTGAAGATCAACAGCGGTCGCGTTTAACAGACAATATATTTATCTACCAAACTGGTAAGTAACACTTTTTAAAAAGCTACCGTTTCTGTAAAATTCTTGAAGAATATTGAGCTATTTCGCTCTCTCCGTTTTCTTGATATTTTCTGTCACTACTGACTTCCGGTTCAACTCAAATGACCTTTCAAACACGTCATACGGTTATGCATAGAAGTGATACTTTGCGCTGCTTACGTAACGTTTTACAAATTGCTTTTACAGTAAATAAATTTCCTGTACCTGCTTGTCCACAAGTTAACAGGTTACGGCCGCTTTCAACGGCATTCAGCATTGTTTACATACGAAATACACTAATTTCACAGTGCGCGAAATATAAAGCGGAATATTTTCAACCAATGAAAACTTATGGTTTTAAACTTGAAAGGTGAACCGGAAGTCGGCAGTGACAGAAAACACCGGGAAAACGGAGAGAGCGAAATAGCGCAATATTCTTGAAGAATTTTATAGAAACGGTAGCTTTTAAAAAAGTGTTACTTACCAGTTTGGTAGATAAATATATTGTCTGTTAAACGCGACCGCTGTTAATCTTCAATTGCTTGCTTGAACAGTACAAAAAGAGCGGGGACCGGACCCCCTGTCGAAAACGTTCAACACCATATGAATAATATAGAACTGTGTATACGGAGGTTTGTCAGAAAATGACTTCGTACCATTATTTGTGTATTTTTTCATAATAGTGTGTTATTTAGGTATATTTTTGGGTATTTTTTGTTAAAATTACCCGGCATTTCAGTACTCTGGTGCCAGTGGCAAACACCCACAATAGTCGAGCTTGCTGTCTTATGGACAGCTCTTGTTAAGTTTACTGTCCGTTTTATTTCAGTCATAAGCAGGCGGGCAATTTACCTAACAACCGTTCCTTGGATGGTGCGAGACCCTTATCCTAAGAAACTGCCAACTTTCTCACATAGTCATGGTTGGTAGCGGGGCTCCAACCCGTGACCCTCTATCAGTGAGAGGTTTTGTAATTACAAGTCAGTAATCTTAACCACTTGGCCATTAAGACAGAAACTAAATAACTTAATTTTACTTAGAGTGTACCTTTCAGTCATGATTTATTTGTATACAATTATCTGTGTTTTACATTGTTTACATACATTATTTACATGTTTTACATTTGAATGTTCTCACTTCTAAACTTGAACAGGTGATAGTGTTAAATGTTACTCATCAAATTTGTCCTATCTATATTTTATTCATTTCTACATTTTATAAAGCAATCAGAAAATGTTGCTAAAACAATTATATGATTAAACAGTATGAAAAATGTAGCTGAAATAAGTAACAGTTTTCACTATTTCGACTGCTCAGCTATTCTTTGTGTAACAAGGTAATAACGGTGTTTGCTTTCCAAAACCCGACCGTGTTGTTAAAAACTGTAGTTTTCAGTCAAAAGTATTAGTCATATATGAAGTCAAATGAATGAATGTATCTTCTTAAAAACAGTTGTGCATATAAGCTGGTAAAGAATATATCAATATAAGAAAAGTACACTCCAAGTGCCCAGTACCCTTAAATTGGACCATATTTTAGACTAAATGGCGGCCATTTTGGAAGCCATTTTGGATTCTATTAAATGATCTGCACATTAAAATTTGCTAAGAAGTACATATAAGCTGGAAACTATCCATTTGAAGTACAAAATATCGAAGGTAAAATAGATAAAATGTTCAAATGAACAATGAATACATAGAGCGAAAATACATGTGAAATTACCCCACCCACTTTTAAATGCATGTGCATTCAAATTTTGTTCTCTTTTTATTGCTGTAATCCAATTATTTTGATAAGCTATAAGTCATATTTTAATTCTTGCCACATAGGTGTATCAAATTGGCAAAAAAATGAAATGCTATTAAAAAATACCTCTCAAAACCGAAAAATTGATCAATTTTATGGGTAAAATTGTCATTTGTTTCATAAATTTCCCTAAATTCGTGCAAAAAACATCATAGAATCGTATACTTAGTGTGTATTTATACATTTTAATGTTTAAAACCAAAACACAATCTTTAAAAAAAAATCTGGACCAATAGTACTACAAAAACTGGATTATTCAGTTTTGGCGGCCATCTTGGACGCCATCTTGGATTTTTCGGAACGCCACCATTTATGCCAATTTATGCCGGCAGTTTCATAAACTACAATCTATTACGAACATTTTGATATATGACTCAGCTTGTTATACAGGGGGGTCCAGGTTACTTAAAAAATAGAGCTCTTTTTGACTGATTGTCACCCTACTATAACTACATGTGGTCAATTTATTTCTTGTTTGAGGTAGCTTTTTTCATCAGGTCAATTTTGTCGTCCGTCTAAGTTACAGGGGGTGGGGTGTGATTAGCATTTGACATCACACTATACTGTGTAAATTTACTCTGTAGTCTTCTGTTGATTCATGGACAAATCGTTGAGAATCACAGACAAAGACTGACACAAGCACGTACAGCACAATCATGTACAAGGAAAAGCCGTGAAAAGAGGAGGCGCCTCATTACAAAAATCATTGTAGCATTGCAAAATATGTTACAAGTACCTAAATGTAGACTATAGTCTGTATGTTCATGCTCAAAATCAGAACGTCTCATAAAAACATATTTTCCAGTTTTGCTTTTCTTACTAACTGGTAAGAGTGACATGTACATGCGTGAGCAATGAAACAAAATTTTTCTAACAGCAAGGTACCCTCATTTTAGGTAATTGACCAGAGTTAAACCTGACATCTGATTTTTGTTTAATTTATCCATTACCTTGTACGGGGTTTGCTGTATTCAAAACAAGAAACCATTAATATTATGAGGATTTTGAAGTTCCATGTACTTTATCTGCAGCATAAAGATATGTATATTTTGTTTCTTAAGTATCCAATTTTTCAGCGCGCGTTTGTTGTGTTTGTCTGGTGCGAGTCTTGTTTGACGCATAAGGCGAAATGTATAAACACCACAGTATGTTTTTCATCAGTTTATTCAATACAAGATCCAATATACACATTGAACTAATGATATAATGCTAACATTTAGCATTCAAATATTGCTTGATCATAATAGTTTGATTGAATATACTCAAATCGTATAAATGAAACAAACAAAAAATCACTAAAGAGATAGACAGTGCTTAAATTAAAGCATATGCAAAATCATAAACTAGTTAATTCATACAACAATCAAATAGAAGTGCACAAGTTAAACCAGATCTTATCCCGATCTGGTCATAACATAATGAAAAGCGTTCAAACAGGACTGAGTGATTAGACCAAAAGGTTTTGTACAATCATTCAATCATGAGTTTTTGCGCTCGTCAATAGTAATTCATTACACATTATGTCATTATATGTTTGATGACTGTTCCAGTTCATGACTCAATAGTATCGTGAACGGCGCACTATACGGTACCAAAAGGAAATATGTTTTCATTTGCTTGTTTAATCGTATGTTTTAGAACAGTGGTAAACAGTTATTTTTATGCAATCTGTTTCATTGATATTTTCTGTTCAGCCACGTCTCGCTGGTAAAATAATAACTAAACTTAGTGGGAATACATTGCTCGTTATTCAAATGTTCTACTAGGTTGATAAAATCGAAGAGTTCAGTTTTCATGCTATTTACTGGTTAAAAATCCAATAATTGATATTTCAGGTTACTGACCATTCTGATACAGTATCACCTGAATCAACACAACACTTCATTAAGTCATTGTTCCATGAATTTTAGGCATGTACACCGTTTATTTCTGCTATTTTGTTTGTTGCTCTTTATTGAAGCGTTGTACAGCAACGTTTTATGTAAGCATGCATTTTTTATATTACCTTTTCTCATGGCTGGATGAACATGCTTCTGTGGAACAGGCTTCTGTTGATCTGGTTGATTGTTAACGTTTCAGGATAATTTATCTTATTATCCATTGGTGGCCTTGACTATATATATAGGTGTATGCCAACATGAACATTACTCAAAACGCTGTTCAGTCCCTTTTACATAGCAGGGGTAAACACGAAGGGTGTCCTAGTAAACCATAGAATTTGCATCATGTACAAACACTAATCCACACATTTCACCCAAAGTTGCATAAGTATTTCATACATTATTTCTACGTTTGCTCATAAAATTTAATGAACAGTTCTGGTAAGATAGAAAAACTAGACGAAATAAAATATATCTATGTAACGCCCTACGACGCAGACAAACGTTATGCATGTAATGTAACGTCTTATTTGAGAGGATGTCGTATTTAAAATCGGGAAGAGATCAAATACACAATCAGGATTTTCAGCAGGGCTTCTTTGCGTCTAATATGACTTTCACTTTTACCCCGTCTGTACGAAGTCCGATTGCGGGATACATATAAAAACAACTTGACTTCAACTGTGTTTCTCCAATCTGAAAATGATGGAACTGCAAATTATTTCAAGACAAGACGTTGTAAGCACGATAAAAGTGTACATTGTAAATGTCCCAGAAATAGTGTCATATTGTCATACAGTCAAACTTGTGAACAAAGGCCGGTAAAGGGAAACCATGAAAATGGGCCGTTGTTCACAGGTGACTATTGTTTGGAGGTGTGGGCAGTTGTGAAAGTTTCATCATACTGAACATTGTTTATCAAGTTTCATCATCACTTGTCAGATAAACTGGCTATAAGCATTAACCGAATAACGATTTATCCGAATTTCGTGCATATGGTTATATTCTGCAAACTGTCGCACTTGAAAAATCAAATACAAAGTGACTTTGTATAGAATATACAATGGCAGAATTTAGTTTATCGACCTTAAAACGCTTTAATAAGCCAGAGACTGTGGCGCTGATCACTTTTCGTAATGTCATTGTTCCGTGTATTGTGGGCATGTTCAACGTCAATGTCTGATATTTTCTTTATTTGTTGCACTTCATTATAAAGTTCGACTGCACAGTTTTATATGAGCATGTAGTGTGCCTTTTCTCATAGCTAGATGCACATGTTTCTGTGGAACATACTTCTGCGGATTTAGTTGGTTGTGGATTGTTTCGGGATTATTTATCTTACAATATATTGGTGACAATGACAATGTTGGTTGATGCCAACATGTACATATTACTCAAGCAGCTGCTCTATACAATTTAAATAGCAGGGTTCAATACGAAGGGTGTCCCAGCAAATCGTAGAATTTGCCTCCTGTATAAACACTAATCAACGCATTTCATCCAAAGTTGCACTAGTATTTCATACATTATTTCTACGTTTGCTCGTAAAATTTAATGAACTTTTTAAGGTATAAAACCTACATAATGTAGAATAAATATATTCATATATTTTTGTAAGAAAAACATTGTGTAGCAAAAACTTGGCTCATCAACTTTTTCATCATATTTTCTCAAATTGCTACCTTGATTTTACGTGTGTTTTTGCTTCTAGCAATTACTTTGACATTTCATGTCATGTCATTTTGGAGAAATTATTTTTTCACCGAAAACTTTGGAGCAGTTTTAAATACAGGCTAAATAAAGGTTAAATAATGACTATACAATTAAAGACGACAATGATATTCCTATGGGTACCGTCATTTGTAATCAATGTTCAATCTACAATGTAGGAAATTATAAGATTTGACATATTCTGAAACTTACTTATGTTAAATAAGATGACTATCGTTCATTTAACTGTTCATCATAACCAGATATATGCATATGTTATCGTAGTGTAGTAGACCAACATTAAACTATGCAACACTAGAACATGTTCTAATGATAAATCCATACGTTTCACCCATACGGCAATTAACAAATTATTTTGCAAAGAGATACACAGGTAATGACAATGGGCAAACAAATAAAGTAACATAATATCGGTTTATGTATCATAATAAAACTTCTACTCTCAAAATACCTCCTCCCATGGCTTACCGATTTAACCCGGTTCACGTTAACAGAAATGCTAACAAACACATTGACCCTATGAAACCATTAATGTAACTTATCAATCATATCATAAGGAGGCACTCAACAGTTTTGCGCCCTAGTTTCGAATTGGCCCAGGTCAAATTTCTGTAGAAAGGGTACTGTTTAGAGTTAATGGTGCAGTTTGTGTAGAGAGTGATAAATATTGCTATATTCTTGAATGAGTGTTGAAGTATTATCTGAAATACAAATATGTGGCTTTTTGTGGCTCTGTGTAAAACCGGTGCATGAGAATGGAAGTGATGATTTTTCACTAGTCTGCAGTGAACAGAATGCATTTTGCAGTGGCATACAAACAACCGTAAATAGCAAAGAACCGGCACAGTATATACCACTTTTTATGTGCCTTTTCTGATTTAACAGGGAGTCTGGTGTCTGAAACTGTCTGAAATATAATTTTGAAATGCTGTGATTTTAGAGTACTCTTTAAATTAAGCTCCAGACAAGAAAATGTAACAAAGGGAGATAATTAAGAAACGTAAACCAGAGTTATGGTTCTTGCACACTGCACTTCCTCTCACTGTACATGTATGACATTTCAAGTAATTCCCTCGGTAAATTTGTTCAGGGACATAATAAAAAGTTAAAGCTTTGTATACAATATCCTTATAATGTATTAATGTCTTTAGCTGTGCAGCAACATGACTGCTAATATTTACTACTACAATGTCTATGTCCATACGTTTAGTCTAATTTAATACAATTTCGCCTTGTTACATAATTTACATTTTACTACAATTTTACTGTAAAACAAAGTGACTGAGCGTGGACTTTTGACAAGTACAACTAAGAATTGTGTTTTTTCTGCATTTTATCGAGGTATGAACTGTCAGAAGTTTTACACCTAATTTGCATAAACACCGAAGGATTTCTTTATACACAACTCAATGGACATGGTAGATTTATTTTCTCACCGTTTGAATCGCATTTTCACACTAGTAAGAAGAAATAAGTGTAAATACATGATGGGGATGAAAAAATGAAAATCAACTTTTTCTCGAATTCTACTTCAAAACTGCTATAGATGGATAGAAAATGATCTAACTAAGAAAATGAAAACCCATAACCCTATGTTTATTTCAAAAATGAATTTTTTACAGTCATTTTTCGATTTTTATGTGATGCGCTGGCTGCTAATTCCGGCAGCGATGAGAGATAAGCGGTGAATTATAGGGTTATCTATCACCGGTAAATGCGCGGAAATATGTATCTCATAGGTGAGAAACACTATTCCTTTTTACTTCTCAAAGTGTTTTTGTTTTGTGACATGCCCTGAATCCGCAGAAATAACCATTTGTGTGAAATGATTGCAAGTTGTAATTATTAAAACATACATGCTTTGTCTGTCCTATATCACTGACGTGAACTAACAGAAGATATGTAATAGCTCATTAAACCTTCTGCAATAATGATGTGAATGTAATAAAACTTTCGTAAAAGTCCCTCCCATATCACGCTTTAAAGAGCCAAATAAAACACAATTCTGACCACGGAATTCCAAGATAAAGAGTTTTGATATTTCTTGATGGATCATAATAGAGGAGAAGTCCTAAATTTTAGCGATATCATCCTTTTAATTGTTTAAGCGTATGTAATTACAGTCTGGATAAAATGGTGATTTCTGAAGATTTTCCCCTTTAATTGCCGTAGCTGTTAGTGTTCTACATGTACAATGATCAAATACAATTTACTATGTACTTGTAGCAACACTGATGAAAGAACAATATAACGAATATTTCTATATGGTTTCATCATATGTTGTCAAATGGTTTCGATTCAGGCCGTTTTAAGAAACAGCTGCCGACAGAGATAATGTACGCATTGTAAGACGGGCGCGATTTGTTCCTTCTAAAACCAGAATGTCATGTGACAGAACTGATTCTGAAAAAACCGATTCCTTTATTGGAATAATGTTAGCTCTTTATCATGGAGATAATCAAAAAGCAAACACTGTTTTAAAGATTAATAATAATCAAAAAAAAAGACTAAAACACCAGTGATAAAATGTATCTATGAAATAATATAAAAATATGCACCAAATTGGGATATCACATGCAGGGCGACAAGTTTCTGATCACGTCACTACAACAACTCTGCTTGGAATCCGGAATAAGAGGAATTAATTCCGAGATGTAAAAAGGCTTAATCGAACGCTTCAGGAGTACTTTTAGGAATCAAATTGCAGGGAAAGAACTATCGTATTATATCTGGTTTTGAATCAGTTTGTTGTCAGAGCTTTCTTAGCCCGAACCTGACAGTTTCAAGCTTTCCTTCTCTAATGACCATTGCAAACTATGATCAATATGCTTAGTTTGATTCTGATTTTGATCAGTGTTCAGTCGAACCTTTTCTCAGCAAACCTTTTAGAATAAATAATAGTATTCAATTTTCTAAATGGATAAGCTAATTATAAAACATTATAAGGTTAAAAGTTAAAAACTGCTAAAGATGTAACTGTTTATGCAGTACCGAATATATCATCTGTGCATCCATTACTTGGGAAAAATCCAAATTTCATCAATAAGCGAAACACGTGAGGAGACTGAAGCTGCTTAATGTTTCTGTTCCACACAACTATTTTATACCTCAGGTACACCTGAGGTTCAGGTACTGCATTTTTGTACTGGTAAGGTGTACTGTAGATAAGTTCTATTATGGTTCTCTGCAGATATATCTGTGAATGTTACAATCTACAACTGCTGTTATCGTCCTTTAAAAGTTCTGAACTGAGATAATATTCGAGGAGAAACATTTTGTCACTGATCTGCAGTATAAGGGAGGACTATAAGTATGAATAATTGTAAGTAGAAGCTAAGTGGTTTCCCATTAGGGAACTAAAAAAAACTTATTGGGAAAAGTTTGACTTCATTGACATATTATGCAATATATTTTCAAACATATGTGAGCTTTTTTATGTGAGCTTTTATGTGAACATGATAATTTATAAAAAGTTTGTATACATACAATAAATTTTAGAAGAACCTTTTTAAATGAGTGCAATTATTGTACATTGAGAACTCTTGACTCCGTGTGGTTTTACAACATTTTATTAAAAATACAAAATTTTGTAAACTTTCTAAAATTGTTTTACTTGTTAGGTACAGGTCTGTGTGCTGATCTGTCCCTCATTAGTTCAGCTTCACATCAAGGCAGGCATAATGCGTATAATATATTTCAAACGGAATGGTATAATACTAGTACATGTATGTATTTGTACTACATTCCATTATATTGATATTTTTAGTTTGTATTTTGCGTAATATAAAGCTCTTCTGTTTTTCTACATTAATCTGTGTTTACGTTTTAGAGATTGATAACTAAATATGATTCTGTACATATAGTCTGTTAAAAACTGTTAAAATATTATCATCAGAACATCATATTTATTACACGGTGGACATAATTATTCTATAGGTAGTAATTCGGAATAAGTGTAGAATTTGTTAAGATACAGATTCCTACTCTTTCCGCCTTTACATAAATGTGTAGATGTTTGTAACACAGCTTTAATTGTTTACTTTTTTAAAGACTAACTACGTGCACTTATATGCGTAAGTCAATGCTTACAGTAAAATGTAACTGCATACAACACAAATAAGATTGTCAAGATAACCCTATAATGCTCACATGAGACCTAGGTATGACCATGACACCAAATTTCAACCCTAAACTATAAATCAATAACACAAATATTCTATTTGGCCTTGACAAGACAATCCTTCTGACCAATTTACATGATGATTGGCTATAAAATATGACTTCTAGAGTACCAACAAGGTTTTCCTCGTGACCTGGTGACCTAGTTTTTAATCGCAGGTAATCCACACAAATATTCTGACCAACTCATGATATTGTTGTAAATGTCACCTGTATGGCATACACACGGCCTAGATTTTGATCTCGTATAATCCATTTTCAAACTTAAATCTAGATTTTATAAAGACAGTTAAACTTTCCAAATTTCAAGAAGATTCATTGAAAAACGCAACATCAATTGCATACACAAGGTTTGTCTATAATTAGACCACGTGACTTAGCTTTTGACTCAAGATGACCCATATTCAAACTTGATCTAGACTTCATCGAGGCGATCATATTGACTATGTTTCATGAAGATACAACCTCTATCGCAAACACAATGCTTTTCTATGATTTGACCCCATGACCTAGTTTTTTCCCTAAATAACACATATTCGAGCTGGACTTAGATTTCACTGAGGCTGTCATTCTTACTAAGTTTCATGAGTATTTAGTTAAAAATGCAGCCTCTATTGCATGCACGATGTTATGTGTGGACACACGAAAGACAGACGACAGGCAAACGACGGACACCAGGCGTCGTGCTGAAGCCAGCTAAAATCATTACTGTCATGTCTTCGTAATTCTGTTAGAGGATTGTACAGAATTTATAAAAAATATTGAGTTGTAAAAATCTAACTTTCTCGTTAAATGGGATTTATTCTGTTCAGAAAGTGACATACAATGTACGTTTACTTTATCAGTACTTTTATGGGCCACCATTGAACTTTAATGAATATGTACACGAAAAATAATTCCCCGGTAAGCAAAAAGTAAGACGAATAAAGACTAAGGTTTGGGAATGCAGTTTTCAGACAAGTAATCGGTATTCCCATGGGAACAAATTGTGCACCCTTGTCGAGATTTGTTTTTATATTGTTATGAAAGAGACTTTATGTTGAGTCTTTCTCCAGACACGCAGGCAGACATTATCACTGCTTTTAATAATACATCACGCTATCTGGATGATATTCTTAATATGGATAACCCGTTTTTTGGTCAATTGGTGGACACTATCAGTTTTTTTTTAATATTAATACCAAAATTTATGGGGGATACATTTCTGTGTAGTTATGTTGAGGAATATTACAAATAAACTTCTTCAACAGGGCTACCGTTATTACAAATGCGTAAATATTTTGCAAATTTTACTATCGTAATTCTGATTTGGTTTTGAAATTCAATAGTAATCTAAAGACTCTTCTGCGAGAGGGTATTTAAAACCCGATTTTTATGGGGATGTGGTTTACAAACTTCGTAAGATTTTTGGGTCATGGCAATTTTCCAACTGTATTTGCTAAAATTATAAAACGTTTTGTTAAAAGAGGTTACGACCCAACTGTTTTGAGACACACCGCATGTTTGGTGTTCAACCCGTTTACAGTTGGACGCTTGCTTCCCTCTTTGATTGTGTCTGACGGAAGAGGGGAGGACTCTGTGATGGGCAGTTTTAAATCCCACTGGGACGAAACTGTTTTGATTTCTGTCCTCTGGCCTGTTTCGTCGGGCCCTTAAGGTGTTTCTCTTGGTGCTCTGCCTTCTGCAAAAGACATTGAGTACATACGTTTTTTGGTTCTCAAGGTTTGCTTTTTATATATTTATACACGAGCATTTTTGTGTTTTACATACCATGCCTTTTGTTTCCATTGCGTGTGTTAGAGATTCACCTAGCAGGGATTACTTTTATTTACACTGTCCTGTGACTTTGGAACATGGTGGGGGTAAGAGTGAGGTTGGGTGCGCACCATAAACCGGTTTAAGCTCCCCAGTGGTGTTTTTGCCACTGACCGTTCCAAGGCGGTGCCCCACGTGTTCCTTTAATTGTTCGTTTTGTCCTCGTGTGTTTGCTTTGTATGCTAGTGTGTGTTGGTAGTGTATATATGTGTGTGTACATGATTGTGTGTGTGTGTGTCGTTTGTGTGTGCGTGTGCGCGCGTGTGTGTGTGTTGGTGGTGTGCACTTCTGGGTGATGTGGGGTTCGTTTTGGGGAGGCTGCGTTTTTGGTACGTGGCATTCCCTGTTTGATATTATTTTTGTTTTGAACTTCCATTTGTGTAATGCAGTTTCATTATTTACTTCTGTAAACTTCAGATTGAAATTTAGTATTGTTTTCTACAGATACATGTACTTAACATAGATTTACCAGAACTGAATGTGCACATGTAAGGATCGCGAAAGGATAAAGGACGTTTACAAAATAAATATGCATCAAGTTCACGTATTTAATTTAGATCTACACTATACTGAGTAAAGTTCTTCAGATCATATTCATAATGTTATTAGCTAGATTACAATTTTAAAATGCCGTCTGTTAAAATGTTGACATACGTAGTTTCTGTCTTAATATCTTTACGAATTTAATAGCAATATATATTCTCGCCTCTGGGAATAACACCACATTTCTAATTAACAATGATCAGTTTGAAACTCATCGTTGACTATGAAAGTATTGTATCTGAATATACACAAAGAAACAGTTTCTGTTGTTTCGCACTAAACCTCCAGAATTATTATGTGTAATTGACTGGAACCTTGGTTTGTACTTTATTCAGCCGATTTATACACTCAGAGAAAATCTATTTTGGAAAAGTGACAATGTAAACACAGAACCGAATTTTATAATGAAAGTAGATGGTGTTGATTTATCTTTATTTTATAATTTTATGAGTCACTATGAACAAGTGACCTATACGTGTACAGGCTAACATGTCAATGCATTTTTCTTTAAACATAATTAAACTGACAAAAAGCTACCTCAAATAAACCGAAATAAAATAGTTAAAGTATCAATTTCTGTTGGATATGGCTGACAGATAAAATAATTTAACAAATAATATAATGCCTTGGTATACTATCCTAAAGTTTGAATCCTCCCTGACGATGCCGTAAAGTTTCAAGTTATTAGGCCCATGGTTTGTGAGGATATGAACATTTAAACTTGCACGGATGAAAACAAATGACTAACAGGAACGACAAAGCCTGTTTTGAACGATATAGCAAAGCTGCTTGGGGAAATCGGGAATGTGGAACTCATGTTTCTTAAAGGCATATAGACGTTTTTAACTTCTCGTAAGTGGTTCAGTTCAGATTTACACGAATTAAGAGATTGATAAAAAAGAATTTTGTCTATAAAGCCGATTTTAATTTGGGAATACGTGCAACATATCTTTTCGAACTTGTCCCGGATATCA
>JAFMSR010000019.1:19028759-19031259 GCA_022818135.1 Saxidomus purpurata | reverse complement strand
GGGGGGGGGGGGGGGAAGGGGGGGGGGGGGGGGGGGGGGGGGGGGGGGTGGAGGGGGGGGGGGGGGGGGGTGGTTGGGGATGAAGATATATATGTTTTTTTTTGTTTGGGTTGGTTTGGGTGTGTTTGTTTTGTTTTGGGTTTGTTGGGTTTTTTTTTTTTTTGTGTTTTTTTTTGTGTTTGTTTGTTTGTGTTGTTGTTTTTTTTTTGTGGTGTGGGGGTTGTTGGGGTTGGGGTTGTTTGTTTTTGTGTGTGGGTGGGGGTGTTTGGGTGTGGTGTGTTTGTTTTTTTTTTGTTGTTTGTGTTGTGTTGGTTGTGGGGTTTTGTTTGTTTTGGTGGGTGTGGGTGGTGGTTGGGGTGGGTGTGGTGTTGGGTGGGGGGGGGGGGGGGTGGGGGGGGGGGAAAGTAAGGGTTAGGAAGAAAAAGGGGAGAAAGGGGGGGGGAAAAGAAAAAAAAGGGGGAGGAAGAGGGGGGGGGGAGGGGGGGGGGGAGGAGGGGGGGGGGGAAGGGAGGAGGGGGAGGGAGGAGAGGGAAGGGGGGGGAAAAGGAGGGGGGGGGGGAGGGGGGTGGGGGGAAGAGGGGATGAGAAGAAAAAAAAAAAAAAAAAAAAGAAAAAGAAAAAAAAAAAAAAAAAAAAAAAAAAAAAAAAAAAAAAAAAAAAAAAAAAAAAAAAAAAAAAATAATGAAATAGAAGGAAAGGAAAAAAAGAGGAAGGGAGGGGAAGGAGAGGGGAAGAAGAAAAAAAAAAAAAAAAAAAAAAAAGGGGGGGGGAGGGGGAAAAAAAAGGGGGGGAAAAAAGGGGGGGGGGGAAGGAAGAGAGAAGGGGAGAGAAGGGGGGGGGGGGAGGGGGGGGGGGGGGGGGGGGGAGGGAGAGAAGAAAAAAGGGAAGAAGGGAAGAGAAAGAAGGGAAAAAAAAAAAAAAAGGAAAAAAAAGGAAAAAAAAAAAAAAAAAAAAAAAAAAAAAGAAGGAAGAAAAAGAGAGGGAAAAGGGGGGGGGGGGGAGGGGGGGGGGGGGGGGGGGGGGGAGGGGGGGGGGGGGGGGGGGGGGGGGGGGGGGGGGGGGGGGGGGGGGAGGGGGGAGGGGAGGGGGAGGGGGGGGGGGGAATTTGGGGGGGGGAGGGAAGGGGGGGGGGGGGGGGGGGGGGAGGGGGGGGGGGGGGGGGGGGGGGGGGGGGGGGGGGGGGGGGGGGGGGGGGGGGGGGGGGGGGGGGGGGGGGGGGGGGAGGAGGGGGGGGGGGGGAGAGGGAGAAAGGGGGGAGGGGAAAAGGGGGGGGAAGGGGGGGGGGGGGGGGGGGGAGGGTTTTTGGGGGGGGATGGGGGGGTTTTGGGGGGGTAGGGGGGTGGTTGGGGGGGGGGGGGGGGGGTGGGGGGGGGGGGGGGGGGGGGGGGGGGGGGGGGGGGGGGGGGGGGGGGGGGGGGAGGGGGGGGGGGGGGGGGGGGGGGGGGGGGGGGGGGGGGGGGGGGGGGGGGGGGGGGGGGGGGGGGGGGGGGGGGGGGGGGGGGGGGGGGGGGGGGGGGGGGGGGGGGGGGGGGGGGGGGGGGGGGGGGGGGGGGGGGGGGGGGGGGGGGGGGGGGGGGGGGGGGGGGGGGGGGGGGGGGGGGGGGGGGGGGGGGGGGGGGGGGGGGGGGGGGGGGGGGGGGGGGGGGGGGGGGGGGGGGGGGGGGGGGGGGGGGGGGGGGGGGGGGGGGGGGGGGGGGGGGGGGGGGGGGGGGGGGGGGGGGGGGGGGGGGGGGGGGGGGGGGGGAGGGGGGGGGGGGGGGGGGAAGGGGGGGAGGGGGGAAGAGGGGGGGGAGGAAGGGGGAAAAAAAGGGGGGGGGGGGAAAAAAAAAAAAAAAGAAAAAAAAAGGAAGGGGGGGAGGGGGGGGGGGGAGAGGGGGGGGGGGGGGGGGGAGGGGGGGGGGGGGAGGGGAGGGAATTATTTGTGGTGTGTTTTTTTTTATGTTGGGAAAAAAGGTAGGGGGGGGGGAGAGGGGGGGAGGGGGGGGAGGTTTTTGATATATGTAAAAAAAAAAGAAAAAAAATGAATTTTTTTTTTTTTTAATATTTTTTTTTTTGGGGGGGGGGGGGGAGGGGGGGGGGGGGGGGGGGGGGGGGGGGGGGGGGGGGGGGGGGGGGGGGGGGGGGGGGGGGTGGGGGGGTTTTTTTTTGGGGGGGGGGGGGGGGGGGGGGGGGGGGGGGGGGGGGGGGGGGGGGGGGGGGGGGGGGGGGGGGGGGGGGGGGGGGGGGGGGGGGGGGGGGGGGGGGGGGGGGGGGGGGGGGGGGGGGGGGGGGGGGGGGGGGAAAAAGATTGTTTTTTTGTGTTTGTGTGTTTTTTGTATTTTTTTTTTTTTTTTTTTTTTTTTTTTTTTTTTTTTTTTTTTTTTTTTTTTTTTTTTTTTTTTTTTTTTTTTTTTGTGGGGTTTTTGGTTTTTTTTTTTTTTTTTTGTTTTTTTTTTTTTTGTTTTTTTTTTTTTTTTTTTTTTTTTTTTTTTTTTTTTTTTTTTTTTTTTGAAAAAGGGGG
>JAFMSR010000019.1:18992116-19014487 GCA_022818135.1 Saxidomus purpurata | reverse complement strand
TATGGCTTTAATGCCTGCTATCGACATCTTATGTCAAAGACTGCAGAATCAGCTTCGAGTCACAAGTTTGCCCGTACTATTACCAAAGTATTAAATAATGTATTATTACTACTACTACTATCATTATTTTGTTTTATTGCTATACTATATGACTCTGACAAAAAGTGAGGCGCTCTGTGGTTATATATATATATATATATATATGTCGTAATATGTTTGTGCCCGAATTAATATCCATGCATAAAGAAGTTTTTCTGACAGATATTCCGTAAAGCCTCTTCAAGGAGTTGGAAAAAAAAAACTAGTAGAACCCAAAACATTTCTCGTGAAATTAGGCGAAATGTAATTGCTATCGCTATAAAGACAGAAGTTGTCCATGTACTATATAACTATAGGTAAAACAGAAAAGATAAAATAAAGGCGAACAATCTGTTCGGTACTTATATTTCTAATAGTATAGATAAATGCAACGAATTTCTATCCCAGAGCATTAAACAGTGTGTAATTCGCGACATTGTACATAATCACATTTCACTCCTTTTTTGTGATTTGAATATCTTACTGCTTTTTTCTAAAAGATGTCTTGCACAATAGATACCGAGTTTTGTAAATACATGTATGATTGATCTCCTTTTGAAATACATGTACATTCTAATATACTCCATTTAGGTAATGAATCGTTAACATATATTTTATACCAGTTTTTCTTTTATTACAGCCATTGATCGAGAGGAAGTGGAGATGCAGTAACATTGCAATAGACGGAGACTATCTCAGGTATAAACTTTAAGTGGCACTCCCTATATCTAGCAGATTATAATCTCAAAACATAATTATGTGTTCGATGGACGTAAAATGATAAATAAAAACAATTTCAAAGAAGAACCTATGGCGAACAACATTTTACCACAATCAATCAATATAGATGTTTTCTGTAATAAATCGCATCCACCCATTAATTGTACAACAACTCTACATAGATTATTGAATGATTTACGGTACTGCAGTATATTTTAAACCCCTGATTCAATAAAAAATGAACGGGAATGCATAGCTGAAACTTTTAGGTAAAGTTATAATACTTCCAAAGATTCTATTTTTGTGTTTTGGGTGATATTTAGTTTGACATATCCCTTTAATGCATTTAAAGTAGCAAACTGATATAAAACATTTGACGATGTAATGTGATATATTTTGCGACATTCACATAAAATAACTCAGATATATATGTAACTAAATTAAACTTTCAAACCCTCACATTCACATTAAGCTAAAGCCAAAAAGCTACTCGCTCTCAGTTGCCGTGAAAAATTTTTTTTTTTACAAAATGACATACTAATACATTAATATAAACCTAAAGGCTAAAATCAACACTAGAATAAAACATCTGGGCGGAGATTGCAAAAATCGATCGAAAATGCTTGTTTTTCGGCACCGCTACACTATGCAACGCTTTATTAATTGGTAGCGTAATATTTCAAATGTACAGATATACTTGACAGGAATTTATACTCGAACCTTTTTATATGACTTTATGTTCCAAAATATGTTATTTTCATAGTTGGAATAACTTTATTTTTTTACAAAAATCTGAGAGCGAGCAGCTTTAAACAATGACAATCATATTTCCTTGTCTTTTACTTTCTGTTGAAGTTTATGTTGCGTAATCTACCTCAAAGGGGCACTCCCTGCATCTAGCAGATTATATTCTCAGAACATGTACAATGTGTAATGTTGTGTTCAATCAACATAAAATGCTAAATAGATACAATTTTAAAGATCAACAAATATAGAAAAATGCCTCATTTTAGTACAGATAATCAACATAGAGACTTTCTGTAATTAATCGCTATCTACCAATTAATTGTACAACAGCTACGTTACAGAGATTATTGAAAGTTTTACGGTACCGCAACATATTTAAAACGCTGGTTTTTCCGATGATGACTCGATTGTATAGCTTTCATCTTTTAAGTTAAGTAATAAATACTTATCAATATTCGAAGTTATTTAACTTGAAACAAGTTTTAGGGAGTGCCTCTTTGAAACAGAACAAATTAAATACATGAATACATTGTAACGTTTGCACTTTGCAAAAGCGTTGCTACCATGTCTACTGTCTTGTCTTGAAATTGTAAATTTGTCTGTGTGCGAGTCTTGATGTTACAGGGCTGATGTTCCGACTGGTTTTTACGGACTATTTTCTTTTACAATATGTTTGTTGCGGTATTTGCTGCGCTATTATGATATAAGGATCTGAGCAAACTCATTTTGGTTTGTGATATATGTATTGCTGTTATCCTAACACTTATACCATGTTAGTCTGCATGAGATATATGATAAAATAATAATATGAAAGACCCGTTTTATATCGGTAAGGTGACATTAATGATATCATTTGTGTTTCTTTGGTCAAATAACAGTAGGTATAGTTTAAACACAAAGAAAGTACGAGGAATAAAATATTTCTACTGTTTACCGGTACACACCGAACTATCTCAATAAAAAAATGATTGAATTGTACAAAACTGAAGCAGTATGTATACTTTGTTATCTGATTAGTCAGGATAACAGTACAACATGTAGGTAATATTTGAACATACAAGGACACACATATATTTGCTGTGTGCCGGTACAGGCCATGCAGTTATCTGATTGTACAAATAAAACATACTTGTTTTGTTTTAGTTATGACGGTAATGGTACTGATGTAGGACTCTATGTTTACATACCACAGGATTACAATGATTTCTACTTTGAAGTGGAAATTGTGAACACAGGACAGCGAGGAGAAATAGGTATTGAGTTTTTTACATTTATACAGATTTTTTCTCCAAAACAGTTACAGATCGTTATTTGTTACATCAAATGTTGTTATACATCAGGTAAAATAAATACAGTACACGTACAGTTAACCCATACGCCACAATAAAAGAACTTAAAATTTGTGTTTTCCCTAAGTCCCTGAATATAAGCACTAAAATGTTATGCCGTCTACATGTATACATTGTTTTGCTATTGAACAGGCTGAAAACAAAGGTATATAACACATACTATTAATGTTTGCATGTTTTGTGTATGCTATAGGCAAAACACTTATCTCATTTCGCGATGGTTGGTTTAAATGCGACTGCATAATCAAAGGAAAACGTGTTTTGATTTGAGAAATATGCGTTGACATCGAATGCTAAACCAGAAAGCAAATATAAGACAAACAAATACATTTTTCAATATTCGGTTATTTTAATTGCTAAAATTGACACACTAGATTTTCCTTTACCTCCTCTTTTCAACGAATGTCAGGGATTACTACGCTACTTGGTGATTATAACTTGCACTAACCTCTTGGATATTTGAAATTCTGTTCTCGGGCTCGTTTCGTGGTTCTCTTACCGCCTTTAAACATAAAACTGATGACATGTTGATTTGCTGATATCAGTTTTACTGTGCATCTAACATGTACAAATTGAAGTAAATCAAGAAACTAAAGCTGCTCGCTCTCAGATTTTGGTAAAAAATTAAAGTTCTTCAAACTGTATGAAAATATAACATATTTTAGAAAATATAGTCATATAAAATGGTTTCAGTATAAATTCCTGTCAAGTATATCTGTAGATTTGAAATAATACACTACCAAATAATAAACCGTTGCAACGTCTTGAAATTCCAATATAAACATATAGATCTAGTATAGCGGTGCCGTAAAACCAGCATTTTCAATCGAATTTTGCATATTCCTACATAGAGTTTTACTTCTACTGCTGATTCTAGCCTTTTGTTTTATATTTATGTTATAAGTATGTCATTTTGTAAAATTTTATTTTTTATCAACGGCAACTGAGAGTGAGCAGCTTTAAAATTTAGTTATATGCAAAATTTGCATTCGTTAAAGGGGCACTCGCTAAATCTAGCAGATTATATTCTGTAAACACAAATGATGAAAATGATTAATAAATACATTTCTAAACAACATCATATATCGAAAAAGGCCCCACTTTAGCAAAAATAATCAACATAGAGGCTTTCTGTAATAAATATATCGATAGATAGATTTATTTACGTATATCATAGATGTACAAACATGGTTAAAACAAACATGATGCATACATATACAGATAAATAGATGTATGTATACACAAGTTTATAAACCATGATATGCACATCAATAGCAAGGATAACACAAAAAAGGGAAAAGTGATTCTCCTTTATTTCCATTGTGGTCCTTGTCATTAATGGCACACCACGGAAAGGAACGATTATTTACTTCAAATGAATCAATGGTATCACATTTGTATAATATCACAGACCTAGGTTATTACAACATCATTTTATGCACGAGATCAAAGTACTGTATGACAAACAATTTCAGTTATGTGAGCATCAATCAGTTTTATGACAATAAAAGCACCGACTAGATTAAAAAGTAATATACCAAATATACCCACTATTCAAGCATATTACACTAAAAAATGCAAAGAGATCGTTACGAATGACAAGAGAGAGACTAAAACAAAAATACTAAGAGATCGTTAAGAATGGTAAGACACAATGTTAAAACTACGACAACAAATGATGTTTGACGTCTTCCTTAAAATGCTTAAAAACTGTAATATTACGTATCAACTGTGGCAAGTTATTCCAATAAATCGCTAGTTGCTCATTTACTGTACAGCAATAACTTTACATGGAGGATGGAAAGGTTTACGGTACCACAACATCTTTTTAAAAGATTTAACCGATACTGACTTGATTGTTTTGCTTAAACTTGTACGTTAAGTAATAACACTTTCAAATATTCTATTATTTATGTTTTTGAAATTTATTACTTTTGTTTAAAATGGAATTTAAACGGCATACCCTGGCACTTTTAACACAACATCGAGTTACATCTTAATTAAAAGAATTGTCACCAAACTAAAGTTTCAGCTAATTGTGTACAATTCGCGGAATAAGACGTGTTGTGGTACCGTTAAACATCATTAACTATTGTTTTAACTTTTTTGGGGAAAAGCGATTTATTTGTGCACAATTGGGACACATTTGTCGTATGTTTGTCCTATTTTTTACAGTTTTATTAAAGCTGCTCGCTCACATATTTTGGTAAATAATTAAAGTTCTTCAAACGGTATGAAAATAACATATTTTGGAACATAACAAGAATTCATACTGTAGATTTGAAATAATACGCTTCCGCAAAAGCTTTTGAAATTCCATAAATATACAGTGTAGCGGTGCCGTAAACCAGCATTTTCAATCGATTTTTGCAAGTTTTTATCTAGATTTTTATTTCTTTTGTTGATTTTAGCCTTTAGTTTTATATTAATGTAATAACTATAAGAATGTCATTTGTAAAATTTTATTTATTTCAACGGCAATTGAGAGCGGGCAGCTTTAAGCAAAATATAACTTTATGTTTTAAAATATGTTATTTTCATACGATTTGAAGAACTATAGTTTTTTTCAAAAATCTGAGAGCGAGCTCCTTAAAACGTGTACGTTAGGTAATGACACTTGCAAATACTCTATTATTTATGTTTTTGAAGTTATTTAGTTTAACGCCAGTTATATAGAGTGTCCTTTTAATAAGCGGTGGCTGACATTCACACACTCTACTCTAATTGCATTCTGCATAAAGGTCGGGGAAGTGCAACAAATATGGCTCGGATAGAGAAAATGTTACTTGATTTGTATGCGATGAGATAGCAACAGGGGAGATTTAATGTAAAATCAAAATGAATCCAAATTGTTCGTTTCTTGCAAAAATGTTCTTTGGCATGTAGTGCCATGCAAGGTTCATGTAACGTTTGTGCTGTCTGTTAGTAATTAACTCTATAATGACTGTCAACTTCTCCATTGTGTGAGAGCTAATTATATCACAGCTGTTGTAAAAGTCATGTACTCTTTACAGCGTATATTTTCATTCAGTAAAGAAATGTTGTCTCTCGAAATATATCATCTGTCCCAGTAGTTTTAACCTGCTTAATTGATCATGCTCTGATATTTATTTTCTTTTGAATCCTACACATTATGCTTAAGTCTTAGTAGTTTTTAATTGCAGTTTGAAAGGTGAAAATATATTCTTATTGTGTTAGTTAAAGTCGACAATCACTTACTTAATATAATGCAATATTTATCAAATCTTAATTTCGAATAGCGTCTTAATATCAGGTGCTTCAATATCGGGTGGCTTTAAAATCTGGTGTTTTTAATGGCGGACTTTTACTGTAATGGAAGTAATAAGAACTGAGGGACACACTTTGGTATATAACAGTATCCAGATAAGTGGTGTCTCTTGACGAGATGTTTATCTGCCATTGTTAACATGTCATTTGCTGTTTGACTCACACAGTTCACGGGAACGGCTTATTGTATTATGATTAAACAACACAATGTAAGATTCAGTCACTACGCATATTTTGCGTTTTATGCGCCTTTTCGCAGACGACAGAAAACGGACAATTACAATGTATACAATTATGAGGTCCTTAGTTCTATACTTTATCCTGGCACTTTGTGATTAACAGTTCTGATAATACTGACGTAATGTTTAGTTCTTAAAGAACTAAAGGACGATAGCCTACTACATCTAGCCGATTATGTCCTCAAAACATAGATTATGTGTTCAATGACAGTAAAATGATAAATAAATACAATTTCAACGAAGAACCTTTGGCGAAAAATGCCTCATTTTACCACAATTAATCAATGTAGAGGCCTTCTGTAATAAATCGCATCCACCCATTCATTCTTCAATCACAACACTACATAGATGTTTGAATGTTTTACGGTACTGAAGCATATTTAATCGATATTGACTGGAATGCATAGCTGAAACTTTGAGGTTAAATTATAATGCTTCCAAAGATTAAATTATTTATGTTTGGAGGTTATATACTTCGACTTCAGTTATAGGATATGTCCTTTTAAAATGCCAGCGTAAATAGCTTTAACAATAAATCAGTAGCCGTTCTTACTCTCATCTTTGCCCGTTTGTTTATAGTGGCACGTAACTAGATACTATAATTGAGATCACTTGTCTTCAATATGCGTGTACATCTTCATTTTATGTAGGCTAAAAATACTTCCTGTTAATGGC
Organism: Saxidomus purpurata; assembly: GCA_022818135.1. Classification (NCBI taxonomy): domain Eukaryota; kingdom Metazoa; phylum Mollusca; class Bivalvia; order Venerida; family Veneridae; genus Saxidomus; species Saxidomus purpurata. Next base: position 19,007,391 of record JAFMSR010000019.1, on the reverse strand, counting down.
ATTACACAGAATACTTGTTTTATACTATCACAAAAAACTTACATTTGCTTATTCATTCTATATTTTCTCTATTGAGAATGGAAATGACTACAGTGTATCAGTGATGTTTAAACCCACGAACGTTGGGTAAAGCGGTCGATACTTTAGCCTCTAAGTCATAGTTTCCATTAATGATCCATCCATGTGATTTCAACTTCTTCTTGTCTCGATTGATTTTTCAATAGAAGCAATCTAACAAAGCGTTTAAGAGTATGGTAGATTGATCAGATTATCTACTGTTTTTGTTTACCTTTATTTTTTTTCCGCATTATGTTTGTCTTTTACACGTTCCCTAATGCTTAATTTAAAACTATGTTACCCTTTTGTATGGTCATAGTACATTTACGGTAAAGTGCGATGCTTAAAACACAATTAATTGTTACTGAATATTTACTCACAAGCTGTTATTTCTCTTGTTTCACTGTAGTAGACAGAAATGAATACAACAATGTACAAAATGAGTGGATTATCAATTGTGTACGAGAGTAAGACATATCTTACACTAAAAATTGAATACATCAACAGGCATATCTTACACTAGATATTGAATACATCAACAGGTATATCTTACACTACATATTGAATACATCAACAGGTATATCTTACACTACATATTGAATACATCAACAGGCATATCTTACACTAAATATTGAGTACATCAACAGGCATATCTTACACTAAATATTGAATACATCAACAGGCATATCTTACACTAAATATTGAATACATCAACAGGCATATCTTACACTAAATATTGAATACATCAACAGGTATATCTTACACTAAATATTGAATACATCAACAGACATATCTTACATATCTTGTTATTCGTTCTAAACCCTCGGCCTCTGTCAAGATGAGTGTGTGTGTGTGTATGTGTTGGTGGTGTGCACTTCTGGGTGCTGTTGGGTTCGTTTTGGGGAGGCTGCGTTTTTGGTACGTGGCGTTCCCTGTTTGATATTATTTTTTTTTTTTTTTTTTTTTACAGTAAATATTGAATACATCAACAGAAATATCTTACACTAAATATTGAATACATCAACAGGCATATCTTAAACATTTATTCAAAGAATCATTTCGTTTTTAAGCAAATTCATTTCATGAGGTTTGTTAATTTTATGGATTGTATGATTGTATGATTGTAAATACATGTATTAATGATACATATGTCTGTCTGCTATGTTGTTATTCGACTTGAAAAGTAAATCATAATTTCATTTTTAAAACGCATGTAAACATTCATCCCATTATATATTACAGTTATATCAACATTAAAGCTAACTGAAGAGAGAGGCTAACCACATACCTTTACCTATACCAGTATTTAAAGTCTTATGATTTAGATCTCTGCAAGGTCGAATGTATATTAATTATATTATTAAAATCACGATGAAATGACGTCATATGCACTTAATAATGGTTGTTCAACGACATTAAGTCAGTTCGTTTTAAGAGGATAATAACATAAGAGCTGTAATATATTACCACTTTTAAGTTAAATTAAAGAAACTATGTTTGTTTTAAGTGGATATGGAAAATCTCTTAACTCAAAGTGATACAATTCGCGCTCGTGAAAATATTACTTTTGTATCACGTCTCGGTGAGATATATTCCATATCCACTCAAACACAAACAAATATCCTCTATTCATCCACTATATTTTGTAATTATTATCATTTATTTAAAACGTTACTGTTACCGTATAACTTTATTGTAAGAGAAAGAAAAATACTGATTTAAAGTAATTATATAAATACAAATAGTATTTGTTGTTATTTTTGTATAGCATAACATTCCAATTATAGTTAAATGTAAAGGGCTTGGTTCACTTGGGATCGTTTAAAGCCCATTCGCATCACCTAATAATATTGATAAAGATTGGAGTATTGCCACACACAGAATAATCTCGCAAACGGGAAATAAAAATTACAAATCCGTTCTTTTAACGTCATTGACGTCAGTATGATTCCTACAAAGAAGACATTATTTACTTCGTTGTCGAGAATACAAGACAAATACTTTTTCTTTTCAATGACAGCAATTGTGAAGTTATATTGGGTACATCAACGCTCTTTTATGAAGTTTCTCTTTTTTAACTATTTTGACAGGGAGAGTAGTTACAATAGCACTGTTCAAGTAGAGCATTATTAAAATTGAGGTATAGATGCGAATGCCCGAATGTTATTACGTAACTTATCTTCGTTGTATATTAAAATAACTATTCATTGCCATAACATTATTTATTATAAGCGCGAATTGTTAAAAGATTTGATCGTTGCAAGTTATAAACTTCACACTGGTAAACTATCGGTAATATCACGGCGGCTAGTCGTACCTACCACAGATAATCTATGATTAAAACCGGGAAGAAAAATATTTTTCCCGATTTATCTATAAGGACCTGTTGTCTAAAGAAAAGAGAAGCCTTTTTAAAAAGATATCAAACGTTCTTACTTGAGGTGCAACTTCTTGCGTAATAACATCGTTGTTGTTTTTCGTTCTTAGTTATAATCGTATTTGCAACAAGCATCGGTTGATTGTATCGAATTTGAATTGTTAGTAAACATGAATTTTGTAATCAAATGAAAAAAATGTTTAACCCACGGCTTAGTAAACCAATTGATCAAAAATGCACGCATTCGATAATTCAGATCTGATACATGTTCTATTGTATTTCCATTAAGGGCATAATTATAGCACAATGTATTTAATATAAGAAAATTGCCCTTTATTCTTTCAAGATATTATATGTTGACATTTAAATCAATAAGTCCTTTCCTGAGATTAGTATATTGGACAAGAAAAAAGTGCTACTTTCATACAGGCAAAATCGATTCGTTTTTTTTTACAATTTCTAATAGAAGACAAGACCTACCTGTTACATGTAGTAGTGTTACATTTAAGTATTTAAGTATTCATATACATTACAGCACAAAAGACATATTATTTATTTTTTCAAAAATATATAGAAAGATACCGTTATCACACAAGAGTAATATTATCTCACTTTTCATATGCTACATAAATATGAATACGGTAACTATAAAAGACAAAACAAAACCTAAAAAACTACAATCCCGATCTCGAGGTCCTATGATAAATATTTATTAGGTAGACGAGGGAAATGAAATGCATTCAGATATGAAACGTGGAAGATATTTTGTCGATTGATTTTCAAGAAATAGTTCCCCCTTTTTACTTGACGCCATATGCAAATATAGTAATCAATAGACATCTGCTCATGTCTGGTGAGAAATAAAGAGTATGCACAAACATTAAACTTCATATTGTTAGTTCATGTAAAAAGCCTAGATAACGACAACACAGAGAGCCGCGATTTCATTGGATAGTTTATCTTGAGAAAAATATCAAGAAACCAATCGAAAGGCTTGAATTTACCTCATTAATTATTCATGAGTACGAGATTTCTTCAGTCAATTTGCCCAGGCTATTCAATTGGATACTGAATAGCCTGGGTTACCGAGGATGGCGTAATAAGTGAAGTATGCTCTTTATAAGAAGGAATCACTATTGACTGTTTATGTTACAAGTTGCTAATGACATTAATTTTCAAACTTGTATTTCCATACTACTAACAGACTATGTTCTTTCAATTCAAAGCACTTTCAAATTTGTAATTTATGTACAATGTACATTTACTTTCAGTTATAGGTGTTGTACCACGAATTGGTTATCCCGAGAATCTACCACCAGGATATGGAACGTATTCAGTAGGATATAATACAAACGATGGCAAGTAAGTCACTCATCAAATGTTAATCGTATTATTGTTTATTGTATTAATTAATGTATAAATTCTAACACATTTAATATATATATATAACATAAAAGTGTTTAACCTTACATTACATGTACATGGCTTATTTAGAATCCACATTGAAAGAATATCAAGTAACCTGCTCTTTTACTTTAACACAACTTTGCAGAATAATGTAATTTGGTGCGACGGCCTTAAAGGTAACAGGGGTTTTACCTTCTAAGATATTTTTCGGTATCACAAGGTGATGTGCATATCCTTTGCAAGTTCCAGTCGGTTGATTCTTCAGAAATTGTGCAATCCCGTGCCGTATTTGTTATACTTCACATACTGTGGTCTTTTGATTTCCATAGAGTTTGTTTATGAATGAAGGGTCCGTATGTATTTTTGTATCACAGATAACATTCTTGTTCTATTTTTATGTACAAATGGATTCCTTTACCATAGTTAAAAGTCTTTAAAACATTAAGCAGTTTGCTACATGAATTAGATTACATGTGCATATGTTAAGAATTTTTCAGACATATTCCAATTATTTTCTACGCACTAGTAGTAAAATACAGTTCTCGTATTATTTATCAATTATAGTCCTGAGCCAAAGGAAGATTTTCTATTGTTAAAAAATGTATACGAATACAAATGTTTAAGTTATTTTTGTGAAAACTACATATGGCAAAAATCGTAACTGTAGCCTTGTAAATATTGTGAAGTAATCGATGGTTTCAAATTTGCAACGTATTACTCGCCGTAGATACATACAATCTTACTATAACTCGCCGTAGATACATACAAGACATGCAACGCATGGCGTCTTGTTTTCAGCAGTGTTAGCCTCACTGATATGTAATAATATATAAAGTTTCATAGTTGCGAGTCGCTTACTGAAAATGGAGATATAATGTTTGAAACACTGTTCTGAAAATATAACCGATTATACTCTACAGTAGAAATGATGATAATTTCCAAGATAATCACTAATCCATCAGAAACATCATGGTATGTCAGAGTGACTAGCATTGCAACCCTATATCGACCATTGGATTGCAAGTATATCAAAGGCTTTATACGAAATCACACACAAAACATACGGTGTCGAAACCAACGAAAACACTTTATTTTCATATTTGGCTTATGAGTAATGTGATTTGTTAGTGTCGTTAATTTTAACTGTCCGTGTGCATGGCTTACATTTGCTTCTCACAAATCGCGAATTTATTGCATTTTCTGTTAGAAAAAAGACCAAATTTTATAATGGACGGAAAATTGATGCTTTAAAGTTGCTCTCTCACTGTTTCTGCTAAAAAACTAAATATTAATAAAATGATATACTAAAATAAACAGTACTGACTAGAGTAAAAATCTACATCGCAAGTTGCTAAAAAAAGGTTGAAAATGTTGGTGAGCCTGGTTTGACGTCATTGCTGCACTATGCTTATATTGTAATTTCTAAACCGTTTGCAACGCTTAATAAGTTGATATCATATAATTTCAAAAAATACAGCAATACTGTACAGCAATGTATACTCAAATGTTAATATTTAACGATTTGCTCGAAACATGTTAATTTCAGACAGTTCGAAAAACTTTATTTTATTGACAAATAACTAAGGAATGGATTACTAGTTTTAATAATTTAACATGCTATGTTGTACAGTCAGTATATCTGGAGCTACCAATTCCACCCTGACAAAAACAATTTTTCCACTAATATCTGAATGTGAGCAGCTTAAAATGGCAACATTTTTCAGACTATGTCATTTCTGCTATTTCCTGAAACCACTTTGTTTCTGAACTGAAAAATGTAAATGTATATGTTTTGTCATTTAACTTGTTTTTAAAATGTTACACTACATGTATGTAAATATAGTGCTATGTGTTGTGATCTCTTACAATCACAACTGAGCGTGTCTAACATGCTGGTAAGATTTACAGAAATGGACTGCAAAAAGCTTAAACAATTATTTTCGTAATCATTAAAGATACTTGATAACACGGTAAAGCCTTTCAAAGTTTGTTAAACGGCTTAGACAAATCCGGCCAGGGTGATATTGTTGCTCTCCTTTTTGTAATTTGTCTCGTATCTTAGACGGCTTGCAGGAAATTCGGTCATGGTTATGTTGTTGCTCTCCTATTTGCTATTTGTCTCATTTCTCAGACAGCTTGCCGGAAATCCGGCGAAGGTGATGTTATTGCTCTCCTCTTTGCTATTTGTCTCGTATCGTGCTGCAAATAGTTACAAAATATACTCTTGTAAATACGTAAAATGCTTGATTGCAGCTGTTATAATAATACTTGTATCCATTATCCCATGTTACGTGCAGCTATCTCTCTCTAGGAAGCAGATACAAAAGTGGAAGTTTGAAGATAATTCGATAGATGAATGAATAACACATGCTATCCGTGCTCTTAACTGACAAATTAAGATGAAATCTCATTATTGAACTTAGTTTCACGACATTTCCCCCTTTGTATAAATATTGTCGGAGCGGAGTATATTTATTGTGAAATTTGGCAGTTGCTCATGAAGGATACTGATCTAGAACTGGTTCTTCCCGGGAAACACTGTGAAAATGATTGAAATATTGTTGGAACGGTCGCTATGTCCATACATCATCAACAACATAGATTGATAGATACTTTTTGTTTCTTCAACATATGGAGAACAAAACGTATATTCATTGTTGCATAATGCTTTATAAACAGAAAGGCATATATTATATACAGTAATAATATTAGAGTGCATACTTGAATCATACCTTATTTGATATGCAAAAATATATATATGACGCCTGGTTGCTGATCAAACCCTTAAATCCTATTTCAAGATGAGTTCATCCACAAGAGAGAGACGAGACACACACAAGAACCCACCCCGTCCAATGCGAAATGATCGAAAAATCGAAACGATTAAAGTGTGCATGTGAGAGAGAGAGAGAGAGAGAGATACTTTCCATCCATAATACAACTATTCAGGATAATTCTGTCTAAATCTTAATATATAGCCTGTTTACTAAAAACCGGCGGGTATCTGATTGAGGTAATGAGAAAATTCCTGAATTCTCAGACATTCGTGAGCTAAGTGTATTATTTAAAATTTAAAAATGTCGATACGGCTTATATTTTTCATAGACAGCTTCGAGTATGCCAATGTATCAGGCAAAATGTTGAAGGAAGATTTTAATTGTTAGAAAGAGTAATAGATTAATATTGTTCACGATATGTAAAAGTGTTGAGTGCTTTTTGGATCTTCAGAATTACTTGAAATACATAAGTGTAAGTCCGATACATAATATTGTAAAACACGCTGAACATCGTCTTTTCATCGCGTTCTATTTGTTAAAGTCAAGGTTATGACGTTAAGACATTTCCTGTTGCAGTAATTCATTTCGGGTCATATGTCATTTAATAATTAAAAGTGGGCTCAATTATTTGTGAATGTTCATTCATGTAGATGTAAAATAATCCTAACATATAACGATAAAACAACAACAAACGAACTACTGTAGTAGGATTTCGACCTGTGAGCAATGGCCTAGTATAGAATAAAAAGATACATTGTATAAAAGTGTAGCCACGGCTCAATGCATAAAATCTAACTATAACCTAACAGATCTGCGCTCATCTTATTTTTGCAAATTTCGCAATACAACTATCAGCAATACCCTTGATTCCTTTACCAATAACGCAATACCAGATGCTTGTAAACCACGGGAACTAGGTACATATATCTATAGATTCCCGCATGCGTAATTATCAAAGATCCGCTCCCTAAAACTTACATGTAAATTGACGCAACGGTAAGGAAAATCTGTATCTTTATTAAGGAGGTTGTTGCTCAAGGTGTCGTTCGGGGGGTTGGACATTATACTATGTATTATTACTTAACCCAAAGGTTTAAACTATACATTCCAGTCATTATCCTTAAAATAAAAGTTTTAAATATGTTGCAGTACCGTGAAACATTTCGTTAACACATGTTAAGTTGTTGATGTACAATTAATTGGTGGATAACATTAATTACCGAAGGCATTGATGATGAGTGCTAGTATGAGAATTGTGTTATGTTTGTGTTCTTTAAAATGGCATTTATTTATCATTTGACCCTCATTGACAGTTGACTCTCAGTATCTGAAAACTGAAATATTAAAAACAATTTATCTTGTCGAGAAAATCAAATGTTATCATTTGCAATAAAGAATTGTCTGCCGTGAAAACAGGCAATTGTGTGCCGTGTTCGTCCATTTACGTACATAAAATCACAAAAAGTACCTCGTCTTACCACGAATTTCGTTTATCTCGAAGTAAAAAGAGCGGTCCATTGAAATTCGAGATAACGAGAGTCAACTGTATATATTTGGGAGATGAAGGGAGAGCCCTATTCAATATTCAATTTGTTTATGACATACGCCTGGAAATACAGCAGGCTTGATCAAGTTGCTAATAACAATTTCAAATCACAGGATAAATCATTTCTTTACATCAATCGTGGCACACGTAGTTCTACATGTAGCATATCATACAGTAGAAAATGTATTTTGTTTTTCTCTTCGTATGACCTAAAATAAATTGAATAGTAAATAATGATTTATATGATATGAGATTTATAAAACAAATATTATTCAAGTTTTATAGGCTTCAATGTCAGACACCACAATATTCCATTTTACAACACAATTTTTGTGCTCAACAAATACATTATGAAACTAAGATAGGTTAGCGGCTTCCACGACACACATCATATATACATGTATTTGTGTCACTGCTAAGCAGCAGCAGCATCATGTATCATCCAGTGCACTCTAAGTACTTCCGTTGCCAGGGAAAATTTAAAACACCTGCAACGTGTGCCAACAACCAGCGGTCCAGATTTACACTTTCAATACCAAGCTTCAGCATCTGTCTCATTATCCTTGATCATTTATTTAGAGATGTGTGTCAACTCTTTAGTCGCGATGGATAAGAATGTTAATGTCAGCCCTTTACCATCATTTCTGATGTTGCAATAATGCGTATAATACCGTGCCAAGTCGAAAGCATATGGACCGGTGGTAATGGTGATCAGCTAGTAATTTGTGCGAATAGAAAGTCGGTTATACCAATGCATTCAATCTTTTGCAATTTTACTTTTTAGACGGTATTAGTTTTTTAAGAGTTATTTTGTGTAAGCATAGTAGATCCTAACTTTAACTCTAGATCAGCAAGAACGTCATCCTGTGTTGAAAACGCCTTTTGCATATGTAAAAAATAACACATATAGTTTACAGATATTCAGTAAGGTGGGGAATGTAACTTTTGATAACAATCTAACCTTTGTGACAAGACGAGTTGATTTAGCTTTAGGCCCTGTCGAAAACAATAGATGACATTTCTGTTCAAAAAACGATTTCATTCCCATAAATTATTACGTCACAAAACCTAGATAAACTATAAATACATCACCAGCTTGAACTTATGTTAAGGTGGAATGCGCCTCAAATTTATTTCTCGAATTATCTTCTCACATTTGCACCATGTATATTTCAGCATATATCCGATTTCACAGCGAATTTCTTTTTATACCCCCAAAACGAAGTTTAGGGGGGTATATAGGAGTCACCCGGTGGTTGGTCGGTCGGTCGGTCGGTTGGTCGGTCGGTCGGTCGGTCGGGCGGTCTGTTGCATTTTCCTTGTCCGGAGCATAACTTGAAAACTACTACTTGGAATTCAATACAACTTCATACAATGGTCAAGCACATTGAGAGGAAGTGCAGTGCACAAGAACTATAACTCCATCTTCACTAATTACAGAGTTATTGCCCTTTGTTACTTTTCCTTGTCCGGAGCATTACTTGAAAACTACTAGCTGGAATTCAATACAACTTCATACAATGGTCAAGCACATTGAGAGGAAGTGCAGTGCACAAGAACCATAACTCCATCTTGACTAATTACAGAGTTATTGCCCTTTGTTACTTTTCCTTGTCCGGAGCATAACTTGAAAACTACTAGTTGGAATTCAATACAACTTCATACAATGATCAAGCACACTCAGAGGAAGTGCAGTGTACAAGAACTATAACTCTATCTTGAGTATTTACTGAGTTATTGCCCTTTGTTACTTTTACTTGTCCGGAGCATAACTTGAAAACTACAAGTTGGAATTCAATACAACTTCATACAATGGTCAAGCACATTGAGAGGAAATGCAGTGCACAAGAACTATAACTCCATCTTGACTAATTACAGAGTTATTGCCCTTTGTTACTTTTCCTTGTCCGGAGCATAACTTGAAAACTACTGGTTGGAATTCAATACAACTTCATACAATGATCAAGCACACTCAGAGGAAGTGCAGTGTACAATAACTATAACTCTATCTTGAGTATTTACTGAGTTATTGCCCTTTGTTACTTTTCCTTGTCCGAAGCATAACTTGAAAACTACTAGTTGGAATTCAGTACAACCTCATACAATGGTCAAGTACATTTAGAGGAAGTGCAGTGCACAGGAACCATAACTCCATCTTGACTCATTACAGAGTTATTACCCTTTGTTACTTTTCCTTGTCCGGAGCATAACTTGAAAACTTCTGGTTGGAATTCAATACAACTTCATACAATAGTTAAGCACAGTGAGAGGGAGTGCAGTGCACAGGAACCATAACTCCATCTTGACTAATTACTGTGTTATTCCCCTTGTTACTTTTCCCTGTTTGGAGCATTTTTCGAAAACTACAAGTTGGAATTCAATACAACTTCATACAATGGTCAAGCACAATGAGAGGAACTGCTAAGAACAATATCTCTTTTTAGTTTGTTTGCAAGGTATTATGTTACTACGAACTTCTTCAGTTTATAAAGCAATCCTTTTGGGGGTATTAATCACATTTAGTGATAGCTCTAGTTTCAATATCTTGTTAAATTTTTCTTCAGTAGTGCTTCAAACATAGCTACTGACGTCACTTCTTTCACTGATTTTCAATATATAAGTCCACTTCAATGAAAAAAATATTCAAAGCCGAACTATCAAACTTATGGTCGGCATTAATAAATTTTCGTTCAGTAACATTTAAAAAATGTAATTCTGAAATTTTGAATGCAACACTTTTACCGTTTTTAAGATATTCACTGTTGAAATATGGCAATCGAAGATTTGTGAATGACCATTTTAAACCTTCGTTTTTAGCAGGGTGTGTTATTCAGGCGTGCCTGTACTGGTCGTATATACATTTTTACGAAAGCTAGACGATTTCATTTGCACTTAATGGAGTAACACTTTCCAAATAAAACGATACAAAATAAATTTATTTTCATTTGTGTCTGAAACTGTATTTGATAACCGACGACACTTTTCAACTTGTTCTCTATTTTTTTAACTGTAAACATACGCGCCTTATTTCAATTCTTATAAATGAGACAATTTGTAAATTCACTATGTCCAACAAACAGGGAAATCATCGGCGTTCAGTCTTTTTAAGAATAAACATATGCTTTATCTCCTTATAAGAAGGGGTAAATATTTTAGTAGAAAATTCAAATCACGTCACAATGTAACGAAGGTTTTAATGATTTACACAAAACACTGTTAACCAATTTTTGCTAACTGCAAGTATTTCATGATAACATTTAGTGCCAAATGTATTATAAATGTTTGAAATAAATTGTTTAACCATTATGAAAAGAATTGTTATCATATAAGTTATTTGATCGTTAATAAGTGTTTAAATTGTTCAATACAAATCAAACCCATGTATCACTTTTAAAATACGGTTGTTGTACTAATCTTTCGAAAAGTCAAACGTCATACAGCCTATATTACAAAGTTTCATTGTTATTAAAACATTCAATGCAAACTTTTCCACTTGTTTCACCTAAAAACTGGCATTAGTAACGAAAGTTTTATAGTAACGAAAGTTTTCATAAACATTGTTCTGTTCATAAAAGATCCGTTGAAAACACAAACATGAATTCCCATGTGCACTTACTTTAAAAACACTTGAATCGTTTATTTACAGTACGTGTAATGAGATAATTAACAGTAGAACAGACGTTTTAACAGTTCTGGGTGAAGAAAACTTATTTCTTCATAACCTTGGAAAAAGCTTCCAGAATTTTGTCTTTTTCATTTTCGATTAATTGAAACATTCTGTGTGATTTTCCAGTGGCTACTGGAGCTTTTATCCGACATAAAATTGCATTAATATTTAACCATATCAAATCCCGACTTGTCGGCCATTTGAACAGTTGTTTCCTGGACTCCATGAAATCTACTTCGATTTCATGGTCGTTGTCATCTATGTCGGTAACTTTTCCGATATACCACTTTCCGTCATAGACTGCGGCTACATAATCTCCGATTTTGTATGTTTTTTCTGTGCCAGTCTTCTCGCTTTCCTTCCTTATATTTTCTTCGCTGTTGGTATCTGCAGTAACCGTCTGTTTATTGCCATGTTCTTGAACATTTGTCTTCGCCTGGGGAGATTTTGGTTTACTTTTTTCATCTGGTTTTTCGTTATTCCCACAATTCGGTTTTGTTTTTTCCATTCTCCAAGAGTCACAAGTTTGTCCAGAAATACATGCTTCACAGTAGCAACTAACATCTCTCACTTTTATCCTTGATTCTCCTAAACCAAGGACTGCATGTATCTTCATCGTTCCCTTGACCGGTTTTAGTTGTGACTTGCTTAGGCGTGTTTCGGTACTTTGACATATTTCCGTGGATACAAACCGAAACGTTACGTTTTTCATACTTGACTGCAGTGCCCAATCGTAAAACCCTGTCGCATCTTGAATGATTACTTTCCCACTACGCATGGCTTCGTCTGCTAACCGTTTGCAAGTGCCCCCGAGTCCGTCACAGGGGCCCTTGCCGTGGCCAGCCTCGAAAAAATTCCACCGTGCTTTCATGCCGTGAATTGCTTGGTGGTTGGCCACGAAATCAAACATTTGCTTGTTGCGGTATTGGCTAGTTGGAGAGTCACTCCAGTAGTGTATGTATTGCAGTTCACTGTCCATCTCTTTCAGAATTGGCATAAGTTCTGCAATAAATGCAATAACAGTTGATGATCTGTGGGCCATCTCATCGGATACAATGATAAAGCTTTTATGTTCAAGATTTCCATCATCTGACTTGTAATATACCACCATGGGGTGCAAGGTAACGCTCGTTTGATTAAAATATGCACTTTGCACCTCTTCTAATGACTTGCAACTATAATTTTCAGCAAAATCTAATTGTATGAGCATTTCATGTTTAGGTAGCTTCTCTTTCAGTGTACGAATTTGTTCATACTGTATACGAACTCGATTAACATGCGCATCAAATTCGAACATCTGGTTTTCTACGTGAGATATAAATTTGTCCGACTGCATCAGTGATTCGACAATTTTTGTCACGTGTTTGCGCTTGCCCTTTTCTTCAACTTCCACACGTGTCCACTGGCCCAATACTACGGACTCGCCCAATTTTTCTTTCATCAATTCTGAACTTGGAAGTTGTTCTAAGCCTTTTTCTGGATTCATTGAGATGTTAAAGCCTTCTCTTCTAAGGGCTTTGATAGTCAGTGCGGCATTTTGGTGTTTGGTGCATAGACAAGAGCTACGGCTTGAAAATGCTGCTGTCAAGATATATTTGGGTCGTGTTCTGCAAAATGAAGTGAACGAAATTTTAAGGTTTGGATTTTCAGACTTAAACTTGCTATATAGATTTGTCAAATAATCAGTTAGCACGTGAGTTTGGACCTTTATTCCCATTTTCAACCTCTTTGCATCTTGTTTACCAGGTTGTGTTCTGCTATTGTCTTCCCTTGTCATGAAAGCTTCAACCTTAGTTTGGTGAATTTTGACTGTGCTCATTCGTGCTGATTTTTGTATTTGATGCAGTTTACTTTCGCTCTTGTTCAGTCCATGTCTACACAATCCGGTCACTTTGGATAAATATGACGAACATTTGTATTTTTTCATAACTTTGCCAGAGATAACATTATGAACGGCTTTCATTTTGCTTCTTGGTGTTTCCTTCTTTGTTGCCTTGATTTCACTAACGAGAACGTTACCCAATAATAACGACCTCTTAATGACTTTCTTTTGTGGGTTTGAAAGGTTAGCATCCCTCATAATTTTCTCAGTTTGTTTATTTGGGGTCATCTCACTTGTACTGGGTTGTTCTGTACTTTTCTTATTTGTACGAATTTTTTCCAGCTTTTCTCTCTGTCTCTGTGCTGATCTTTGGGATGTGCGACATCGCTTTTTAAGTTCATCTCTTTCCATTTCAAGTTTTCTTATACGTAAATTAGCTTCAGATAGCTCTCTCTTCCACCTCATCAGTGCCCCCTTTCTCCTGTTGTTTTGAAAGTTCATTCTTACCGCCAAACGCCCCCTTTCTTGTGATGGACAAGCTTGTCCACTCTCATATCCACTTGACTCAGGATCCACAGATTGATTTGCTAATCTTTCTTGTCTTTTTCTATGATAGAACGCCCGTAGTTTCTGTCTATTCTTTTCATTTCTCTTTTTTCTGTCGTTGTCGGACAATGCTGCAGACGGGATATAATTTCGCTTCATGCGATCTTTTTCTCTCTGTAAATATTCTGCACAGTTCTTCTCCTTCAAACGTTGGCGGTACGCTTTTTGAATTTCCGCCCTACTCTTCCCCATTATAAATCTGAAATGAAGAAAACTTTCGTTACCGTCGTAAACTTTCGTTACCATGACTTGTGAAGCTATTATTCTTCTATTAACAGATAGTTGGTGCTTTCAGCAAATAAACCAGTGTGTAAATATAGGATATGATTTAAAATATCAAATGTTAATGCAAATGTAAAATCCATTTTTTATGTACAGGTCGTGCAACACTATGTAGATTCTATATAGAAACACAAGTCGCAAAAATAGTGCTATTTTTCCAACAGTGCGTTTTATTTTACACGGAAAAGGACATCGGATATATTTTTAATTTTCACAACCGATAAATAAAGATTTCTTGACACCAAAATAAATTTTAATGGTTTAAACTAAATACAAGCAAAGGTAAAACCTTCGTTACCGCTCGGTCACGAAGGTTTTACTTATTGTGTGTCTCTTTTAATACGAAAGGGAGGTAACTATGGGTATGAACATGCGTTATAATGATGAACTAGGTTTATGTGTATTTACAAACCTAAACAACACGAAACAATTACAGTAAATGTTACAAATATATCATAAATAGTATGACTACTCACATGTCTGGTGATTTTCGGCCAATACTGGACTCTGAATGTTGTGTAGTTCTTTCTAATGAACCTGGATTTGTTTTGAAAGTCACGAGGCAGTAAACTTTCACAATGACGTCATTCTTGCAGAGCTACTTAAATTCGAATATCATTTTTTCAATATTGGTAACGAAAGTTTAATTAACGAAGGTTTAAATGACGTCGTGATAATGTAAGTATTCATTTGGAATTTCTTAGTAAAGTCTTTGTTGTTTGAAAAGGCATTAG
>JAFMSR010000019.1:18952808-18991616 GCA_022818135.1 Saxidomus purpurata | reverse complement strand
TGTCATGTTTATGTAATACAAAAAAAATGTAGTAGTTCAAAACTCGATAAGAAATTATCATAGTCTCAGTATATCGTCATCCGTGTACATGCAGGAAGTTAGACTGTTAGAGAGAGGACCATTGAGCTTCACATGCAGCACCCCGATGCATCCATATGGACAGCGGGAGACACCAACCAGGCTGACATCGATTGGTACTCCAACGTGACCAACAACTACATTTTGTACAACACCGACATAAACCAGCAACTCCTAGATATGATTTATGACACAGACTCTGAACAAATGATCAAGTTTCCTGCAAGAGGCCAAAACTCAATCTATTTCTTGCAAACAGGGATACTTTGTGGTGATATGTAAACCAGTACCAGGAGTGAGCGACCCCAGCAAAGTCGTTGTAGAAGCGGACGCGCAGGCAGCCAGGAAAAAGACTCTGAGACAGAGAATCGTATTTTGGAGAAAAGAAAATCTTGATGATATGAGGGCTGAAATTCAAATTGTTTCCAATTTTACACGTACCCGCAGTACGGTCATTGACATCAATGACCTTCAACACGGCATGCTCGTCCATTATGGAAGACATGATTCCCACAAAGCTAACCTCCAGCCGTTCAACCAGCCGTCGGTCAACCGCAAGGTCAATCGCTTATCACGCAGAGACACGAGCATACAAGTGCATCACAGTCAAACCTACAAGGGTGTAAGCCCAGAAAGGCCAACTTCCAGAACGGACCAGTACCAGAACGGCCTACTACCGGAAAGGCCTAGAACGGCCCACTTTTAAGTATAACTGTATTATAGTAAAACCGATGAACTAATCATTGAAGGGAATTGTCGCTGGTCAAGGTTCTCGTGAAATTAATGTTGCACCAGGAACTCGACACTTTGCCACAATATTGTTATGTCCTCCTGGTTAAATTTAACCAACGTTTATACCATTGGGAGCTGGCAGTTCATAACACATTTAGAAATTTCATTTTACCCCTGAGTCTTAAACTGTGTTCGTTTGGACAGGGCGGGGTCACTACGCACTATACAATACTGTCTTTAAATAGAGAACAATTTAACATATGAAACTTTGTATGCATGTTAGTCTTGACTAGAAGAACACTCTAACCATATGCAGTTCAATAGGTCAAAGGTCAAGGTCGCCGTGGCCCTTTTTCCTTAGTCGTTAACCCCTTCCACACTGTTTGCACTAGGAACTTGAAACTTGCCACAATATTGCTATGTCATCCTGGTACAACACTTTAAATCTGACTCTAGGGCCTTAAGAGGTGTGGGTTGAGGACAGGGCGGAATCATTTCCAATACATACACTGCTTCCTATTAAAAGAGAATAGTTGAGCATATGCCACTCAAAATTGATATTCATGTTGACTATGACTAGTGGAACATCTCTCCCTATATTAAGATCAGTAGGCCTATTGTCCCAAGGTCATCGTGACCTTGAGAAGTGAAGTCATTTCCCTGTCCAAAATTAATACGGCGCGGAAATACGAGATGGCGAGCCGTCGGAAAAAATTTATACTGACTTTTACACGAGCCAAACAATAACACAATTGGTTTACATGGTTTAATTGGATGACAGCTCTCTAAATACTAGTTGTCTGTATCAAACAGGTCAACACAAGTTATGCCCAAGGTCAGAATAACAGTAGAGGATGTTGACAAATTTATCCTATGAATGTCCCCTTATAAAGCCCCAGGTCCAGATGCCCCGCCTGATTTCTTAATTCTGGACCCAGTTTCATCTGAACTCTTTTTTTTTTCAGGAACACTATCCGTATTCAGAATGGCCTCCTTACAGTGTACAGTCCAAGAGAGTTCTGAGAGAGTAGCCACTGTGCACCTCATTGAATCATCTATCACTCTGTTTTTTAATGTAAGCACTATAGTTCTTTTTTATCTTTGCATTTAAAGAGATCTTTCATTCTTAACCCTGAATATATTTCTGAGAGAGTAGCCACTGTGCACCTCATTGAATCATCTGTCACTCTGTTTTATTTTAATGTAAGCACTATAGTTCTTTGCATTTAAAGAGATCTCTCATTCTTAATCCTGTCTCTGACAAGTGCCACCCAGTTTTAATCGTCTATTGATTGTTGGGAGTACTATATTGATGTTTATGTTGACTAGAACAGACACAGTGATAATCACTCTGAAAGCATCAACTGTTATTGCTCCGTTTATCAATGAAAGTAACACGTTCCACTGACTTACAGTTCATGAGTTCTTAGATAAAATGACTCGTGATGTTCTGAAGCTGTTAACGATACAATGATGATCTTAAACCAGCTGATACCAGTAGACTATTCTCAGGATATGTGGCGACAACAGGATGCATTATTTTGTAAAGCAATGTAAGTTGAGCTCTTGTGTTTCTTATTTCAAGTGATGGTCAGTTTAGATAATAAAGTACATCTGAAACGGAACTAGTATTATCGTGCCATTATTATATCAAAAGGTGAGGTGAGGAATCATGCAGCTCATCTTTGGAAATTTTTAATTTGCTTATACGACTCCTAGAGTAGGGGCGCCAAAGAGTGTTTATGGGGTACTTTGTCGAATGCTTTGCCGAAATCCATAATAATATTTATATCGGTATGGATGGTTCTGAGACCAGCTTATATTTTGAACGAAGAAGATACGCTGGATTTCACAAGAATGAGATGGTATAAAACCATGGATAGCAACACACTAAATAATAAACCACTACATGTATATCAAGATGAACGTTCTTCGTATCACGAAATATCTGTGGTTAGCATATTATTCTTCACGGAGACAGCACCATATCACTAAAGTTCAATTTGTTAATAGGAGCTTAAAAATATCTAACAGGTCTACAGTTATGTTTTTACCAAATATATCTTAAAAGCGAAATATTACCGCGTTCGGTTTACAATTCGGAGTATCAAAATATCATGGTAAGGCCTAATGGGCTATGTCTAATGGTTGGTTACGCGACTGATCACTTGCTTAGGTTCAAAGAGCTACGAATGCTTGCCCGTAGCTAAAACGAATGGCAATGTCTCGGATAAATGAACGTTGTCGCTAAAGCAAACAATACAACAACTTCATAAAGCTTGTTTGCTTTCGAATTAAAATGAATGATCAAAAGTCAAAGAGTTTTCTCTACGGATAAAATGCTTTTCTTTTCGCCGAATTTGTTCACACACTCACTGACAACCGATGGTAACATTGATATTTTGAAATGTCTCCTCCGTGTTCGAAACAAGCCGAGGTAAGCGCGATGTTTTCATAACGATCTGTAGTTCTTAAAGTAAGATTTGCGACTCTCGCTTAGTGACCACAAATATAACGAAGGTGTAAAAATAGAGTTGGTCTATTGTCTCATAAATTGTTCTATTTTTTTTTTCTGTTCTCGAAATTTGGAATTTAAATCTTAATGCCTGTCTTTTCTACATACTTAAAGTGACATGTGCTTTTGAAATAAACAGGTTGACTTGTAAGCTACAATCACAACGGATCATCTCAAACATAACTACATGTAACTTAACATCGAATTTAGTATATGAAATAATAGGTTTCTTTAACTGCTTCCATCAACAAATGTATATATCAATGAGTTGTGACCATAAATAAAATGTAGGACATACATGTAGTATTCCACAGAAAGCGGCCCTTCCGGGTAACTTACTACATGAGGTCAATTTATTTCTTTTTGAAAGAAGTTGTTTCTTCTTCAGAATAATGTTGTTCGTCCAGTCTAAGTTACAGGGGGTGCGGTGTGATTTGCATTTGACATCACACTATACTGTGTGTAAATTTACTCTGTAGTCTTCTGTTGATTCATGGGCTAATCGTTGAGAAGCTCGTATCTCACAGACAAAAACTGACACAAGCACGTACAGCACAATCAAGTACAAGGAAAAACAATGAAAAGAGGAGGCGCCTCATTACAAAATGTATTGTAGCTTTACAAAACATGTCACAAGTACTTAAATGTAGACTATAGTCTGTAAGTTCATGCTCAAAATCAGAACGTCTCATAAAAATATATTATCCGTTTTACTTTTCTTACTAACTGATAAGAGTGACATTTACATGCGTAAGCAATGAAACAAACTTTTTCTAACAGCAAGGTACCATCATTTAAGGTAAACGAGTTCAATCTGACATTTGATTTTTGCTTAATCTATCCATTAAATTGTATGGTGTATGCTGTATTGAAAACAAGAAACCATTTAATATTCTGAGGATTTTGAAATTCCATGTTCTTTTTCTGCCGCATAAAAATATGTCTATTTTGTTTCTTAAGTACCCAATTTTTCAGCGCGCGTTTGTTGCGTTTGTCTGGTGAGAGTCTTGTTTGACGCATATGGCGAAATGTATAAACACCACAGTATGTTTTTCATCAATTTATTCAATACAAGATCCAATATACACATTGAACTAATGATATAATGCTAACATTTAGTATTCAAATATTGCTTGATCATAATGGTTTGATTAATTATACTCAAATCTTAAAAATGAAACAGAAAAACACTAAAGAGATAGACAGTGCTTACATTAAGCATAAACAAAATCATAAACTAGTGAAACAATTCAGTCCACTCTTTACTTAATATTTCGGCCGAGATATTGAGTAAAGAGTGGAGTTTTGAATTGTTTCATAATTATTCTCCCTACAGAGTTACTTTTTATGTAAAGCATAAACTAGTGAATTCGTACAACGATCAAATAGAAGTTAAACCAGATCTAAACCCGGCCTGGTCATCACAAAATGGATAGCGTTCAAAGAGGACTAAAAGATTAGACCTAAATGTTTTGTACGATCATTCAATCATGAGCTTTTGAACTCGTCAAGAGTATATCATTACACATTATGTCATTAAATGTTTGATGACTGTTCCAGTTCATAACTCAATAGTATCATGCACTATACGGGACCAAACGGGCAGATGTTTTCATTGGCCTGTTTAATCGTGCTGTTTTAGTACAGTGATAAACAGTTGTTTCATTAATATTTTTTGTTCAGCAAATATAATAACTTAACTTAGCGGGAATACATTGCACGTTATTCAAATGTTCTACTAAGTTGAGCCAAAGGAAGAATTCAGTTATCATGCTATTAAGCAGTTGAAAATCCAATAGCTGATATTTCAGGTAACTGACCATTCTGGTACAGTAACGTCGGAATCAACACATTACTTTATCATTTCATTGTTCGATGTTTTGTGGGCATGTTTACCGTGTAACTATGTCTGCTATTTTCTTTATTTATTGCACTTTATTGAAGCGTTGCACTGCACAGTTTTATACGACCATGTATGTTGCTTGTTACTTTTTCTCAAAGCTGGGTGAACATGCTACTGTGGAACATATTTCTGTTGATCTGGCTGATTGTAAATAATTATTTCTCTTACTATTCATTGGTGCGACTATGACCATGTAGGTTTATGCAAACATGTAAATATTACTCAAAACCTGTTCAGTCCCTTTTACATAGCAATGGTCAACACGACGGGTGTCCCAGTAAATCGTAGAATTTGCCTCGGTTACAAACACTAATAAACGCATTTCATCAAAAGTATTTAATACATCATTTGTACGTTTGTGAACATTTCTGGTAGGACAGAACATCTAGAATAAATACAATACATCTATATAACGTCCTACAACGCAGGCAAACGTCAAACCTGTAACGTCTTATTTGAGAGGATGTTGTTTTGAAAATCGGGAAGAGATCGATTACACAATCAGGACTTTCAACAGGGCTACTGTGCGTCTAATATGACTTTAACTTTTGCACCCCTTGAACGAAGTCCGATTGCGGG
The DNA here is from genome assembly GCA_022818135.1 of Saxidomus purpurata. Taxonomy (NCBI): domain Eukaryota; kingdom Metazoa; phylum Mollusca; class Bivalvia; order Venerida; family Veneridae; genus Saxidomus; species Saxidomus purpurata. The sequence goes on along the minus strand of JAFMSR010000019.1, from coordinate 18,985,809 downwards.
AAACACATCCCAAACTGACTGTAAGGTTATTTCTCCAATCTGAAAATGACGAAACTGCAAATTATTTCAAGAAGTTGTAAGCACGATAACAGTTAGTACATCCAACTCTTACATATACGGCGTTGTGTTAGATTTATAGTAAAATTAGTTTATCTTTCAGATAGAATGAGGTTAATTAACTAAGGACCCCTAAAAGAAAGTGATATAACATTTCATTACTGTATAAAACTTTAGCATTTTAATCATATATGTACGTTCGCTGCTTGAACAAACGCGAACAACCTTCCGCAGTATAGACTGTTCAAATTTGAGTCCTAGTGTAACCAGCATTAATCAGTATAAACTATTCATATTTGAGTCCTAACGTGAACAGCATTTCACGGTACAAACTGTTCATATTTGAGTAATAATCTTGCTATAACTATAAAAAGTAAATGATATTTTGATACTTGAGTATTTACTTTTAGATTAAATATAGCTACCACCTGGTCCATCGTAAGATTGTTTCTGTAACAGTATTTTATATTATCGAGGAAAAGTTCGGTATCAAGATAATTTGAACTCGCATAAAATTTGAAATCTAGCAAACGTTTTCTGACAATAAATATTTCCTTCATAAAGCTATGCCAGATAAGAGACGCGGTGGGAGGACCCAGCTTTGGACCAGAAGACATGATAACTAAGCTTTAAGCAGTGTTTTAGAGAGGAAAACATTCAGTAAGACTATTTAAATTTCGGTTGCAATGACGGCCAGCTCTGCACTGAATTCAGTTCTTTTATTGAGGATATTGAAAAAGGCCGACTGGTCGTGAAAGGAGAGATATGTCTAACTCACATTTATGGACGACGACGGGCAGTGGACAGAACAGTTTATAACGAGTACATTGTGTGCAGTTTAATAGAAAAATTAACAGCAAAAGTTAAAGGTACATATTTAATAGTTTATGGAGTGAATAATTTCTTCTATCGTATGTACAAAAACATTTCTTAAAACTCTCAGATTTTGGTGAAAAAAAAATTCTTCAGACTCTCTGAAAATAACACATCTTAGAATGAATAGTACAAAAAGGTTCCAGCATAAATTCCTGTAAAGTATATATGTATATATGATATTATACGCTACCAAATTATAAAGCGTTAAAACGCTTTTGAAATTCCAATATAGACATATAGTGTAGCAGTGAGGTAAATCCCAGCTAACCGACATCTTCAATAGATCTTCTCAAATTGCTACCTAGATTTTTACTTGTTTTTTTATTCTAGCAATTACTTTTACATTTCATGCCATGTTATTTTGGAGAAATCATTTTTTAACCGGAAACTGTGAACGAGCAGCTTGAAAAACAGGCTAAAAGGTTAAATAATGACATGACTATACAATTAAAGATGAAAATGATATTCCTATGGGTATTTGTAATCAAGGTTCAATCAAAATGTAGGAAATCATAAGATTTGACATATTCTGAACCTTACTTTAAAAGTTAAATAAAATGACTATCGTTCATTTGACTGTTCATCATAACCAGATATTTGCATATTGTTATCGTAGTGTAGTAGACCAACATTAAACTATGCAACACTAGAGCATTTTCTAATGATACATCCATACGTTTCACCCTTACGACAATTAACAAATTATTTTGCAAAGAGATACACAGGTAATGACAATGGGCAAACAAATAAAGTAACATAATATCGGTTTATGTATCATTATAAAACTTCTACTTTCAAATTACCTCCTCCCATGGCTTACCGATATAAACTGGTTCACGTTAACAGAAACGCTAACGAACACTTTGTCCCAATGAAACCATGAATGTAACTTATCAGTCATATCATTAGGAGGCACTCAACAGTTTTGCGCCCTAGTTTTGAATTGGCCCTGGTCAAATTTCTGTAGAAAGGGTACTGTTGAGAGTTAATGGTGCATGTGTAGAGAATGATTGATATTGCTATATTTTTCTTTTCACTGTCTTGAATGAGTGTTGAAATATAATCTGAAATACAAATATGTGGCTTTTTGTGGCTCTGTGTAAAACCGGTGCATGAGAATGGAAGTAGGTGATTTTCACTAGTCTGTAGTGAGCAGAATGCATTTTGCAGTGGCATACAAACAACTGTAAATAGCAAAAAACCGGCACAGTATATACCACTTTTTAGATGCCTTTTCTTATTAAACAGGGAGTCTGGTGTCTGCTTCAGGTTGACATATCGCAAATGAAATTTCAGTGTGGTTTGAAAATTGACAACTTGGCCTTGGACCGACCCAAAAAAGGCGCTATCTTTCAATGCAACATAATCCCTGAATCGTGTATGGCAGCAAACTTTATGACATTTTTCAAGAGATAGTTGACATGTGCATGATGCTGTATTTAGTTTCTTTCAGGTTAGCAGTTACAGACAGGTGTTGTGTGAAGGAGTTGTTAGACTGGTCATAAGCTTTGTAGCCGAGAACCCAACTGTTGCCTGCCCCCTTAATATAAACAGCACAATTACTATGATTTTAACCTGGACACGACAGTGAGGAACTTTGCTTTTTATTTTATTAATTAATGTTATTAAATTAACTTTGATATTTCCCATACATATACGAACTTTAACATAATCTGCTATACGTATAAACATATTACATTTTTGTATCACGGATATGGTGAAGATATAAAAATGCAAAAGGAATGTGCAGCATACATGTATAATAAAGGTCGTTGTGTAAATTATTTATCAAAAACAAATTTGATGATCATTGTGTTACCTTGAAGTAAGAGTTCTATTTGTTAATGAATATTTTTTCCTTCTGCACACAGAGAAAGCGACAAAACGTAAATATGTTTATTTAATGTGATTCAGAATCCGCATTTGCCTGAACCGGATGTTAGATCATGTTACGTATGAAGCACTAGTGTAATACTACTGCAAGAAGAGGTTTTTCATCATAATTAAGCTAAGTTATTTAACTTTTGATAATTAGTTAACTTGAAACGATATAGGTGTATAATGAAAGAAAGTATGAAATAATGAAACGCAAAGTGTCGAAGACATTAACTTATACATATCCAATTGGATTTGGTTTCGAGTAATGCATGTATTTCTGACGAATAAAACTTTTATCATTATATTAAACTATATTTGTTACAGTGTACCTGTATGTTATCGGGTCTTTTCCGTGGAGATAGAAAACAACGGACAATCATAAACGATCAAAAGCTACGCAGTTTATACTGCAATTTGTTTGCTACATGTAATATATTGAGCACGATTTGCAACGTCTCCCTGTGGTAGAGTATAACCTATCATATCTTAGCATTGTAATCAAGGGAGCTAAATCTGGCTTTTACTTGTCTTGAATTTTGGCTTGGAATTTTCCCTCCGTTTTATGTTGTGCTTGATTTTTGTGTGTTAAAACAACTCAGTCTGATCTTGAAGAGAGAAGACGTTTGTCTTCAGGTTGATTTGATAGTTTGTGTTTTAGCAGTTTCTCTTATGGTATGTATTGCTTATATTTGTTTACAGGACAATAAGTTGTACCTCAAGTGTATAATTAATATATTTAGTCGTTTCATAAGTCAAATCCGACTTTCATGTATTTGGAATTCAAAGCCTTTTTTTGTGTAAAGTTTGAGATGGTTTATGACATGGCAGTTTCTAACCTCACTATTTACTCTGTCTATGATGCACATTGTTCTATAAAATATGCATTCTTCATAATTTACAGCACCATGCCACAGTAAGTTTGGAGAGTTTTGGAGAGTTTGGTATTAATTGATTGACAAGCATTCAGTTCCATAAACTTGGTAAGTCTTGTAGACCATATTATTGTATATGTGTTATAACTGTTTTAATATTGCTCAAACATAATTCTGTTAATTGTTATTTAAGGGTTATTTTAAAGGAAGCCACTAGACACACTTGTCAATGTTTGTCTTCAATTTTAAGTAATATTGGAAATGTATGTTTATTGCATTGTATGATAATAGACCTCTGGAAAATAGTGTTTGAGATATATGCAGAATGAATCTTATATTGAGGTTTCTTTATTATGTTGTTCAGAGTGCGTGTTAACCTGCCACGTGTTTACCTGTAAAATGTGTACCTGTCACGTGTTAACCTGTCACGAATAGAACTGTGTAAATCATCAATCTGATGTCAACATACATATGATACGGTGATACATATGATACGGTGTTTAATAAAGAACCCTAGAAACTCGATGGATTGTGTTTAACGTTATAGTATTCACAAAAAAAAAACCACATAGTTAACAGCATATTAACGAAATTTTAAATTTTCCAGGTTATTGCGGGGTGTATTTACATGCACCTTATTTTCGTGTTAATTTCACATCTTCTTTTAATAAAGTACTCTTTAAATTAAGGTAGATAATTAAAAAAAGGTAAACCTGAGTAATGGTTGTTGCTCACTGCACTTCCTCTTATTGTGTTTTATCACTGTATGAAGTTTCATGTAATTCCCTAGGTAAATTCGTTCGGAGGCATACTAAAAAGTTAAACCTTTACAGACAATATCTTTGTAATGTATGGCTTCCTTCACAATCACCACTTTCTGATAATTCACTTATGATAAAATGATTTATTAAGGAAATAATAAAATGCCTGTAGTTGTGCAACAACATGACTGCTAATATATACTTTACAAAATGTCCATGTCATTACGTTTAATCTATGTCCAAAGAAATAATCAAATAAAATTTCGCCTGATTGCATAATATACATTTTATTTTTCTACAATATATTTGTGAAAAGCTGTGATTTTAAGTTCTTTTTAAATTAAGTTCCAGACAAGAAAATGTAACTAAGGGAGATAATTAAAATAGGTAAACCAGAGTTATGGTTCTTGCACACTGCACTTCCTCTTATTGCGCTCTATCACTGTACATGTATGAAATTTCAAGTAATTCCCTCGGTAAATTTGTTCAGGGACATATATAAATAGTTAAAGCTTTACATACAATATCCTTAAAATGTATGGCTTTCTTGACAATAACCAATACATGGTAATTCCCTTATCATAAAATGATTTATTAATGAAATAAAATGCCTTTTGGTGTGCAGCAACATGACTGCTAATATTTACTATTAAAATGCCTATGTCTATAAGTTTAGTCTAATATAATAAAATTTCGCCTGGTTACATAATTTACATTTTACAACAATTTTACTGTAAAACAAAGTGACTGAGCGTGGACCTTTAACAAGTACAATTAAGAATTGAATGTGTATTTCTGCATTTCATCGTGGTATGAAATGTCAGAAGTTTTACACCTAATTTGCATAAACACCAAAGGTGTTTATGTTAAAATTAGGTGTACAACTTCTGATAGTTCATAACTCGATGAAATGCAGAAATAAAACATTCAATTATTATAATTACAACCTACTATAATTAAAGACATTCGTTTGAATTATTTAGTGATCACTTACCCGGATTCTATTTTAATATTTCGTCGCGCATTAATTTGGTTGTCATAACGCCACTACTCATTAGCATAATGCAAATGGCGGACAACAGCCAGCTAAAGAACGAAGTTTTATTGGACATATCTCAACCCGAGGGTGGTATTTCCTTATCCACAACTCGATGGACATGGTAGATTTATTTTCTCACCGTTTGAATCGCATTTCACACACGTAAGAAGAAATGAGTGTAAATACAGGATGGGAATGAAAAAAGGAAAATAAACTTTTCTCGAATTTTACTTCAAAACTGCTATAGATGGATAGAAAATGATCTAACTAAGAAAATAAATATCCATAACCCTATGTTTATTTCAAAAATAAAAAATTACAGTCATTTTTCGATTTTTATGTGATGCGCTGGCTGCTTATTCCGGCAGCGATGAGGGATAAGCGGTAAAGTATCACCGGTAAATGCGCGGAAATATGTATCTTATAGGTGAGAATCACTATTCCTTTTTACTTCTCAAAGTGTTTTTCTTTGGTGACATGCCCTAAATCCGTACACGATTTTATGAATGAAAAAGTAGCACGTCATGAATATTAATGAGAAGCTATGAATACGTACCTGCGTTGATCGTGTCATGAAAAGCGGGCGCTTGGGCAGAAATAACCAATCAGAAAAGAGAATTTGTGTGAAATGATTGCAAGTTGTAATTATTAAAACATAGATGCTTTGTCTGTCCTATATCACTGACGTGAACTTACAAAATATTTGTAATAGCTCATTAAACCTTCTGCAATAATGATGTGAATGTAATAAAACTTTCGTAAAGGTCCCTCCCATATCACGCTTTAAAGAGCTAAATAAAACATAATTCCGAACACGGAATTCCAAGATAAAGAGTTTTGATATTTCTTGATGGATAATATAGAGAAGTCCTCAGTTTTAGAGATATCATCCTTTGAAAAGTTTTACTATATGTAATTACAGTCTTGATAAAATGGTGATTTCTGAAGATTTTTCCCTTTAATTGCCGTAGCTGTTAGTGTTCTACATGTACAATGATCAAATACAATTTACAATGCACTTTTAGCAACACTAATAAAAGGACAATATAACGATTATTTCTATATGGTTTCATCATATGTTGTCAAATGGTTTCGATTCAGGCCGTTTTAAGAAACAGCTGCCGACAGAGATAATGTACGCATTGTAAGACGGGTGCGATTTGTTCCTTCTAGAACCAGAATGTCATCTGACAGAACTGATTCTGAATAGAACGATTCCTTTCTTGGAATATGGTTAGCTCTTTATCATGGAGATAATCAAAAAGCAAAAAAACTGTTTTAAAGATTAAATCACTAGTGATAAAAAGTATCTATGAAATAATATAAAAATATGCACCAATTTGGGACATTACATGCAGGGATCACGCTGCTGGACGCCAAGTTTCTGATCACGTCACTACAATAATTCTGCTTGGAATCCGGAATAAGAGGAATAACAAGGTAATTCCGAGATGTAAAAGGCTTAATCGAACGCTTCATGATGCTTTTAGGAATCAAATCTCGGTTCAGAACTACCAAATCGAACCCGTCTTTCGGAATAGAATGAATTACTAGTCATTCCGAAAAATTAAAAAAAAACTTAATCGAACGCTTCGGATTTGATTCTAGGAATCAATTCACAATTCAAAACTATCAAATAGCATTCGTCTTTATTCTGTGGGTGAAACTATTTTGATTAAATTTTGAAGCACATTCTACAACTACGGAAAACTGCGCTGATGTTCAGATCTTATTTTACATTATTTACTTTGTTACATATGCATGCATATAATTATAACAAAGTTTGTATTTCACATAAGGCCAAAAGAAAAATATAGCTTGTTTCTGCTAACCCGACCGACCCTATTTTTTCGCCGTCGACCCTAAGACTTAAAAATGAAAAAAAAAAATTTTCTTTGAAAATTGACTTATTTTCAGTTCTAATTAGTCTATTTCGTTTCTTTGTCACCATTTCGTTTTTTAACTCGGAATATTAAGAACGATGGGTTTGAGGTATGACTACACTAAATCTTTTTCCATAACATTTAAGCAAGGTTCGTATACCAAAATTTTCGTAGAGTACTTACACCCATGTAAACCTGTAGACACTTTAGTTACATCCAAAAATGCCCTTTTTTATATGCATAATGTATTACTTTATAGCCAAAAATTAAGCTATTAGGACATCACCCCCTCGTCTGTAGGATTTTTGTTTACATTCAGATAGCAATAGGACACTGTAATATCAATCTGAAAATTCTTAAATCTATTTTTTTGTTATGCTCAACCATTGTACTTTCAATTTTTATTCGAGAAAATTTTAGTGCTGCCAATCATTTTGGACCAATTAGAGACCACAGATAACTAAATGGTCCGCAAGTTCGCTAAACAAATTGGCTGGTTCCAAGTCCCACCAATCTAGAGAGTGGTATGGTTGTTGAGTGGTTAACGCTCTGGTCTACCAATCCGGAGGTCCCCGGTTAGAATCCAGGGCACTGGAAATTTCAGCGACGCTTTTCGGTGTTTCCCACCCATCTAGAGATGCACTTGTTAGAAACCAAGATGTAGTCTCACGTGTATCGGTGCTTTACACCGCGTATATAAGCAAGATACCATGAAAAAGGAGGGTCTCATCCAGATATCAAGCTAACATAAGTGCTCTTTTGGACGGACCTTGATAAAATTCTCATCAAATCAAATCAAATCAAAGGATGGTGGACCATAATGACATCTAACAAACAAATAACCCACCGATTTAGTGAAGTCATACCTTCAAGTGTGATGCAAATCCAGATCATAACAGTTTATTTAAGGATTAACAGCAGTTAAATCGGCCCCATTTCCCTCCAAAATTAGTATGTATTGTCCCCATTTTTTAGAAAATATTCCTCTAAAAATGTTGAAAAAAATCTTTGATTTATTTAATCAAGAGTTGGTCAAACTTGTTTTAAAAACATAAGTTTCAGAAATCAAAACGCTTCAGAATCATTTCTTGAAACTATTTGATACCTCACATGAAATAGTCTCCTGAAAATAGCCAGGTCACCTATTTTCGCGACCCCGATTTTTGTTATTATTTCAATGAAAACTGTGTTCCAAAGATTGAAAAAGACACTTATACAATGTTTCAATTGAAAACAGCAGTATTTAAATACTTATTATTTACGTGTGTTTTATCACTTATGCTGCTAATTTATTGTTCCTGACACCAGTATTTTTATATAAAATATTGTTATGTGAATTTTTTATGTTTACTCTTTATATTTGGCAAAAGAATAAATCATTAACGTACTTTATAGTTTTGGTTCTTTATTACATTGTTAAACATTATATTTTATACATTTTCTAAAAATTCCCCTTTCTCATCAGGCTGAAAAAAACCCACTGAACAGACAATTTATAACAGAGGGTCAATGTTATTTACAATTCATATATCTAGATGGCTTAATCAAACATCGTTAAAGTAGATTTCCTAAATATTTGCATCTAGCTTAAGAAAACAAAAAAGTTTACCTACCTACCTACCCTATTTTTTTCTGGGCCGTTAGCAGAAACAAGTTTGTTTGTTTTTTGCCTAAGGAGTCAATATTGTTATCAGGTATGTACAATGTATTTGTTTTTCGATTAAATTAACCTTAAAATGTGCAGAGAATGACAACGTTCACAGTGCGTGTTCTGTTTTCATGCACGTGCCACTTAATATATGTTTACTTCGACTGTGAAACAAGATCAATCAAGTTGTAAAAGTTTACCTTGCTTTCAAGACATCACTTATGATATCTATCACATATTTATTAGAGTCAATTAACATTTTAGATGACGTTATCCTATTACAGCTAGCTATGACATAAGGTTCCCCGGTTAAAGACGGTTAGAGAAACACTTTCAGTTGCCTGACAAGAGTCGAAGAAAACGTCGTACCACTACACTGGGAAAACTATTGCTGAAGAGCACTTACGCATGGCACCCTCTACTGCTGAAGTGATATTTCATGTGTGATACTTTTTAAACATGTATTTCAACCCTGTTGATTGTAAGCAGATATTGCATTTAACGAATTCAAACAAAACACCACAGAGCATATCTTTAATTTCTACAAAGAACATGGAACAATAGAGGAAAGATAACAATATACAAACTTTACTTATCATAAAATTTTGAAGATTTTGCAAATTACTCGGTATTAATTGCTCTCGGAAATATTTCTGTAAATTAGAAGTTCAGTCAACAATAATGGGACGGGGATTTAAACGTATTGTTTTAAAAAGAAGCGTAATTTATTCTACTGCTTGTACAAAATTACAATTTTGCCGTGGCGCAGGGGTAGCGCGTTCGCCTCAGGATCGAAGGGCCCCGGGTTCGATGCCTACCATAGCCATGTCGGTAGTGTCCTTAGGCAAGACACACACAATTCTACATTGCCTCTCTCTCTTCGATGTTGATTCCATCTGGAATGAGTCTCGAGAGCGATTCATCTAAGTTGTAAGAACTTGTTTCGCAATCGAGAATTAATAAATTAGTATATATAAAATTACAAAACAGTTAAGTTCCTCTTGTTACGAAGAAGTAGACACAGTCTATTCTTCTTAGTACAACGTAACCTTGGGTCATACTTTTAAAACGAATCCGATCAAATGAGGAAAAAGAAAAAAATTATTTTCGAATTAAGAGCAAAACGTTATTGTTTTAACGCAGATATTAGCTAGCGAGATGGGCGCTTTCGTTTACAATTATATAATATTAGATCCATAAAGCGTGTCAAATGAGAAAATTAATCAGGCTAAGATAGACTGACAACGGATGATTCACGTAAACACACTGGATGTGAAAAAACTCATGCTATCTTAAATATCTTCGTTATGACGGACTGTATGTTATCTAAATACTCCTATGTACACTGGACCACTTAATTTGGCTTTTACCTTTAGTAATTCACGTATTAGCATAACAGCAATGTGACCTTGAATTCTTTATTGTTTTTCAGTGTTATTATTGTCTTTATGTACAGACAAACATTTCAAAAACATGTCTGTAAAAGCTGCTAAAACTATTTTTTGGTGTAAAAGCAGGGGAAAGAATTACTGTATTTTGTCTGGTTTTGCATCAGTTTTTTTGTCTATGTCTCAGAGCTTTCTTAGCCCGAACCCGACAGTTTCAAGTTTTCCTTCTCTTTTGACCATTGCAGACTATGATTAATATGCTTAGTCTGATTTTGATCTTGATCAGTGTTCAGTCAAACCTTTACTCAGCAAACCTTTTAGAGCGAGTAATATTATTTAATTTTATAAATGGATAAGCTTATTATAAAACATTATCAGGTTAAAAGTTGAAAACCTGCTTAAGATGTTACTGTTTATTCAATACTGAATATGTCATCTGTACACCCATTACTTGGGAAATATTTCATCAATAAGCGAAACATGTGAGAAGACTTAAGCTGCTTAATGTTTCCGTTCCACACAAATATGTTATACTTCAGGTTCACCTGAGGTTCAGGTACTGCATTTTTGTACCGGTAAGGTGTAATTTAGATAAGCTCTATTATGGTTCTCCGCAGATATATCTGTGAATGTTACGATCTATAACTGCTGTTATCGTCCTTTAAAAGTTCAGAACTGAGATTATATATGAGGAGAAACATTTTGTCACTGATCTACAGTATAAGGGAGGAATATAAGTATGAATAATTGTAAGTAGAAGCTAAGTGATTTCCCATAAGGAACTCCAAAAACTATTGGGAACAGTTTGACTTCATTGATATTATTATGCAATATATTTTCAAACATTGCGATGCTAAAATATGTGTGAGCTTTTTTTATGTGAACATGATAATTTATAAAAAAAAATTGTGCACATACAATAAGTTTTAGAATAACCTTTTTAAATAAGTGCAATTATTGTACATTGATAACTTTTGACTCAGTGTGGTTTTACAATATTTTGATAAAAATACAAAATTGTGTAGACTTTCTAAAGTTGTTTTACTTGTTGGTACATGTATGTGTGTTGGTCTGTCCCTTATTAGTACAGCTTCACATCAAGGCAGGCATAACGCATATACTATATTTTAAACGGAATGGTATGATACTAGTACATGTATGTAGTTGTACTATATTCGCTCTTATTGGTAATTTATGTAGAAAAACAGGAGAGCCTTATATTACGCAAAAATACTAACGAAATAATTTTTTTTGCATAATATAAAGCTCTCCTGTTTTTCTACATAAATCTGTTATTACGTTTTAGAGATTGATAACTGAACATGACTCAGTACATATGGTCTGTTAACAACTGTTAAAAATTCTGATCAGAACATCATATTCATTACACGGTGGACAGAATTATTCTATAGGTAGTAATTCGGAATAAGTGTAGAATGTGTTAAGATAAAGATTTCTACTCTTTCCGTCTTTACATAAATGTGTAAATGTTTGTAACACAGCTTTAATTTTCTTCTTTTTTATACAAGATTTTCTACATGCACTTATCTTACAGTTAAAAGTAACTGCCTGCAACACAAATAAGATCGCCAAGATAGCCCTATAATGCTCACATGAGACCTAGGTATGACCATGTGATCACACTTCAACCATAAACTATCAATCATTAACACAAATATTCTGTTTGGCCTTGACAAGACAAGACTTCTGACCAATTTACATGATGATTGGCTATAAAATCTGACTTCTAGAGTATCAACAATGCTTTCCTCGGAATTGACCTGGTGACCTAGTTTTTAATCCCAGGTAATCCACACAAATATTCTGACCAATTTTCATGATGACCGTGTTGTAAATGTCACATGTATGGCATACACACGGTTTGTAACCGGGTGACCTAGGTTTTATTTACCTCAGATGACCCATATTCAACCACAACCTAAATTTCGTTAAGACAATCATATTGACAAAGTTAATGAATCTCCAATTAACAAATTATATATTGCATACACAAGGTTTTGCTTTGATTTGACCCCGAGGCCTAGTTTTTGATTCCGAATAATCCATTTTTAAACTTAAATCTAGATTTTATAAAGGGAGTTAATTTTACCAAATTTCAAGAAGATTCATTGAAAAATGCAACATCTATTGCATACACAAGGGTTTTCTATGATTAGACCCCGTGACTTAGCTTTTGACTCAAGATGACTCATATTCAAACTTGATCTAGACTAAATCGAGGCGATCATATTGACTATGTTTCATGAAGATACAGCCTCTATCGGAAACATAACGTTTTTCTATGATTTGACCCCGTGACCTAGTTTTTGCCCTAAATAACACATATTAGAGCTGGACTTAGATTTTACCGAGGCTGTCGTTCTTACTAAGTTTCATGAATATTTAGTTAAAAATGCAGCCTCTATTGCATGCACAATGTTATGTGTGGAAAGACGGCAGACAGACGACAGGCAAACGACGGACACCGGGCGTCGTGCTGAAGCAAGCTAAAATCATTGCTTGAACAGCTTATCGTTTTGACAGTTCTCATGGTCCTCATCTGTAAGATTTATGTGCAGGCCTAGGCATATATTGTAAGCTGTGATAGTTTGTATAATGTTTCTCTAGATTGTTTACATTTATTTTCTGACTCTTACATTCGTCAAATTAATCAGGAAGTCTACCATGCTGCCTGTCATATTACTTCACCTCGCGTTGCTATAATCAAAGCTATATTACGTGTTTGCTGAATAAATACGATGGGTGATCCAGAATTTATCAGACTGTTGCTACATACATCTTTAATCACTCAATACTTAAATTTGATTGTTCGTACATAAAAGTTATCACAAATAATGATTTTCTCAGAAAAAACGGAAAGCAAAGTCAGTGTAAAGGATGTTGATAGTGCTGTATACTTTGGTAAAGAAAGAGGGTTTTTGTTTCTATTTTTATGTGGTATTTGTGTAATATATTTCAAATGTACTCGTCTGAAATTGGTAAAACGAAGACTCATTTCCGTGTGCATTACCTAATGAGATAGAGCACGGTTCTTGCATGTAAAGATAAAACGATGCTGTTGACGGTAAAAGGTAAAATGTTAAGTAAAACATATAAGAATAGAATTCAAGACCCCGCTTTCTAAAATATTTATTAAGATTACTTTGAAAAGGCACCGACATTTTAATAAGCCATGTAATTATGTAAGCAAATACGAATCCAATATAGGGTCAACAGATCTTTAGGTTTAAAAAATATGTACAAGTCAAAATCTCCGTAATATCCGAGATTCATTGTCGGTGCATTTTGTGGATCGTTTTCTAGTCTTTCAAACAGCACCTCGTCCATGTGAAAAAAGCAGAACATTCAATTTCAATTCATTCTAAGATTAAGTTTTTAAATAGCGTTGATCTTGAAAGGAACTTGAGACAACTAACTTGAAAATAGAGTTTGTTTAATAATATGGTTTCAAATGTACAGTGCTTACAAACTCCTTTACCAAAGTTTAAAACTAAACTGCGCATATCCGGGCCGTTTCATAATGATATATCTTGCGTGTTGCTGTGGCTTATTTCGCACTACTGGTTAGACCCCATTTATTTACAATTCTTGTCCAAATTTATAAATAGTCTCATATGATAGCTATTTGTCTGGTGTTTATGAAAACCAATTTCTCAAAATGCTCAGAATCTAAGATACTTATCATGTATAGTACAATTAATATTAAACATTTTGATTACTGTCATGTCTTCATAATCCTGTTAGAGGATTGTACACTATTTAAAGAAAAATCTTGAGTTGTAAAAATCTAACTTTCTCGTTTAATGAGATTTATTCTGTTCAGAAAGTGACATACAATGTACGTTAACTTTATCAGTATCATTATGAGTCACCATTGAACTTTAATGAATATGTCAACGAAAAATAATTTCCCGGTAAGCAAAAAGTAAGACGAATAAAGACTTGAACTTCCATTTGTTTATAAGTCGCTTTGTAATGCAGTTTCATTGTTTACTTCTGTAAAATTCAGATTGAAATTAATTATTGTTTTCTAAAGATACATGTACTTAACATAGATTTACAAGAAAGGAATGTACACAAGTAAGGATCGCGAAAGGATAAAGGACGTTTACAAAATAAAAATGCATTAAGCTCACGTATTTAATTCAGATCTACACTATACTGAGGAAAATTCTTCAAATCATATTCATAATGTAATTAGCTAGATTAAAATTTTAAAATTTCATCTGTTAAAATGTTGACATACGTTGTTTCTGTCTTAATATCTTTACGAATTTAAAAGCAATATATATAAAGTTACAAAAATCAGGACATTTAATTCGCCTGCTCGCCTCTAAGAATAACACCATATTTCTAATTAACAATTATCAGTTTGAAACTCATCGTTGACTGTGAAAGTATTGTATCTGAATATACACAAAGAAACGGTTTCTGTTGTTTCGCACTAAACCTCCAAAATTATTATGTGTAATTGACTGGGACCTTGGTTTGTACTTTTGGCTTTATTTAGTCGATTTATACACTCAGAGAAAATCTATTTTGGAAAAGTGACAATTCAGACACAGAACCGAATTTTATAATAAAAGTAGATAGTGTTGATTTATCTTTATTTTATAATTTTATGAGTCACTATGAACAAGTGGCTTATACATGTACAGGCTAACATGTCAATGCATTTTTCTTTAAACATAATTACACTGAAAATAAGCTACCTCAAATAAACCGAAAGAAAATAGTTAAATTATCAATTTCTGTTGGATATGGCTGACATTTAAAATAGTTTAACAAATGATATAATGCCTTGGTATACTATCCTAAAGTTTGAATCCTCCCTGACGATGCCGTAAAGTTTCAAGTTCATAGGCCAATGGTTTGTGAGGATATGAAAATTTAAAATTGTACGGAGGAAAACAAATGACTAACAGGAACGACAAAGCCAGTTTTGCACGATATAGCAACGCTGCTTGGGTAAATCGGGAATGTGGAACTCGTGTTTCTTAAAGGCATATAGACGCTTTTAACTTCTCGTAAGTGGTTCATTCTAATTTACACGAATTAAGAGATTGATAAAAAAGAGTTTTGTCTATAAAGCCGATCTTAATTTGGGAAGTCGAATATGTGCAAGATATCTTCTCGTACTTGTCCCGGGTGTCAAGTCGACATGAAATTATGCTAACACAAACTTACTATGAGAATATACGCACGATGCAAGCAGATTTTAACTACTCTAAGCCTTGAGTTTCGACTACTGTATTTTTATACTAGCATACTTCATGCAACACGTCATTTTAAGGTAGTTCGCGCTGTTCCAAAATAGAATTTCATCAGGTTGACCTGAAACTTGGAAGGATTACACCTAAAGTAACGACCGTTACGGAACCACACCTTTATTTTTAATTTTGACGTCGGCTACCTAGCAACAGAATGACGTCAAGACGCAACCTTGCGACACAGTCTGTGTTAGTGCTATATCGTGCGTTTTTCTTTATAACTCGGCTCAGAAATATCGTAAAATGAAAATTTAAAATGTGCAGTTTAGAAAGTAATATTCTCTCTCGATTGGTATATTTCAATATATTGAACTAACTTGTTTGTACATTTCGCTGGTAGACAAACGACGTCCAAACGTCATCAAGCGGACGTTTTTCTACGTACAAATGTACGCATAAATGTGAATTTAGCAAATACGCCCTTGTAAAAGTCTTTAAAAATTACCAATGTATCCAACGAGCATTTATTTACAAAATTAGCTAAAAATATTGATACCCTTTCGACTTACTTTTTGCAGTATTGATGCGTTTTTTATATCACCGTACTCCGTAAAATGAAAGAAATCTGACGCCGAAATGTCCTTAGGCGGTCGTATTTTCATTTAGATTTTGTCAAATTAAGTATATAGTCCTGGCAGAAGTTTTTCAAAATTTAACAAAATTTTCTGCGAAGATTAATCCATAAAATTAACGAAAAATAAATCATGCAGGTCTCGGTATCGATACATTCATTTATTCTTTCGCCTGTGAGCATTACGTCGACATTTCAGCAATAAAATGATATGTCGCAATATATGTTTCATGTTTAATTTAAATGTATGATTTTTTATTACTTCTGAAGAAAAGTAGCTGCCAAATTTGATGGAAAAAAGAGTAGTATGAGGATAATTTGTATTCCGTTTGATAAACTTACGATTTCAGTCAGAAAATGCATTTCGCGGCGTCGATCGAGAGCACAGATACGAATATGTGTGAAGTTAATATGTGGTTATAGAAGAATTGAAGAAACAACTAAAGTATCCCTTTGTTATGTTCTGGATTAGAGTAGATATCTGTTATCTAAGCAACCATTTTCAAACTGTAGGGGCGGCTTTGTAGTCTAAGGCGTGCTTACTTTTTATTGCTATGTGACTTCGAATCCTGGTAATATATTAATTCATATAGTATAATCAGTTCAATATTAAGATAAAATAGACTCAACTACACTCACCAAAAATGAAAACTTTACATTTTTATTATACAAATACTTAACACACTATTAAATCAATGTATTTCACTCTGACTCTATAAAATAACACAACAATAAGACGATAATACGCAAAAAAGTTAAAAGTCATTTATCATGCATAAAAGGGAGATAACTCATATAGTGAAAAAGTCTGTTTATCAATAACAAAATTGTTTATCAGTACAAAATATTCTTTTTACTGTCAGTTTAGAGAAATTAATGTCAAGACTAGAAAACTCAACACTTTTTTTGAAAACACGATGCAAAAGCGAGAGTTGAGACTCCAAAGATTAAAATTCTTAAAATTACCTCCCTTTGAATTGAATATATATAGGTGAATTTATGACCTTAAATCTGAAAGCTCCTGTGATGATTTTTTGTTGTTGATAAACTCACTCCCTAACTGATAAAGTTTAACATTCTTACAAATGATTGAATTCCACCTCCTGCATTTTTCTTTCTCATACATAGTAAATCCTATTATTAACCGGTAAAATTTTCATTTTGGGTCAGTGTAGTCAGGAATTGGTTGTTATGAAACGTATCAGTTGCTTAGTTGTGGAACTTATATCCACATAATTGATAAACAAACGTCATTCAACAATATTGCAGTAAACAGCGATCATTATTGTTTTGTTTTTGGGTTTTAGGCCCATGCTCCTTGCGAAATTGAAACTGAAACTTTCTTACATAAAGAGTCGGGTCCGGTGAGCAGGGCTCGAATCCTAGTGAGAGGTGGCAGCGATTTAAAGTCAGTTATTGTAACCACTCGCTAACGGAGGTGATTCAGACGATGTCAACTGAATAATTCGGCAAAGCTATCACACACATGTACATATTAATATTTACATAGATATTTTAAGTTCTCCGCGATGCTTAGTATTATGCGACAATACTGAACTGGCACTCATGAATATTTCGTATATGTGGTCGGTAATCTTCGGATGAAAATATAACAAAGGAATTGATATAGAATATCAATTTCGTACTGTCGAGATATCCCATTTCGCAATGGTGTAGTGGATCAGGCATTTGACTACCAATCAAGCGTATGCCGGTTCGAGTCTTGCTTGGTGTTTTGTTTTACATTTTATATATCGTTTTGTTGCATACAATATATTAACTATTGTCTTTGTTCATCACGTTTCAAGAATTTTTTAATTACTATTTGAGCATTCTTTCTCCGTCGTCTTACATACATGTGAATACCGACAAGCAAATCATCAGATAATCAACATTAAATTAAAAAAACCCAACAGAAATCAAAGAATAAACGGTGCAAAAGACTGTGACAAATTAAATAAAAAATAGCCATACTCCTATAAAAATTAAAATTATCTGTACACGATTCGAACTCATGGAACCTTGCATATAATTTGGGTATCTTACCACTACACCACTGTCTGTGCGGAGAGAACTTCAGTCGGTGAAATGTATTTGTTTGATATGATAATCAATTGATAATTCCGAAAACACACCCAAACGAAGCCGATGATATTGGCGAAGATAATTGAGAACCAGGTATATATTGTCGCACAATACAGCGGAGAGCTATTGTCTCGACACTGTATCACACGATCGCTCATGCGTTTTGTGCGCGAGGATTATGTCGATGGGCAATAAATTACCGGGGTAGGTGCAGATCAGTGGTACAGTGGTTAACGTGATGGACTGGTAATCCGTGGCTCGAAGGTTCGATCTCCCGCTCCTCCACTAACATAACTAATATCGGTGCTTGACACCGGGCATGTTACAGAACCAGGGGTGTCTCTACAATGCGATAAATTGCAATACGCAGTACTGTATTCCAAATACGTATTGCTATATATTGAGGGTGAATAACTTACAAACACATTTAGTTATAATATGGTAATAAAGTAATGAACCATTTCTTGTGAAAATTAATTAAAGTTTATTTGTTTACCTTTTGCGTTTTGAGATCGAATGATATACTGCCCGTTATTTCTAAGTTACTGTCTGTCAACGTCGTCACGGAAAAAGCACACAAATTATTCAAATACAAGTTTCAGCTAATAAATGACGGAGATATTGCTCTTTTTTATTTTCATTAAATACCGCGGTACGGGGTGAAGCCATACCGGTACGTATAACACGTCTCAAGCAAATTGCAATATACCGGTATACCGGTTTTATCGTGTATCCCTATCAGTACAAAATCTTCTTACGCTGAGTTGTTTTTTTCTGAAACCATTTCCATTGTTCATCATAATCAATTGATATTTTGTTAATTCGTACAGGTAATAATTTGTTTTATTTAATGTTACCGTAACGAAAAATGCTTACATCAATGATTAAGGGTGATATCTGTTTAGCTTTGTCGGTAAGCGGAGGACCGGGGTTCGAATCCATGTCAGGCTGCAAAACTCCATCCTGACAATGATACAGTACAGAATGAAAGTGTTGATCAAGACTAATTGAATAATACATGTACCGAATGAGAAAAGTCAATTAAGTACTCTTGCGCGTTTTCAGTCTTTCTTGAATGGGTTAATAATTCAAGTACGCAAACAATTCATATCAATCAAAATAATATGTTGATACCACCAAATTAATGTTAATTTTAAGTTTAGAGTATTTATAATTTCTCGGCCAGTGGATAACGGTCAAAAAATCGAGTAGCATATTTATAAGGAAAACCAGGATTAAGTTTGTTTTCCTGATACACATGTCGCGATAATTGGGGACAAAAATGACAAGTGGCCAGAGACACTTTGCAATGGAAGGTATCCCGGTCCAAGTTCTGTATTTCTCACCATGTAACATTTGGCGCCTTCCGACTGAATAAAATTATTTTTTTCTATACAAATCTAGCTTACAATCGTTTTCATAATACAATAAATTGCGCCGACTATCTTTTTAAATGTAGTTCTTGTTTTGCTATATCTTCGTTAATTATCAAAAGCATTGTAACAACGAACATAAGGTTTTTGTATTCAAACAAGCATAATACACAGGAAACGAACTGCTTGGTACTAGAGAAGAAAATGGATACATTGAATATCTTATTCCATACATCATCTGTATTACCAGTATAATTGCAGTCACAGTATGAAGTTTGCGTCGAAATATAAATTTGGTAAATAGGACAGTTTTAAAATGTTGTAATGGCTCATACTTGTTGAAGACATTATATTTAAAATGAAAATGTTCAGATACTGGCTATATTAGTATGAACTGGCGAATTTTTTACGTCGAAAGGCGTCGGTTTTACGACGTTGTGGCGCAGTACATTGACATAAGAAGCGCATCAATACTGAAAAAAGTAAGCCGAAGGGGTATCAATATTGTTGGCTTTGTAGATAATTGCTCGTTGGATGCATTTTCAATTTCTGAAAAACTCTTAACAGAGCGTTTTGACTTCATTTACATTTACGCGTAAATAGTTACGCCTGCAAACGCCCGACTAAACCCGTTTGAACGTCGTTTTTCTACTAACATAATGTATTAAAAATTAATTTATTTATACTAACATATACCAGTCGAGAGAGAATATCACTCTCTTAACAGCACATTTTGAATTTTCTTTTTACGAATATTTTAAGTCGAGTTATATAAGAAAACGCACGACACGGCACATGCATAAAGAGTGTCGCTAGATGGCGTTTTAACGTCACTTTGTTGCTCGGTAACCGACGTCAAAATGAAATAAAAGTTGTTGTTGCGTAACGGCCGTTACTCCAAGTGTCATTCCTCCAAGTTTCAGGTCAATCTGATAAAATATTATTTTGGCCGAGGAACAGCGCGAACTACCTTAAGTACACCAAATAATGATAACTGAATCTTTGTCAGTCAGTCACTGCGCTTTTCTATCTAATGACACGACTTCTACTGACGTTTGGGACTGGTTAATGTTCTTTTCCAAATAGTTCTGTATGTTCTATACGCAACAGGGAACACAGATCTGTATCATTTATTTGTTTAGTTTTGCCCTTTAAAGCTATGTTAACGGTATTTGACTTCAGTAAAATTATTGTATATATTAGTAAATATGTGTTGTTATATCTGATATCGGATAGCTCAGGCAATTTATATTCGAGTTAAGCGTTATTCAGTCGTAACTGACAAACATTAATAAAATGTGTTTGGTAAGGTTAGAATACTACGACTGGGGGCTGTCTTATAACAATTTCAGTAACTGAATATGACAATGTTTTTAGACAGGACACAACCCTAGATGTATTATTGTTTGTTCTCTTCAGTGAAGCCAGATCTTTTTCTATGTGTGAAAAGTTCTGTTTTTGTTTAACTGTAAATCAGGTAATATTAACGGTGATTTAGTTTTCGGGAATTTCTTACTTCGCTTGTTTAAACATCTCACGAATTTCACATATATCTACTGTAAGAGAATGATCCTTTTACGAATATAAAACTCGTGAATAAGTTCGTCAGATCACAGACGGCGCTTGTCACACGAAAATTACCCAATTTATAGTATTAGATGAAAGCGTTTCTATTTCATTGTAGTGTCCGCTATTATAGCTGTAGTATTAACCCTGCCCTGTTACTTTAATTGTAGTTTATGAAAACACTTTTAATATTATATTTTTTCTACGATTTTCGTAATCTGTGTTTGCTGAGCGTGATGATGTCAGGGGTTCATACCCCATTTTGCAAGACACTAGTTCAATTACAAGAAAGAGGTGCGTTTTTCGAAAGAAATTCTCATGTGCACAGGAACATTCGTTGCTTCTGAATCAGTCTTAACCAGTTTCTACAGAAACCTTGATTATGATACACAAATGTACTTAAGCATCATGCCGATCTATATGCGGAACCTCACAATGATGATGAACGGATGTATATCAAATTATCGTTTTACCTTGATTCAAACATTCATACGGGAACAAATTGTGTCTATTCGTGCAAAACTGTATACTTTAAGATTAATTATTGTTCAAAGTAACCTTTCATTAATTTAAGAAAAACATTTGTCTCTTGTTTTACTTCTCCAAAATGAATGTTTCAAAAGTTGCAAGTTAAAATATGATTCTGTGTACGTGTTTTATCATATTTTATTTCTTACGCCTTTCCTTGTCTGTTCAGTATCTTCACTGACCAAGTTTTAATATGGTCACTCTTAACAGTAGTATATCTTTAAATATATTAGCGTCAATAATAACAGAAAATGGGAAATAATTTTAGTGTGGTACCTGCTTTCCCTTCTTTGTAAAGACAACTAAATATTTGTGCCCCAAGACATACTGACATGAACAGCCTACTATGTCTCCAACATCGCACTTCGGTCCAAATGTTTTCCCTGCACGACTTCCCTGGTACACTCTAAAATTATAAATTTGCAGAAAATTAGATATACAGTCAAAATGGATGAAAACGAACACCAATTAGCAACAACTTAACGTTATTAAACAGTGCTTAGTTCAAAAAGTTATTAATTATAAAGTAGTGTCAATCCAATTTGAAGTCAATAATAAAGCAATTTATTTCTGAACATGGCAATAATAAGTGTATACAATACATGTTGGTTATTGCTATTCGATGCATTGTACCAGCTAATTGATATAATGACGTATGTGTCTGTTATTTGCTTAGAACGATACATTCCATTATAGTGCTTCAAAAGCAGTATGACAATTTTACACCTTTATCATTTTCCTTTTGCTAGGGTCCTAGTAGTTCTCGACCGACTCGGGATATTTGGACGTTTGTATAATTTGTACCGACATGCTTTACACAACTTTACTGTACTAAAGCTCCTGAATAATAGTCCGCTATATATTATACTCGGTGTAGTTATCCAAGAAGAAGTTAAACATTCAACGTGAAAAACCCGGTTTCAATATAGAACAGTTTTGTAACTATTTCAACTAACTGATTGCTAAATAATTAGAATGCGCATGCGCTAAGATAAAACCCAAGTTTTGATTGAAATTTTATTGCATAAAGAAAGAAAGCACCTGTCCTGTATAATTTCATGGAACTTCAAACATTCGTTGCTGTACTACAGACAAGTGTTTTGCTAGAAAAACTGCTAGAAAACCAGTACATTCATTGAGTCTAACATAAATGTATGCGTTGTGACAATCAAATTATAACATGTTTCTTTCAAGTACATACTTTCCTGAATGTGTGTATGAGATTGAAAAGAACTTTCAAATGACATTTCGGTTTACCTACTTTATTCAGACGATGTCAAGAGCGCCAAGATGGCCCTCTATCACTTACATGAATACCAATTGCCGCTATACAATGTCAGCAAAGGTGTCGTAGAACACAAAGTAAAACTGCAACATTTTTAAAGCTGTTCTGTATAAGTCTATATAAAAGCATTGAACTATTTTGACCACAGAGGTACGCTTTAACTATACCCGATAGACACCAATAGGCAATAATTGTCTATGTTATGGGACTCATGGATATTGACAAGAAGATTAAAAAAAGATGGTAGATGTCTATATAAAACAAGTGAACACTTGAGTGGGGTCAAATTTGAACAAACATAATAAAGATTACCATATAATACAACCAATCAATAGTTTAGCCTTTGGCCTGACAGTGTCTGACAAAAAGACTTTTAAAATTTTACTAGTATATACATGTATTTCTATGTAAAACATTACCCAAAGGGACAATTGTGATCACATGGGCATAAAACAAGCAGCATCTCTTGGCCTGGTGGTTTTGGAGAAGGATATTTATTTTAAAAGTTCATTTTAAACGTCTATATATTTCAACCCCTGAGGCACATTTTGAACAAACTTGATAGAGAACTAACATACAATGCTACCAACCAAATATCTTAACTCCTTGCCTTACAGCTGAAAATAGGAAGATTTGTCAAGTTTTTATCTATATATTTCTATGTAAAATATGACCCCCGTGCAGGGCCAGTTTTTACCCAAGAGACACGCGTTGAACAAACTTGAATCAGGACCATCACACGATACTACACACACAGTATCTTAGTTGAAGGCATTACAGGTTCTGACAAGAGGATTTTTTTAAGTTTGACTATATATTCCTATGAAAAATGTACAACACCCAGGCTGCCCCAATGTTGACCCCAGGGACATAGTTGGAACATTATTGATAACTGTAAACCAGACCGTGCCACACACCAAATATCAAGTATCGATGCTTTGTGTTTTTGGAGAAATATTTTCCCTATTTCTTGCCAAAGAAAAAGACTTTGAAAGATATTTCAATTTGTAGAAACCATGAACTATTTGTGTATTAGACTTCACCGTTTCTCCTATAAAAATACCTTTGACATACCTCAAAATTCACAAAAAGATTGAAGTGACATTCCTTTTGTACGGTTATAAGCAAGATATCGAGTGAATATATAAAAAGTGACAGAAAGTCACATGTGCAATAGGCACCTTCCATTGCTTCATGTGAAGACGTTTACGGAAATAGTAACCATAACAACTATGTGCAGTGGACTGCAACCATTTCGAATGTTTTCAAAGAAGTCATAGCGAAAATGTTACACAGCAAGACAGTATAATTACAGTTGCAAGACATTGTAAATTTCTTTAAAATTAGATTAAGATATGTCCATTAAACGCTCAAAATGTTGCAGTTCATGAATTAAATAGATTGAACATACAAAATGTTTCTTTCAACTTCAAGTACTAGTAATGAAAATACAAATTCCCTTAAATACGCTGTCAAAAATAAACGAGTGCTTATAACAGTTTTATTAACAGTCAACATCACTAAGTTCAAATAAAATTAAAATGTTCACAGACCACTATTGGAAGAAAAGTCCCCTATAATCACAACATATGTCCATCCCATTTTCAGGTATTAATGATATATAAACACTTTGTCAACCAAATAACAGAATTGACAGAAACAAGTAACAAACCCAAAATGTTAGGGGGAACGAGTAGTGCTAAGTATGTATATTCTAAAGCTGTAACTCCATGGTGTATTACATGTATGTAGTCGCTCTAATTACAGATCTTGACTAGAATATTACGCCTATGGACATAGGGTACATGTTTATTGATTATATATGGTTTTCAAGAAGAAAAGATATAATTTCGGTTATTAAATGACAGTGCATCTTGATATTTGACTGTTAATCAAACTTGATCAAGAAACATTGTCAATTTACATTGTGACTAGGCGTTGTGATGATCAGACAGAAGTTCATAGAGTCGTAGAGCAGTTGGTGTTATTTTCTGGAAAAAGCAGTACAAGTAACTTTAACGTACCTGGGTTATTCTGATTGATAATATAACTTTGCCCAGACAATATGTCAATAATATTTTGACCAGTGTTGGTCTTGGCCTGATAAAAGCTACTTAAATTAAAGATGGAACAGAGGTCCTTTAGCTAAACTGGCAATACAAAGGCAGACACTTTGGAATGGCTAAAGCAATATATCTAAAAAACTATCTGACCAGGCTTGGCTTAATAGAATAAAAAGAATACAATTAAGTAAACCAAGAGTTTACATTTTAACAATTTAACTATACAGTGCTCTAACCGATATGGCTGATTAATAACTAGATTTTGGCCGGGCATAACCTTGGCTAGATATGAAATATAAGAATTGGAGAACATAAAGAGATATCTTTGCAAAATTTGCAAACCTTCAAGGGTATCACTTCGGAGGACCTAATTCGATTTAGTTTATTAATTTGTTGGCCTAGGTTTTATAAAAAAAACTATGTGAGAGTTACAGGTTGAAAAAGAAACGCAACCCCTACCCAATCGCAGTCGGTACATAGGGATAAATATAAACGTGTTTTTCATGAATGATATGATGAAAACTACCACTGCGTACGAAGTATTGAATGTTGAATTTAAAGGTGCTCAAATTGCAGAAGAGTTTTTGGCGATATATATAATTCAGGTTTGTTGTAAGTTAGATCTCTTGTTACAGTATACATAGTCAGACCAAAGAACATGGATATGTACCGAACCCCTATGTACCGAAAATAATATGACGCAATAATACAATATCAGTTCGATTTAACTGAAAGTTACAAAATACAGTTGAACCAGTATCAGTGGTCACCTCCATTAAGGTGTCACACACCTAAAACAGCCATTATTGAAATAGACTATTTTTATATATTTATTAAATCTCTATTAAGCAAACTACTACTTTGATTGGCCTCATTTGATATACCTCTTGGCTGGTTTCTTAAGGCAGGTTTGAATTTATACCTATGGCATGGACATTCAGCTTATTTTGTTGTTCCTAGTCATTTTATGTATGGCTTAGTTTGATACTTTCGTTTTCTAAACGTTCAAACTATTTTGTCAGTAACTACATACAATGCCAACTCGTTTTCGACTATTATAAGCATGACGAAAAGTGTCCGAGGATTACTACTGAGTCTGTTTCAAGTTTAATATACAATGAAAAAAAAAACCAGATCAGTGATATACGTAATCCTAAACCCTAATCACATTCTACTGGCTCAACAAAGATAGCAGTTAAAACAAAATGTTCGATCAGTTGCGTACAATACTACCGTAGCTATGTTTTAAAAGTTGTAGCATGGCAGAATTTACTCGTAGAACATTATTGTAAACACAAGCTCAGAAAAGCATCTCATTACATACATGTTAAATTAACAGGCGTATGCTAGTTTTATAATAAAAGCCGAGAACAATAAACATCGACACATGTAATAGCAATTGTAAAGTAATAAAAACATTTTATTCTACTTCACGAAGACCTTTTCAAGGACTTCATTTATATCACACTTATATACGATGACTTCAAAAGACAAGCACATAAATCAACCTCATCTTTTATACATATAATTTACCCTGTTACATTTATTACTTATGGTTACTTCGTCATGTATATACTAAATTGCTGAAAACGTTTGACTTAAGGACAACGTGTTATTTTGCCTTGTTTATGTGTATCAGTTTTAAAAATGTGCTGTTTTCCGACTGGAAATGCAGCAGTATTTTCTAAGAATTTTGGCAGATTTTGGCCTACAGTGTCAGTGAGTTTAAATTTGCATATTTTGTACAATAAACAATCAATTCTGCAATAAAGGCATATGGTAAAATTGTCCATTGAAATGTTGACGTCATTTTAACTGACGTTATACATGATGTCATGAAAAGAGCATATTCTCTAAAACCTCCAAAACCTGTGAAATTTGATAAATAATTGTAGGAAGTAGGCAGTAGCAGTAGCTCAGCAGTAGGAAACGTGAAGTTGGCAGTAGCACAGCAGTAGCAGTAGCTCAGCAGTAGCAGTAGCTTAGCAGTAGCAGTAGCAAAATTATAAAACGTGAAGTTGGCAGTAGCAGTAGCTTAGCAGTAGCAGTAGCACAGCAGTAGCAGTAGCAGTAGCACAGCAGTAGCAGTAGAGCAGCAGTAGCAGTAGCTCAGCAGTAGCAGTAGCACAGCACTAGCAGTAGCTTAGCAGTAGCAGTAGCAGAAGCTCAGCAGTAGCAGTAGCAGAAGCTTAGCAGTAGCAGTAGCTCAGCAGTAGCAGTAGCAGTAGATTTCAGTTTTCTAAATCATCATTATAAATAAACGTAAATGATGTGCGTTTATAACATCAGAATGCGCGGTGCTAATAAAGTAATAACAATTTAGTATGGATATGTCCGTCTGATTTCAATGATAGTATATGTTATTGAAAATGTAAATCATTATAGTGGCATACCTTTGACTATTTCTCGAATGTCAGGGGAGCCCGGGAATAAAAGATTATTTTATGAATTACATGCTATGATGTGACATATATGACTGTATGAACTATATGTACATGTATATGCTTTTAAATAACAGTTTGCTTGAATTTGATGGGTGCGAAAGTAATAATTTAATTAATTTAGTGTTATCTGGGAACGACACTGTCAAGTGGACACTGTATGACTTCTTTCATTAAGATACTGTGAAAAAAGAAAGTTTTTCCTAAAGTTTGTACATCGTAGGTAAAGTTGCCTTGGGAAGGAGTACTTCAAGTTTAATCCATACTTCCCGTGATATGTCTGTATGTGCAGGACCGAATTGTAAATTACATGTACAGGCCTTAAAAATAATAAATTTTCCGGTGTCTACAGAAAGTGCAGAAACATTTCAGTGATGTTAGAATTGGAAGACGTACATGTTTAAACACATCTTTGTCTTTGAATGTGTAGCCTTAACACAGGTTTGCTTGTATGTTGAACATCCGCTGGTACAATGTAATAACGTGCACAGCTTAGCTCTTTACGAAAACACCCCTTTACTCTCTAACGTGCCGGACGGTGTAACACTTATCTGCACGAGACTACCTCCGGGTTTCTTACCAGTTCATATCTAGATGGGTGGCAGACACTGATCATTTTTTCTAAATGTCCATGGCGCAGGCCGGGATGTGAACCGGGAATCACAATTATTGGTAATCCAAATCGATAACCACTTCATCATCGCATAACCCTATACCTTATAAATTTTATATTTCTTTTCAAAACGTCGTTTTGCGGTGTTAAATACCGCTTTCATTAAAGGACGGTTCCAAAGTCTTCTTTTACGAGAATATATCTAAGTAAATGCGTTTTGTTTTTTGTTTTGAAGCAGCTTCTTAAATGCATAGAATATAAATTCTATTATTCTAAAGTTTTTTCTAAATTCTATCAATTCTTAAGTTTTTTACAGACCACTTGCAAAAATCCCAGTTTTCCGAAACATGTGCTACATGTATTGTTTTACCTTTAATAGATATATAATTTGTGTATGAAAACGATATACACAGTCTATATGACCCTACTTTCTTTAGTACAAACACGGTCATATTTCCTTCTTACTTTAATATATGAGTTACAACCTTGTTGCACTAAAGGGATTGTATTTAATGCGATGTACAAATGTAATTAATACACAGATATATATCTATATCTGCTAAAGATTTGAAAGTAAACTAAGTTTGCCAGTCATTTGAGAAAACGAAACAACAACCATGATAGGTAAATATGCGTACATGATTACACTGAAATCGAAAGTAGTCTACTGAAAGTCTTGTACCGAATCGTTAAAATGAACAAACGACATGTACGTCAGAAAGAAATATGCTAGTACTCGGCACTATAAGAAACCACTTTCGCGATAATTATGTAAATGTTTTAGGTTAGGTTTCAGTTAAACTTCCGTTCTTCAACACTATTTCAGTCATGTACAGGCGGACAGTTGAACTCAGCATTGTTCCTGGTAAGGACCAGTACGAGACCTGTATCCTGCGTATGGAACTACAAACTTTCTCACAGAGTTGTGATTAGTAGCCGGGCTCGAACTCATGATCATTGTGATTACAAGTCAGCTACCTTACCGACCCGTCCACACCGCGATCACATTCATTACTTATTATGGGCCTCCCTACATATGTACTAAAAGTTCCATGTACATGCATTTGTTTCAATGGCGATGAAGACAATGCGACTATGTACATTTGAGTGTTGACATATTATTTTCTTCTTCTCCACAAAATTGTTGTAGATGTAAATTTCCCGACTGAAGTCATCAGTAACTAAATTATATACATTGCGTACATCTGTATTGTTGTCAACACAGCACTCGGGTCGATTGCGGCTGAGGATCAGTTATTACACCACGGATTGATAACGTCTAAAATGTATGAGCCCTTGCATACGAAAAATTGAAGAATTTGTAGCGTTATGAAATACAATGTATAATCAAGAAGTTATATATATCAGTAATCATTGGCGAAGTTATTTATATTAAAACCTGTGGAAATAAATTATTATTGTCTTGCTATGGAACAGGGATTCCAAACATACTAAATGCTATGCAACTGTTTATGATTTAAACAATGAAAAGGAATATCTAATCATAAAAATGTCATTCGTTTAGTAATCGAACGAATACTCTCCACGGCTCATTGACGACTACGTTCTCAGACGTCAAAAAGTGAGTTTTCTCCGATTGTAATGAAATTTTGCATAATGGTTCTCTATCATTTTGTTAGTATTTTACTTTCTTTACTTTTTTTCTATTTTTCACTTCGTTTCCTAGAACGCGACGTCGAATGTCAATGGATGTAAAATAGACGTTTTATATGCAAAATTTGTTCAAAAATGCCCCTATTGTTATTCCAAACACACAATGTGCTAGCCGCTTTCAATCTCCGAAATACGCACATATAAATTTTTAGATGTTTTTGTCGTCATTATTTTATACGCGAAACGTTTAATACTGAAAATTCTCCCATTTTTTCACACAAAGTTGTGACCCGACTCATTTTAAACGAGATTCAATCAACTTAGTAGATTTATAATAAATTTTGTACACACGTTCGCCCAAAAACTTTCTATTTACTAGTATTAACTAACCAACATTTACTTTAATATAACGAATGGACAGTTATATAGTTTACATAGTTTGATATCTCGTCCACGTGCACGTAAAATTCCTACTGTGTGATAACACAGGAGGTTTATCAAAGAATGCACACACTCATGTATACAAGTCTACATGAGATGTAGGTATGATCATTGTTATCATTAACTGTTACTTTCAACATTTTCGAAAATTTGACCCGTGTTTTAAGAATCGATGATGTTAAAGATTTAAGAATAAACATCAATCACCCATGTAAACATTACATTTTTATAATCACTCTAGACCGACTTCCGACGAGATACAGTTTAGAGTGTGAAGGTTGTGTAAAATGGTTCAATCATTGGCAGAGATTTGCATGGTGTATTCTGTGAAGTTTGAAGATTTGTTTCTGAATCATTACCATCATGAAAAAAGAGAGTTTCTGGTCCTGTGCTTATAAAACTGTATTTCGAGAACAAACTCATCTTTCAGGCCTGTAACGGACTCACATTGAGTAAACTTATGATCACATTTTGTCTATCAGAAACCAGAGATTTTAGCTTTAAAAAGAGACTATGATCCGAATACTTTTTCGTAAACACAGGCCGATGTTAGCAGCACCTTGATTTGCTATGTACCAGACATTAGTATAAGGGACTGGATATATCCCATTACATGTACAAACGGTACTTTCCGGGCAGAAAAAAAGGATCACCACATTCAGAACTGCTATTACTATTCTGTTTTGATTGGTTGACGAAAGTGGGTCAACCGCGGCGACCATTGAGATCTGTTTGTGCGGTTGACCCACTTTCGTCAACCAATCAAAACAACTATTGACTGTAAAATTTCTTCTACTTTTGACTCCAAAAAGCTCATTTCGGTAATATAGGCATGATGAGAGATATGCCGTAGTCTCATCCACGAACATACGCTAACACAAATACTCTGGACGGAACTTGATAAAATTCTATTCATCTTAGTGTCAACAGCACACTCTTCATCTTGGTGTCAACAGTTTTTTACTATTCATACTGAAGTACAACACTCGGCTGACGGTAATCATCAGCATTTTTGTTGGAAATGCTAATACTTGTTGTTCAATTATATTCCTTGTAAACGTCAATGAAAAGTTACTGTTTTCTAAGATACTTGTATCAGTAACAAATTTGAACTGCGTTCTGTTATCAACTTACAAACTTTTCATGCACCTCGTACATTTTGGAAAAGTGTCTGTTGTGTTTTACAAGACCCCCACACACGCTATGCACATGTACAAGTCATGTATATCCGAATTTATCTACTATAAGAAATATTATGTCGAATGATAGTCAAAAATTGATTTTTCAGAAATAACGCTCTGCCTTTTATCAACATAACCCCGAAGACAAAATTATGAAAGAACTAGTTCTGGCCCATTGTGTTTGTTTGTTCGAGGTTTAACGGTCGTTTTCAACAGTATTTCAGTTGTTTACAGGGACCGTCGTTCCTAGGAAGAACCAATATTAGACTCCGATCCCCCGTACGAAACTGACAACTTTCTCACATAAACAGACATGGTCGGTAGGAGAGCTCGAACCCATAACCCTCAATCAGTGTCAGTACAATTTGAGAGTTTACAGTGATTTCAAGTCAGTGGCATAGTCACTCGACAGCGGACTGTAGTTATTTGCTTGTAAAGAATAGAATAATAGCCGCTCTTGACAAATGCATACATAGTCTTTTTTATAAAAGTGTAAACGCACACAACTCACATTCTTTAAGTAAAGAATCAGATGAAGGGTTAAACGTTTCACTTTCAAAATCTTTAAAATTTGAATTAAGTATCATTTCTAAAGTGAACAATATTGCCTCGTGCCCTCACTGATACTTCAGTGTGTTCATGGTCACAAGTTTTGTTAAGCATATATGCACATTGATAGAAGAAAAAAGCCTCTTAACCTCGAGGTTGTTTAATAGTTCTTTCCCAGTGATAAACATGTATTACCTTTTCAGTATTATATCGAATAAAACATATATTTTGAGTTCCATCATCAATTTACAAACTGTCAATATTCAAATATGAAGATGCAATTGCTTGATTGCTCTAAAAATTACTTGATGTTTTATACAGTTCGATTTCGAGGTCAAGTGTGATTTTTGTACTTTTTAAGTAGACCGCTCCAGTGCCGAGGTAAGTCGGCGGAATAAGATTTAATTTATACAGTAATTTGACAAAAGGAAATCGTGCAGCGACATTTTCTGACGGTGACTAATGCTAAATGTTCCACTGATATTCCGATACTGCAAAAGGCAACCATCGAAACATGTAATATATATGTTTAGACTACAAATCATGTCGTAGATCGTACCTTTACATCTATGGGCTCGATACTACATTTTGGCAATTGTCAAAATGTATTAGCTGCCATGAAGGTTGCGCAGTGATTTGTAACGGATATGAAAGAAATTATCAAAACATATCCGAAGGCGATTGGTTTTTAGTCAACAACAACGAAAAAGTCCGCTGTAGAATCGAAATAAAATATTTTACATATTTTATGTCTTACAAATTAACACCAATTCCTTAATGATATTATTAATAGGATAGAATCAATATATCACTTTTTACAGTGGTGCTCATTCTACTGTAATATAAGAAATCAATTATTGGGAAAGAAATACATTTGTACATCATGGCCCAGTATGCACATCTTTGTATCGTTGTAAATTGTAAATATCTACATAGAAAAAAATCAATTTTAAATGTAGCAAGTATATAAATGTAGCTCTGAAATCAAGGACGGAAAG
>JAFMSR010000019.1:18849010-18952308 GCA_022818135.1 Saxidomus purpurata | reverse complement strand
TAAATATACAGTGTAGCGGTGCCGTAAACCAGCATTTTCAATCGATTTTTGCAAGGTTTTATCTAGATTTTTATTTCTTTTGTTGATTTTAGCCTTTAGTTTAATATTAATGTATAAGAATGTCATTTTGTAAAATTTTATTTATTTCAACGGCAATTGAGAGCGGGCAGCTTAAGCAAAATATAACTTTACGTTTTAAAATATCTTATTTTCATACGATTTGAAGAACTATAGTTTTTTTCAAAAATCTGAGAGCGAGCTCCTTAAAACGTGTACGTTAGGTAATGACACTTGCAAATACTCTATTATTTATGTTTTTGAAGTTATTTAGTTTAAGGATTACGGACCCTGAAAAATCGGTAATTTCCGTGTTATATCGGTAGATTCCGGAATGTCACGTTTCCGACCATGTGACCATGTGCTGCTTTTCAATAACATTAGGAATGTTTTACATATGAATGTAACTTGAGAATGATCGAATATTTGAGCTGTGTCATGTGAAAATGGGCCTTACGGTGATTGACCACTGGTATAAGAATGGCAGATAATAATGTTATGTTTGTGTCTGGGACTATAGTAGAAACTGTAAACATTCAATGTGCTGTTGAAAATTTCATAAAGTGGCTAAACAAGTATGACAGAGTAGTGTTGTGGCACACAATGGGCGGAGGTTTGATTTTTCAGTTCTTGTTGCTGCAGTTTCTAATGTGAATAAGTTGGAAGAATTTTTTGCAAGTGTTGTTGGTTGTTTGGATACATTACCATTCTTTCGTAAGACCTATTCTGGCAGAAGTAGTTATAAACAGGGAGATCTTGTACATGATATTCTTGGTATACAGTATAATGCCCATGATGCTCTTGAAGATGTGCGCGCCTTAGTGAAACTATTCCAACATTGTTATGCCTCAGTAAATGATATGATAAAGTTCACTTTCCCTCTTAACAAACACAAAACGGACACTTGAGACTGTCATTCCTAAACTGGTTGATTTCTTACAAAAAAAACAGTTAAAATTTGTCTTACTGATATATGAACTGCGCCATGACAAAACCAACGTTATGGTTTTGCGACCAGCATGGTTCCAGACCAGCCTGCGCATCCGCGCTGTCTGATCAGGATCCATGCTGTTCTCTATCAGTTTCTTTAATTGTAATAGGGTTTGAAAGCGAACAGCATGGATCTTGATCAGACTGCACGGATGCGCAGGCTTGTCTGGATCCATGCTTGTCGCTAACGCACTATGTTGGTTTTGTCATGGCGCGGCTCATAAACTGTTGGATATGTTATATTGTACTGAATATATGTTTCAGAAATGTTCTATAACAGGAAAGCAGTATATTTCAAGTATTGTTAGTTACTCAAGGCCATAGGACATATATTTTCATTGAAATTTAGGCTTACTTATATTTTTAACTTTAGTCGCAGAATCCAAACCAAAATGTCACATTGTCAATACATTATTCTTTTTTTGGTACCTGCAGACATCAAAAACATAACATATGATACATATTGGGATATTTTTCTATGTAAGTATTATCTTTGTGAACATTTTAATGTTTTGTGTGGATAAATAGTTCTTGGTCACTTGTTGAATTTCTAGCTCTCGACTACATGTATGTATACAAGATTTTGGAGAAAAAACATGATTTTATTGTTGAAAGAATGTATTTTTTTCTATTTATATAAGTGCTTTTATTGCATTGCAAGTCTTGTATTGTTTCTAGGCAGAAGTTGAAGCATTATTTAATAGTTTGAAACAAAGGAAGAATAAATACTGAAATTTGACCTGAAATTGTCTCCCTTGACATTTCATACCAAAGTCATAAAATGTTGTGGTTTGAACTAACTAGACGGTAAAAGTTTTTCCTTTTTTGATATGTTTCCCTTTATATCTTGTAGAAACTTTGCATTTGGGTTTTATATTGTGAAACGATATTGAAAGTATTAAAATTTTGGCCAAAACATTGTGTATTTGGAAATGACATGGGAAAAAAAAGCCAGGCCGCAGGGTCAAATTTTCACATAATACATTTTATTTCTTTTTCTTTGTGAACAATTGTTATCAGTAAGTAATGCATGATACAAAGTAAGGTCATATGAACACAACAAGGTACATTTCACCAATAAATTCCTCAATTTTGAAAAAAATACACGAGATTTATAGTATCTAGGTATTTGCTCTTTGGGGGTCTTCTCGGAAAAGTGGGGTAGCCGACATCAAATGTAAATATCTCATGTTTGGAACGGTAAATGTTAATAAAATTACATATTTGGGTTTCTTAATGGATGCTTAACAAGAAACCATCAAGTATGTAACCATTTCTAAACGTGGGTTTCAGGGTCCGTAAACCTTAACGCCAGTTATATAGAGTGTCCTTTTAATAAGCGGTGGCTGACATTCACACACTCTACTCTAATTGCATTCTGCATAAAGGTCGGGGAAGTGCAACAAATATGGCTCGGATAGAGAAAATATTACTTCATTTGTATGCGATGAGATAGCAACAGGGGAGATTTAATGTAAAATCAAAATGAACCCAAATTGTTTGTTTCTTGCAAAAATGTTCTTTGGCATGTAGTGCCATGCAGTCTAAAGGTTCATGTAACGTTTGTGCTGTCTGTTAGTAATTAACTCTATAATGACTGTCAACTTCTCCATTGTGTGAGAGCTAATTATATCACAGCTGTTGTAAAAGTCATGTACTCTTTACAGCGTATATTTTCATTCAGTAAAGAAATGTTGTCTCTCGAAATATATTATCTGTCCCAGTAGTTATAACCTGCTAAATTGATACATTTTCTGATATTTATTTTCTTTTGAATCCTACACATTATGCTTAAGTCTTAGTAGTTTTTAATTGCAATTTGAAAGGTGAAAATATATTCTTATTGTGTTAGTTAAAGTCGACAATCACTTACTTTACATAATGCAATATTTATCAAATCTTAATTTCGAATACCGTCTTAATATCAGGTGCTTTAATATCGGGTGGCTTTAAAATCTGGTGTTTTTAATGGCGGACTTTTACTGTAATGGAAGTAATAAGAACTGAGGGACACACTTTGGTATATAACAGTATCCAGATAAGTGGTGTCTCTTGACGAGATGTTTATCTGCCGTTGTTAACATGTCATTTGCTGTTTGACTCGCACAGTTCACGGGAACGGCTTATTGTATTATGATTAAACAACACAATGTAAGATTCAGTCACTACGCATATTTTGCGTTTTATGCGCCTTTTCGCAGACGACAGAAAACGGACAATTACAATGTATAAAATTACGAGGTCCTTAGTTCTATATCCTGGCACTTTGTGACTGACAGTTCTGATAATACTGACGTAATGTTTAGTTCTTAAAGGACGATAGCCTACTACATCTAGCCGATTATGTTCTCAAAACATAGATTATGTGTTCAATGACAGTAAAATGATAAATAAATACAATTTCAACGAAGAACCTATGGCGAAAAATGCCTCATTTTACCACAATTAATCAATGTAGAGACCTTCTGTAATAAATCGTATCCATTAATTCTACAATAACAACACTATATAGATTTTTGAAGGTTTTACGGTACTGAAGCATATTTAATCGATAATGACTGAAATGCATAGCTGAAACTTTTAGGTTAAATTATACTACTTCCAAGGATTTATGTTTGGAGGTTATTTACTTCGACATCAGTAATAGGGTATGTTCTTTTAAAATGCCAGCGTAAAAAGCTTTAACAATAAATCAGTAGCCATTCTTACTCTCATCTTTGCTCGTTTGTTTACAGTGGCACGTGACTAGATACTATAATTAAGATCACTTGTCTTCAATGTACATGTACATCTTCATTTTATGTAGGCTAAAATACTTCCTGTTAATGGCATTACACAGAATACATATTTTATACTTGTACATGTAGCTGGTGTAATATATTATTACAAAAAGCTTACATTTGCTTATTCATTCTATTTTTTCTTCATTGAAAATGACGCCTCTAATGACTAATTGAATGAATGGAAATTACTGATACAGTGATCCCGCGAACTTTGGGTAAAGTGGTCGGTACTTAAGCCTCTAGCCCTCTACATCATCGCTTCAATTAAAGCTGCTCGCTCTCAGATTTTGGTAAAAAAATAAAGTTCTTCAAACAGTATGTAAATAACGTCATACGGTGATATAAAAAGGCTCCAGTATAAATTCACGTCAAGTATATCTCTAAATTTAAAAAAAAAAACGCTAAAATTTCAATATAAACATATAGTGTAGCGGTGCCGTGAAACCGACCTTTTCAATCGATTTCTGCGAAATTCCTACCTAGATTTTTGCTTATTTTT
Source organism: Saxidomus purpurata (assembly GCA_022818135.1). Lineage (NCBI taxonomy): Eukaryota > Metazoa > Mollusca > Bivalvia > Venerida > Veneridae > Saxidomus > Saxidomus purpurata. Next base: position 18,947,979 of record JAFMSR010000019.1, on the reverse strand, counting down.
TTACTAGCCTTTAGTTTTATATTAATGAATAAAAATGTCATTTTTTTGAAAAATATTTTTTTCAACGGTAACTGAGAGCGAGCAGCTTTAATGATTCGTCCATGTGATTTCATCTTCTTGTCTCGCTTGATGTTGCAATAGAAGCCATCTAATAAAGGGTTTAAGAGTATTGTATATTGATCCGAGTGTACATTGTAGTGCTATCTTCGATTATATAGCATATTCTGGTTTTGTTTATCTGGATTTTTGTCCGCATTATGTTTGACTTTTACACGTACCGTAATGCTTAATTTAAAACTATTATACCCTTTAGTATGATCATAGTAAATTACGGTAAAGTGCGATGCTTAAATCACAGTAAATTGTTTCTGAATATTTACTCACAAGCCGTTATTTCTCTTGTTTCACTGTAGTAGACAGAAATGAATACAACATGAGTGGATTATCAATTGTGTACGAGAGTAAGACATATCTTACACAAAATATTGAATACATCAACAGACATATCTCACACTACATATTGAATACATCAACAGGCATATCTTACACTACATATTGAATACATCAACAGGCATATCTTACACTACATATTGAATACATCAACAGGCATATCTTACACCATATTGAATACATCAACAGGCATATCTTACACTAAATATTGAATACATCAACAGGCATATCTTACACTACATATTGAATACATCAACAGGCATATCTTACACAAAATATTGAATACATCAACAGGCATATCTTACACTACATATTGAATACATCAACAGGCATATCTTACACGACATATTGAATACATCAACCGACATAACTTACACTAAATATTGAATACTTCAACAGAAATATCTGACACTAAATATTGAATACATCAACAGGTATATCTTGAACATTTATTCAATACATCATTTCGCTTTTAATTAAAATAATTTCATGGGGTTTGTTAATTTTATGCATGGTATGATTGTTAATACATGTATTAATGATACATATGTCTGTCTGCTATTTTATTATTCGACTGGAAAAGTAAATTATAATTTATAAAATATAATATATGTAAACATTAATCCCATTATATATTACACAGTTGTATCAACATTGAATCTAAATGAAGAGAGCGGATTAGCAATTATCTATGTAAGGAGTATGTTTTAGAATTCTCTGCAAGGTCGAAAGTATATCAATTATATTATTTGATATAACTCTTAATAAAAGGAAAACGTGCAGCATTCTCTATGTTTAATGAACATATATAGTAACGTTTGTGCAGTAACATCCGGTGCTAAAAGGGGATGCCGATAACTTATATTGTAGTTATTCAACACCGGGTGGGAATGACAACCCATCCTACGGTTTACCAGCATAACAGTGGTTACTTTAACCACCATGAACTCGTATAACAATACGGTTACACATACAACTGACCGACTTTAGTATGCCCTTCACGATGCATTAAGCCACCAAGCAGCAACGCCATCTAGGTGTTACCAGTACTATAAGGGCCAGACCTAGTGACCCGAAGCAACTCGAGTCTACCATCATTAAAGCTGCTCGCTCTCAGTTACCGTTGAAAAACATATTTTTCAAAAAAATTGACATTTTTATTCATTAATATAAAACTAAAGGCTAGTAAAAAAAATACGGAAAAAACTAGGTAGGAATTTCGCAGAAATCGATTGAAAAGGTCAGTTTGACGGCACCGCTACACTATATGTTTACATTGAAATTTCAAAAGCGTTTGCAACACTTTTGAATTTGGTAGCGTATTTTTTAAATTTAGAGATATACGTGACGTGAATTTATACTGGAGCCTTTTTATATCACCGTATGTTCCAAAATACGTTATTTACATACAGTTTGAAGAACTTATTTTTTTTTACCAAAATCTGAGAGCGAGCAGCTTTAAGTGGCAAAATGCATCATGTACAATTTTCAGACAGATACACAAACTGATACAGAACCGCAACTGCATCAAACACACAAAACTTTTTGATGCGAAACGTGGGCAGACTATATGACACAGCTCAAGACCAACAGCAACGTTGTAATGCGTGTTGCCTCAATATCTAGTACAAGGTACCAATGTTTCCAATCTATAACACCGTTGAGAACCCTTGGATCACAAACACAGTTACACAAAATAAAATATTTGGCTATTTGACAGAACGCCTGATCCCTTCCGATGAACCTGACTTGAGCGACAGTTCTAGCAATTAAAGTTTAAAATAAATGTTTTTGATCAACACTTTATATCATACTTATAACAAAGTGTTCTTAATGTTAGTGAGGCACTAACGATATTCAGTTGTAAATAAAATATTAAACAACAAACGCCAACGCAAACATTCTGTGCAATTTAACGATAGTCGAAGTCACTTTCGAATCCGATATCCAGGCATTAGGTACACAATGTATGTAACGTATCATCCTGTTCCACAACGATTAACAAAGTGTCTATTCGTACAAGGTAGAAGTAGGATATGTTCCAAAAATTGGTACCCGTGGCAGAAGATCCATGCTAGTATATACGTGGCAGAGAACTGGATATCGGAGACCATCTAATGCACATCAGTTGTTACCGCCTCAGTTAAATCTCAACGTACGAGATCCTGAAAAATATACTGGGAACAGCAATTCTGACACAAAATCATGTATATATGTAACCTGGATTAACAAGTCCTTATCACAATATACTAATTGCCACAGTACATGTAATAGAAACAAAAAAACAAAAATAATATCAAACAGGGAAAGCCACGTACCAAAAACGCAGCCTCCCCAAAACGAGCCCCACAGCTCCCAGAAGTGCACACCACCAACACACACAACACACACATACACACAATCATGTACACACACACACGTACACTACCAACACACACTAGCATACAAAGCACGAGGACAAAACGAACAATTAAAGGAACACAGTGGGGCACCGCCTTGGAACGGTCAGTGGCAAAAACACCACTGGGGAGCTTAAACCGGTTTATGGTGCGCACCCAACCTCACTCTTACCCCCACCATGTTCCAAAGTCACAGGACAGTGTAAATAAAAGTAATCCCTGCTAGGTGAATCTCTAACACACGCAATGGAAACAAAAGGCATGTAGAAGTATGGTATGTAGGTATGGTATGAAGAAAACATCTTCTAGGGGTGTGGCGGGCGGGTAATTTTGTAAATTCTTGTGTCATGTAGATAAAAGTGAGACGGCTGCACGGGATTTGCGTTTATATACCGCGGTTGGACAGATTGTTTTCCGATTCTGTATTGTATTGTTAAACAATGTGTTTATTGAAAGGGGAACCACCTTACCGGACGATAAAATCTGAAGAGCTACGAATCCGTAGCAACGGACAAACGTTATTTCTCAAAGAAATAAACCAAATTATTTTAAGGAACATATTTTTATTATTATTAAAATCACGATGAAATGACGTCATATGTACTTAATAATGGTTGTACAGCGACATTTTGCCTGTTCGTTTTAAGATGTGAGTAACATAAGAGCTGTAATCTATTACCACTATTAACTTTCTTAAAATAATGTTTCACTAAGTTTTGCGATATTCTGTTTTCATGCACTATATCTTGTAATTATAATTATTTAAACAAAATGTTACTATTACCGTCTAGCTTTATTGTACATGAAAGAAATTTTACTGATTTAAAGTAATTTTATATAAATACAAAAAGTATTTGTTATCATTTCTGTATAGCATATCATTCCAATTATAGTTAAATGTAAAGGGCTTGGTTCACTTGGGATCGCTTTAAGCCCATTACCATCACCTAATACTATTGATAAATATTGGAGTATTGCCACACACAGAATAATCTCGAAGAAAAAACAAACGTTTAAATTTGCCTTAAAAAAATAAAACAAATGTGAGAAATAGAAAATGGGACATAAAAATTGCAAATCCGTTCTTTTAACGTCATTGACGTCAGTATGATTCCTACAACGCAGACATTGTTCACTGTGTTGTCGAGAATACAAGACAAATACTTTTTTCTTTTTAAAGACAGCAATTGCAAAGTTATATTGCGTACATCAACGCTTTTTTATGAAGTTTATCTTTTTTAACTATTTTGACAGGGAGAGTAGTTACAATAGCATTGTTCTAGCAGAGTATTATTAAAATCGTAGGTACAGATGCGAATGCCCGAATGTTATTACGTAACTTATCTTCGTTGTATATTAAAATAACTATTCATTGCCATAACATTATTTATTACAAGCGCGAATTGTTAAACTATTTGATCGTTGCAAGTTATAAACTTCACACTGGTAAACTATCGGTAATATCACGGCGGCTAGTCGTACCTACCACAGAGAATCTGATTAAAACTGGGAAGAAAAATATTTTTCCCGATTTATCTATAAGGACCTGTTTTCTAAAGAAAAGAGAAGCTTTTTTTTTTAAAGATATCACACGTTCTTACTTGAGGTGCAACTTCCTGCGTAATAATATCGTTGTTGTTTTTCGTTCTTAGTTATAATTCGTATTTGCAAAAAGCATCGGTTGATTGTATCGAAATTGAATTGTTAGTAAACATGAATTTTGTAATCAAATGAAAAAAATGTTTAACCCGCGGCTTAGTAAACCAATTGATCACAAATGCACGCATTCGATAATTCAGATCTGATACATGTTCTATTGTATTTCCATTAAGCGCATAATTATAGTACAATGTATTTAATATAAGAAAATTACCCTTTATCCTTTCAAGATATTATATATAGGCAAAATCGATTCGTTCTTTTACAATTTCTCATAGAAGACAAGACTGTACCTGTTACATGTAGTAGTGTTACAATTAAGTATTTAAGTATTCATATACATTACAGCACAAGAGACAAATTATTGAATTTTTCAAAAATATATTTTTCATTTTGTTGAAAACACAACATTTTAAAGAAATCAGGTAATGATTTTTTTTTAAAAGCTGAAGGGTTTCTTTGTATCTGCTAGCCAATCTTGCAGCAGGTCTGCAAAAGCATAGAATAGAGTTTTGCTGTAAGTTATTTTGGCCTATTTTTTTCCGTCAAAATGATCGTTTCACTGCTGTTCTAAAAATAATTCAGTGCACGGGATAAAAAAGGCAGCGCCTTTTACAGTCATAATCATTACTTTCACATTGAAAAATTAAGAACGCATTGCTCCATTTTATTCATCCAATCTTGCCTTCAATTTTCGTTACATCCTTGGTTTGATTACCAATATAATTAAAAATCTATACAAACAATGTTCATCATATTCATATTCTTAACGTATTTTCTACATTTTAACATGAAGACTTCATTAATAGAATAACAGAATCAGGGGGATCTCAGGTTCGATCTCTATTAGTGTCTGTGGTGGTTGTGTCCTTAGGCTGGACACATAAATTTTGAGTAATTTCTAACGGAGTTGTACCAATGTAAGAAACTGTTTCGCAAATGAGAATAAATTAGTGTATTTAATAAAATCTTCAGAAACGAAATATATCTAATCGCTGTAACGAAAACATTTACATGTGTCCCAAGTTGATTTACTATGGAGACAACCGATGATAATGAATACTGTTCCTACTTAAGTGCAATACGGTGTGTTTGTTTGAAAGTGTTATCGGTCTGAGTTTTAATATATTGTTGTAAAAAATTGTTCTGTTAAAAACGAACAATTCTTTTGTAATTCCTTCAAGCGATTTCTACTATTATGAAATATTTATAATGAATTTCTCAACAGAAGAGCAATGCAATCGAGCACGTAGTACTTCTTACTTTTAACTGCTGTGCTAGGTTAAGTTACGATTTGTATCGTGAGGCAATATTTACCTTAGCACCAAATATGAATAGATGGTGAACTCGTTACCGCCATAGCTTTCATTTATTTCGTTTTTAGGGGCAACATGTAAACCTTTTAACGCCAAATCACTCTGTGTAATGACACAGAATTTGACAAATAACGAAACTGTCGTAAGATTATATGATATACATTGTTACATTTGTTTTCAAACATACAGTTGTTGAATCGTAGATTATTTAATAAATAATCAGTATCATAATTGTAAACTTTAATCAGTCACCAGAATAGTAATAATAATGACGTCGTCGACGTCGCACAGTAACGACGTCGCATAATATAAAATATGTCTAAATATATAACAATATCACAACAGTATTATTTTTGAACGGCGCACCGTAGAAAGATATCGTTATAATGCAAGAGTAATATTATCTCACTTTTCGTATGCTACATAAATATGAATAAGGTAACTATAAAAGACAAAACAAAACCTAAAAACAAACTACAATCCCGATCTCGAGGTCCTATGATAAATATTTATTCGGTAGACGAGAGAAATGAAATGCATTCAGATATGAAACGCGGAAGATATTTTGTCGATTGACTTTCAAGAAATAGTTCCCCCTTTTTAATTGACGCCATATGCAAATAAGGTAAACAATAGATATCTGCTCATGTCTGGTGAGAAATAAAGAGTATGCACAAACATTAAACTTCATATTGTTAGTTCATGTAAAAAGCCTAGATAACGAAAAACATCTTAATTAATGATTACTGCCATGTTGAATGTGACGTCCTTTAAATTGCGCAGAAAATCTGTATACGAGTACGTTTTCCTCGTGTTATCAGTTATATATACATGTTCTATCAATTCTATCAAACATGCAAACATTTTACATGTGTATACAGTACAGGCCAAATTTGCGTAATAAGTGAAGTATGCTCTTTATAAGAAGGAATCACTATTGACTGTTTATGTTACAAGTTGCTAATGACATTAATTTTCGAACTTGTATTTCCATACTACTAGCAGACTATGTTCTTTCAATTCAAAGCACTTTCAAATTTGTAATCTATGTACAATGTACATTTACTTTCAGTTATAGGTGTTGTACATCCATATGGTTATCCAAAGAATCTACCACTAGGATATGGAAACTATTCAGTGGGATATAATACAAACGATGGCAAGTAAGTCACTCATCAAAATGTTAATCGTATTATTGTTTATTGTATTATTTAATGTGTAACTTCTAACACATTTAATATATATATATAACATAATAGTGTTTAACCTTACATTACATGTACATGGCTTATTTAGAATCCACATTGAAAGAATATCAAGTAACCTGCTCTTTTACTTTAACACAACTTTGCAGAATAATGTAATTTGGTGCAACGGCCTTAAAGGTAACAGGGGTTTTACCTTCTAAGAGATGTTTCGGTATGACAAATTGCTGTGCCTATCCTCTGCAAGTTCCAGTCGGTTGATTCTTCAGAAGTTGTGCAATCCCGTGCCGTATTTGTTATACTTCACATACTGTGGTCTTTTGATTTCCATAGAGTTTGTTTATGAATGAAGGGTCCATATGTATTTTTGTATCACATATAACATTCTTGTTCTATTCTTTCGTACAAATGGATACCTTTATCATATTTAAAAGTCTTTAAAACATTAAGCAGTTTGCTACATGAATTGGATTACATGTGCAACGTGTGAACATGTTAAGAATTATTCAGACATATTCCAATTGTTTTCTACGTACTAGTAGTAAAATACAGTTCTCGTATTATTTATCATCTACGTACTAGTAGTAAAATACAGTTATCGTATTATTTATCAAATATAAGTCCTGAGCCAAAGGAAGATTTTCTGTTGTTATAAATGTATACGTCTATGAGGCACGTTAGAGTGGACAATACAAATATTTAAGTTATTTTTGTGAAAACTACATATGGCAAAATCGTAACTCTAGCCTTGTAAATATTATGAAGTAATCTATGGTTTCAAATTTGCAACGTATTACTTTAAACTTTCGCCGTAGATACATACATACAAGACACATGGCGTCTTGTTTTCAGCAGTGTTAGCCTCACTGATATGTTATAATATATAAAGGTTCATAGTTGCGAGTCGCTTACTGAAAATGGAGATATAATGTTTAAAAACACTGTTCTGAAAATATAACCGAATATACTCTACAGTAGAAATAATGATAATTTCCGAGACAATCACTAATCCATCAGAAACACTAAGGTATGTCAGAGTGGCTACCGTTGTAACCAATATTGACCAGGGATTGCAATTACATTATATCAATAGCTTTGTACGAAATCACACACACAAACATGCGGTATCGAAATGTACGAAAACATTCATTTTCACTTTATTTTCATATTTCGCTTATGAGTGATGTGATTTGTTAGTGTCGGTAGTTTTAACTATTCTTGTGCATGGCTTATATTTGCTTCTGACAAATCGCAAATTTATTGCATATTTTGTCAGAAAAAATACCTAATTTTATAATAGACTGAAAATTGATGCTTTAAATCTGCTCTTTTACAGTTTCCGCTGAAAAAAAAATATATCAATAAAATGATAAACAAAATAAAAAGTACTGGCTAGTGTAAAATTCAACATCGCAAATTGATGAAAAAAGGTTGAAAATATTGGTGAGCCTGGTTTGACGTCACCGCTGCACTATGCTTATATTGGAATTTCAAAACCGTTTGCAACGCTTTATAAGTTGGTACACAATGTATCATATAATTTCAAATATTACAGTACTACTGTACAGCAATTTAAAAATGAAATTTTAATATTTAATGATTTGATCTAAACATGATAATTTCAACTTTATTAACAAATAACTAAACAAATGGCTTTTGATATGTTGTACAGTTAGTCTGTAGCTACCAATACAACCCTAACAAAAACAATTCCGTCCCTGTAAAGTGTTTCCACCAATATCTGAAAGTGAGCAGCTTAAAATGGCAACACTTTTCAGATTATGTCATTTCTGCTATTGCCTTAAACTACTTTGTTTCAGAACTGAAGCATGTACATGTATACGTTTATGTTTGGTCATTACCTTGTTTTTAAAATGTTACACTACATGTATGTAAATATAATGTAATGTAATCTCTTACAATCACAACTGATTGTGTCTAACATGCTGGTAAGATTTACAGAAAAGGTCTGCAAAAAGCTGAAACAATTATTTTCTTAATCATTAAAAGATACTTGATAACACGATAAAGCCTTTCAAAGTTTGTTTAACGGCTTAGACAAATCCTGCCATGGTGATATTGTTGCTCTCCTCTTTGTAATTTGTCTCGTATCTTAGACGGCTTGCATGGTTATGTTGTTGCTATCCTATTTGCTATTTGTCTCGTTTCTTAGACAGATTGCTGGAAAGCCGGCCAAGTTGATATTATTGCTCTCCTCTTTGCATGTTGTCTCGTATCGTGCTGCAAAAATTTGCAAAATATACTCTTGTAAATAGTGATCTAGAACTGGTTCTTCCCAGGAAACACTGTAAAAATGACTGAAATATTATTGGAACGGACGCTGTGCCCATACGTCATCAACAACAAACTTTTAAAGGTGGATATATACTTTTATTTCCTCCAACATACATTGTTACATAATGCTTAATAAACAGAAGACATACATATTAATATACAGTTTATATGTAGATTATACTTGAATCATACCTTATTTGATATGAAAATATGTATATTTGGTTGCTGATCAAGCCCTTAAATCCTATTTCAAGATGAGTTCATCCACAAGAGAGAGACAAGACACACACAAGAACCCACCTCGTCCAATGCGAAATGATCGAAAAAACGAAACGATTAAACTGTGCATTTTAGAGAGAGAGAGAGATACTTTCCATTAATAATACAACTGTTCAGGATATTTCTGTCTAAATCTTAACATATAGTCTGTTTCCTAATTTTCGGCGGGTATTCCTGAATTATCAGACATTCGTGAGCTATGTGTATTATTTAAACTTTAAAAATGTCGATAGGGCTTATATTTTTCATAGACAGCTTCGAGTATGCCAATGTATCAGGTAAAATATTGAATGAATATTTTAATTGTTAGACAGAGTTATAGATTGATATTGTTCACGATATGTAAAATCGTTGAGTGCCTTTTGGATCTTCAGAATTACTTGAATACATACTTCTACCACAGATAGTGGTATCTGTCCGAAGTCTGATTCAATAGTTGTCTTAAGTGTAAGTCAGATACATAATATTGTAAAACACGCTGAACATCGTCATTTCATCGCGTTCTATTTGTTAACGTTAAGGTCGCAAGACATTTCCTGTTGCAGTAATTTATTTCGGGTCATATGTCATTTTTAATAACTAAAAGTGGGCACGATTATTTGTGAATGTTTACCAATTGAGATCTAAAATAATCCTAACATATAACGATAAAACAATAACAACAAGAGCCATGTTACACATGGTTAATCCCCCCGCCGGGAAGAAGTTACCTGAAGGTTGTACTTTCGTACATTTTACTTGGTGAGAGGAAATCCTTAAAAAGCCGTATAGTTATGGTCATGCTGAGTACAGTTTTCAAGTAAGTGGAAAAAGAATAAGGCAATGAAGAGAAGGTTTGCAAAATTATATTAATGTTCATTATCAGTATAGGTATGATATTTTTCTATTTGACTAAAAGTAGGCAAGGTAGAGTTATTGTTCTTGCACACTGCACTTCCTACCAATGTGCTATGTCAGTGTATTAAGTTGGAAGAAAATCCCTCAAGGACTTGGAGTTATGCTCCGGATTTTTTTTCAAGTAAATCTGATAAAGGGGAATAACTCTAAAAGTAGGCAAGGTAGAGTTATTGTTCTTGCACACTACACTTTCTACCAATGTGCTATGTCAGAGTATTAAGTTTGAAGTAAATCCCTCCAGTACTTTTGGCGTTATGTTCTGGACAAAACTTTTAAAGTAAATCTGATAAAGGGGAATAACTCTAAAAGTAGGCAAGGTAGAGTTATTGTTCTTGCACACTGCACTTCCTACCAATGTGCTATGTCAGTGTATTAAGTTTGAAGAAAATCCCTCAAGTACTTTTGGAGTTATGCTTCGGACAAAGTTTTTCAAGTAAATCTGATAAAGGGGAATAACTCTAAAAGTAGGCAAGGTAGAGTTATTGTTCTTACACACCGCAGTTCCTCACAATGTGCTCTGTCAGTGCATGAAGTTTGAAGAAAATCCCTCAAGTACTTTTGGAGTTATGCTCCGGACAAAATTGGGACGGACGGACGGAGACCATTTCTAATATCCCCTTCGCCTTTGGCGGGGGGGTAAACAATAAACGATCTACTGTAGTATGATTATGACCCGTGAGCAATGACCTATCATTGAATAAATAGATACATGTACATGTATATTGTATAAAAGTACAGCCACGGCTCAATTCATAAAACCTAAGTATAACCTCACTTGGTTTAACATAGGCATATATAGGGAAAACTTTAAAAATCTTCTTCTCCGAAACCACAAGGCCTAGAGATTATATATTTGGCATGTAGAAATGTCTAGTGGACTTCTACCAAGATTGTTCAAATTATGACCCCCTAGTCAAAATCAACCCCTCCTGGGAAGGAGGGGGACATATCACTCGATTTCACTTAGGCTTATATATGGAAAACTTAAAAAACACAAGGCTGACAGGCAGAGAATAGATATTTGGAATGTTACTTAGCATTGTGTAGTGGACTTCTACGAATTATGTTAGAATAATGACCTCTTGTATTATAGCCAATGGTAGTCAGGTTAGCCATATAGTGCCATCTTCGCCCTCTTGTTTTAGAGGCACTCCCTACATCTGGCAGATTATATTTTCGAATCATAGACATAAACATTATGTGTTTAAAGCTGCTTGCTCTCAGTTACCGTTGATTTTTTTTTAAATTGCCATTATTATACTAAAGAATAGAATCAAATTGTAAGCAAAAATCTAGGTAGGAATTTGCAGATATCGATTGAATATGTCGGTTACACGGCACCGCTACACTCTATGTTTATATTGAAATTTCAAAAGCGTTTGCAACGCTTTTCAATTTGGAAGTGTATTTTTTTTTTAATTTAGAGATAAACGTGGCAGGAATTTATACTGGAGCCTTTTTATATGACTATATGTTCTAAAATACGTCATTTACATACAGTTTGAAGAACTTTATTTTTTACCAAAATCTGAGAACGAGCAGCTTTAATGAACTTAACTGATAAATAAATAGAATTTCAAAGAAGAACCTATGGCGAAAAGTGCCTCATGTTTTACTACAATTAATCAATATAGTGGATTTCTGTAATAAATCGCATCAACCCCTTAAATGGTACACCACCATTCTTCATAGATTATTAAATGGTTTACGGTACTGCAGTGTATTTTAAACTGCTAATTTTATCAATAATGACTAGGAATGCATAGCTGAAACTTTTAGGTTACGTTACAATACTTCTAAAGATAATATTATATATGTTAAAACGTTATTTAGTCGACATCAGTTATAGAGTATGTCCCTTTAAGGAGGTTGTTGCTGTATGTGTCGTTCGGGGAGGTTGGACTGCAATTACAAGTATCAGTACTTAGCCCAAAGGTTTAAACTATACATTACAGTTATTATCTGTAAAATAAAAGTTTTGAATATGTTGCAGTACCGTGAAACATTTCAATAACGCATGCTAAGTTGTTGTTATACAATAAATTGGTGGAAAGCAATTAATTACATAAGGCATTTGTGTTCAGTTCATGATTTGTGCTAGTATGAGAATTTTGTTATGTATGTGTTCTTTAAAATGGCATTTATTTAGGATATAGATTTCACTTTTGAGTGATATACCGGTAAGTATATCACTGTGGGGAGTGTAAATGCGTAGTAATCTAATCTCGAAGGCTGAAGGCCAACACGTTAATCTAAACAAAAAACATGTTCGATGGGGTACTATTTGCTGCGTTTTCATGAAGTCGTGGTCTTGAAACTTGTAGTTGTCTGTGCATTTCTTGCATTTCGTGAACTTTTGGCTGTTCTTTATTACTCCTCAAATAAAACGTTATTCGTCTTATTTTTGTTGTTTCTGATATTGCTGGCGATACCGGAAGTGTAGAAAATTTTACTACGATTTGTTTTACATCACGTGAATTCATTCACAACAATACCAATCCAAACGTATTAGCGCATGCACACTCGTAGATGTTGTGTGAAAATTACACGGGAGGGAATTTCAGCAGTCAAAAATAGTTAAAAACAGATATACTTGATAGTTTTATCACGCTCAAATCCGTCTTTGCGCATATAGGAGAAATTTGCAATAGTGTTAGAATTATCGTTTTACGCTCATTGACATTTGCCTCTCAGTATCTGAAAACTGAAATATTAAAAAGAAAATAACATGTCGAGAAAATCAAATGTTATCACTTGCAATAAATAATTGTCTGTCGTGAAGACAGGCAATTTTGTGCCGTGTTCGTCCATTTACGTACATAAAAAAATCACAAAAAGTACCTCATCTTACCACGAATTTCGTACATCTCAAAGTAAAAAGAGCGGTCCATTGAAATTCGAGATAACGAGAGTCAACTGTAAATATTTGGGAGATGAAGGGAGTGCCCCTTTCAGTATTCAATTTGTTTATAACATATACTTGGAATTACAGCAGGCTTGATCAATTTGCTAATAACAATTTCAAATCACAGGATAAATCAATTATTTCTTTACAGCAATCGTGTCACAAGTAGTACTACATGTAGCATATCATACAGTAGTAAATGTATTTTGTTATTCTCTTCGCATGACCTAAAATAATATTAAATAATAAATATGATTTATATAATTTGAGCTTTATACAACAAATATTATTCAAGTTATATAGCACCACAATATTCCATTTCAAAACACAATGTTTCTGACTAACACATACATTATGAAACAGAGATAGGTTAGCGGCTTCCACGACACCCATCACATATATACATGTAGTTGAGTCACTGCTAAGCAGCAGCAGCATCATGTATCATCCAACGCACTCTATGTAATTCCGTTGCCAAATAAACCTTAAAACACTTGCAAAGTGTGCCAGCGGTCCAGATTTACACTTACAATACCTAGCTTAAGGATCTTCGTCATTATTTATTTAGAGATGTGTGTTGGCTTTTTAGTCACGCATGGATAAGAATGGAAAGTCGGTTTTACATATGCATTGGATATTTTGCCATTTTACTTTTTAGACTGTATTAGTTTTTGAAGAGTTATTTTGTGTAAACGTAGTAGATCCTAACTCTAACTCTAGATCAGCAAGACCATCACCCTGTGTTGAAAACGCCCTTTGCGTATGTAAAAAATATCACATTTATTTACAGATATTCAGTAAGGTGGGCAATGTAACTTTTGATAACAATCTAACCTTTGTGACAAGACGAGTTGATTTAGCTTTAGGCCCTGTCGAAAAAAAATAGATGACATTTCTGTTCTTACAACGATTTCATTCACATAAATTATTACGTCACAAAACCTAGATAAACTATAAATGCATAACCAGCTTGAACCCATGTTAAGGTGGGATGCGCCTCAAAATATTTCTCGAATTCTCTTCTCACATTTGCACCATGTATATTTAAGCATCTATCCGATTTCACAGCGAATTTCTTTTTTTAATATCTTGTTAAATTTTTCTTCAGTAGTGCTTCAAACATAGCTACTGACGTCACATCTTTACCAGCGCGCTTTCCTACGCTTTTGGCAGGTTTTTCACCTGTAACGTTTTGCCTTGGTAAAATATTTCCAACCTTTTAATTTGTTCTTATATGTTTAAATAAGAGCTACAAACTGATATAAAATTCGTCGTTAAAAATTTGACGTTGTAACCGCTATGCACGGATTTGTGTTGAAAATAAATGACTTCGAGTTTTGTTAGAATTTTAGCGTAAAATTAAATTTGTAAGAAAACGGCTCGATGAAAAAACGTAAATGTTCATTATGTTTTGTAAAATATATTTTGCTATTAGTTGACATTGTAAAAATAAGGGGTCACCTACTTAAGTATTTCGTAATTTTACGAATTCGTACCCCTACCCCATGTCTGACATAAGCGTTTAAATCAATTTTAACATGTGTCCTTGTAATAATTGAAAATGTTATGCACAACTTGATACTTTGGCAGATATATAATATTGTTTATAACAAATTACTAATGTTTAAAGACATTAGCAGAATGTAAATAGTGATTACGTGTATACATCCACTCGAGACATTGAAACATCGAGAGAAACGAAGTCGAGATAACGGATTTGGACTGTACATATGAAAAATAAAATATTTACTTCATTTAATTTTAGTTTTTTTACATCAATTGTCGCATATTCATGCATGCCATAGTATCTCTAATACCGATGGATTCTTCCTGGAATATGACAAGTTTTTGTATTGAAGAGGCCCGGTCAAATTCCGCTGATGGAATTCGAACTGGCAACCTTTGAATGAAGTGTCCGCCGCTCTACATCTACACATCGGCCTCTCCCTACATAGTGTTTACTTAATGTGAGATCGTTTACTATACAGTTTTCTAAATGCATAGTTTTGTTCGATTTTCCGTGCGATAACAATGATCTCTTCTTATCATAGTGCATGAAACAAACTAGCATGTTGAATAAAAATGCCATCTGCAGTCTTATAGTCATTTTTAACAAGAGCGATTTTGATTGTCCGGGTGTTCGAAAAGGCAGGTAAGAAATAAACGTTTTCTTCACTTTAATTTGGCCGTTTAAATTATCTTTCATATTTTATAATCATCACAGGTTGGAAGTGTGAGATAGCAAATCAGTTTTCCTCACAAGTTTTATATGATTTATTTCATATTTGTACTGCTTTGGTAATAAATGTGAAAACGCGGTACACACGGATAGAAAGACAACCACATTACAAAGGAATAAAAAGAAGGGAATGACTGCTATTTATCGATTATTTCAAGAAAACATTAACATTACACAATTTCAAAACATAATCTCATGTTGGCACGTGCAGTCGAACTTTAAATAATGGAATATAGGTATGGGTGGATATGTGGATAAGGATGAGACACTGACTTTACTCCGTATTGCCCTATGTGGCAAAGGACCAGAGTGTGATCACCGGCAAGGAAACATTGGATGTGCCCTACGGCTATGGACCTAGCACAACACCGAGCTGTGAATGAGTCAATCACTCGGGCAAATTAACCAGGCCCCATGATTATAAAACTTTTTTCGTGTTCGGCTCAGTTTGAGCATGAAAAGGAGAAGTAATTTAAAAATCATTTCAAATTCTTATAGAAAGCATGTTACACACATTTTTACTAAGAATTTATTAATGTTTGAGCACGAAACTGAATTGAGCATAAAAAGGGTTTGATAAAATTTGATGGGTGGTCATGTGGTCGAGTGGTTAACGCTCTGGACTACCAATCCGAAGGTCCCTGGTTCAAATTTCGGCCGCGGCACTGGAAATTTCAGAAACCCATCAAGAGATGAACTGGTTAGAAACCAAGAGGTAATCTCACGTGTATCGGTGCTGTACACCGGGCATGTAAAAGGACCAATGGGTCTATTCGTAAAAGAGCTAGGGTATGTTACCCGGATTCCCTTGTATTTGCGTCTGTTCCTCTTCAAACTGCGCCAGTCAGGAGTATCAGCACGTTCACCCAGGGAGAAATCCATGGGTCGGCCGGGAATAATCAAAGAGAAAAAAAACAAATAGAAGGGTTTCGTGGCCTAGTTAGTATATAGCGCACGAGCTTTTTCTTAAATCTTACAAGTCTGTATTTTGTGAGTTCGGTCCTTGCTAAAGTAAGTAAACTAATAAGATTTAAAAAAAACTGGCTTTAGCTGGTTAAATAATTAAAACTTTAAATATTCAAAGCATATAATTTTTATTTCATATTATGATAAATAAATGCTATAGACTTAGGTCGCATCTTCATTTTATTAACCCCCTCCTCTGAAGCGCCTTATAAAGAATTTCTTGAGTTTTAGTCCGTATAATTGCGCGTTCAGTTGCACTAAATGTCAAAATGTCGAAAAATTATGTTTCATAGATTCGAACCCGCATGCTGCTTCACGCAACCCATTCCACTGTGGAATTATCATCGGTTATTACCAAATTACAAAAAGAACTGTATTGCACCTACAATTTCCGTCATTCGCACTTACGGAATTTATTTAATCGCTGGAAGATATATTAATGCAAAAAGGTCAGGATCAGTTTAATTTGTCCGCATATTACGTGTACCACTAATGAATCTTCCACTCATTCTGGTGCTTTATACCGGGCAAAGAAGAAATGCGTATGGTTATGAAAGGATGCGCCATATTTCGAAAAATCAAAGAGACATACTTAGCTTGAAAACTTACAAAAAAACACAAAGGAATGTAGAACTGTTTGTACTTTAAAACTGTATTCAGATGACGAACCAAACATGCAAGTGTTAGAGACTTCAGTTTTGTTCATTAATGTATTTTGAATTTCGCTGTTTATATCACATGTTTTATTTTTCAATGAGTTTCTTCTTTTGCATAGACGGAAATGAGAACAAAAAGAATACGACGGAACAATTGGTTAAGCAAAATTTTCTTTACAAAATAAATTCTTGTTCTTTATGTGTCTATATCCAATCTTGCATTGGTCGTTCGCACCCATACCAGTCACGGAAATACAGAAAGATTGTATTAAGGTTTCTGCCTTGCGTAGTATTTTTTATTCATATCAAGTCGCAACTCGAGCATCTGAGTTAGAGTTGCAGGTATGGTACCGTCTTTTGTTACTATGTACATGACGGGAGGGTGTAAATCCGATCTAAACGCTATAGAAAAGCACTGGTCAAAGATCACAGATCACATTAACCTATAAATTGTTTCAGGCAGATAAAGATGTGTAGCTTTTAAAATAGCCAATCCGGGTATAACAATTGCTTTATTGAAAAACATGAGCCTTGTAGTAAATCAACTTATCCCTGTGTAAAAAAGAAAACGTACAAAGTAACTCCCAGTACATCATAACGTCAAAACTACGTTTGGGGTAGGGGTGAAATTTCGTGGAATTGTAAAAATGGTAAGCCGGTGACCCATCCTTTTTATCTTATCAAATGAACATAAAATAATTTTTATACAGCATATCAAACGTATACGTTTTTTTATCGAGCTGATTTTTAATAGCTCCAATTGTAAGGCAAAATTTTAAGCAAAACCCTGATAGAATTTTCCCGTTTTGACGTCACATAATCGCGACTAGCGTCCCAAGCGTCGAATTTTGCTCATCAAATTTTATACCATTATAAAAAACGTCTTGAATGCAAGGCGAACGTTATTTTATATTGGCTATAAATTTAAAATTAAAAGCGCGGTGAAGGAAAACTATGGGAATAGCATGAAATAGTGTACTGTGCAAAAGTGACGTCAGTGGCAATGTTTGAGGCACAACAGCATTGAAACCGTAAGAGATATCAAAACAATGAAATCGGATAAATCCTACATTTTCAAAAATAAACTGCCCTGATAGACTTTTTTGCACCTTAGCAATGCCTCGTCTGCTGTTACAGTAAACTCCTTATATATCGACTTCGGATAAAACGTAACTTCGGATTTAACGAACAGTTTCTTTGGCCCGATTATTACCCTTCTTTGTTTAATGTAAAAATATACGGTTATATCGTACTCCGGTTATAAGGAAACTTTGGATATAAGGAACAATATTTCTGTCCCAACAATGGAAATGTACAGTAAAGTAATCGTATATATCGAACTGCAAATATATACCGAAGAGTTACAAAATCTCTTGATTTTGTATTTTTCATTTGCCGTCTGCATTGTATTTTTCATAGCGCACTTGTAGCTAAAGGTAAATCCTTTACACATGTGTAATCTTTTGGTAAACTTATTAAATGAGAATACAAACAAAATTGCGATAGTTTACGTAAATAATTGTGAGCGTTTCTTTAAAACCATGCAGACCGAATGAAATCTCATTTTGGGAAAAATACCGTGTTGAATATTTCCAAGTTATGGCAAGTGAGCAAAAATCAGCTTTCTTAAATTGTATTTGTATTGCCAATTAAAATATGAACCGTTTTTTTTATGTTTTATTAATCCTTGCCAATATTTTACTTAGGTTTACGGATATAGAAAAAAATAACAGTTATGATCTTTATAACTCTTCAAATGGAGGTAGGAAACTCAAAAGCAATTGTAAGTTGATGGTTCAGATTTTATAACATTTGAATATAAAAATACTTGTTCGATGTATACTTTAGTTTGATATATATACATCGTTTATAAGGAAATTCTTCGATATATGGATTTAAGGAACTCTGGATATAAGGAACACATTTGATAGGTCTCGAGGAGTTCGTTATAAGCGGAGTTTACTGTACTCCTCATATTGAAAAGATTGCCTAAAATTCGGCCGGAAAGTCTCGAACATATTTTAGTCTGTAGGATTCCGAGAGAGTTCCGATTATTGCTGATTCTGATGATGTTAGATTATAAATAGAGAGATCCTCGACATCATATTTGTTTCATCGTGTTCACACTTTTACGGGCTATATAATGGATATGCTCAAACACGTTTGGTAAATTCACTTGTACTAACAACTTCTACTTCTTTTTTTATCTACCTTATTTACAATATCACAATGGAATAAATTGTTTTACTTCATATGTATAGGTTTTGTGCACCAAGCGGATTTTGACAGAAAAAATGTGATTTTGTCTGAATCATTTTCGACCAGGTTTTCGACAAAACAAGCAATAACTGTAACTATTACCCGACTGTGGAATTTCTTAAGAAATGTGTTCGTGTTTGGAAGAAGAAGAAATATTAAATGGTAGTTCTGTGATGAGTTACATGTACCTATAAGTGCGGTTACTTTTTTCATCATTTTCCCAGGTTCTCTTTACCGGTCATTTCTTTTTTTAAAAGTTGAATCGGTATATTAAGTTTGTCGACATCTATTTCAAACAACACTGTCTGGCTAAACATCAATGCAAAGCGTTTTCTGCAAAATGGTATCTCCTCTCTATACCGGCAGATGGTCTAAGAAAGCAAGCTCACTTATAAGAACTTGGGAAATCATTCCGACAATGTTGACATTTTTTATGTTGAAAATAGGGTAAAACAAATACTAAGATAATAATTTGCCTAAAATAAAGCACCATTAGGATAAGGAAATCCATTAGAATATGATACAACCATATGTTTAACAAAGATTGTACTACTCACGAAAATGAAGTAGAGCAATAGAAATATAAATAAAAATGTAACTCACACCTATAGTGTGGTTGTTGTTGTAGTTGTCAAGTTGTATGTTAAAAGTGTATTCTTCCCTTTAGGTGCAACACTGTCATTTGCCAGTGGTAAACAGAACAGTACTGAGAATGGCCACCATCGGTTTAACAGATATTGTACTACTTCAGAAAAAAGAACGGGAGCAATAGAAAAATGATTTAAAATGTAACTCATAACTGTAGTGTGGTTGCGGTTGCCGTTTGTTAAAAGTCTGTATATACATCGTAACAATTATTTATCAAATTTCACAGGTTTTGGAGGTTTTAGAGAATATGATCTTTTCATGACATCATGTATAACGTCAGTTAAAATGACGTCAACGTTTCAATGGACTATTTTACCATATGCCTTTATTGCATAATTGATTGTTTATTGTACAAAATATACAACTGTAAACTCACTGACACTGTAGGCCAAAATCTGCCAAAAATCTTAGAAAATACTACTGCATTTCCAGTCAGAAAACTGCACATTTTTAAAACTGATACACTTAAACAAGGCAAAATAACACGTTGTCCTTAATTCAAACGTTTTCAGCAATTTAGTATATACATGACGAAGCAACCATAAGTAATAAATGTAACAGGGTGAATTGCATATGTATAAAAGATGAGGTTGATTTATGTGTTTGTCTTTTGGAGTCATCGTATATAAGTGTGATATAAATGAAGTCCTTGAAAAGGTCTTCGTGAAGTAGAATAAAATGTTTTTATTACTTTACAATTGCTATTACATGTGTCGATGTTTATTGTTCTCGGCTCTTATTATAGAGTAAGCATACGCCTGTTAATTTAACATGTATGTAATGAGATGCTTTTCTGAGCTTGTGTTTACAATAATGTTCTACGAGTAAATTCTGCCATGCTACAACGTTTAAAACATAGCTACGGTAGTATTGTACGCAACTGATCGAACATTTTGTTTTAACTGCTATCTTTGTTGGGCCTGTAGAATGTGATTAGGGTTTAGGATTACGTATATCACTAATCTGGTTTTTTTTAGCTCACCTGGTACAAAGTGCCAGAGTGAGCTATTAGGATCGCATTCCGTCCGGCGTCCGTCGTACGTCCGTCCGTCCGTCCACCATTTCCTTCAAACGACATCTTCTCTGAAACCACTGGGACAATGCTGATGAGACTTTGCAGGGATGTTCCTTGCATGAAGCTCTATCAAAGTTGTTCAAAGAATTCCATTCCATGCAGAACTCTGGTTGCTATGGCAACAAATAGGAAAAACTTTAAAAATCTTCTTCTCTGAAACCACAAGGCCTAGAGCTTAGATATTGGGCATGTAGCATTGTCTAGTGGACCTCTACCAAGATTGTTCAAATTATGACCCCCGGGTCAAAATTGACCCCGCGCGGGTGGGCACTTAGTTTTTGCATAGGCATATATAGGAAAAACTTTAAAAATCTTCTCTGAAACCACAAGGCCTAGAGCTAAGATATTTGGCATGTAGCATTGTCTAGTAGACCTCTACCAAGATTGTTCAAATTATGACCCCCGGGTCAAAATTGACCTCGCACCGGGGGTCACTTAGTTTTGCATAGGAATATATAGGAAAAACGTTAAAAATCTTCTTCTCTGAAACCAAAAGGCCTAGAGCTAAGATATTTAGCATGTAGCATTGGCTAGTGGACCTCTACAAAAGATTGTTCAAATTATGAGCCCCGGATCAAAATTGACCCCGCACAGGGGGTCACTTAGTTTTACATAGGCTTATATAGGGAAAATTTTAAAAATCTTTTTCTCTGAAACCACAAGGCCTAGAGCTTAGATATATGGCATGTAGCATTGCCTAGTAGACCTCTTCAATGTTTGTTCAAATTATGCCCCTGGGGTCAAAAGTGACCTTGCCCGGGGGGATCATTTGTTTTACAAAGGCCTATATAGGAAAACTTATTTGGTATATAACATTATCTAGTGATCTTCCACCAGGCAAGTGGACTTGTACCAAGGTGAGCGATATAGGGCCATCTTGGCCATCTTGTTTTCATTGTATATAAAACTTGAAACAGACTCAGTAGTAATCCCCGGGCACTTTTTGTCATGCTTATAATAGTCGGAAACGATTTGGCATTGTATGTAGTTACTGACAAAATAGTTTGAACGTTTAGAAAATGATAGTTTGTGTCAAACTAAGCCACACATAAAATGACTAGGAACAACAAAATAAGCTGAATGTCCATGCCATAGGTATAAATTCAAACCTGCCTTAAAAAACCAGCCAAGAGGTACATCAAATGAGGCCAATTAAAGTAGTTGTTTGCTTAATAGAGATTTAATAAATACATACATATAGTATATTTCAATAATGGCTGTTTTAGGTGTGTGGCACCTTAATGGAGGTGACCACTGACACTGGTTCAACTGTATTTTGTAACTATCAGTTAAATCGAGCTGATATTGTATTATTGTGTCATATTATCTTTGGTACATAAGGGTTCGGTACATATCCATGTTCTTTGGTCTGACTCTGTATACTGTAACAAGAGATCTAAATCTGAATTATATATCTCGCCAAAAACTCTTCTGTAATTTGAGCACCTTTAAATTCAACATTCAATACTTCGTACGTAGCGGTAGTTTTCATCATATTATTCATGAAAAACACATGTTTATATTTATCGCTATGTACCGACGGTTGCGTTTCTTTTCCATTCTGTAACTCTCAAATAGATTTTCTATAAAATCTAGGCCAACAAATTAATAAGCTAAATCGCATTAGGTCCTCCGAAGTGATACCCTTGGAGGTTTGCAAATTTTGCAAAGATATCTCTTTATGTTCTCCAATTCTTATATTTCATATCTAGCCAAGGTTATGCCCGGCCAAAATCTAGTTATTAATCAGCCATATCGGTTAGGGCACTGTATAGTTAAATTGTTAAAATGTACACTCTTGGTTTCCTTAATTGTATTGTTTTTATTCGATTAAGCCAAGCCTGGTCAGATAGTTTTTTTAGACATATTGCTTTAGCCATTCCAACGTGTCTGCCTTTGTATTGCCAGTTTAGCTAAAGGACCTCTGTTCCATCTTTAATTTAAGTAGCTTTTATCAGGCCAACACCAACACTGGTCAAAATATTATTGACATATTGTCTGGGCAAAGTTATGTTATCAATCAGAATAACCCGGGTACGTTAAAGTTACTTGTACTGCTGCTGAATTGTCAACATTTCCGGAAAATAACACCAACTGCTCTACGACTCTATGAACTTCTGTCTGATCATCACAACGCCTAGTCACAATGTAAATTGACAATGTGTCTTGGTCAAGTTTAATTAACAGTCAACTATCAAGATGCACTGTCATTTAATAACCGAAATTAACAAATTGAACTATATCTATTCTTCTTGAAAACCATACATAATCAATAAACATGTACACTATGTCCATTGACGTAATATTCTAGTCAAGATCTGTAATCAGAGCGACTACATAATACACCATGGAGTTACAGCTTTAAAATATACTGACTTAGCACTACTCGTTCCCCCCTGTCATTTTGGGTTTGTTACTTGTTTCTGTTAATTCTGTTATTTGGTTGACAAAGTGTTTATATATCATAATATCTGAAAATGGGATGGACATATGTTGTGATTATAGGGGACTTTTCTTCCAATAGTGGTTCTACTCTGTGAACATTTTAATTTAGTTAACTTAGTGATGTTGACTGTTAATAAAACTGTTATAAGCACTCGTTTATTTTTGACAGCGTATTTAAGGGAATTTGTATTTTCATTACTAGTACTTGAAGTTGAAAGAAACATTTTGTATGTTCAATCTGTTTAATTCATGAACTGCAACATTTTGAGCGTTTAATGGACATATCTTAATCTAATTTTTAAGAAATTTACAATGTCTTGCAACTATAATTATACTGTCTTGCTGTGTAACATTTTCGCTATGACTTCTTTGAACACATTCGAAATGGTTGCAGTCCACTGCTCATAGTTGTTATGGTTACTATTTCCGTAAACGTCTTCACATGAAGCAATGGAAGGTGCCTATTGCACATGTGACTTTCTGTCACTTTTTACATATTCACTCGGTATCTTGCTTATAACCGTACAAAAGGAATGTCACTTCAATTTTTTTGTGAATTTTGAGGTATGTCAAAGGTAATTGTCAATGTAAAGATAGGAGAAATGGTGAAGTCTAATACACAAATAGTTCATGGTTTCTACAAATTGAAACATCTTTCAAAACAAAAATAATATCAAACAGGGAATGCCACGTACCAAAAACGCAGCCTCCCCAAAACGAGCCCCACAGCACCCAGAAGTGCACACCACCAACACACACACACACACACACACACACACACACACACACACACACACACACACACACACACACACAACACACACAAACACAATCATGTACACACACAAACATACACTACCAACACACACAAGCATACAAAGCAAACACACGAGGACAAAACGAACAATTAACGGAACACAGTGGGGCACCGCTGAGTCAAAGTCTTTTTCTTTGGCAAGAAATAGGGAAAACATTACTCCAAAAACACAAAGCATCGATACTTGATATTTGGTGTGTGGCACGGTCTGGTTTAATGTTCCAACTATGTCCCTGGGGTCAACATTGGAGCAGCCTGGGTGTTATACATTTTTCATAGGAATATATAGTCAAACTTAAAAAAATCCTCTTGTCAGAACCTGTATTGCCTTCAACTAAGATACTTTGTGTGTAGTATCGTATGATGGTCCTGTATCAAGTTTGTTCAACGCGTGTCTCTTGGGTAAAAACTGGCCCTGCCATGGGGTCATATTTTACATAGAAATATATAGAAAAAAAACTTACAAATCTTCATATTTTTAGCTGTAAGGCAAGGAGTTAAGATATTTTGTTGGTAGCATTGTATTTTAGTTCTCTATCAAGTTTGTTCAAAGTGTGCCTCAGGGGTTGAAATATATAGACGTTTAAAATGAACTTTTAAAAAAAAATAAAATGTCCTTCTCCAAAACCATCAGGCCAAGTGCTGCTGCTTGTTTTATTAAGACTTTTATAAGGGAAAACTTCAAAACTCTTTTTTTGCCCAAAACAATCAGGTTCAGAGCTTATACATGTATAAAGGTTTTGTATAATTGCCTTTTGATCCTTTACCAAGATTGTTCAAACTATGCCAATGTGATCACAATTATCCCTATGGTTATGTTTAACGTAGAAATACATGTATATAGTAAAATTAGACACTATCAGGCCAAGGGCTAAAATATTAACTGGTTGGATTGTATAGGGATCTTTATCAAGTTTGTTCAAATTTGACCCCACTCAAGGATTTACTTGTTTTATATAGACATCAGTGTACATGTACTACATTTGCTGAGATAATCAGATACATGCACATGCTTGTAAAATACGCTTTATATATGCAATGAGATTTTGTATGTTTGCTTGTTAGATGTGCTTATCGTACATGTACACCATCCTTATTCAAGGTACGGTGCAGCATGTAAATAGACAGATAAAGATACAAGGGAATCCGGTAACCAGGCCCTTACTTTTGTACGAAAAGACCCTTTGTTCTTTTCTACGTGCCCGCAGTATAGCACCGATACACGTGAGACTACCTCTGGGTTTCTAAACAGTTCATCTCTAGATGGGTGGGAAACACTGAAAAGCGTTAAACTTTTTGAAATGTTGAGTGCCCCAGTCGTGATTAGAACCGGGGTCCACCGGATTGATAGCCCAGGGCGTTAACTACTCAACCACCGCATCACCCATATATATGCATGGAGAGGGCATAGATACGACGTCAGCCCGGATAGCTCAACCGGTAGAGCACGAGACTTGTAATCTCGGGGTTGTGGGTTCGATTCCCGGAGCTGACCAACTAAAATGACAAACGGTCTTTCGGATGAGACTTAAAAACTGAGGTCCCATGTATGGTTACTATACACCTTGCATGTATAATAACCAGGGCGTCTCTGGAATCGAAACGCTTTCTGTATCTTGCACTGTGCTCCGAAACCTAAAATAACTAAGTAAACCTCTCCTTGGGGCGTTGGTCATATGGAAAACCGGTACCAACGATAAAGCCCTAATATACATACATAGATACGACTTCTATACCAAAGAGTTACCAAGCCGACACGCGTGTATTCAGCAGGAACCCCAACTATTTACCTCAGATATGTTTCCCTTAGTTAGTCCTTTTTAGCTCACTTGACACAAAGTGCCAGAGTGAGCTATTAGGATCGCATTCCGTCCGTCGTCCGTACGTCTGTCCGTCTGTCCACCATTTCCTTCAAACGACATCTCCTCTGAAACCAGTGGGTCAATGTTGATGAAACTTTGCAGGGATGTACCTTGCATGAAGTTCTATCAAAGTTGTTATAATTGTTTGTTATATAATTCCATTCCATGCAGAACTATGGTTGCTATGGCAACAAATAGGAAAAACTTTAAAAATCTTCTACTCTGAAACCACAAGGCCTAGAGCTTAGATATTTGGCATGTAGCATTGTCTAGTGGACCTCTACCAAGAATGTTCAAATTATGACCCAAGGGTCAAAATTGACTCCGCGCGGGTGGTCACTTAGTTTTGCATAGGTTTATATAGGAAAAACTTTTAAAATCTTCTTCTCTGTAACCACAAGGCCTAGAGCTTAGATATTTGGCATGTAGCATTAACTAGTGAACCTCTACCAAGATTGATCAAATTATGACCCCCGGATCAAAATTGATCCCACACGGGGGTCACTTAGTTTTACATAGGCTTATATAGGAAACACTTTAAAAATATTCCTCTCTGAAACACAAGGCCTAGAGCTTAGATATTTGGCATGTATCATTGGCTAGTAGACCTCTACCAATTTTGTTCAAATTAGGAACTCCTAACCAAATTGACCCCGCACGGGGGGTCACTTAGTTTTACATAGGCTAATATAGGAAAAACTTTAAAAATTTTCTTCTCTGAAACCACAAGGCCTAGAGCTTACATATTTAGCATGTAGCATTGGCTAGTGGACCTCTACCAATTTTGTTCAAATTATGCCCCTGGGGTCAAAATTGGCATTTCCCTTGAGAGTCATTTGTTTTACAAAGATGTATATAGGAAAACCTATTTGGTATAAAACATTGTCTAGTGTTATTCCACCATCAAGTGGACCTGTACCAAGGTGAGCGATAAAGGGCCATCTTGGCCCTCTTGTTTATTGGATCATACATGTCTTGTACTTAATAAAGACCACTCCAGTCGGCTCAATATCTTTTCATTCATACCCTTATTTTGATACCAGGGAAACGTGCGGTAAAAGCGATGTTTTATTGAATATAGCAGGTCCGACTTTGCCCAACCACACCAGTTCGTTTATTATTCGGTTAGGTTTCTACGAAGAGGCGTATTTTTTTAATCAATTGTCAGCATACGCAACTACTGGCATCGGGAAACTAAAAAAACAGTCTCTAAGGACACTGCACACACAAGGGAAACTTTTAATTTATACTAATTTATTTATTCTCGATTGCGAAACAAGTTCTTAAAACTTAGATAATCGCTCTGGAGACTCATTTCAGATGAAATCAATCACGTAGAGAAAGAGACAATGTGTAAGGACAAACCGTCGTGGCACTGGTTGGGATCGAACCGGGACCTTCCGATCATAAGGCGAACGCGCCCGCCTGCGCCACCACGGCTCCACTGAAAGGAAACTACAGACACAGAGAATCAATGGACGGGCGAAGACAATTACAAAATTTTCTTCTTCACTTTATAGCACATACCGCTGTTTTCATTTTGTTTTTGCAGAAAAGAAAAAAAAAAGAATGTAGTTTTATATCCGGGTATAATGAGAAGTATTTTCTGGACTGTTCTGTATAAAAAGAAAACTTCTTAAAACTGAAACAGCATTTACTTATAATAATAAATCGCTTTGTCTCTAAGTACATGTATGATAAACATATTTAAACTGTATTATCTTATGTAACCCGATTGAATCGCTTGTCTGGTATTGATAATAGTGTTCGCGTTTCATCATATAATCTTTTCTTGCGTGCCACTGTATCAGGAAGTTTGTTGTTGTTCAATTCATAAACTAGGTATATTCATGTCACCATTGACGGAGTCGATTCTGTAAGTAATCTATAAAACACTGTACCAAAGTTTAGGTAAACGTCCATACTGGCGAGCATCATTTGACCGAAATCCGGCCATGCGCACTGCTGTCCTGTGCACAACCGTGTCCATTCTTATATTGAAGATACTGTATTTTATGCTGGTCTGAATGCGGCAAATAAAATGATTTTTCTTCTTCAGTTTTACCTCCAATTTTTTCTGTATTGTTTTTATTAATGTAACATTACACCACAACAGATCCGTGTTACTAGTAAATGAAATGATCTCGAACTAGTTTGTAACACAGATTAATTGTTATCATTTAATTAAAATACGGTGTTCATTCAAATTCAAAATTTAAGTATTATAAAGCAACAACGCTAGTAATTTATTTTAACAAGAAACGTCAGAAAACGACAGTAACGGCTCGTTACGTCACGCCAATTTTGTATTTTACGTCAACGTTTCTCATGTTTTTCCCGATTCAAAAAAAGTTTCAGTGGCACAAAAAGTAAGATAGTGACCCCCTTTTTTATTTGATCAAGCACTTTTAAATTGATTTCAGAGTCTTTAGCGCTTTTAAAAGAAAATCTATCGGACCGTTTTTTCAATTGACGAAAATTGACGAAAATATACCTCCCTGCGAGGTGGCGCTTTTAACTCAGTTTCCATGGAAATATAATTTAATCGCATATTTTTCTACAAAAGTCAATTAGTCACGGGATTGTCATGCAAATTATCTTAAACATGCGTTGCCTTTTTAAAAAATGACCCTGGGGAAACCCTCGAGCTACCTTAATTATAAAGGTATCCAGAATTCCGTGTACAGCAGCACTTGACAAGTAATTGTACGACACTTTTTATGCTATTTACATGAATTCATTTTGAATTCTCAACACGGCCCATAGGTGAATGTGTCTATCTTTATGCAATATAATTTCAATAAAAACTAGAATTTTATCTTAGCGCATGCGCATTGTAACTATTAAGGGGAGCGGTGGTATAGAGGTTAAAGTGACGGCCGCTCATCCCGGAGGTTGCGGGTTTGAGCCCCACTTGGGTTACGACCGTACTTCCTCATATGACACCATACTGGTTTTTCTAGGAAGTGGACTCGAGAGTGACTCGATAAGCTGCAAGCTTTCTTCACAATCGAGCTAAAAAAAAAATTAGTATAAACTAAATTATTTAGTAATCAGTTAGTTGAAATAGTTACAAAACTGTTCTATATTAAAACCGGGTTTTTCATGTTAGAATATTGAACTTCTTCTTTTATAACTACACAGAGTGTAATAAAGAGCTGACTATTATTCAGGAGCTTAAGTACAGTAAAGTTGTGTAAAGCATATAGGTACAAATTATACAAACGTCCAATTATCCAGAGTCGGTTGAGAACTACTAGGACTCCAGCAAAGTTAAAAATGATAAAGGTGTAAAATTCTCATGCTGCTTCTGAAATACTATAATGAAAAATATAGTTTTAAACAAACAGCAGACACATACGACATTATATCAATTAGCTGGTACAATGCATAGAATAGCAATAACCAACATGTATTGTATATACTTCTTATTGCCATGTCAGAAATAATTTACTAAGAGTATTGACTTCATATTGGATTGACACTACTTTATGATTATTAACTTTTTGAATTTAGAACTGTTTAATAACTCTAAGTTGTTCCTATGTGGTGTTAGTTTTCATCCATTTTGACTGTACATCTAATTTCTTGCAACGTTGTAATTTTAGATTGTACCATGGAAGTAGTAAAGGGAAAACCATGGGACCGAAGTGCAAGGCGGGAGACATAGTAGGCTGTTCATGTCAGTTGGTCGCCGAGAGTTTCCTAAATTCCCAATGGAAAGTTGTATTTACATTAAAGGGAAAGCAGGTACCACGCTATAATTATTTACAATTTTCTCTTATTATTGAAGCTAATATACATAATGAAGTTAATAATTTAAAGATATACTACTGCCCAAAGTGACCATATTACACCTTGGTCAAGGAAGATGCTGAACAGACAAGAAAACACGTAAGAAATAAAATATGATAAAATACTTATTAATTTGATATTTTTACTTGCAACTTTTGAAATATTTTTTTGGAAAAGTAAAACGAGAGACAAATATTTTTCTTGAAATCGTGATGGTCACCTTGAAAAATGATTTATCTTACACTCTACAGAGGTGATGTGTACAATTCGCACATCCTATCGAAATAAAACTAAAAGAATATAGTTCAAAGTTCTGCACGAAAAATACAGTATGAGTGTTCGAATCAAGGTAAAACGGTAAATTGTTATACAGCCTTTGATCATCAGTGTGAGGTTCCGCATATAGATCGGCATGATGTTAAAGTATGCTGATTAAGGTTTATGTTAAAACTGGTTAAGACTAAAACAACGACTGCGAATTTATTTCTTGTAATGGAACTAGTGTTTTGCACAGTGTAAATGAGGTATGAACCCCTGACACCATTACGCTCAGCAAACACAGATAACGAAAATCGTAGAAAACATGATACTAAAAAGTGTTTGCACAATCTACAATCAAAGTAACAGGACAGGGTTAATACTACAGCTATAATAGCGGATACTACAATGAAATAGAAACGCTTTCACCGAATACTATAAATTGGGTAATTTTCACGTGACAAGCGCCATCTGTGATCTGACGAACTTATTCACGAGTTCTAAATTCGTAAAAGGATAATTCTCTTATAGTAAATGTATGTGAAATGAATATTTCGTGAGATGCTTAAATAAGCGAAGTAAGAAATTCCCGGAAATTAAATCAACATTAATATTACCCGATTTACAGTTAAACAAGAACAGAACTTTTCAGACATAGAAAATGATCAGGCTTCACTGAAGAGAACAGACAATAATAAATCTAGGGTTGTGTCCTGTCTTAAAACATTGTCATATTCAGTTACTGAAATTGTTATAAGACAGCCCCGAGTCTTACAAAACATATTTGTTAATGTTCGTCAATTACGTTTGAATAAAGCTTTACTCGAATATAAATTGCCTGAACCATCCGATATCTGATATAACAACACATATTCACAAATATATGAAATAATTTTACTGAAGTCAAATACCGTTAACATAGCTTTAAAGGGCAAAACTAAACAAGTAAAGGATACAGGTCTATGTTCTCCGTTGCGTATAGAACATGCAGAACTATTTGGAAAAGAACATCAACCAGTCCCATACGTGAGTAGAAGTCTTGTCATTAAATAGAAAAGCGCAGTGACTGACTGACAAAGATTCAGTTATCATTATTTGATGTACTTTAGGTAGTTCGCGCCGTTCCTCGGCCAAAATAATATTTTATCAGATTGGCCTGAAACTTGGAGGGATGACACTTGGAGTAACGGCCGGTACGGAATAACAACTTTTATTTCATTTTGACGTCGGTTACCTAGCAACAAAGTGACGTTACGACGCCATCTAGCGACACTGTTTATGCATGTGCCGTGTCTTATATAACTCGACTTAAAATAATCGTAAAAAGAAAATTCAAAATGTGCTGTTAAGAGATTGATATTCTCTCTCGACTGGTATATGTAAGTATCAATAAATTAATATGTATTACATTATGTCAGTAGAAAAACTACGTTCAAACGGGTTTAGTCGGGCGTTAGCATTTAGTTAGCGTAACTATTTACGCGTAAATGTAAATGAAGTCAAAACGCTGTGGTAAGTTTTTCAGAAATTGAAAATACACCCAACGAGAAATTATTAAATGATCTTAAGTGGAGTTCTATTAACGCGCAATTCCATTTGTACATATATGTCTGCTGTGCTGAAATCAAATTGTGACTTATTGATGTATGCAAACTCGAATTTGTGTTTTACACATAAAGATGCCAAATCGAATATGTCACACCGATGTCATCACGATTCAGAAGTCCAACCAACTCGGCATATACAGTAAATTCCGTTTATAACGAACTCCTTGGGACCATTCAAATATGTTCCTAATATCCAGAGTTTGTTACATTTTCATATAGAATAAGAGAGAAAATAAATTGGGCAGAGAAAATTTGTTCCTTATATCTGGATTTGTGCTTTATCCAGTATCGTTATATACGGAGTTTATTGTAGTTAATAAAACTTTGAGCTTCATCTTCATACGAAAATCTAGCAAAGTAGTGAAAAGTTAGAAGTGAATTGTGCTTGTGTACTTGATTGTATTGTTTTTCTTTCAAGCCCAAAATGTTGAGAAATTCATTTTGATTATTTGTTTATTGCTTTCTTGAAGTTGAAATGGTTTGATGAAGTAAATAAGTACATAAATTGGTAGTTTGAAGACAACCACTTTCTGATAACAATTCATACCCACCGATGTCCGCATAATTATTTCCTTCGAGCCATTAAATTGCAATTGGTTTATTAATTTTCTGAAAGTACTTTCCAATACCAATCAACCAGTACCACTTCTTGCATGATGTGTTACTTTCTTGCAAACTTCGTTTGACACTGTTTAACTGGACTTCAAAGCGTTGCAAAATTGTGCGAGTGTTTGATAATTGTAAAATTTGAAAACATCCCATACATGCATACTTTGTAGCGATTTCCCAGTCACGTACCAATTTAACTCAGAATGATTAATAATACAGTCCAGAACATTGATGAGACTCTAATAAAGATTTATGTTATATTAGTCCATGCAATTGAATAGTTAGAAGTGATCAGAAACCGCTGACATAACCGCTTATCCGTTGCCGACCGTTCATGTACCATAGGACACTTTCAAACATTCATTGATATATTTTTAGGCTATGCTGATGTTTTGAACAGTTTTTGAAATGAGAAAATTACGCTGTAAGGCATCTTCTACTCGAATGAGAATAGACAATAAAATAGTCTTGCGTTTTTAGTCTTTCCTTAATAGATTAATAATCTAAGTACATAAATAATTTATACCTAACAACATAATATGTTGTTACAGCCAAATTAATGTAAATTATAAGTTTGAAGTATTTGTACTTTCCCGGCCAGTAAATAACGGTCAATATGTCTAGTACAATGGAGCATATTTGATTGGATTAATTTTGTTTGCCTGATACACATTCCGATAATTACTATCAGGAATAAAATTGACATGTGCCCGGAGAGAAATCAGTAAAAAAAATTGTACAACCGAAGGTATATGGGTTCGAATCCCGGTCAAGGTTCTTTTTTCTCACAATCTAATATTGGCGCCTTTCTACTGAGTAAAATTAATTTTTACTTCATGTATAAAAATCTAGCCAAAGTTCGCTTTCATATACTACAAATTGCGCCGACTATTTTTTTAAAGATAGCTGTTGTTTAATTTAATGGCTATTACATAGTGAAATGAAAGTATACATTCAATGAATCAGTACGAAAAATAAACTGATTTGTCCGGAATTATAGTGTTTTTATAGCTGGTGAAACGCCATTTCTGCAACATTTGTATGCACTAAATCAGCATGTGTCATTAATATACTGTACGTGATGTACTGAAATAAATTTGAAATCGATGTAAAGGTAACAAATTATTTTTTTTCATTTGAAATACAAATACAAAGATGCGACCAGTAGTTTGCCAAATACAATCTAAAATGTAAGTGTTTGTATTTTCTTTTCTTTTTTTGCCGGGTTTGGCTTGATATCTGTTTCAAACAAGTACGCCGCTCTACACATATCATTGTTGGTATCTGGAGGTCCGTAGGTTTTAGACAAAAATAGGAGATTATTAAGTTGATTTTTCTATTTGCAAGTAGACAAAACAGTCCATAATCAACCGTTTCTTCCGTAGTAAATAAACACAAAATTGATAGAGATGTTTTCGTTACAACAAACAATTGTTTCGGAAGATTTTACCTAATAATTCATTTTCGGTTGCGACACAAGTTATTACAACTTAAAATACTCACTCTGTATGACATCGCAAAAGAGGTAATGTTTAATTATTGTGTCTTGCGTAAGGACACTATCACTAGGGCACTGATAGGATCATCGGATCCGGAGGTGAACACGCTACCACTGCGACACTGCGACTGGCTCGAAAGATGCAAGTTGTACTGGTATTATTTTGCATTTGTATTACTTAACTGTGCAGTGTGTATTCTTGAGTTGTAGAAATAAAGAACCGAATAAGAATGTGATGAACATATATTTTGTATATAGATTTATTTAAACAATTTTGAAGTACAATGGTTATAGAAGCGAGAATTTAACAGAAGATGAAGGCGAGAAGAGATGTATAATAACGGACAATTCAGGACTCTTCATCTTATAATGTAAAAGTAACGATAACGACTGCGAAATATTTCGTCCGCAGAATTGATTCAGGCGATCACTTTGGCAGGAAAAGCTTGGACGATAAAATGTGTAGCCAAAATACCACCAACATAGTTTCTATGCCGTCCCGCTGTTGAATTGGCTAATCGTTCGCCTATATGAAAACAACATGTACTACTCTAAGAAAAAATGACTTGATTTATTTGGTCAACATCTAATAAATCGGTATGAATTAGGGTCTATCTTTCATGTACGT
Source organism: Saxidomus purpurata (assembly GCA_022818135.1). Lineage (NCBI taxonomy): Eukaryota > Metazoa > Mollusca > Bivalvia > Venerida > Veneridae > Saxidomus > Saxidomus purpurata. Next base: position 18,913,212 of record JAFMSR010000019.1, on the reverse strand, counting down.
CTGTGGTAAACGCAAAAGTATCTGATCTGGAATATTGAATGTGTGTCCTTTTGATAATTAGTTTTTTCAAGCCTTATGCTGAACAATATACTAAGCATGACTCAAACAATCAACTTGTGTCTTTTGCAAATGCGCTTACAACTATGACCGAAATAAAAACCTTGATGTTAAATGTATTACGCAGGTAGCTGCACTGAGACAAACTTTTTATATCTTTACAAGAAGTATTCTTTTTCTTTAGATTTACGAAATCGGGGATAAATATTTTCTTTTCAGTACTCTGTGACGACTCTGGTACGACTACGCGCCGTGATCTGCCCGGTATTTTACCGACCAAATATTTTAAGCATATAGAAACTAATTTTTACCATTAATTTATCATACAAAGTCGAAAAGTTATGATTCTACCTGCGCACCTTTACCTGTGATTTTGATAATGCTTTGCGAAACAATGTTAATTGTGATTACTCTCACTTGGTTTCCCGCCAAACTTCATAAAAAAGCGTATGTACCGACACTAAAAAAGTTGATTCGAATTTATAGCAATTGTTAATGTCGAGTTACACAAGATATATTAACAACTGCTGTCTTTTAATAAAGAAGTATTCGTGTTGTGTTCTTGACAGCGTAGATAACAATGTCCGCCTTCTAAGAATTGCACTGGCGTCAATGACGTTAAAAATGCGGATTTGTCATTTTTATGTCCCCTTTTCTAATTCTCATATTTTTTTATTGTTAAAGATAACCATATGATTGTTACGATATCATTCGTGAAAAAGATTACACTCCAACATAATATCGATAAATAAGGTTTTTGGAATGGGCCAAAAACGATCCTAAGTGAACCAAGCCCTTAGCCAACAATATTGATACCCTTTCGGCTTACCTTTTTCAGTATTGATGCGCTTCTTATGTCATTGTACTGCGTCACAACGTCGTAAAACCGACGCCTTTCGACGTAAAAATTCGCCAGTTCATACGAATATAGCCAGTATCTGAAAACTTTCTTTTTTAATATAATGTCTTCAACAAGTATGAGCCATTACAACATTTTAAAACTGTCCTATTTACCATATTTATATTTTGACGCAAACTTCTTACTGTGACTGCACATCAAAGTCAAGTCTTCCTCGTAAATAGTTCTTTAGATTTTACCAGCAAACCTGTACTTGGCAATTATACAGGTAATACAGATGATGTATGGAATAAAATATTCAATGTACCAAGCAGTTCGTTTCCTGTCTATTATGCTGGTTTGAATACAAAAACCTTATGTTCGTTGTTACAATACTTTTGATAATTAACGAAGATATAGCAAAACAAGAGCTACCTTTAAAAAATATAGTCGGCGCAATTTATTGTATTATGAAAACGATTGTAAGCTAGATTTGTATAGAAAAAAATAATTTTATTCAGTCGGAAGTTACATGGTGAGAAAAACAGAACTTGGACCGGGATTCGAACTCATGTACCTTCCATTGCAAAGTGTCTCCGGCCACTTGTCATTTTTGTCTCCAATGATCGCGACATGTGTATCAGGAAAACAAACTTAATCCTGGTTTTCCTTATAAATATGCTACTCGAATTTTTGACCGTTATCCACTGGCCGAGAAATTATAAATACTTTAAAGCGACTGCACTCCAGATGGACAAGTTACGCTAAAAAAAGAAAATTTTCAATTTCAAGAAAACAATTGTCATTACTGTATCAGGGGCATTGTATTATGATAACGTGACAAGTTTTCTAACAAAAGAAACAATTAAAATGTGTTGTTTTGCTTACTTTTATTGTAGAAAATATCACCCCGTGACTAACGGGGTGGGCTCTTTGGTATATCAATATTTTTAACTCGCATCAAATCAGCTGACTCCGTAGTGTAGTAGGTTAAGCCGCTGTAAATTTTTTGTAAGCGCAAAGATCCGAGTTCAAAACCTGGCTCGGGTAAATATTTTTTTTCTACCTTTATTTTTAGCTCTTACACAAAGAAAATAATCTTGATGCTGACAAATTGAATATATATTGATTTTACCAAAAAATTAAAATTTACTAAGAATTTGGAGTGCAGTCGCTTTAAACTTAAAATTAACATTAATTTGGTGGTATCAACATATTATTTTGATTGATATGAATTATTTGCGTACTTGAATTATTAACCCATTCAAGAAAGACTGAAAGCGCAAGAGTACTTTATTGACTATTCTCATTCGGTACATGTATTATTCAATGAGTCTTGATCAACACTTTCATTCTGTACTGTATCATTGTCAGGATGGAGTTTTGCAGCCTGACATGGATTCGAACCCCGGTCATCCGCTTACCGACAAAGCTAAACAGATATCACCCTTAATAATTGATGTAAGCATTTTTCGTTTCGTTATCATTGAATAAAACAAATTATTACCTGTACGAATTAACAAAATATCAATGGATTATGATGAACGATGGAAATGGTTTCAGAAAATAACAACTCAGCGTAAGAAGATTTTGTACTGATAGGGATACCGGTATATTGCAATTTGCTTGAGACGTGTTATACGTACCGGTATGGCTTCACCCTGTACCGCGGTATTTTATGAAAATAAAAAGAAGCAATTTCTCCGTCATTTATTAGCTGAAACTTGTATTTGAATAATTTGTGTGCCTTTTCCGTGACGACATTGACAGACAGTAACTAAGTAATAACGGGCAGTATATCATTCGATCTCAAAACTCAAAAGGTAAACAAATAAACTTTAAATAATTTTCACAAGGAATGATTCATTATTTTATAACCATATTATAACTAAGTGTGAATACTTCAACGTATATTTTTGTAAGTTATTCACCCTCAATATATAGCAATACGTATTGCAATACAGAAACTGCGTATTGCAATTTATCGCATTGTAGAGACACCCCTGGTTCTGTAACATGCCCGGTGTCAAGCACCGATATTAGTTATGTTAGTGGAGGAGCGGGAGATCGAACCTTCGATCCATGGATTACTAGCCCAGCACGTTAACCACTGTACCACTGATCCGCACCTACCACGGTAATTTATTGCTCATCGAGATAATCCTCTTGCACAAAACGCATGAGCGATCGTGTGATACAGTGTCGAGACAATAGCTCTCCGCTAAATTGTGCGACAATATATACCTGGTTCTCAATTATCTTCGCCAATATCATCGGCTTCGTTCGGGTGTGTTTTCGTAATTATCAATTGATTATCATATCAAACAAATACATTTTACCGACTGAAGTTCACTCCGCAGAGACAGTGATGTAGTGGTAAGATGCCCAACTTATATGCAAGGTTCCATGAGTTCGAAACGTGTACAGATAATTTTTATTTTTATAGGAGTATGGCTATTTTTATTTAATTTGTCACAGTCTTATGCACCGTTAATTCTATGATTTCTGTTTTTTTAATTTTTTTTTTAATGTTGATTAAATAACTTTGCTTTGATTTCTGTGTTTTAATTTTTTATGTAACAATACTTATTATTGATTTTGATATCCATGACATTTCAGGAATTACATAAAATTTCATCGTCCGTTAAATGGATGATTTCCGTCTGTCCCTGGGTTATCTTCAAAATCCTTCGATATAATAGCCGAGGCAATCTTATTTTTTGAGCGTTTATCTGTTTTCATGATTTGCTCGTCGATATACACATGTATGCAAGACGACGGAGAAAGAATGCTCAAATAGTAATTAAAAAAATCCTGAAACGTGATGAATAAAGACAATAGTTAATATATTATGCAACAAAACGATTTATAAAATGTAAAACAAAACACCAAGCAAGACTCGAACCGGCATACGCTGGATTGGTAGTCAGATGCCTGATCCACTACACCATTGCGGAATGGGATATCTCGACAGTACGAAATTGATATTCTATATCAATCCCTTGTTATATTTTCATCCGAAGATTACCGACCACATATACAAAATATTCATGAGTGCCAATTCAATATTGTCGCATAATACTAAGCATCGCGGAGAACTTAAAATATCTATGTAAATATTATTATGTACATGTGTGTGATAGTTTTGTCGAATTATTCAGTTGACATCGTCTGAATCACCTCCGTATGCGAGTGGTTACAGTTACTGACTTTAAATCGCTGCTAACTCTCATTGGGATTCGAGCCCTGCTTACCGGACCCGACTCTTTTTGTGAGAAAGTTTCAGTTTCAGTTTCGCAAGGAGCATGGGCCTAAAACCCAAAAACAAAACAATAATGATCGCTGTTTACTGCGGTATTGTTGAATGACGTTTGTTTATCAATTCTGTGGATATAAGTTCCACAACTAAGCAATTGATACATTTCATAACAACCAATTTCTGACTACACTGACCCAAAATGAACACTTTACAAGTTTATAATGGAGTTTACTATGTATGAGAAAGAAACACCAATACTTCACAATACAGGAGGTGGAATTCAATCATTTGTAAGAATGTTAAACTTTATCAGTTAGGGAGTGAGTTTATCAAAAAACAAATCATCACAGGAGCTTTCAGAATTAAGGTAATAAATTCACCTATATACTAGTATTTAATTCAAAGGGAGGTAATTTAAGAATTTGAATCTTTGGAGTTTCAACTCTCGCTTTTGCATTGTGTTTTCAAAAACATTGTTGAGATTTCTAGTCTTGACATTAATTTCTCTCAACTGACAGTAAAAATAATATTTTGTCTTGACAAACAATTTTGTTTTTGATAAACATACTTTTTTCACTATATGAGTTATCTCCCTTTTATGCATGATAAATGACTTTAACTTTTTGGCCTATTATCGTCTTTGCTATTTGTCTTATTTTATAGAGTCAGAGTGAAATACATTGATTTAATATTGTGTTAAGTATTTGTATAATAAAAATATAAAGTTTTCATCTTGGGTGAGTGTAGTTGAGTCTATTTTATCTAAATATTGAACTAATTATAGTACATTTGTATATGAATTAATGTATTACCAGGATTCAAAGTTGCATAGCAATAAAAGGTTAGCACGCCTTAGACTACAAAGCCGCCGCTACAGTTTAAAAATGGTTGCGTAAATAACAGATATCTACTCTAATCCAGAACATAACAAAAGGATAGTTTAGTTTTTTCTTCAATTCTTCTATAATCACATATTAACTTCACATTTATACTCAAACTGCATACTACCAAAGTAAATGACAAAACACCAGCGAAAGTTTAAGTAATTTATTTTTTGGCAATTAACTGGCTTGATACACCGTGACTTGAATAACATGTGCTATTAAACATGATTTCATAGAAACAATCACTATACTAAAATGATTACAAGTGACATAAATTGAGTAATACAAATATCAAGTCTGGTGTAACCGAGCCAGTCTGCTATCGCCTTTCTTGGGGACAAGGCTGTTATTAGACAGCCGTATGCCCAAAGAACCTCCGATATGGCTTCCAGCAATAGATGTAGTTGGAGGCACCGAGAGCGGAGGTTCATCCCCAAGAATGATGAAAAGATTCCTCATTGAGCAATACATGTAATACAAGTAATAAAAACATTACAAATGTGGTTCGATCGTATAAGCCTACAATAACAGGCTGCAGTCAGTGGATGGCAGGCTGCGGGCAGTGGATGCTGACGTCTACGATGGCAGACTCAACAGTTAAGCCTACGATGGCAGGCTGCGGGCAGTGGATGTAGGAGTCTACGATGGCAGACTCGACAGTTTAGCCTACGATGGCAGGCTGCGGGCAGTGGATGCAGGAGTCTACGATAACAGACTCGACAGTCTAGCCTACGATGGCATGCTGCGGGCAGTGGATGCAGGAGTCTACGATGGCAGACTCGTTTGTTATAGCCTACGATGGCAGGCTGCGGGCAGTGGGTGCATGAGTCTACGATGGCAGACTACACAGATAAGCCTACGATAGCAGGCTGCGGGAAGTGGATGCAGGAGTCTACGATGGCAGACTCGGTTGTTATAGCCTACGATGGCAGGCTGCGGGCAGTGGATGCAGGAGTCTACGATGGCAGACTCGACAGATAAGCCTACGATAGCAGGCTGCGGGCAGTGGATGCAGGAGTCTACGATGGCAGACTCGATTGTTATAGCCTACGATGGCAGGCTGGGGGCAGTGGATGCAGGAGTCTACGATGGCAGACTCGGTTGTTATAGCCTACGATGGCAGGCTGCGGGCAGTGGATGCATGAGTCTACGATGGCAGACTCGATTGTTATAGCCTACGATGGCAGGCTGCGGGCAGTTGATGCAGGAGTCTTCGATGGCAGACTCGACAGTTTAGCCTACGATGGCAGGCTGCGGGCAGTGGATGCAGGAGTCTACGATGGCAGACTCGGTTGTTATAGCCTACGATGGCAGGCTGCGGGCAGTGGATGCAGGAGTCTACGATGGCAGACTCGGTTGTTATAGCCTACGATGGCAGGATGCGGGCAGTGGATGCAGGAGTTTATCAAGGCAGACTCGACAGATTAGCCTGCGATAGCAGGCTGCGGGCAGTAGATGCAGGAGTTTACAAAGGCAGACTCGACAGTGTAGCCTACGATGGCAGGCTGCGGGCAGTGGATGCAGGAGTCTACATGACAGACTCGGTTGTTATAGCCAAAATGACAGGCTGCGGGCAGTGGATGCAGGAGTCTACGAAGGCAGACTCGACAGTTTATCCTACGATGGCAGGCTGCAGGCAATGTATGCAAAAGTCTACGATAGAGGATGCATCTATCGACAGAGAAATCTTGCAACTTCACAAGCTTACAGTCTATTGGCTGATTCGCCTGCTTAATTTTTACTAAATGAAGCTGTTGACTTAAACCACATCGTTATTCATTAAAACTAAATGCTATGACTTTTATCACTCTCATTAATATCAATTTAGCACCTTGTCCGAGATATCAGTTAATGCCGAACCGTGAATGCCCATCTGATAGCAGTGTACAGCATATACATTATGACCTCACTCACATTATTATAGTGTTAAAGTGTTTATAGATTGAGCAGTTCTATACATGTATATACTTCATTTTTTTTTGTTTTTAATAATTAAAGTGTTATTCCAACACGTGTACCCCTTTTATGAGGCATTCATTATTCGCGGCATTTCATTCATGAGTTATTACCCACATGTGCTCTTGATATTTTAAAGATATCTGAGAATGACTGCTAACAACCAATTACCCATTAAGACTTTATCAAATAGCCATTAAATATTGCGGTGTACCGGACTAGTGATACACCTATTTCTGACAATTTACGATAAACAGGATAGTTTCTTGATAAAGGGGTGTTTATGTCGTTATTATTATCTAGCGGTTAAACTCTTGTTGATATGCAGAGAACGAGACCTGGACTAATTACAACATATCACAATAGACGCATAATAAAATAACCATTCCGTGGCAGGAGAGTTCATGGAACTCGTCACGTCAATCTCGACATTGAAAGATGTGCGTTTTTAATCGTAGTTTGATCAGTGCGTATATACCTAGTATAGCAATCTGAAGACCACCTACCAAGCGTTTTAATCAAATGATCTTCCATTCTGAGTTTTGAACACGTTGTTGCAGCCCCTATGCGTAGGCTATGGCCATTGAATTTTGCATTGTCGTAACCTAACTGTTGCAAGATAAACTTTAGATAACTGATAAACTTAGTCCTTGTTAAAGGTAGTCCTTCGTTTGAAAAGTACAAAGCGGTGGTATGACGTACGTTTATGTGCTTGTTACGAAAGTTTAGGTATTTCATGAGAGCCGATAATGGACACACTTCGTTATGTGTCGCATGAATATGAATATTTATACCTTCCCGGAAAAGGTCAGTTTTTGATTTCTTCAATGTGACTATGACTGTATCTTGCTCGATAGTAATGTCACTGAAACACAGATTATCTTGAGCTGAAAATTGTTCTTTAACGGTAAATTCACCACATCTGAGAAAACCAAAGAAAGCTAACGTGCAACACGATTTTATCATGGCATCGTCATGAACACCAAAACAACCCTTATTGGGATATCGCACTATCTTTGATAAAATATGTATATCAATAGGTAGTCTATTGTTTGTTCTTGATGGCTGATTCCTTTTTACAGCATTTAAAAAGCTGTAAATTCTAACGTTTGTTGCACTACAATGAAGCGGTGTATGAATTCCATGACGTATATAATGAAATCTGATTCAACACAAATAGCTTTTTATCGTTGAATATGTGATATTCAAAGATTTATGCAAATATGCGATAAACTTAATTAAAATATCTTCTGAAACTGGTGGCGTTAAGGAACAAGCACTATTAACTCCTGATTTTTCCAAGAATTTTCTGAACTGATTCATCCCGGATGCGTACACCAACATAGTATTAGCGCAAAGGGATGCGTTCCACATATCGTTTACCGTTGTGGTGAGGTCCAGAATACTTCCGACACTGTTGGGCATCGGTCTGGATCCCGGTTTGCTGCAGGTGCTGCTTTGCGGAAGCGTTCTATGACTTTGTCACGAGGAAGCCTTGCCTCGAGCTTATCGGAGTCAAGTATAACTCCTAGATATTCTAACACAGTCGTTGGACCCACCGTCTTAGATTCCGACAGAGGCACTTTGATTTTGGTGAAGATATGCGTCAGCAAAGCCATAGTTCGATAACCATTTGACATTGGACTTTCCACAGTCAAAAAATCACCCAAGAGAAAAATGACAGGAATATTGTAATTATGCTCTGCCATCCAACATATAGCTTTTGATAGATTGTCAAATATCTTAGGTGATGATCTGCAACCAAACACGAGGCGCGTATAGACGTAAAATTTACCGTTCCATTTTATCATGAAATAAGGCATTTGCTCTGGCTTGATTGGTAAAAGTTTGAACGCATTGGTTATATCCGTTTTGCACAAAATTGCCCCCTGTCCTTGTTCTTTGATGGCTTTAATAGCGTCATCAATTTTTACATAACTTAAACTACACATTTCTTTGTCAATTAAATTGTTTATACTACTGTGTATATGATTATCACGAGGTGAAGACAAATCTACTATAAGTCTTTTCTGTCCTGAATATTTCCTTTCTGTAATGCAAATAGGGGAAACACGATAACTGGTGTATGGCGGTTCATCGAATGGTCCCTGCAAAAAGTTGTTTTCAAAGTCACTTTTTATCAGTTTTCTACCTCATCTGGTTGATTGATAGCCGATAACAGATTTTTACATATCTTATTTTTTGAAGGGAAAGTCTCTATCATAGTATCAAAACCGTTTTTAATGCCGTCACATAAGTAGCCCACAAAAGTTCGGTCGGGATGATGTGCCGATTCAATTTCAAGATTTTTTACATTGATTGGGGATATTGCGACTAGTTGTCAGTCCTTCTTGGGAATGAGGTCTGTTTTTACCTTCTTTGGGCACATAGGTTTAGAATGATTCCGACTCATACATGTCACACAGGCATGATGACGAGTGCAAGCGCGTCTAGAGCAGCCGTCAACAGAGTTAAAGTTATTACCCAATTCAATGACCGGTCGACAGGGATACGAGGCTTAACCGCTTCAGCTGCCTTGCTGGAAAAAGCTAGGTGATAATCGTAAAATTTGTCACCGTAGAAAGAATGAATCTTTGCTATATCCATCTCATATGTTTCCAGCTCTTGCTGTCGATGTGCCCATTTCGAAACCATTATACGACGATATTTCCCAAAGGAAACACGGAACTGTTCAATTGTAAGCCTTTTCTTGAGCCGATTATCTGCTTTCGTCGTACTGCTGGGCTCAAAATCAGGAATTAACAGGGTGGCGAGATTAACGTCCCTTCCGTCAATTATCTGCTTCTTTAAAGAATCACTTACAATGACGATGTTTGACAACATAGCCGCGGGCACACCATGTCTTTTCTGTGCAGCTAAATGGCGTAAATTATCTAGTTCGTTACACTTTGAATTACCGTACATACCACTGTCTGTTCCACTAGCACTTGCGCTATACAAATCGTTTAAAGTAGATAATTCTTCGGGTTTCCTGTGTTGAGTAGCGGGATTCAGACTTTTCACCGTCTCAGTGAAGGCATTCATTGTAGAGCTCAACGTCTGCAGGAATTCCGCAAACGAGCCGCTAGCTGTGGCTGGTAACTCAGCAGTTGAATTATCCGACGTTTGCTTTGTCAAATCACTTTTCGATGGAAGAATTTGTACATTATCTGAACCTTTGTCACAGTTCTCTTTGTAAATAGCCATGATAATTGTTTTAGAGAATGAAGTTGGGACACTAATTCCTTTCATTTGAAGCTCTTCCCGTAATTTCGTCGCAGACATTTTTTCTAAATTGTCTTTCTTATGTGTCTTTAAAACTTTTCTACTGCGGGTCGCCATTTCTGTCCTTTCAGGTTAACAACTTATAAATACGTCACGAAATAATACTCCGCTAATAACACAATGTTTAGAATAATTTTTGTCTATGTAAGTATCCCATAGAAATGTTGTACTTTATGCTTAGCAAGAAGAAAGTGCATATTTAATATTATAAGGTAATGGAGATGTGTACGCTCTGACTAGCCCTAGCGTTTTGTTGATAAGTTGATAAGCGTACCGCTTCTAATGAAACTGAATCTGGAAGACACGTGACCCCGAACTACGGTTCATTTACGGCGCATGTCTGTATGAATCACTGCGAGAAAAAGAAGGATACTATTCCGTTTTCGTATAAACTATGTTTATAACATAAACAACAACATATTAGTATCTGTGCTCTCGATCGACGCCGCGAAATGCATTTTCTGACTGAAATCGTAAGTTTATCAAATGGAATACAAAATATCCTCATACTCTTTTTTCCATCAAATTTGGCAGCTACTTTTCTTCAGAAGTAATAAAAAGTCATACATTTAGATTAAACATGAAATATATATTGCGACATATCATTTTATTGCTGATAAATAAGTGACATAAAAGGCGCACCAATACTGCAAAAAGTAACTCGAAAGGGTATCAATATTTTTGGCTAATTTTGTAGATAAATGCTCGTTGGATACATTGATAATTTTTTAAAGACTTTTACCATGGCGTATTTACTAAATTCACATTTATGCGTACATTTGTACGTCGAAAAACGTCCGCTTGATGACGTTTGGACGTCGTTTGTCTACCAATGAAATGTACAAACAAGTTAGTTCAATATATTGAAATATACCAATCGAGAGAGAATATTATTTTCTAAACTGCACATTTTAAATTTTCATTTTACGATATTTCTGAGCCGAGTTAAAAAGAAAAACGCTCGATATAGCACTAACACAGACTGTGTCGCAAGGTGGCGTCTTGACGTCATTCTGTTGCTAGGTAGCCGACGTCAAAATTTAAAAAAGGTGTGGTTCCGTAACGGTCGTTACTTTAGGTGTAATCCTTCCAAGTTTCAGGTCAACCTGATGGAATTCTATTTTGGCCGAGGAACAGCGCGAACTACCTTAAAATGACGTGTTACATGAAGTATGCTAGTAATAAAATACAGTAGTCGAAACTCAAAAAAACAAAAATAATATCAAACAGGGAAAGGCTTAGAGTAGTTAAAATCTGCTTGCATCGTGCGTATATTCTCATAGTAAGTTTGTGTAAGCATAATTTCATGTCGACTTGACACCCGGGACAAGTACGAAAAGATATCTTGCACATATTCGACTTCCCAAAGATATATATACAAATATATAGACAAAACTCTTTTTTATCAATCTCCTAATTCGTGTAAATTAGAATGAACCACTTACGAGAAGTTAAAAACAGTCTATATGCCTTTAAGAAACACGTGTATAGGTCACGTGTTCATGGTGACTCATAAAATTATAAAATAAAGATAAATCAACACCATCTGCTTTTATTATAAAATTCGGTTCTGTGTTTACATTGTCACTTTTCCAAAATAGATTTTCTCTGAGTGTATAAATCGACTAAATAAAGCCAAAAGTACAAACCAAGGTCTCAGTCAATTACACATAATAAATCTGGAGGTTTAGTGCGAAACAACAGAAACCGTGTCTTTGTGTATATTCAGATACAATACTTTCACAGTCAACGATGAGTTTCAAACTGATCATTGTTAATATGAAATATGGTGTTATTCTCAGAGGCGAGAAGGCGAATTAAATGTCCTGATTTTTGTAACTTAGTATATATTCAGCAAAAATAGAAACGTCCCTCCATATTTCAGGAAAGATTTATCCAAAACCAAAAGGGTTACTTTTATTAATCAAAATAGAAAAACAAGTTCATTCATTTCTGTATCAAAACCAATTACTGCATCCGGCTATCTTGTTAACTTTTCGAGAGATAACCGGTCAAGAGAGGTAGGGGTCAAAATCAAAAATCACAAAAACTCAGAAAGGTGTTATTGAATGTTTAGAGATGGAATTTCAATAAGAAATGTGGCACATCCAGTAAATCTCGTTAGTACCGAGTGTGGCCACCATTTGCATGAATGCATGCAATGATCCTACGCCGCATCGACGTAACGTAATGCAATACCAGTGCGTTGGGCAAATTCCACTATTCCTGTTGTAACGCCCGTGTAAGATCGCGAGCATTGTCAGTCTGATCGTTAGCTCGTGCTTTGCGGCCCAGCTGATCCCATATGCTCAATGGGGTTGAGATCCGGGGAAACCGCGGGCCATGGCATGACGTTGACATTGTTTTGCTGCAAGAATTGAGTGGTGACCCTGGCTACATGAGGGCGGGCATTGTCCTGCATCAATGTTACACCAGGACCATGCTGACGAATAAATGGTAAGGCATATGCATTTAGCACGTCTGCAACATAACGCTGTGCATTAATGTTGCCCTGTACAACAACCAAATCTGTCTTCCGGTTTCCCATGATCCCACCCCAGACCATTACGCTCCCTCCCCCAAACCTGTTCTTCTCAACAATGCAACAATCGGCGAATCTTTCATTTTTACGCCTGTATACCCGTAATCTTCCGTCAGCATGACTAACTGTGAACCGAGATTCATCGGTGAACAAAACTCGGTTCCAGTCAGCCCTTCTCCAGTTCAGATGACGTCGCGCCCATAACAGCCGTCGTTACACGAGGCCTACCAGGTCGCTGCCGGTCGTGAACAGCCCCAGTCTGCTGGTACCGGGCTGCAAGACGATCAATCGTCTTCCGACAGCACCCGAACCGACGCGCGACTACCCTGGCGGACATCCCACCCGCAAGCATCCCAATTGCCTGATTTCGCTCGTTTTCGGAAAGCCGTGGCATATCGAAAACAGTGAAAAATTAAAGAAAAAATTTAATTTTCAGAATAGCCCCTATCGCATGAATGATACGACTAACTGAATCAACATATGGATGACATGTATAGCGTACACGTGCAAAACGTGCAAATGACCGTTCCGGTTACTGGCCGATATGTAAACCGTGCGTATCGGGTAAACTGTACACGATCGTATTCTGAACATCGCAAGGGTTTAAAATACATGTACATGTACATTGAACATGTAGCAACTACACAGACAAAGTTTCACCGGCTATAAAACAGGGACGTTTCTAGTTTTGCTGAATATATATTGCTTTTAAATTCGTAAAGATTTTTGTAACTTATTATATATTGCTTTTAAATTCGTAAAGATATTAAGACAGAAACTACGTATGTCAATAACATTATGAATATGATTTGAAGAATTTTCCTCAGTATAGTGTAAATCTAAATTAAATACGTGAGCTTAATGCATATTTATTTTGTAAACGTCCTTTATCCTTTCGCGATCCTTACATGTGCTCATTCATTTCTGGTAAATCTATGTTAAGTACATGTATCTTTAGAAAACAATAATACATTTCAATCTGAATTTTACAGAAGTATCTAGGAAACTGCATTACAAAGAGACTTATAAACAAATGGAAGTTCAAGTCTTTATTCGTCGTACTTTTTGCTTACAGGGAAAGTTAGATTTTTACAACTCAAGATTTTTTTTATAAATAGTGTACAATCCTCTAACAGAATTATGAAGACATGACAGTAATGATTTAAGCTTGCTTCAGCACGACGCCTGGTGTCCGTCGCTTGCCTGTCGTCTGTCTGTCGTCTGTCCACACATAACATTGTGTATGCAATAGAAGCTGCATTTTTAACTAAATACTCATGAAACTTAGTAAGAATGACCGCCTCGGTAAAATCTAAGTCCAGCTCGAATATGTGTTATTTAGGGCAAAAACTAGGTCATGGGGTCAAATCATAGAAAAACATTGTGTTTGCGATAGAGGCTGTATCTTCATGAAACATAGTCAATATGATCGCCTCGATTTAGTCTAGATTTAGTTTGAATATGGGTCATCTTGAGTCAAAAGCTAAGTCACGGGGTCTAATCATAGAAAAACCTTGTGTATGCAATAGATGTTGCATTTTTCAATGAATCTTCTTGAAACTTGGTAAGTTTAACTGTATTTATAAAATCTAGATTTAAGTTTGAAAATGGATTATTTGAGATCAAAAACTAGGCCGCGGGGTCAAAACAAAGCAACACCTTGAGTATGCAATATAGGTTGCAATTTGTTCATTGGATCTCATGAAACTTTGTCAATATGATTGTCTTAACGAAATTTAGGTTGAGATTGAATATGGGTCATCAGAGCTAAAAAAACCTAGGCCACCCGGTTACAAACCGTGTGTTTGCCATACAGGTGACATTTACAACACGGTCATCGTGAAAATTGGTCAGAATATTTGTGTGGACGACCTGGGATTAAAAACTAGGTCACCAGGTCAATTCCGAGGAAAACCTTGCTGGTACTCTAGAAGTCATATTTTATAGCCAATCATGTAAATTGGTCAGAAGGCTTGTCTTGTCGAGGCTACACAGAATATTTGTGTTTATGATTTATAGTTTAGTGTTGAAGTTTGGTCACATGGTCATACCTAGGTCTCATGTGAGCATTATAGGGCTATCTTGGCAAACTAATTTGTGTTGTAGGTAGTTACTTTTAACTGTAAGCATTGACTTACGCATATAAGTGCATGTAGTAAGTCTTTAAAAAAGCCAACAATTAAAGCTGTGTTACAAACATCTACACATTCATGTAAAGTCGGAAAGAGTAGGAATCTTTATTTTAACAAATTCTACACTTATTCCGAATTACTACCTATAGAATAATTATGTCCACCGTGTAGTTAATATGATGTTCTGATCAGAATTGTTATCAGTTTTTAACAGACTATATGTACAGAATCATATTTAGTTATCAATCTCTAAAACGTAAAGACAGATTTATGTAGAAAAACAGGAGAGCTTTATATTATGCAAAAATACTAATTAAAATACCAATAAAATAGAATGTAGTACAAATACATACATGTACTAGTATTATACCATTCCGTGTAAAATATATTATATGCGTTATGCCTGACTTGATGTGAAGTTGTACTCATAAGGGACAGATCAACACACAGACATGTACCTAACAAGTAAAACAATTTTAGAAAGTTTACAAAATGTTTGTATTTTTAACAAAATATTGTAAAACTAGTCAAAAGTTATCAATGTACAATAATTGCACTTATTTAAAAAGGTTCTTCTAAAACTTATTGTATGTGTACAATTTTTGTTTTATAAACTATCATGTTCACATAAAAAAGCTCACACATATTTTAGCATCGCAATGTTTGAAAATATATTGCATAATAATATCAATGAAGTCAAACTGTTCCCAATAGTTTTTGGAGTCCCTTATGGGAAACCAGTTAGCTTCTACTTACAATTATTCATACTTTTAGTCTTCCCTTATATTGTAGATCAGTGACAAAATGTTTCTCCTCAAATATAATCTCAATTCTGAACTTTTAAAGGACGATAACAGCAGTTGTAGATTGTAACATTCACAGATATATCTGCAGAGAACCATAATAGAGCTTATCTACAGTACACCTTACCAGTACAAAAATGCAGTACCTGAACCTCAGGTGTACCTGAAGTATAAAATATGTGTGTGGAACAGAAACATTAAGCAGCTTAATTCTCCTCACATGTTTCGCTTATTGATGAAATTAGATTTTTTCCCATGTAATGGGTGCACAGATGATATATTCGGTATTGAATAAAAAGTTATATCTTAAGCAGGTTTTCAACTTTTAACCTGATAATGTTTTATAATAAGCTTATCCATTCAGAAAATTTAATACTATTACTCGTTTTAAAAGGTTTGCTGAGAAAAGGATTGACTGAACACTGATCAAGATCAGAATCAAACTAAGCATATTGATCATAGTTTGCAATGGTCATTAGAGAAGGAAAGCTTGGAACTATCGGGTTCGGGCTAAGAAAGCTCTGAGACATTGACAACAAACTGATTCAAAACCAGATGTAATACAATAGTTCTTTCCCCTAATTTTACACCAAAAACCGTTTTAGCAGCTTTCACAGACATGTTATTGAAATGTTTGTCTGTAGATAAAGACAATTATAGCATTGAAAAGCAATAAAGAACTCATGGGCACATTGCTGTTATGCTAATACGTGAATTACTAAAGGTAAAAGCAAGATAAAGTGAACCGGGGTACATAGGAGTATTTAGATAACATACAGTCCGTATTAACGCATAGATGTAAGATAACATGAGATTTTTTTCACACCCGGTGTGTTTACGTGAATCATTTGTTGTCAATCTATCTTAGCCTGATTAATTTTCCCATTTGACCCTCTGTTCGGATCTAATTTCATATAATTGTAAACTAAAGCGCCCGTCTCGCTAGCAAATAACTGCGTTAAAACAGTAATTATTGTTTACTCTTAATTCGAAAAGAAATTTTTCTTTACCCTCATTTTATCGGATTCGTTTTAAAAGTATGCCCCAAGGTTACGTTGTGCTCAGAAGAATGGACTATGTCTACTTCTTCGTAACAAGGAGAACTTAACTACTTTGTAATTTTTGTACAGGCAGAAGAGTAAAGTACGCTTCTTTTAAAAACAATACTTTTGAATCCGCGTCCCATTATTGTTGGCTGAACTTTTAATTTACTGAAATATTTCCAAGAGCAATTAATACTGAGTTATTTGCAAAATCTTCAAACTTTTATGATTAGTACAAAGGTACGTCATTCTTAGTTTTTAAATGTAATCTAATTTCGCTTTACAACATTTTGTATAAAGTTTGTATATTATTATTTTTCCTGTATTGTGCCATGTTCTTTGTTGAAATTGAGGATATGTACTGTGATGTTTTGTTTGGTTGTGTAAAAAATGGTTTATAAAACACTGGCGTCTTCATTCTTTGTGAACAACTAGAATAACTTCAAATCATTCAACGGAAGTTACATTTATGTCACCAATAAAACGAACCTGTATGTAATCCTACCGGTGACGAAACCCTTATCATTCTTTATAAAAATGTACAAAGGGAGATGTAACTGATTGAAATGTTGTAGAAGAAAAGAAAAGTAACATATTTTGCTATGATCATTTTTCTGTCAACGACAATGGTGATATTTTACTGGTTTTAAAATAATCCTTTAATGAATACATATTTTGTAAATGCTGCTATACTACCATCCGCTAGATGGAATTCTTTCAAGGTTTTACATCGAACATATGGTTTTAAAATTACTTTTCTTCAGGGACCAATGGTTTTTTAATATTTACAGGTCTTTGTCGTCAATCAGGAATGAATATAAGAATAACACATATTAATGTTTATAATTTACCTGGAAACGTACTATCCTGTCAAGTTAATTAAAAGTGTCATCATATATTTTCCTTTTCACCTGTTTTAAGTTAATAATGAGAACGACGTTCATGCATGTAAAAGTGTTAAATGCAATATCTGCTCACAATCATCACGGTTGAAATACTTGTTTGAAATAAATCATACATGTAATGTCACTACAGCATTAGAGGACGCCACTCGTAAGAGTTCTCATAAATTCATCTCGTCCTTAGAATACGAGTGCTAAAGAACAAAAGTACCTTGCCCGTAAAATATGTTTCTGCATGTTATAAACAATTGATTTAGAAAATCGATTTCAAGTTCTCCTATATTCTAGCACACTGATTTCAGATTTCGACTCCTGTCAGGCTACTTGAAGTGTGTCTTTAGCCAAGGAACCTTATGTCATAGCTAGCTGTAGTAGGGTTAAGCCGCCATCTAAATTGCTGATTGACTCTTATAAATATGTTCCATCATAAGTGATGTCTTGAGAGCAAGCTAAATTTTTACAACTTGATTGATCTTGCTACACAATCGAGGTAAAAATATATTTAGCAGAACGTACACGAAAGCAGAACACGTACCGTGGACGTTGTCGTTCTCATTACGTATTGCTACGTACTATCTGCTAGCTTTTCTTTAAAATTTACCTTCTGTTTGCATATCTTCCCGAAAATGAATTCTGTTATGTAGAGTTTTATTTTAGTGATATGATAATAATAATAAGATACACACACTGTGCTTATATTTTTTTTACTGCGCTGTGCTTCAATAAAGAGGCGTGTCGGTGTCTGCTTTGCTAAAATAGTAACAGTCATTATTGAATAACTTTATGTGTAACACACATGTTGCCTCATGCGAATGAACATGAACATAATCTTAGTTTTAAAAAAAATGTTATTCTTTTCAAGGGGAAGCTCAAGTGTCCTTATAGAATCGAAATTCATGATGATGCATGAAGAGTCAAATCAACTCACATACGCAAATGATAATAGCAAGTTATTTGTTTCAATCAGCAAATTTTACCACACATGTTTGAAAAGAAACGAATATAATTAAATACCGTACCAAAACACTATACTTACTGGCAGTCTTAATTTAAAACAAGACCGAAATTATATGTGTATGACTCGCTAGCTTAGAGGAAAGTTGTGTCCTGCTCTATTATAGACAATATGAAATTAACAAAATGCATGTATATCCAAATACCTGGCGTTGCTATTATGTATTCTTTGCACATAAAGAGGTAATTGAATCGAAAAACAAATACATACCTGATAGCAATATTAACTATTTTAGTGATGTACAAACTTTGTAATAATTATGCATGTATATGTAATAAAGTAAATAATGTAAACATAAGATCTGATATCAGCGCAGTTTCAGTTTAATCAAAATATTTTCACGCACAGAATAAAGACGAGTGCGATTTGATAATTCTGAATTTGGGAGTTGGTTCCTAGAAGCACATCTGAAGCGTTGAATGAAGTTTTTTAGTTCTCGGAATAAATTCGTTCTATTCCGTAAGACGGGTGCGATTTGGTAGTTCTTAACTGAGATTTGATTCATAAAAGCACTTCTAAAGCGTTCGATTAAGCCTTTTTACATCTTGGAATTAATTCCTTGAATTCCGGATTTCAAGCAGAATTGCTGTGGTCACATGATCAAAAACCTGGCAGCGTGATCCCTGCATGTGGTATCTCAATTTGATGCATTTTCTTATATTATTTCATAGATACATTTTATCACTAGTGTTTTAATCTTTAAGACCGTAGTTTTTTATTATCTCCTTAATGAAGATCTAACCTTATTCCGAGAAAGAAATCGTTCGGTTCAGAATCAGTTCTGTCACATTACAGTCTGATTCTAGATGCAACAAATCTCACTCGTTTTACAATACGTACATTATCTCTGTCTGCAGTTTTTCATAAAACGACCTAAATCAAAACCACTTGACAACATATGATAAAACCCAAAAAAGTAATCGTTATAGTGTCCTTTTACAATGTATAAGTGTTACAACAAGCACATTGTTAATTGTATTTGATTGAAGAACTCTAAGAACAGCTACGGCAATTAAAGCACACTTCAGAATATGCCATTTTATTCAGACTGTAATTACATATGGCACAATCTGCTAAAATTAATCAAAGGAAGATATCGCTGAAATTGAGGACTTTTCCTCTCTTGATCTATCAAGAAACATCAGAACTCATTATCTTGGAATTCCGTGTTCGGAATTATGTTTTATTTCTCGTTTTAGATAGTGATGGAAGGGACTTTCACGAAAGTTTTATTACATTCATATCATTATTGCAGAAGGTTTAATAAGTTATTACATATATTTTGTTCGTTCACGACAGTCATAGAGGACCGTCAAAGCCGCTATGTTTATTGTACTTGTCAAAATTTTGAAGTCAACGCTCAGTCACTTTGCATAAAATATATAGATAAACTCAAAAAGATACAAATACCAAAAATCACAGCGTTTTACAATTATACTGTAGTAAAATGTATATTATGCATGCAGGCGAACTTTTATTAGATTATTCCTTTGGACATAGACTAAACGTATGGACATGGAAACTTTTTAAAGTATATATTAGCAGTTATGTTGCTGCACAGCTTAATGCATTTTGTTATTTCCTTAATAAATCATTTTACTATAAGGAAATTATCATAAATTGTTTATTGTCAAGAAAGCCATACATTATAAGGATATTGTATATAAAGCTTTAACTTTATATTATGCCCCCGAACGAATTTACCAAGGGAAGTACTTGAAACTTTATACAGTGATAGAGCACAATAAGAGGAAGTGCAGTGTGCAAGAACCATTACTCTGGTTACTTTAGTTTAATTATCTCCCTTTGTTACATTTTCTTGTCTGGAGCTTAACTTTAAAAGTACTGAAGTAAATGTGGTCAAATTGCATACAATGTGAGAGGATACAAAGGGAAAGTTGCTCAAGAATAATAACCCTATTTCTCCTTTTTTATTATCTCCCATTTTTTTATTTTTTTATGTCCAGAGCATAGCTCCACTTGAAATTTCATACAGTGATAGAACACAATGAGAGGAAGTGCAACTCTACCTAGCCTAATTTTGTAATTATCATCCTTTCTTACATTTTTGAGTATAATTATTTAAGTGCTGAAGGAAATTCGTTCAAATTACATACAGTGAGAGAGGTTATTACATGTAAGGGAATGTGGAGTGCCCAGAAACCATAACCCTCTATTGCCTTACTTGAGAACCATCTGCCTTTTTTTATGTAAATTTTCGTTCAAATCACCTTGAAATATATTAACATATTCAATGATTTATACCAAAGTTTGATATGGGTAATTTTGGCAATGAATAGTAGTGCAATGCACAAGAACCATATTCAAGCATTACAACCTTGGAGGCATTCGTCACTTACGAATGATAGCTCTTGTGTTTCGTAAGATAAGTTTAGAATTCATTCAGCTTATTTGATAAATACTTCTTTCTCTCTTAGCCACATATGTGTTCTAGGCGAGAAAAAAAGTAGCACAAAAATATATGGAAAACTTGAATCGAAAATAGTATATGCTATATTAAAAGAAAATGTAAAATTAACACATTTTGAGAAAATAAAATACATGTAAATACACCCCGCAACCTGGAAAATACATGATTTCGTTAATTTATAAAAATATGAGAGCTCATTCTTTACCATAGAGAGACGTTCCAAATCGTGCTCAATATACTACATGTAGCAAATTATAATTGCAGCATAAACTCCTTAGCTTTTGATCTTTTACGATTTTCCGTTGTTTTTTACCGGCCTCTACGGAAATTGCCCGATGACATACATGTAACAAATATAGTTTAATATAATGATAACTATTTTAGCCGTCAGAAATACATGCATTACTCGAAACCAAATCCAATTGGATATGTATAAGTAAATGTCGGAGACATTTGCGTTTCATTATTTTATATTTTCTTTCATTATACACCAGTTAACTAATTATCAAATGCGACATAACTTGGCTTATGATGAAAAACCTCTTCTTGCAGTAGTATTATACACGTGCTTCATACGTAGCATGATCTAACATACGGTTTAGGCAAATGCTGATTCTGAAACACATTAGATAAATGTGCACGTGTTCTGTCCTTCTGCATATATTTCAACACATTATTTCTGTCTAGATGTAAAACATATACATTAACAAATATAACTCTTGCTTCAAGTTGCATGTACCGGTAAACACAATATGCACAATATGTGTTTAAAAAGAATAAATAAATTACACAATGACCTTTTTATGATGCATATACCTATTCCCATCTGCACGTGCAACCAGTGAAAGATTCTTATAGTCTCCGACATTTGCTTTTCATTAAATTATATTTTCTTTCATTATATACCTATAACGTTTCAAGTTAACTAATTATCAAATGCGAAACAACTTGGCTTATGGTGAAAAGTAGGATTATACTCGTGGTTCATACGTAACATGATTTAATATCCGGTTTAGGCAATTGCTGATTCTGAATCACATTAAATAAATGTGCACGTGTTTTGTCCCTTTGCACATATTTCAACACATTATTTCTGTCTAGATGTAAAACATATGCATCAACAAATTGAACCATTGCTTCAAGTTACCGGTAAACACAATATGCACAATATTTGTTTTAAATGAATAAATTACACAATGACCTTTTTATGATGCATATACCTATTTCATTTTTATATCTTCACCATATCCAAATGTAATAATGTACATGGTTGTACTTGGTTTGGATAACAGATTATGTTAAAGTTCGAATATGTTTGAAAACTATCAAGGTAAATTTAATAACTTTAATTAATAACATTAGTAACAAAAGGTACAATTTAACGTTCCTCTGTGTCGTTTCCAGATTGAAATCATTGTAGTTGTGCTGTATATATTAATTATATGACTGATAAGTTAAATTTATTATTTCATTGGGTCAAAGTGTTTGTTAGCATTTCGGTAGATATCGGTTTATATCGGTATTATGATAGTAGACGTTTTATAAATAAACATATATGTAAACAGATATAATGTTAATTTAGTTGTTTGCCCACTGGCATGACCCGCATATCTCTTTGCAAGATGATTTGTTTATTGCCGTATGGGTGAAACGTTTGGATTCATCAGAAAATGCTCTAGTGTGACATACTTTAATGTCGGTCTACTACACAACGATTACTTATGCAACGATCTGGTTATGATAAACAGTCAAATGAACGCTAGTCATCATGGTGTTTTACATAAGTAAGGTTCAAAATATGTCTCAGCTAATGATTTCGTTGATGGAACTTTGATTACAAATAATGGTACATATACCCACAACAATATCATTGTCATCTATGATTGAGTAGTCACGTCATTATTTAGCATTTATTTAGCCTGTATTGAAAGCTGCTCGTTCACAGTTTCCGGTGAAAAGATTTAATTTCTCCATAACGACACAATAAACACCTGAGATGTAAAGTATTTGCTAAAATCATCAACACAAGTCAAAATCTAGGTACAATGTAGCAATTTTGGAAAATCTGTTGAAAATGTTGGCGAGCAAGTTTTTACAGCACCGCTACACTATATTTTTATATTGGCATTTCAAATGCGTTTGTAACGCTATATGATTTGGTAGCGTATAATATCAAATATACATATACATGTATACTTAACAGGAATTTTTACTAAAATCTATTTTTATCATTCATTCTAAAATGTGTTATTTTCAGAGAGTATGAAGAACTTTTATTCACCAAAATTTAAGAGCGAGCAGATTGATCAAAATGCTGAAGTTTTATGCAGTAATGAAATATTATGTCGCTTTGATTAGGGTTTTAGGCAACTTTGACTGGAATGCGTTCAGATTTACCCTCTACTTCTATCTGACAAATAAACTAATTTTACCTTAAATCTAGAACAACGTCGTTTAATGTAAGATTTTGGCATTGAAACTAACAACAGATAGCAAAGTGAAACTGTGCAAGCTTTTATAAATGACAATATGATACTATTTCTGGGACATTTAGAATGTACGTACTGTTATCGTGCTTTTTGAAATAATTTGCAGTTTTGTCATTTTCAGATTGGAGAAGAAAACTTTAGGACGTTGAATGGAGTGTGTGGGTATCCCGCAATCGGACTTCAATCAAATGGGGAAAGAGTAAGAGTCATATTAGACGCGAAGAGGCCCTGTTGAAAGTCCTTATTGTGTATTTGATCTCTTCCCGATTTTGAAAAACGATATCCTCTCAAATAAGACGTTACGTTACATGCGTAACGTTTGCCTGTGTCGTAGGGCGCGTTACATGGATTTATTGTATTTAATCTACATTTTCTATCTTACCAAAAATGTTCATTAAATTGTATGAGCATACGTAGAAATGATGTATTGAATTCTAATGCAACTTGATTAGTGTTTGTACAAGAGGCAAATTCTACGATTTACTGGGACACCCCTCGTATTGACCCTTGCTATGTGAAAGGGACTGAACAGCGGTTTGAGTAATATTTACATGTTGGCATGAACCTATATAGCAGGCATGGGGTAATTGAATAATGTAATTGTAATTGACTGTAATTAATTACAACATTTGCTGTAATTGAATGTAATTTGTAATTGCAGTATTTTTTCAATTACATGTAATTGTAATTTAATTAATTACATCATCAAAAACAAATGTAATTTAAATTACATTGCAATTATTTTTCAATTACTTTGGTCAAATTTTGAATATAAATACCAATAAATAAAGTTCATAAGTAGAAACAATGCACTCTGCTGAAAACTTATTTCAAATTGTACAAAGAAAGAAAGACATAAGTAAATAAACAAAAAAGATAAATTAAATAAATATACATTTATCCTTAGTAAAGTAATCTGATAGAATATTCAGCATATGAATAACCCCATTTCAAAATTGTTTAATAGTTTTGCAATTATGGTGTTGTTTTGTTGTCAACATGCCATAGAGTGCCAGGTGGATTTACTGATTAATCCATGCCCTCTGGTCACATGTATAACTGACCATGATAATAGAGGCGACAATTAACTACTGTCAAAATCCAGTGGAAAATAAAATAGTGCTTGATGAGTATTTAACAGCTGTGTGGTTCAGAAATCTTAAATTAAAACTGTTTGGCATGATAGTAGGTAGAAGATAAGAAAATGTCATTTACAAAATATTCTGAAACGTTTGGAAGTTCATCGTTTTGGAAACTTTATCAGTCTACCGATGCTGCACAGGCTCATAAGTGAACATCATGACTGTAGGTTGTGGAGGCAACTTGCATAGATCAAGGGTACGTAACACTCAACATTTAAATAAAAGAGTTAAACTATTTGCAATAAGCAAATTTTATGTTGACACAAGTTTGCGCAGCATACTAAGTTCAAGTCTTAAAATCCTCATCTGTTCACAAGGATATTGTACTGTTCGACAGTGCACTCCATAAGGTATGGTCCTTGAATAAAGGAATATTTAAGGGCATCAGTATAAGATAAATTTCTCTTATACTGTTAAGGGTGGGAAGAGGATGACCTTGTAGTTCGAGGGGCATGGACAGGGGATAGGTACTTGTTTCTATCAATAAAACCAAACCGTGGTTAACTGAATTGTAAACTAAACTATTGAATTTTCTGTGATGTTACAGGGTTGGCTGAGAAAGGTCCTCCAACATTTTCCCGAATATGACTCTTGTACCTTCAGCACTTGTTGTTTAGCCGCAGTCCTCTGCATCATTTCGAACCTGTTCAGTCAGCTTGGTAGTATGGACTCCAAACCTGGGAAACATACTCTTACTAGGGTCTGGCGAATGTTTTATAATTAGGCTTTTGGTAGCTTTGGTTGCAAAAACTAAATTCCTTCGTAAACTTAAAAGCTAAGTGTGTGAAATTTGTTCAATGAAAAACGCTGTTATTTCATGTATTTCTTTCAACTTCGAAATAAAAGTAAAAGTAATTGTAATTTAATTAATTACATTTCTGATGAAATTGTTATTTAATTAATTACATTTAAAAACGTGTAATGGTAATTGTTATTTAATTGAAGACTTTCTTAATGTAATTGTAATTTAATTAATTACATTTCAATGTAATTGACCCCATGCCTGCTATATAGTCAAAGTCACCAATGGATAGTAAGATAAATAATCCCGAAACCATCTACAATCAATATCTGCTCCACAGTAGCATGTTCATCCAGCTATGAGAAAAGGTAATATGCAAAATACATGCTCATATAAAACTTTGCAGTACAACGTTTCAATGAAGAACAACAATTACAGAAAATAGCAGAAATAGACGGTGAACATGCCCAGAATTCATGGAACAATGATATAATGAAGTGTTGTGTTGATTCATGTGTAACTTTATCAGAATGGTTAGTTAACTGATATATCAATTATTTGATTTCCAACCGGTTAAATAGCATTTAACTGAACTCTTCCATTGGATCAACCTAGTAGAACATTTGAATAACGAGCAATGTATTCCCACTTAGTTAAGTTATTATTTTACCAACGACGTGGCTGAACAGAAAATACTTTTTTATTTATCAATGAAACAGATTGCATAAAAATAACTGTTTACCACTGTACTAAAACGGCACGATTAAAAAAGCCAATGAAAACATCTACCCGTTTGGTCCCGTATAGTGCGCCGATCACGATACTCCTGAATGACATGCTATTGACGAGTGCAAAAGCTCATGATTGAATGATTGTACAAAACCTTTTGGTCTAATGACACAGTCATGTTTGAACGTTTTCCATTTTGTTAAGACCAGAGTGGGTTTAACTTGTGCACTTCTATTTGATCGTTGTATGAATTCACTAGTTTATGATTTTGTATATGCGTAATTGAAGCACTGTTTATCTCATTTAGTGATTTTTTGTTTCATTTATAAGTTAAGAGTACAATCAATCAAACTATTATGATCAAGCAGTATTTGAATGTTAAATGTTAGCATTATATCATTAGTTCAATGTGTATATTGGATTATTTATGGAATAAACTGTTGAAAAACATACTGTGGTGTTTATACATTTCGCCTTATGCGTCAAACAAGACTCTCGCCAGACAAAGCGCTAAAAATTTGGTACTAAAGAAACAAATAGACATATTTTTATGCTGCAGATAAAGAACATGGAATTTCAAAATCCTCAGAATATTAAATAGTTTTTTGTTTCAATAAAGCAAACCCCATACGATGTACATGGTAATGGATATATGAAATAGAGATTAACTATCAGGTTTAACTCTTATCAATTGCCTAAAATGAAGGTACCTTGCTATTATAGAAACTGTGTTTTATTGCTAACGAAGTGCCAGAGTGAGCTATTAGAATCGCATTTTGTCCGGCGTCCGTTAACATTTTCCTTCAAACGACATCTCTGAAACCAAAAGGCCAATGATGATATAACTTGGCAGGAATGTTCCTTGCATGAAGCCCTTTCATAGTTGTTCAATTTATTCCATTCCATGCAGAACTTTGGTTGCTATGGCAACAGAAAGGAAAAACTTTTAAAATCTTAACCTCAAGAACAGAAAGGCCTACAGCTTAGTTATTTGGTATGTTGCATTATCTAGTGGACCTCTACCAAGATTGTTCAAATAATAACCCCGGGTCAAGTTGACCCCGCGCGGGCGTCACTTGTTTTTCCATAGGCTTATATAGAAAAATATTTAAAATTCTTCTTCTCTAAAACCACAAGGCCTAGAGCTTAAATATTTAGCATGTGGTATAAACTAATGGACCTCTACCAAGACTGTTCGAATTATGACCCCTGGGTTAAAATTGACCCCGGGCGGAGGTCACTTGTTTTTTACAAAGGCTTAATGTAGGAAAAACTTTTAAAATATATGTCTCTAAAACCACAAGGCATAGAGCTTAGATATTTGGCATGTGGCATAACCAAGTGAACCTGGGGGTCACTTGTTTTTATATAGGCTTATTTAGGAAATCATTTTAAAACTCTTCCCTGAAACCACAAGTCCTACAGCTTAGATATTTAGTATATGGCATTACCTGGTGACCCTCTACAAATATTGTTCAAATCATGACCCCCGGGTCAAAAGTGACCCTGCCCGGGGGTCTAATTTAGCATAGGCTCAAATAGAGGAAAATCATGAGCCCAAGCTCAAAATTGAGCCTTTCTGTTATTGCTAATCTTCTATTTTACCTAATGGTAGACAGGTGAGCGATATAGGGCAATCTTGGCCCTCTTGTTTATGAGACGTTCTAATTGTAAACATGAACATACAGACTGTAGTCTGTATTTCAGTACTTGTTACATGTTTTGCAATGCTACAATACATTTTGTAATGTGGCGCCTCTTTTTTTTCACTTTTTTTCCTTGTACCTGATTGTGCTGTACGTGCTTGCGTCAGTTTTTGTCTGTAAGATACGAGCCCCTCAACGATTAGCACATGAGTCAACAGAAGACTACAGAGTAAATTTAAACAGTATAGTAAGATGTCAAATGCTTATCACACCGCACCCCCTGTAACTTAGACTGGACGAACAACAATATTCTGAAGAAGAAAACACCACTTTCAAACAAGTGTTGTAAGTTACCCGAAAGCGCCGCTGTCTGTGTACTATTTCATGTATGGCCTACATTTTATTTATAGTCACAACTCATTCACATACATTTGTTGATGGAAGCAGTTAAAGAAACCTATTATTTCATATACTAAATTCGATGTTAAGTTACATGTAGTTATGTTTGAGATGATCCATCGTGATTGTAGCTTACAAGACAACCTGTTTATTTTAAAAGCACATGTCACTTTAAGTATGTAGGTAAGACATGCATTTAAATTTAAATTCCAAATTTCGAGAACAGAAAAAAAACTTGAACAATTTATCACATAATAGACCAACTCTATGTTTACACCTTCGTTATTTGTGGTCACGAAGCGAGAGTCGCAAATCTAACTTAAAGAACTGCAGATCGTTATGAAAACATCGCGCTTACCTCGGCTTGTTTCAAACACGGAGGAGACATTTTAAAATAACAAGGTTACCATCGGTTGGCAGTGAGTGTGTGAACAAATTTGGCGAAAAGAAAAGCATTTCATCCGTAGAGAAAACTCCTTGACTTTTGATCATTCATTTTAATTCGATAGCAAGCAAGCTTTATGAAGTTGTTGTGTTATTTGCTTTAGCGACAACGTTCATTTATCCGAGACATTGTCAGATTTCGTTATTGGCACGAAACGAAAAGCATTTAATCAGGTGTGAAAACTCCTTTGACTTTCGATAATTCAATTTAATTCGATAGCAAACAAGCTTTTCAGAATTATTTTATTTGCTTTAGCGACAACGTTCACTTATTCGAGATATTGCCGTTCGTTTTAGCTTCGGGCAAGCATTCGTAGCCCTGTACACCTAAGCAAGTGTTCAATCGCGTAACCAACCATTAGACATAGCCCATGAGACCTTACTATGATATTTTGATATTCCGAATTGTAAACCGAAAGCGGTAATATTTCGCCTTTAAGATATATTTGGTAAAAACATAACCGTAGACCTGTTAAATATTTCTAAGCTCCTATTAACAAATTAAATGTTGTCTCCGTGAAGAATAACATGCTGACCATAGTTATTTCGTGATACGAAGAACGTTCATCTTGATATACATGTAGTGGTTTATTATTTGGTAGTTGCTATCCATGGTTTTATACCATCGCATTCTTGTGAAATCCAGCGTATCTTCTTCATTCAAAATATAAGCCGGTCTCAATAAATATTATTATGGATTCCGGCAAAGCATTCGACAAAGTACCCCATAAACACTCTTTGGCGCCCGTTCTCTAAGAGTCGTATAAACAAATTAAAAATTTCCAAAGATGAGCTTCATGATTCCTCACCTTTTGATATAATAACGGCACCATAATACTAGTTCCGTTTCAAATATGCTTTATTATCTAAACTGACCATCACTTGAAATAAGAAACACAAGAGCTCAACTTACATTGCTTTACAAAATAATGCATCCTGTTGTCGCCACATATCCTGAGAATAGTCTACTGGTATCAGCTGGTTTATGATCATCATTGTATCGTTAACAGCTTCAGAACATCACGTGTCATTTTTATCCAAGAACTCAAGAACTGTAAGTCAGTGGAACGTGTTACTTCCATTGATAAACAGAGCAATAACAGTTGACGCTTTCAAAGTGATTATCACCGTGTCTGTTCTAGTCAACATAAACATCAATATAGTACTCCCAACAATTAATAGACGAATACAACTGGGTGGCGCTTGTCAGAGACAGGATTAAGAATGAGAGATCTCTTTTAGTGCAAAGATAAAAAAGAACTATAGTGCTTACATTAAATGATAACAGAGTGATAGATGATTCAATGAAGTGCACAGTGGCTACTCTCTCAGAAATATATTTAGGCTCGGTTTGGACTTTACACTGTAAGAAGGCCATTCTAAATACGTATAGTGTTCCTGAAAAAAATAGTTCCATTGAAACTGGGTCCAGAACTAAGGAATCAGGTGGGACAGGTTTCTCGTTGAAATGAGGTGGTTGTGATCTGGTCTCTGGACCAGTCCCTTTCCCACTATTCAAAAAACATGCAAGTCTTTTTTGGGTAAAAAAGGATTTGTGAATCAGATGTGGACTTGATGGAGAGATATTACCACATGGACCTGGGGGGGGGGGGGGCAGTCTTGACTTACTAGTATTTAAGTCAGGTAAGTCATTTATATAAGCCAAAAATAGACAAGTTACTAAGACTGAACCCTGGGGAACATAGACGGAATAAGCTTTACTGAAATCTATAACTACTATATTTGTTTGTTTACCATTCTCAATGGTGTGTGAAGCTGATAAGATTGGTTGTACAGCTATGCTTAGAGCTAAAAAAAAAAAAAAAAAAAAAAAAAAAAAAAAAAAAAAAAAAAAAAAAAAAAAAAAAAAAAAAAAAAAAAAAAAAAAGGAAAAGCCATGCTGGTACTGGCTTAGCAAGTTTATTATTGCCAAAATGCTTCAAGATGTCAGAAACCAGAATATGCTCCAATACTTGGAAGCAATACAAGTATGAGTACTTGACATGCAGTTACTGGCCTTTGATTTCTTACAGACAGGAGCGACGACTGTACTTCTGCTTTCTGGAAGGACACTGCTAGTTTCTGGTGTTTTGTGCTCTCTTGCAGTGTAGCTCTTTAAGAACTCGTAGTACGAGTTCATCTGGACCTGGGGCTTTATTAGGGGACAGTCATGGGATAAATTTCACATTCTCTACTGTTATTCTGACCTTGGGTATAACTGGTGTTGACCTGTTTGATATAGACTACTTACAGAGCTGTCATCACAGCAACAAATGAAAAATTCAATAATGTAAATAAATTGTGTTATTGTTTGGCACGTGTAAAAGTCTGTATATAACTAAAATTTTGCCGACGGCACGCCATCTCGTATCCCCGCGCCGTATTAATTTTGGACAAGGAAATGACTTCACTTCTCAAGGTCACGATGACCTTGGGACAATAGCCCTACTGATCTTGATATAGGGTGAGATGTTCCGCTAGTCATAGCCAATATGAATACCAATTTTGAGAGTCATATGCTCAACTATTCTCTTTTAATAGGCAGTAGTGTATATATTGTGAAGAAATGGCCATGAATCCGCCCTGTCCTCAACCCACACCTCTTAAGGCCCAGGGGTCAGATTAACAGTGTTGTACCAGGATGACATAGCAATATTGTGGCAAGTTTCAAGTTCCTAGTGCAAACAGTGTGGAAGAGGTTAACGACTAGGGCAAAAGGGATACGGCGACCTTGACCTTTGACCTATTGAACTGCAGATAGTTAGTGTGTTCTTCTAGTCAAGACCAACCTGCATACCAAGTCTCATATGCTAAATTGTTCTCTATTTAAAGGAAGTATTGTATATTGTGTAGTGACCCCGCCCTGCCCTAACGAACACAGTTCTAAGGGGTAAGATGAAAGTGTTATGAACTGTCAGGAGGACATTACAATATTGATGCAAAGAGTTGAGTTCCTGGTGCAACATTAACTTCACGAAAACCTTGATCAGCGACAATTCCCTTCAATGATTTATTCAGAGTTTTTACTATAATACAGTTATACTTAATAGTGGGCCGTTCTGGACAAGGCATTTCCGGTAGTGGGCCGTTCGGGTACTGGTCCGTTCTGGAAGTGGGCCTTTCTGGACTTACACCCTTGTAGCTTGGACTGTGATGCGCTTGTATGCTCGTGTCTTCCTGCGTGATAAGCGATTGACTTGCGGTTGACCGACGGCTGGTTGAACGGCTGGAGGTTAGCTTTGCGGGATCCATGTCTTCCATGATAGACGAGCATGCCGTGTTGAAGGTCATTGATGTCAATGGCCGTACTGTGGATACGTGTAAAGTTGGAAAAACTTTGAATTTGAGCCCTCATATCATCAATATTTTCTTTTCTCCAAAGTATGATTCTCTGCCTCAGAGTCTTTTCCCTGTCTGTCTGCGCGTCCGCATCGACAATGACTTTGCTGCGATCGCTCACTCCTGGTATTGGTTTGCATATCACCACGAAGGATCCCTGTTTGCAAGAAATAGTTTGAGGGTGTTTTGGACACTTGCAGGAAACTTGGTCATTTGTTCAGAGTATACTGATAAGTGATAAATCATATACAGGAGGGTTTAGTACCAGAACGGTCCATTTTCTTTTAGCAATGATTTAGACATATAAAATATATAAATATTATGTAAAATTTGTACATTAAGATTTGGCGTACAGTAAGATAATTTTAAAGGGAAATGTCATTGATTAATGTTTTCAAAGTTTTCGAATATTTAGTTTTGATAGGTGTGATTACTTTGAGGGTCACATCAGACGAAATAACACAGAAAAATATAACCTTTTCTTTGAAATACTAATATAACCGATTTAAATCATTAACTATGTCCTTATTAATCAGTTTGAACTGCCAATTCACAACCCTCGGTTTAAAAAAAATAGTAAAATTAGTAAATGATTTTTGTCGGGGGACACAAGTCGCGGTGGATCAAATAGTTTTTAGACAAAGAACAACAGTTTGAACTCTGTGTTTGGACTTTGTTATTAATGCAATAATTAAAAATTGAAAGGCCGAATTAGTACGGATTGCTATGGAATACGGTCTCTTAGATAGGGTACGCACCAAGAGATACTCCAAACTGGACGATTCTATCATGAAGTGCTGGGGGAAATACTCGTCTGGTCAGATGAAAACTTCAGTTTTCCTTGTACACATGTACAATTAGGAGATCTGTACAGCATAGGCTGTTGAAATGAACATTGTGTAATGAGGGTGCCTTAATTAACATTGACAGTTTGGTATCATACAGCGAACTAGCTGTTGAATAGGACATACGTAGTTATCAGTGATTGCCCTTTAAAATTTGGGATCGTTTACTCGTTTTTACGTTTTGTTTCATCTGTTTGTTGCAAATACAATGTTACTCATATTATAATAAAGATAAGTAATACATTATTATATAATATATTCTTTTTTCACAGACATGCCTACCATTTCGTCCATAAAGTTATAACCGTGAATAAAAAGCGAAAGATGAGCAGGAATACTCTATAACTATAGACCGTTCCTGAGATGGTTCAGTTCTTCCAATGAAATACTTATGACTGTGAAAAGTCCTATCATTATAATTTTGCTATTATACAATGATACTTAAAATGTGGGCCGTTCTGGACTGGTCCGTTCTGGTAGTAGTCCGTTCTGGAAGAGGGCCGTTCTGGACCTACACCACCAGGAGTTGCTTGTTTATCTTGGTGCTGGTAACGATTGTGTTGGAGTATCAATCGATGTCAGCCTGGTTGGTGTCTCCTGTCCATATGGTGGCCATAAGGTGCTGCAGGTGAAGCTCAATGATCCTCTCCTAATTAACAGTCTTACTTCCTGCATGTACACAGATGGCGATATTCTGAGATAATGATACTTTCTTATCGAGTTCTGAACCTTACAATTACATAAACATGACACATATATTTTCTAAAAAAACATTACAATAAACGGCTATCAATTAATGATATAAAAACGGATCTGCTATGGCAGAGCTTACTAGGCGAGACAATAACAGGCATCGTTCTATTGACTCACAAACGAGTACCGAGAGTGGTTCCAGCGGTACAAGCGAAGAGGAAAGACTGAAAAATCTTTTTGAATCTTGTGACGACGACAAAGATGGTTTTTTGAAGAGGTTTTGTATTTTGAATTATTGTTGTCTCTTATTGAACTACACGAATTCTAACTTTTAGAAGCGTATCTTTTTTAAATAAAGAATTGTTTTGATCTACTTTGTCCAATTAGTAGACTTGAAAAGTCGCAGTATACAGGTATAGCCCTACTTGTATTTTTGACAAGGCAGTCTCTGCTCGTTTGGTCCTGGGCAGGGAGACCCAGAGTCTCCTGTTCCGATTCAGCCAGACAGGGAGACAAATTGTGGTGTTTGTCTCCCCATTTCAGGCTATAATTTTTAATCACAGTTACCGTTGATACTCGCTTATTTGCTACTTGTCAAAATAGCTTTTTCTTACATAGCTGCCTAAACGTTGCAGTAATAGATCTATGCAAGTGCACGAAATATTCCACATACATATAAGTACTAAATATTTCCACTGATCACATCAAATAAGTTAGATTACGGGCATTTGATTTTATAAGTTAAACTTAAAGACAAGCTAAAAAAGCCTGTTAAAACTGGGTCCTAATATAACGGGTCTGGTAACGAACGTTATATCAATTATCGATTTCATCGTGTCTCGGCTAGACAACAGAATTTGCAGATAAGGCGAAGTGCTTACCGCATATAAACGACAAGAATTAATTATCAATTATTATTTACCAGAAGTCTAAGGAACGAAACTAATTATAAATTTCGATAATGTGATACAATCATTGTAATTTAAATACATATTAATTCTTAAAACAAGTATTCTGTTAATCTGCAAAGTTGTTCATAACGAACGGCACCTTCTCAATTTCCGTTCGCCGCCATGTTTTTTCCCCCTTTACACAGCCTGAAATTTACATATAAATTGTAATTTTCCAGAACTTCTAGATCAAAACTAAATATGGCAGTTGAAAAAGTGATAATTAACTGCAAATTACGTAAATGCTGGAAAAAACACAAATCATCTCTTAATCTGCAAAATGGTATAAAACTTTCGATAACTTCTAGAAGTTCGTTAGGCGCCATGTTTGTTTTCCTTTACATGTCCGAAAGAAATATTTATAAATTTAATTGTTTCATAACACATGGAACAAAACTAAATATTGCAGTTGAAAAAGTGATACATTAACTGCAAATTATGTAAACATATTAAAAAAACAAATCACCTGTTAATCTGCAAGTTGGTATACAAGTCACGGCACCTTCTAAAACTTTCGTTTGGCGCCATGCTTGTTTTCCTTTACATGTCCGAAAATTACATATAAATTTCCAATTTTCAGAACTCCTCGAACCAAACTAAATAAGGCAGTTGAAAAGGTGATACATAGACTGAAAATTAAGTAAATACTTTAAAAAAACAATTCATCTGTAAATCTGCAAACTGTTCAACAACTTACGTCACCTTCTCAAACCTTCATCACTGCCATTTTTGTTTTTCTTCACAAAGCCAAAAAATAACTTATTATTTATCACAATTCATCGTAACAAGACTAATTCAAATTAAAAAAAAATACTTTTACTTGAACGATTTGCAGTGGCCGTCTTGCGAAATAGTTGTTAATATACCTTTATAAGTAAACAATCAATAAGAGCCCGTTATCCATGCAACCCTGAAGATTTGAAATTATGCACCAAGCCGAGACAGGATAATCGTTACCAGACCCGTTATATTAGAACCCAGGTTAAAATAGCCTCTTGAGCTATAAAGAGGAACAAAAGTAGCATGCAAAATCAGAAAACAGAATATTTGTTGCATCCAGCGCATAATGCCGGAATGTAGAGCAAGTAAGTTTAAATTATGCCAACATATTCAAATTTGTTCCATGCTTACTAATAAAATATTGTGTTATATCAGTGAAATAAAAGAGTGATGATATAGATATCAATTTATCAGTCACAGTGTGGGTGATATAGGTCTGCCGGAACTACTTCTTTTAGTGGTGCATATACATATTTTAGCTTTTGTTTTAATACTAATAGTTAGAAAAATTTGTTTGTTTTGGTGGGTATGGAATATATCTCAACTCAAAGTGATACAATTTTCACATTTTAACTCGCACTTTGCGCTCGTGAATATATTACAATTGTATCACGTCTCAATGAGATATATTCCATACCCACTCACCAAATATCCTCTATTTACTGCAGATTTTTTTTGTCTGGACTATAGACATGATAGAATACGGCCTCGCAATTCTTATCTTCACTTTGCATATTCTGACATATTGCTTATTTTACTTTTAACAGGGATATTTTTGCTTTTATGTGCAAACAATTAAGCTTAGAGGAGTGGACAAGTGATATACTGGATCAGTTAGGTGTGAACTGTACATCGAGAATCTTGTTTCAGGATTTCTTAATGTTCCGTGTACAGGTACATACATCTTAGTTTTTCATGAAAAACGATGAGCACAGAAGTATTTTAAGTACTACCACCTTCATCATTGAGTAATAAGTCGCTGAACTCAAATCACTAACTTGTCATTGATCAAGGGCTGTGAGTGCACGCACTTCACATGAGCAGTTTATAGTTTTAACACAGACCAGGTCCAGTTCTTGTCCCTACAGGAAATATAATGATTAGGTAAAACTGCCAACCTGTGAAATACGGCATTGCTATGAAACCCAATGTTAAACCCTAAGAAAAAACTTTCATACTAGCCCGTAAAAAAATATGAATCTTTGAAAAGCAGAATGATTTTCATTTGATTTATCCTTAGATTTATTGAGAAATGTCAGAAAGTATTCAGGGGAAATAACTATGTAACATTCATCAAACTGCTTGCAGGCACTTGACCCTGATCATCATCAGTTAGTGATAGAAGACACTGATACAGGATAAATCTCAACATGAGTCGTCAACACAATCAGGTCACATCATGGCCAACAATAAGCAGTGATAGCCTAGGTATGTAATACATGACAGGGTGACCAGTTCACAACATGGCAAACCATCAGCAGTGATAGCCTAGGTATGTAATACATGACAGGGTGACCAGGTCACATCATGGCCAACCATGAGCAGCGATAGCCTATGTATGTAATACATGACAGGGTGACCAGGTCAAATCATGGCCAACCATGAGCAGTGATAGCCTAGGTATGTAATACATGACAGGGTGACCAGGTCACATCATGGCCAACCATGAGCAGTGATAGCCTAGGTATGTAATACATGACAGGGTGACCAGGTCACATCATGGCCAACCATGAGCAGTGATAGCCTAGGTATGTAATACATGACAGGATGACCAGGTCACATCATGCCCAACCATGAGCAGTGATAGCCTAGGTATGTAATACATGACAGGGTGACCAGGTCACATCATGGCCAACCATGGGCATGATAGCGTAGGTATGTAAAAGTCCAGTAAATGGCACTGTTGTAAGAAGTGATAGACTTGTTATTATACCACTATTTCACAAAGTGTTTGGTGGGAGCTATATATAGCAATCACGCATGTTTTCCCGAAGTCAAGTATTATTCAGAAACAACATGTCTGATTTTTACCAAACTTATTCTGTAGCATCCTTGCATTGACCCATTTCAAAAATAGGAAATGGTTTTGGTCCAGTGCTCACAGCGTTAGCTTTTGCTTAATATAGAAAATGCTTTAAAAACTTCTTCTTATGAACCAATGTATGGAATGTCATCAAATCTGTCCTGCAGCATCCTTGCATTGTCTTATTTCAGTATGCAGGATGAAGTACCAGTCCAGTGCTCAAAGGGGCGGCTGTTACTCAATAAAACAACCTTAAATGGTTTCTACTGAGCCAATGAATAGGATGTCTCCAAACTTCTTCTATAGCAATTTTTGTATTGTCCCCTTTTGAAAAACAGGAAATAGTTCCGATCCAGTGCAAGCAGGGGGATGTGTTTCTAAAAATAGAAAAACATTTTAAAGGCTTCATTGATCAACCAATGGATAGAATATAACCAAACTTGAAATAAGTTGAAAATGTTAGTGGGTTTTGAATAATTAAACTCGGACCAGATAAACTTTTAATTTCTTTTTGAATTATATCACAAGCAATGCACCCTAAAGTTATGTGTTGAATGTAATCTGAAAATTAATTGATAATTATCAAGAAGAGGGTCGGGCTCAAGACAGTGCCTGGGAACACCTGAGGTCACTGGTACGGTTTTCCAAATTTCATCTCCCAGGGCAACTGTCTGAGTTATATCATCAATGAATTCAGATATTCAGTTAAGAGTACTACATGTACCTGTTATACCATAAGATTTCAAAATGTATGCCCCTTTCGAATAAGAGGGGTATATTCGTTTGCAGATTGGTTTCTGGATATAAAAACCCAAGAACGCTTAGGCCTTTGATCTTAAAACCTGATGTGGAGGTTGGTCATGACCACCAGAGGAATCCTATAATGTTTTAGGCCAGTAGGTTATATGTCAAGGTCACAGTGAGCTGTAAAACGGTTTCCGGACGATAACTGGAGAACGCTTAGGCCTAGGATCTTGAAACTTGATGTAGAGTTTGATGATGATGACCATCAGATGACCCCTATTGATATTGCGATCAGTAGGTCTGTTGGAAAAGGGAAAAAACAGTCGCTTGTGTAAGAATTAAAAATAGACTATAGTTTAAAATCAGAACGTATCATAACATTACTTGTTCTTTATCTGCCATATATAATATGTCTATTTTGTTTCTCTAGAACCAAATCTTTCATCGCGCGTATGTTGCATTTGTTTTGTGAGAGTCTTCTTTGACGCATAGGGCGAAATGTATAAACACCACAGTATGTATTTTTTTCATCAGTTTATTCCTTAAATGATCCAATATACACATTAAACTAAAGATATAATGCTAACATTTAGCATTCAATAATTGCTTTATCATAATGCTTGATTGATTATACTTAAATCGTATAAATGAAAAAAAGGACCACTAAAGAGGTAGACAGTGATTACATTAAGCATAAACATAATCATAAACTAGTGAAACAATTCAAAAGTCCACTCTTTACTAAATATTTCGGCCGAGATATTGAGTAAAGAGTGGACTTTTGAATCGTTTCATAATTATTCTCCCTACGGAGTTACTATTTATGTATAGCATAAACCAGTGAAGCAATTCAAAATTCCACTCTTTACTAAATATTTTGCCGATATATTGAGTAAAAAGTGGACTGTTGAATCGTTTCATAATTATTATCCCTACGGAGTTACTATTCATGTATATCATAAACTAGTGAGTTCGTAAAACGATCAAATAGAAGTTAAACCAGATCTAACCCCGTAGTAGTCGTGACATAATTGTAAGGTCTCAAACAGGACTAAGAGATTAGACCTAAATGTTTTGTACAATCATTCAATCATGGGCTTTTGCACTCGTCAATAATATGTCATTACACATTATGCCATTAAATGTTTAACGACTGTTCCAGTTCATAACTCAATAGTATCGTGTACTATACGGGACCAAACCTAGTGGTAATACATTGCACGTTATTAAAATGTTCTTCTAATTTGAGCGAATGGAAGAGTGCAGTTACAATAAACGCCGTATATATGGACTCCGGATAAAGCGAAACTCCGAATATAAGCAACAATTTTTCTATTCCCGAGTGATTTTGCTTTTTATAATTTATATAAAAATGTTAAACGGATATGATAATCTTCGGATATAAGGAACACATTTAAATGGTCCCGAGGAGTTCTTAATAAACGGAGTTCACTGTATCATGCTATTAAACAGTTGAAAATCCAATAGCTTATATTTCAGGTAACTGACCATTCTGATACAGTAACGTCTGAGTCAATACATCACTACATTATGTCATTGTTCGATGTTTTGTGGGCCGTTTTACCGTGTATGTCTGCTATTTTCTTTGTCTGTTGCACTTTATTTAAGCGTTGCACTACACAGTTTTACACGACCATGTATTTTGCCTGTTACTTTTTCTCATAGCTGGATGAACATGCTACTGTGGAACATATTTCTGATGATCTGGCTGATTGTAGATGATTATTTTTCTTACTATCCATTGGTGACTATGACTATATATGTTTATGCCAACATGTTAATATTACTCAAACCGCTGTTCAGTCCCTTTTACATAGCAAGGGTCAATACGAGGGATGTCCAATTAAATCGTAGAATTTACCTCGGGTACAAACACTAATCAACGCATTTCATCCAAAGTATTTAAAACATCATTTGTACGTTTGCTCGTAAGATTTCATGAACATTTCTGGTAAGGCAGAAAATCTAGAAAAAACTAGAGCTATCACTAAATGTGAATAATACTCCCAAAAGACTGCTTTATAAACTGAAGAAGTTCGTAGTAACATAATACCTTGCAAACAAACTAAAAAGAGATATTGTTCTTGGCAATAACTCTGTAATTTGTCAAGATAGAGTTATGGTTCTTGTACACTGCACTTCCTCTCAATGTGCTTGACCATTGTATGAAGTCTTATTGAATTCCAACTTGTAGTTTTCAAGTTATGCTCCTGACAAGGAAAAGTAACAAAGGGCAATAACTCTAAAATTAGTCAAGATGGAGTTAGGGTTCTTGTGCACTGCACTTCCTCTCAATGTGCTTGACCATTGTATGAAGTTGTATTGAATTCCAACCAGTAGTTTTCAAGTAATGCTCCGGACTAGGAAAAGTAACAAAGGGCAATAACTCTGTAATTAGTCAAGATGGAGTTATAGTTCTTGTGCACTGCACTTCCTCTCAATGTGCTTGACCATTGTATGAAGTTGTATTGAATTCCAACTTGTAGTTTTCAAGTTAAGCTTTGGACAAGGAAAACTAACAAAGGGCAATAACTCAGTAAATACTCAAGATAGAGTTATGGTTCTTGTGCACTGCACTTTCTCTGAGTTTGCTTGATCATTGTATGAAATTGTATTGAATTCCAACCTTTAGTTTTCAAGTTATGCTCCGGACAAGGAAAACTAACAAAGGGAAATAACTCTGAAATTAGTCAAGATGGAGTTATGGTTCTTGTGCATTGCACTTCCTCTCAATGTGCTTAACCATTGAATGAAGTTGTATTGAATTCTAACCAGTAGTTTTCAAGTTATGCTCCGGACAAGGAAAAGTAACAAAGGGCAATAACTCTAAAATTAGTCAAGATGGAGTTATGGTTCTTGTGCACTGCACTTCCTCTCAATGTGCTTGACCATTGTATGAAGTTGTATTGAATTTCAACCAGTAGTTTTCAAGTTATGCTCCGGACAAGGAAAAGTAACAAAGGGCAATAACTCTGTAATTATTCAAGATGGAGTTATAGTTCTTGTGCACTGCACTTCCTCTCAATGTGCTTGACCATTGTATGAAGTTGTATTGAATTCCAACTAGTAGTTTTCAAGTTATGCTCCGGACAAGGAAAATGCAACAGACCGCCCGACCGACCGACCGACCGACCAACCACCGGGTGACTCCTATATACCCCCCTAAACTTCGTTTTGGGGGTATAAATACAATAAATCCATATGAAGCCCTATGACTCAGGCAAACGTCATATCTGTAACGTAACGTCTTTTTTGAGGGGATGTCGCTTTTTAAATCGGGAAGATATCAAAACACAATCATGTCTTTCAACAGGATCTGTCTGTATCTAATATGACTTTTACTCTTTCCCCATTTGATTGAAGTCCAATTGCGGGACATGGCCTCATAATTGACTGAAGGATTACTTCTCCAATCTGAAAATAAAGAAACTGCAATTTATTTCAAGAAGTTCTAAGCACAATAACATTACGTACATCCCAAGTGTCACAGAAATAGTCTCATATTGTCATATACCACTGGCACCAGAGTACTAGACTGCTCTGTAAATTTAACAAAAAATATCCCAAAATATACCTAAATAACACCATATCATGAAAAAAAATGGTAAAATGTCATTTTCTGACAAACCCCCGTTTACACTGTTCTATATTATTCACATGGTGTTGAACGTTTTCGACAGGGGGTCCGGTCCCCGCTCTTTTTGTACTATTCAAGCAAGCACTTGAAGATCAACAGCGGTCGCGTTTAACAGACAATATATTTATCTACCAAACTGGTAAGTAACACTTTTTAAAAAGCTACCGTTTCTATAAAATTCTTCTAGAATATTGAGCTATTTCGCTCTCTCCATTTTCTTGATATTTTCTGTCACTGCTGACTTCCGGTTCAACTCAAATGACCTTTCAAACACGTCATACGGTTATGCACAGAAGTGATACTTTGTGCTGCTTACGTAACGTTTTACAAATCGTTTTTATAGTAAATAAATTTCCTGTACCTACTTGTCCACAAGTTAACAGTTACGGCCGCTTACAGCGGCATTTAGCATTGTTTACATACGAAATACAATAATTTGACACAGTGCGCGAAATATAACGCGGAATATTTTCAACCAATGAAAACGAATTGTTACAAAATTGAAAGGTGAACCGGAAGTCGGCAGTGACAGAAAAACACCAGGAAAACGGAGAGAGCGAAATAGCGCAATATTCGTGAAGAATTTTATAGAAACGGTAGCTTTTTAAAAAGTGTTACTTACCAGTTTGGTAGATAAATATATTGTCTGTTAAACGCGACCGCTGTTGACCTTCAAGTGCTTGCTTGAATAGTACAAAAAGAGCGAGAACCGGACCCCCTGTCGAAAACGTTCAACACCATGTGAATAATATAGAACAGTGTAAACGGGGGTTTGTCAGAAAATAACTTTTTACCATTATTTGTGGGGTTTTTTTATGATCAGGTGTTATTTAGGTATATTTTTGGGGTTTTTTTTGGTTAAAATTACAGGGCAGTCTAGTACTCTGGTGCCAGTGTCATATACATGTATAAAAGCAGGCAGCGTTCCACTGTTGCTTATTTTCAATGCCAAACTCTTGCATGATGCGACGTTGTGCTAGAATTTAGGTAAACTTAGTTAAAACGCATTCCAGTCAAAATTGCCTAAACCCGTTAAACAAAGCGACATAATAGACTAATTATATTTGAGTCCTATAACATGATCAGCACTACTCAGTACATGTACAAACTGTTCAAATTTGAGTTCTAATAAGACCAGCACTCCTCAATATAACATGCTTATATTTGAGTTCTAACGTCATCATTTTTGCCCATTTTGCCGGTGTTTTAACAGGAAAAAAAACGTGTTATAACCGGGAGATTCACGCTCCGTTATAAACCGTTTTCATGTATGCGCTGTACAGAGCCATTGTAAACAATGGACCTGTCTCCCAAGTTTTACATCATGTAAGGCAATAGAGGATTATGGATTTTGGGGACTGCACTTTTCCTTAATGTCCACTTTCACTGCATGTAATTTGAACGAATTTCCTAAAAACCTAAAAAGTTATGATCTAGACAAAAATATAACAAAGGGAGGTATAACAAAAAGTAAACGAGAGTAAGGTTCTTGCACACTGCACTTCTTATAATGCATGACTTTCTTTACAATAACCGATTTCTGATAATTGACTGCTAATATATATTTAACAAAATGTCCATGTCAATACGTTTTCTATGTCCAAAGAAATGATCAAACAAAATTTCGCCTGCTTGCATAATGTACATTTTACTACAATATAATTGTGAAACGCTGTAATTTTTGGTATTTATATCTGTTTGAGTTTATAATAATATCATTTTTATCCATTTTATGAAAAGCGACTGAGCATGGACTTCACAACTTTGACCAGTACAATAAAACATGGAGGCTTTGTCTGTCCTATCACTGAGGTGAACTAACAAAATATATGTACATTTGTAATAGCTTATTAAACTTTCTGCAATAATGATATGAATGTAATAAAACGTTCGTGAAAGTCCCTTCCATCACGCTCTAAAGAGCAGAATAAAACACAATTCCGAACACTGAATTTAAAAATAAAAAAAACTAATGGATTATATAGGAGGGGAAAAGTCCCCAATTTCAGCGATATCATCCTTTGGATAATTTAAGCATATTGTGCCATATGTTATTACAGTCTGGATAAAATAGCGATTTCTGATTGTTTTTTTTTTTACCTTTTATTGCCGTAGCTGTTAGTTCTACAATGATCA
Source organism: Saxidomus purpurata (assembly GCA_022818135.1). Classification (NCBI taxonomy): domain Eukaryota; kingdom Metazoa; phylum Mollusca; class Bivalvia; order Venerida; family Veneridae; genus Saxidomus; species Saxidomus purpurata. The sequence continues at coordinate 18,869,306 of JAFMSR010000019.1, read as the reverse complement.
AATACAATTTACAAAGAATTGTAGCAACACTGATAAAAGGACAATATAACGATTATATCTTTTTGGTTTCATGGTATGTTGTCAAATGGGTTCGATTAAGGTCGTTGGAAGGAACAGCTGATGACAGAGATAATGTTTGCATACATGTATTAGAATATGCGCGTAAATCAGTTGATTAAATTTTTAAGCACATTCTACAACTGCGGGAAACTGCAGTCATGGTCAGATTTTAGTTTTACATTATTTACTTTGTTACATCATATACATGTATTTAATTATTATAAAGTTTGTACTTCACGTAAAGAGTCAATATTGATATCAGGTACGAGGTATGTATTTGTTTTCGAACCAATTCCTGGAATATAGGAGAACTTGAAATAGATTTTATGAATCAATTGTTTCTAACAGAAATATATTTCACGGGCAAGTCATTTTTGTTTTTTAGCACTCGCATTCTAAGGACGAGATGAATTTATGAGAACTCTTACAAATCGCGTCCGCTAATGCAGTAGTGACATTACATGTATTATTTATTTCAAACAAGTAATTCAAATAATTTGATTGTGAGCAGATATTGGATTTAACACTTTTACTTGCATGAACGTCGTTCTCATGCATAACTTAAAGAGGTGAAATGAAAAATATATGATGGCACTTTTAATTTACTTGACATGATAGTACATTTCCAGAAAACATTAATACGTTTTATTCCTATATTCATTCCTGATTGCCGACAGAGACCTGTAAATCTTAAAAGTCATTGGCCCCTGAATAAAAGTAACTTAAAAACCATATTTTTCCTAGTAAAACCTTGAAAGAACTCCATCTAGCGAATAGTGGTATAGCAACATTTCAAAAAAATGTAGTTTTTAAAGATTTATTCTAAAACCGGTAAAGTTGACAAGAAAAAAGATCATAGCAAACTATGTTAGTTTTCTTCTATTTTTTTACATCATTTCAATCAGTAACATCTCCCTTTGTACATTTTTATAAAGAATGATAAGCGTGTCGTCACCGGTAGGATTACATACAGGTTCGTTTTATTGGTGACATAAATATAACTTCCGTTGAATGATTTGAAGTTATTCTAATTGTTCATACAGAATGACGACGCCAGTGTTTTATAAACCATTTTTTACACAACCAAACAAAACATCACATAACATATTATCAATTTCACCAAATAACATGACACAACAAAAGACAAACAACAACATACAAACTTTATATAAAATGTTGTATAGCTAAAATAGATGACATTTAAAAACTAAGAACGACGTACTTTATACTTATCATAAAATTTTGAAGATTTTGCAAATTACCCAGTATTAATTGCTCTTGGAAATATTTTAGTAAACTTACAGTTTAGTCAACAATAATGGGACGCGGATTTAAACGTATTGTTTTTAAAAGAAGCGTATTTTGCTTTCCTGCCTGTACACAAATTACAAAGCAGTTAGTAGACACAGTTTATTCTTCTGAGCACAACCTTGGGGAATACTTTTAAAATGAATCCGATCAAATGAGGGTAAAAAAAGTTCTTTACGAATTAAGAGCAAACAATTATTGTTGTAACGCAGATATTTGCTAGCGAGACGGGCGCTTTCGTTTACAATTATACAAAATTAAACACATGAAGATGGTTAAATGGGGAAATAAATCAGGCTAAGATAGATTGACAACGGATGATTTACGTAAACACACCGGATGTGAAAAAAACTTATGTTATATTAAATCTATTCGTTAATATGGACTGTATGTTATCTTAATACTCATATGTACATTGGTTCACTTTATCTTGCTTTAACCTTTAGTAATTCACGTAGTAGCATAACAGCAATGTGACCATGAGTTCCTTATTGCTTTTCAATGCTGTTATTGTTTCTATCTACAGAAAAACATGTCAATAACATGTCTGTGAAAGCTGCTAAAACGATGTTTGGTGTAAAAGCAGGGGAAATAACTTTTGTATTATATCTGGTTTTGAATCAGTTTGTTGTCAATGTCTAAGAGCTTTCTTAGCCCGATACCAACAGTTTCAAGGTTTCCTTCTCTTTTGACCTTTGCTAACTATGATCAATATGCTTAGTCTGATTCTGATTTTGATCAGTGTTCAGTCAATCCTTTTCTCAGCAAACCTTTTAGAGAGAGTAATATTATTCAATTTTCAGAACGGAAAAGCTAATTCAAACCATTATCAGGTTAAAAGTTAAAAGCTGCTTAAGATGCTACTTTTTATTCAATACCGAACACGAGTAAATAATCTGTGCACCCATTGCTTGGGAAAAGTTCTAATTTCATCAATAAGCGGAACAGGTACACCTGAGGTTCAGGCAATGCGTTGATGTACTGATTATGTGCACTGTAGATAAGCTCCATTATTGGTTTCTGTAGTGATATCTGTGAATTGTACAATCTACGGCTGCTTTTATCGTCCTTTCAAAGTTCTAAACTAAGATAATATTTGAGATGAAACATTTTGTCACTGATCTTCAGTATAAATGAGAATTGTCAGGATGAATAATTGTACATGTAAGTACAAAAGTTAATAGATTCCCATAACGGAACTTCATAAAACTATTAGGAAAAAATTGGCCTTATTGTGATATTATACAATATATTTTAAGACATGGCAATGCTAAGATATCTGTGAGCTTTTTTATGTGAACACATCAATATTCAATATTCCAGGTTTGGTGTTACAATGAACATGTACTCAGTCGTAATTGATATATATTTATTTTCACAACTTTGGCAAGGTTACAATACTACAAATTAATTTAAAATTCTTTCTTTCACCAATATATGCCCGAAAATTAATTTTCGTGTTGTAGCGTTTTCCACGTTTTTTTATGCCCCCGAAGGGAGGCATATTAAAATCGCACCGTCCGTCTGTCCGTCCGTCTGTGCGTCCCCACTTACAATTCGTGTCCGGACTGTAACTCTGTCATGCATTGAAGGATTTTAAAATAACTTGGCACACATGTCTAGCACATCAAGACGACGTGTCGCGTGCAAGACCCACATCCCTACCTCAAAGGTCAAGGTCACACTTGGAGTATGAAGGTTATGGAATCCTCTATATATGCACACATTCGTGTCCGGACTGTAACTTTGTCATGCATTGAAGGATTTTAAAATAACTTGGCACAAATGTCTAGCACATCAAGACGACGTGTCGCGTACAAGACCCACGTCCCTAGCTCAAAGGTCAAGGTCATACTTAGAGTTTGAAGATAATGGATTCCTCTATATATGCATATATGCACACATTCGTGTCCGGACTGTAACTTTGTCATGCTTTGAAGGATTTTAAAATAATTTGGCACAAGTGTTTAGCACATCAAGACGACGTGTCGCGTACAAGACCCACGTCCCTAGCTCAAAGGTCAAGGTCAAACTTAGAGTTTGAAGGTAACGGATTCCTCTATATATGCATATATGCACACATTCGTGTCCGGACGGTAACTTTGTCATGCATTGAAGGATTTCAAAATAACTTGGCACAAATGTCTAGCACATCAAGATGACGTGTCGCGTGCAAGACCCACGTCCCTAGCTCAAAGGTCAAGGTCACACTTAGAGTTTAAAGGTAACGGATTCCTCTATATATGCATATATGCACACATTCGTGTCCGGACTGTAACTTTGTCATGCATTGAAGGATTTCAAAATAACTTGGCACAAATGTCTAGCACATCAAGATGACGTGTCGCGTGCAAGACCCACATCCCTACCACAAAGGTCAAGGTCACACTTAGAGTTTATAGGTAATGGAATCCTGTATATATGCATACATTTGTGTCCGGACTATAACTTTATCATGCTTTGAAGGATTTTAAAATAACTTGGCACAAATGTCTAGCACATCAAGCGGATGTGTCGCGTGCAAGACCCAAGTCCCTACCTCAAAGGTCAAGGTCACACTTAGTGTTTAAAATAATGGAAAACTGTATGCATGGTTACTCTGTCATGCATGGAAGGATTTTAAAATTACATAGCACATTTATTGAGCACATGGAGAGGACACAGACTGTGAGGTACCTCTTTCGGGGGCATCCGTCACTTGTGAGGGACAGCAGCTCTTGTTTTAATATAACTTTTCTACGATTTTTGGTATTAGTATTTTTTTTGCTTTACGTGATGGTGTCAGTGGTTCATACTGTCCTCATTCACACTGTATAAAACACACAATCAGTTAAAAGTAAGAGCTGGGGGATGCTTTCGAAATGAAATTACCATATGCACATGAACAGTCGTGGTTTACATCTTAACTGGTTTCTTCATGAACTTAAATTAGCATACAATGTACTTATACGTCATGCCGATCTATATGCGGCACCTCACGATGATGATCATAATTAATTATCAACGGATGGGTAACAATTTACCTTTATTATGGCTTTATTCAATTATTCATGCAGGATCATGTTTTGTCTATTCGTGCACAACTTTTAATAATATTTGTCTGGTTTTAAATAAAGTTTCTGAATTTTCATATATTTACCAAAATGTATTTTATACGTGTTTTCTTTTTCCTTTATTTTTAGAATTTGTTATATGATCAGTTTAAACAGTGGTACATTTATAAATATATTAGATTTGATAATAAAAGAATGCTAAAAAACCTGTTTTCTGTTCCTTGTAAAGACAACTTTATATGTCTTGCCCGGGAAGTTAATTGAGACAAACTGACAGCTGCAGCCTACTTTGTCTCCTGCATTGCACTTCGGTCCAAAGTCTCCCCCTTTACGACTCTCCAAGAAACTGCAAAAAATTAGAACTCTATTCAAATATAATGAAAACGAACACCAAATACGCACAATTGAAGCACATATACAAGAAAAATATTTTCACGCAATTAACGTTTTTAAACAGTTTTAAATTAACAAAGCATGGAATCATATATTCCAACATGACTCACGATTATGACTCTATATACAAAGACTACGGTAGTGCTTTTAACAGTTTTATTTATGTACCTGATTAATCTGATTGATAATTTTAATTATTAAAAATGACATATGACCCGAAATAAATAACTGCAACAGCAAATGTCTTGCGACCTTAACGTTTACTAATAGAACGAGATGAAATGACGATTTTCAGCGTGTTTTACAATATTATGTATCTGACTTACACTTAAGACAACTATTGAATCAGACATTGGACAGATACCACTATCTGTGGTACAGGTATATTTTTCAAGTCATTCTGCAGATCCAAAAAGCACTCAACACTTTTGCATATCGTAAACAATATCAATCTATAACTCTTTCTAACAATTAAAATCTTCCTTCAACATTTTGCCTGAAACATTGGTATACTCGAAGATGTCTATCAAAGATATAAGACCTACCTACACTTAGTTCAGGAATTGCGTTATTTTTTCTATCGTATACCAGCCGGTTATTAGTAAACAGGCTTTCTGTTGAGATTTAGACAAAATTATCCTGAATAGTCGTGTCATGAAGGGAAAGTTATGTAACAGTTGTTGTTGATGATGTATGAGCATAGCAACCGTTCCAATATTATTCCAATCATTTTTACAGTCTTTCTTGGGAAGAACCAGTTCTAGATCACTATCCTTCAGGGGAAACTGCCAAATTTCTTCGCTCTGACAATATTTACAAACAGGGGGTATTGTCGAGGAACTAAGTTGAACTATGACATTACATGGGATAAGGGATACAAGTATTAATATAACAGCTGCAATCAAGCATTTTACGTATTTACAAGTGAATATTTTGCAAAGTTTTCAGCACGATACGAGACGAATAGCAAAGAGGAGAGCAATAACATCACCTTCGCCGGCTTTCCGGCAAGCTGTCTAAGAAACGAGGCACATAGCAAATAAGACAGCAACAACATAACCATGACCGGATTTCCTGCAAGCCGTCTAATATAAGAAACAAATAGCAAATAGGAGAGCAACAACATAACCATGACCGGATTTCCTGCAATCTGTTTAAGATACGAGACAAATTGCATAGAGTAGAGCAACAATATCACCATAACCGGATTCGTCTAAGCCGTTTAATAAACCAAGAAATGCTTTACCGTGTTATCAAGTATCTTTAAGGATCAAAATAATAATTGTTTAAGCTTTTTGCATACCTTTTCTGTAAATCACACCAGCGTGTTAGGCACGCTCAGTTGTGATTGTATGATATCACAACACAAACGTTATATTTACATACGTGTAGTTTAACATCTTAAAAACAAGTTAAACGACCAGACATATACGTTTACATTTAAATGCTTTAGTTCAAAAACAAAGTATTTCAGGAAACAGCAGAAATAACATAATCTTAAATATGTTGCCATGTTAAGCTGCTCATCTTCAGATATTGGTGGAAAAACTTCATTAGAGGGACGGAATTGTCAGGGTTTAATCGGAAGCTACAGACTGACTGAACAACATATCAAAAGCCTTTCTTTAGTTATTTGTTCTTCGAACTGTCTGAAATTAACATGTTTAGATCAAATCGTTAAATATTCAAATTTCAGTATAAATTGTTGTATAGTATTGTTGTTATATTTGAAATTATATAATACCAACTTATAAAGCGTTGCAAACGGTTTTGAAATTCCAATATAAGCATAGTGCAGCGGTGACGTCAAACCAGGCTCACCAATATTTACAACCCTTTTTCATCAATTTGCGATGTTGAATTTTACTCTAGCTACAACGCGTTGCAGTTGGGTTTGCCCGTTCGCTATCTTGGCAATCGATACAGTTATAATCTTACGTCACTCATAGCGCAATTTTGAACTATTATTAGAGCTAGTTTATAGGTTAACTCCTCCCCATTGCAGGACATTTAGGTGCGAGCGTCCAGCTTCTTTCTCACGTCGTCAATTTGCTCCGCCCAAAAACCCGCATGGTAATCTTCAAGTATGTATTTTAATGCGAGTGACAAGCAGTATTTAATAATGTTAAGTATAGGTTTCTTCGCGTATTTTGTAGTGACTTCGAGATAAATTAGATCTATATAGATTTTCTGTTTTATTTAAAATGTTGATTAATATATAGATCTACTCGTTTAAAAGAGACCTCTTTCAATCACAGCGACTGAGTTACGGTATCATTGCATTTATTATAAGTAGACCGTAAGCTTATGAATTAGTATACATGTAGATTAGTCTCAATAATAAGACTTCAAACGCAGACCCATTTTACATACGGTCATTTTATAGTTATCTGCGCTTTTACGTCTCTGAGGCTGGATAGCGCCTAGCAAAAATTATAACGATATTCACCCGTTGAGTACAATTATTTGGACTACATGTAGACTATTTTCGCGGAACTTTACACACCGGAATTCCATTGCAGTAACATGTTATCCTACATAATTCACAATGACGTCTGGTGAACAAAAATATATTGTGATGCATTTTTCATAAAATGCGTTTTTCAGTCTGTTTCTCAACTCGCCTTGTCATATTCTACTCCATATAACGAAATAATCTGCCCGACATATTTAACTTTAGGCGACGAATTTCACTATCTCCTTGTTTGTAAGCGTTTTAGTAACAAAAGAAAGCAACTAATTTCATCTTATTACTTTAACCATCCAAATGTAATTAAATACAGCCAGCTATGTAAAGTTAAAAAAATCTAAGCACCTTTATCTCGATTATATTGAAAAATGTACCATAATTAATCCATTACTGCATACTTTAAATTTACACTGTGTCACAAAACCTTATGAATGACATTCCATAGTAATAATACGCACGCTTTTCATGCTTTTCATTTTTGATGGTAAATTCTCCTAACCTTACAACAATATCATGTACCGGTCAATGAACTGACCCCGCTAACAATGTTTTTTCATTATTTCAAGTATCTGTATCTATATGTTAGGTTACCCAACAATGTATATTTGATTATGTTGTTTTTCTCTATGTCTGTTGTTACAAATGTAACCATGGCAAAATAAAGTAGTATTGAATTGAATTGAATTGTCAAATGGCACCTTAATATATACTCTATCCGATACTGCTTATTTAATGACTGATCGCATGCACCCCTATTTGACCTTTTCAATGAAAGAACGGAGGGGAGGAGTTAACCGATATCTACATGCTCTATTAATAGTTTCAGATTCGCCTTTGTGTGACGTAAGATTGTAATTGTATTGATTGCTAAAATAGCGAATGGGCAAACCCAACTGCAACGCGTTGTAATACTTTTTATTTAGTTTATCCTTTTATTAATATTACATTTCTTCAGCGGAAACTGTGAGAGAGCAGCTTTAAAGCATCATTTTACAGTCTTTTATAAAACTGGGCAATTTTTCTGACAAAAAATTTAATGATTTGCGATTTGTGAGAAGCAAATGTTAGCTGTTATATACACAAATAGGTTTCCCTATATACGTCTTTTTAAACCAAGTGACCCCCGGGCAAGGTCAACTTTGACCCCACGGACATAAATTGTTCACTGTCAGGTTAAAACTAGCAAATATCGTATGTTCTTCATTAAAAATGTAATACCCTTCTACCGGAATAGCTTACTTCAAAACACATTTATTCAATGTGTTATACACCAATTAACCGTGGAAGTAGGTTTTTTCTCACCATTATTGTTTGTATTTTACATACATGTATAATTACTGGCAATGTCTAAATAAAGTCACTATGCATAACTTGATACCGGGAATCTTGCTGATTTAACGTTTATGGTTGTTCTAACTACATTGATCAAGTTTCAGTTCAGGCCATTTGCAAGTGTGAATGCAGTTAGCCCTCGAAATGTTAAGAACACATGAAATCATTCCAAACTCAAACACGAATCACGGACATGACAAATTAAGGTTTGAGTTAATCAATAAAACAATATGCAATACAAATGCATTTTGCATTTTTTTAATTTGTCGATCATGTCTTGATATATTGGAGACACGTAGGTCGAAATTGCAACTGTACATATCACGAAAGTATGTATTTTACTACTTGTATGTAGAAAAAAACAAAAATAATATCAAACAGGGAATGCCACATACCAAAAACGCAGCCCCCCCAAAACGAGCCCCATAGCACCCAGAAGTGCACACCACCAACACACACACACACACACACACACACAACACACACACACACACACAATCATGTACACACACACACACACACACACCACCACCAACACACACCAGCACACAAAGCAAACACACGAGGACAAAACGAACAATTAAAGGAACACAGTGGGGCACCGCCTTGGAACGGTCAGTGGCAAAAACACCACTGGGGAGCTTAAACCGGTTTATGGTGCGCACCCAACCTCACTCTTACCCCCACCATGTTCCAAAGTCACAGGACAGTGTAAATAAAAGTAATCCCTGCTAGGTGAATCTCTAACACACGCAATGGAAACAAAAGGCATGGTATGTAAAACACAAAAATGCTCGTGTATAAATATATCAAAAGCAAACCTTGAGAACCAAAAAACGTATGTACTCAATGCATTTGCAGAAGGCAGAGCACCAAGAGAGCACCCTTAAGGGCCCGACGAAACAGGCCAGAGGACAGAAATCAAAACAGTTTCGTCCCAGTGGGATTTAAAAACTGCCCATCACAGAGTCCTAGAGTCCTCCCCCTCTTAAACACTTCGAATATGTCTGAATAATTCTTAACATATTCACACGTTGCACATGTAATCTAATTCATGCAGCAAACTGCTTAATGTTTAAAAGAGTTTTAAATATGATAAAGGTTTCCATTTGTACAAAAGACTAGAACACGAATGTTATCTGTGATACAAAATACATTTGGACCCTTCATTCATAAAAAAACTCTATGAAAATCAATCGACCACATTGTGTGAAGTTCAACAAATACGGTTAATATGGATTGAAAAATTTGATTTGCAAAATCAACCGACTGGAACTTGCAAAGGATATGCACAGCAACTTGTCATACCGATACATCTCTTAGAAGGTAAAATCCCTGTTACCTTTAAGGGCGTTACACCATTCCACAAAGTTGTGTTAGTTACTTATCCTGCTTCCAATGTAGATTCTTAATAAGCCATGTACATGTAATGTAAGCCTAAACACTATATATACTTATGTTATATTTATTAAATGTGTTAGAATTTACACATTAATTAATACAATAAACAATAATACGATTAACATTTTGGTGAGTGACTTACTTGCCATTGTTTGTATTATATCCTACTGACTCGTTTCCCCATCCTGGTGGTAGATTCGCTGGATAATCAAATTTTGGTACAACACCTATAACTGAAAGTAAATGTACATTGTGCATTAATTACAAAATTGAAAGTGCGTTGAATTGAAAGAACGTGTAGTATGGAAATACAAGTCTGAAATGTCATTAGCAACATGTAACATAAACAGTCAATAGTGATTCCTTCTTATAAAGAGCATAATTCACTTATTACACAAACTAGGCCTGTACTGTACATAAATATGAAACTGTTTGCATGTTTGATAGAATTGGTGGAACATTTACATATAATTGATAATACGAGAAACACGTACTCGTAGAAAATTTTTTTTCAGCGCAATTTAAATTACGTCACATTCAAAATGCAATTAGTCATTAATTCAGATGTGTTTTTTTTTTCAGTTATCTAAGCTTTTTACATGAACCAACAATATGAAGTTAAATGTTTGTGCATAGTCTTTTTTCTCACCAGAAATGAGCAGATGTCTATTGTTAACCTTATTAGCATATGGCCTGAAGTAAAAAAGGGGAATTATTTCTTGAAAGTCAATCGACAAATATATTCCACGTTTCATATCTGAATACCTTTCATTTCCCTCGTCTTACGGCACGCCTGCCGAATAATTATTTACCATATGACCTCGCAACCGGGATTGTGCTTGATCAGATTTTGTTTAAACTTTTATAGTCACCGTATTCATGCTTATTATAAACTAGGCAAACCGAAATAATATTACTCTTGGATGATAACGATAGTACTCTGCGGTGCGCCGTTTGAAAATATGAGTGTATGTTAGAAAACAAATGTTACAATGTAAATCATATAATTTTACGACAGTTTCGTTATTGTCAAATTATGTGTCATTAAACAGAGTGATTTTGAGTGTATGAAAGTTTTACATATTGTCCCTAAAATTGAAAGGAATGAGAGCTATAGCGGTAACGAGCTCACCATCTATTCGTATTTGGTGTTAAGGTACATATTGCCTCACGATACAAATCTTAACTTAATCTTTACACGGAAACCTAGCATAGCAGTTAAAAGTCAAAAGTAATACGTGCTCGATTGTATTGCTCTACTTGCAGGACCAACAGTTTGAGAAATTCATTATAATATTTCACAATAGCAGACATCACCTGACGAATTAAAAAAAGAATTGTTCGTTTGAACAGAACAATTGTCTAACGACAATGTATTAAAACTCGTTTGGTCTGATTTCACTGTCAAACAAACACACCGTATTGCACTGTTTGTGGGAGCTCTGAGAGTATGGGTATAGAAGCGATGTTTTAACGGAAGATGAAGACGTTATACTGACTGTAAAAGGCGCTGTTTTTCGTGTCTCGTGCAGTGAAATTATTCCTAGAACAGCAGTTAGCCGATCATTTTGGCGGGAAAAGCTAGGAAAAAATATAACTTATATCACTAGTATATTCCATGCTATTGCAATCCGACTGCGAGATTACCTAATAGGTACAGAGAAACCCTTTCTCACATATGTTTTATCCTTAAAAGCAAAATCAAACGTTTGCTTTTTTAGCTCACCTGGGTGAGCTTTTCTGATCGATGATTGTCCGACGTCCGTCGTCCGTCAACATTTTGATTCAAATGACATTTCCTCTGAAACCCCTAGGCCAATGTTGATAAAACTATGCAGGGATGTTCCTTGCATGAAGCTCTACCAAAATTGTTAAAAAAATTCCATTCCATGCAGAACTCTGGTTGCTATGGCAACAAATAGGAAAAACTTTAAAAATCTTCTTCTCTGAAACCACAAGGCCTAGAGCTTAGATATTTGGCATGTAGCATTGTCTAGTAGACCTCTACCAAGATTGTTCAAATTATGACCCCCTGGTCAAAATTGACCCCGCGCGGGCGGGCCCTTATTTTTTGCATAGGCATATATAGGAAAAACTTTAAAAATCTTCTTCTCTGAAACCACAAGGCCTAGAGCTTAGATATTTGGCATGTAGCATTAGCTAGTAGACCTCTACCAAGATTGTTCAAATTATGAGCCCCGGATTAAAATTGACCCCGCACGGGGGTCACTTAGTTTTACATAGGCGTATGTAGGAAAAACTTTAAAAATCTTCTTCTCTGAAACCACAAGGCCTGGAGCTTAGATATTTGGCAGGTAGCATTGGCTAGTAGACCTCTACCAAGATTGTTCAAATAATGACCCTCGGATCAAAATTGACCCCGCACGGGGGTCACTTAATTTTACATAGGCTTATATAGTAAAAACTTTAAAAATCTTCTTCTTTGAAACCACAAGGCCTACAGCTTAGATATTTGGCATGTAGCATTGGCTAGTAGACCTCTACCAAGATCGTTCAAATTATGACCCCCGGGTCAAAATTGACCCCGCACAGGGGGTCACTTAGTTTTACATAGGCTTATTTAGGGAAAACTTTAAAAATCTTTTTCTCTGAAACCACAAGGCCTAGAGCTTAGATATTTGGCATGTAGCATTGCCTAGTAGACCTCTTCAAAGTTTGTTCAAATTATGCCCCTGGGGTCAAAAGGCGTATATAGGAAAACTTATTTGGTATATTATATTATTATAACATTATCTAGTGATCTTCCACCAGGCAAGTGGACTTGTACCAAGGTGAGCGATATAGGGCCATCTTGGCCCTCTTGTTTCGAGATTATACTGTGCATGACAATACTCCAATCTTTATTAATATTATTAGGTGATGCGGATGGGCTTAAAACGATCCCAAGTGAACCAGGCCCTTTACATACCACTATAATTGTAATGATATGCTATACAGAAATGATAACAATTACTATTTGTATTTTTATATTATTACTTTAAATTAGTGATATTTCTTTCACATACAATAAAGCTAGACGGTAACAGTAACATTTAGATGAAATGATTAGAATTACAAAATATAGTGAATGAAAACAGAATATCGTAAACCCTAGTGAAGCATTTCATTAAGAAAGTTAATAATGGTAATAGCTTACAGTTTTTATGTTATTATCCTCTTAAAACGAACAGGCTAAATGTCGTTGAACAACCATTACTAAGTGCATATGACGTCATTTCATCGTGATTTTAATTATATAATTGATATACGTTCGACCTTGCAGAGAATTCCAAAACTTATTCTTTAAATAGATATGTGGTTAGCCTCTTTCTTCATTTTACTTCAATGTTGATACAATTGTGTAATATATAATACGATGAATGTTTACATTCGTTTTAAAAATGAAATTATAATTTACTTTTCCAGTCGAATAATAACATAGCAGACATGCATCTGTATCATTATTACATGTATTTACAATCATACAATCAATAAAATTAATACAACTCATGAAATTAATTTGCTATACAGCGAAATGATGTATTGAATAAATGTTCAAGATATGCCTGTCGATGTATTCAATATTTAGTGTAAGATATGCCTGTTGATGTATTCAATATTTAGTGTAAGATATGCCTGTTGTTGTATTCAATATTTAATGTAAGATATGTCTTACTCTCGTACATAATTGATAACCCACTCATGTTGTACATTGTTGTACTTATTTCTGTCTACTATAGTGAAACAAGAGAAATAATGGCTTGTGAGTAAATATACAATAAGAATTTACTGTGTTTTAAGCATCGCACTTTACCGTAATGTACTATGATCATACTGAAGGGTAATCATGGTAGTTTTAAATTAAGCATTACGGTACGTGTAAATGCGGACAAAAATATAGTAAACAAAAACAGAAGATTCAAAATTGCTGCACATGTTAGCTTTTTGTGGTATTATAACCGGCTACCAGTACAGAATAAGTAATCTGTGTAATGCCATTAACAGGGAATAACGGTCGACTACATAAAATGAAAAATTTTAATGTACATATTTATTAAAGACAAGTGATCTCAATGACAGGAATTTATACTGGAATCTTTTTTATGACTATATGTTCTAAAATATGTTGTTTTCATACAGTTTGAAGAACTTTATCTTAATACCAAAACCTGAGAGCGAGCAGCTTTAATTTCTAGATTTACTTCAATTTTGTCAAAGTGTTTGCCTATAAGATACACAAAAGATACAAGCTTTAATAGTATGTGTTGTAAACCTTTGTTTTTAGCCTGTTCAATAGCACAACAATGTATACATGTAGATGGCATAACAGTTTAGTGCTTATATTCAGGGACTCAGAGAAAAAAACAAATTTAGTTCTTTTATTATGGCATATAGGTTTACTGTACGTTTACAGTATTTGCAACAAATAACGATCTGTAATTATTTTGGAGAAAATAGCTGTATAAACCTAATACCTATTTCTCCTCGCTGTCCTGTGTTCACAATTTCCACTTCAAAGAAGAAATCCCTGAAATCCATACAGTCCTGTGGTTTGTAAACATAGAGTCCTACATCAGTACCATCACCGTCATAACTAAAACAAAACAAATACGTAAATAGTATTATTTGTACAATGAGATAACTGCATGACACATACCTGCACACAGCAAATATATTGGTGTCCTTGTATGTTCGAAATCGTTCAAAGATGTCAAACATTTGTATTGTTATCATAACAAAATGGCCAAGATGGGCCTATATCGCTCACCTTGGTACAAGTCCACTTGCCTGGTGGAAGATCACTACACAATGTTATACACAAAATAGGTTTTCTTATAAACATCTTTGTAAAACAAATGATCCCCCGGAAAGGAAAAGATTGACCCCAGGGGCATCATTTGAACAAACTTTGAATTGGTCTACTAGGCAATGCTACATGCCATTTATCTAAGCTCTAGGCTTTGTGGTTTCAGAGAAAAATATTTTTATAGTTTTTCCTATATAAGGCTATGTAAAACTAAGTGACCCACGGGCAAGGTCAATTTTAATCACAGGGGCATCATTTGAACAATATTAGTAGAGGTTCACTAGACAATATTACATGCCAAATATCTAAGCTGTAGGCCTTGTCGTTTCAGAGGAGAAGAATTTTAAAGTTTTTCCTATATTAGCCTATGCAAAACTAAGTGACCCCCGAGCTCAATTTTGATCCGGGGGTCATAATTTGAAAAATCTTGGTAGAAGTCTACTAGCCAATGCTACATGCCAAATATCTAAGCTCTTGGCTTTGTGGTTTCAGAGAATAAGATTTTTTAACTTTTCCTATATAAGCCTATGCAAAACTAAGTGACCACCCGCACGGGGTCAATTTTGACCCGGGGTCATAATTTGAACAATTTTAGTAGAAATATACTAGACGATGCTACATGCCAAACATCTAAGCTGTAGGCCTTGTGGTTTCAGAGAAAATATTTTTTAATTTTTTCCTTTTTCGAGTTCTGCTTGGAATGGAATTGTTTGAGCAATTTTGGTAGAACTTTATGCAAGGAACATCCCTGCATAGTTTCATCAATATTGGCCTAGTGGTTTCAGAGAAGTTGTCACTTGTATCAAAATGTTGACGGACGACAGACGTCGGACGACGGATAAATATGATAAAACTTGTATTGAAGAAACCCAATAAAGGAAATCTAAACATCCGTTTTATATCAGTAAGGTGACAATGATGAAACCATTTGTACTTCTTTGGGCAGAATAGCAGTAAGTAAAGTTTATACAAAAGGAAAGTACGAGGAATAAAGAATTTCTACTGTCTACCGGTACAAACCAAACTCAATGAACAAATGATTGTATTGTACAAAACTGAAGCAATAGTTGGGTGAGCTTTTCTGATGGATGAATCTTATGTGAACTTGCATGGTATAAGTGGTCGGATAACAGCGATACATAAAACACAAACCGAGAGGAGTTTGTTCAGATCCTGATATCACAATAGTGTAGCAAATACCGCAGCAAATATATTGCAAAAAATAGTCCGTAAAAACAAGTCGAAACATCAGCCCTCTAACATCAAGACTCACACACAGAAAAAAATTACAATTTCAAGACAAGACAGTAGACATGGTAGCAACACTTTCGCAAAGTGCAAACGTTACAATGTATCCATGGATTTAATTTATCCTGTTTCAAAGAGGCACATCCTAAAACGTGTGTCAAGTTAAATAACTTCAAATATTTATAAGTGTATATTTACTTAACTTAAACGTTGAAAGCTATACAATCAAGTCATCATCGGAAAAATAAGCGTTTTAACATGCTGCAGTACCGTCAGACAATTCAATAATGTATATAACGCTGCTGTACAATAAATTGGTGGATAGCGATTTCTTACAGAAAGTCTCTATGTTGATTGTCTGTACTAAAATGAGGCATATAATTATGTTGTTCTTAAAAAGGGTATATATTTGCCATTTTACGTTGATTGAACATATTATACATGTCTTTAATAGAAGTAAACGATTAATTAATATAATTGTTATTGTTAATGGCTTTAGTTTAATGTAAATGTGATAGTTTGAAAGTTGAATTTAGTTAGATATATCAGAGTTATTTAACTTCATTTACTACATTCGCTAAAATGTGACTGTGACTGTGAAAATGGGCCCAGATGAGTAAAAATCACACATTTTGTTTTACATGTTTTCTAAAAGTGTGAAGTCTGTTAACTATGAATTTAAAATTTCAAGTAAATCTACCAACTACTTTTAAAGTTATGCTTGTTTTCAGATAACACACATTGTTATTCTTCATAATGACGTTTGTGACGTCAAACAGTAATTTTAACGTCAATATATTTGACGTTGTAGATTGCCTTGTTACACATTCATATGGAGGTATTTTTTCTTGAAATTTAATCTGATAACACATAATTTATTGTTCAGTATTTCGCTTGTTTTAATTTTGTTGTAATTTCTCAACTTTTCAATAAATCCTCATTTTGATTGACCGTGCCCTAATTTTCACTTTTTCGAATGTGACAGAATTAGTGGTTACTATGGTAATATGCTTTATGATGAAGACATGATAGAATCATTTTCATGCATATTTGTGAATGCCATTTCCAATAAACATCATTTTTTAAATAGTTACGCCTTGTCGAAATTTGGTGAAAATTGGTTATTTGTCATTTTACATTTGCGCAATAATAATTAATGCTCATCTGGACCCATTTTCTCAGTCCACGTCACAAATATATCACATGCCATCGTCACATGTTTTATATTAATGCATACAGTTCATACCTGAGATATTCCCCATCTATTGCAATGTTTCTGCATACCATCTTCCTTTCAATCAATAACTGTAATAAGAGAATCAAAGCACTGAAAGTGCTATCAAAAGAGTCCTCTGCAACATTGGACACAAGGGGATATGAGTGATCATTTGTGTCAATACTTCGCTAACAGTACTTGATTTTGGTTACTATCCCTTCATTTTAATCACAGACCTGAAGTTCATTGATAAAACATCATGGTTCTGTTGTTTTATTTTTTCAAAAACATAGTTCAGCTTCAGACTTTTTGACGAAGTACAATACAGTGTTTTTAAATTGTATGTAACCAGCTTTGTTTATGACACATCCTTCAAGGATACGTAACATGACCTACTCAGCACTTTAAAGTTGCTCGCTCTCAAATTTTGGTAAAAAATAATGTTCTTCAAACTGTGTAAAAGTAACTAATGTTAGAGCATATAGTCATAAATAAAGGTTCCAGTATACATTCCTGTCAAGTAAATCTGTATATTTGAAGTAATACGCTACCACATGATAAAGCATTGCAAACACTTTTGAAATTCCAGTATAAACATATAGTGTAGCGGTGCCGTAATACTAGCATTTCCATTCGATTTCTGCAAATTCCTGCCTAGATTTTAACTTCTTTTGTTGACTTAAGCTTTTAGTTTGATACTTATGCATTATTTTGTCATTTTTAGTTGTTTTTTTGTCAACCCATCTGAGAGCACCCAGCTTTAAATGAAATCGTCTATTGTTTTACGAAATATTCATGAAACATAAAATTTAAGTGGTGGTGCATTATGTTACCGTAACGGACATATGCTAACATCATAAAACATAAAATATAGGTCATTTTTCATAATGATGTCCGACCAGATCCGCCTCCGTGGTCTAGTGGTAAGAGAAGCTGACTTGAAATCGCTATAACCTCCGACTTTGTCTCTTTACGTAGGGACGTTGGCAGGAGCTTGCGAAGATTCGGAGCCTAGTACTGGAACTTTCTATGACGATGTAAGGGAAACTAGCTGCCTATTAAACTGACCAAATACATGTACTTTTGAAGTGGACGTTGAACACCTACAACAACGATATCTGGTCAGGTACCATAAAATAAAGCAAATGCAGCATTTTCTTTCTGAAAGGGACATATTCTATAATTGATGCCAAACAAATTACCCCAAAAAAATAATTAATATAATGTGTGGAAGTACAAATGTACATGTATTATAACTTAACCTAAAATAACGTGATCGCCGATCTAAAGATAGACTGCATATTGATAACTTTCGTAGAAAAGATGTTCTTGTATACATGTATACGCTGTTTGTCTTTTTTTAAAGTTATAAATGGCTGATATTGGAGTGAGGAACATAATTCTTAAAGTTCGTTTTGCTAGTTGCTCTTTAAATGCAGAGTGAGTTATGTATACACAGTCGCTGATATGAAAACGCGAGCTTTATGTACTGGCGGATCAATTGATTATGTATGTGTACATGACTACCTGATGGCGTAGTAATTAATATATTATGAATTTTGCCTCCGTTAGTATTACAATGATTTACAGCACCAACACATATATAAGGCAACGGAAATTAACCTTTTTTAAGCCGAGTTCGCAAACACGGTCCCAACGCATTTCAGCAAAAGCCAATCTACATTGCAGACGAAAGGGGAAGCCTATGGCTGTTCAAACTGTCAGGGGCAAACGCTTGGTCGTTTTCAAAATTGCCTTACTAAAACAAGGAGTCACGTGACCGTGACTCCTTGTTAAAAACTAGTCTGAACTGCATACCTGTAATGAAATATACTACCATGTATTCGCAAAACTGGGTATCTCTTGTGTAAGACAAAGTTCAGGGGAAAAATCGAAGATATTTTAACAAAAAAGGAGTGAAATGTGATTATGTACAATGTCGCGAATTAACTATTTATAATACTCCGGATAGTTGTTGCATTTATCTATATTCTTAGAAATGTAAGTACATGTACTTACATCAACTAAAAGATAACTAAAATCTGAGGATAGTACATGTTGTTTAAAAATGCTTTAAATATTCGAAAAGAACGAGAAAAAAGGGCTCAATACGTATTTGAGACAATTTTTGACCGTTCCTATAATTTAATAATATTGCAGCATACAATAGTGTAATCCCTTGCAAAGAGAAAACTGAAATTATTCAACACGTATTTTTTTAAAATATTACAAATCGGAACATAAAAATAATTAAATCCGCTTCTTAATGTAAATGACGTCACAAAAGTAAGAGGGTGTACGTGCTTCTTATAAGTAAACGCGTTTGTTTTAACCTTTAATAGTTTAAAACAAATAAAAGTCTGTTAAATGAAAGCAATTAAAGCAAAAGGAAATAAGGTAATAAAGTTTTTTATAATAATAAAAAGCACAAATTGTCACTGATGTCCGGCTCATACCGGGATTTGTGATTGTCGGCCCAAACAGACTGTCAACCTTTCGCCTTTATGTTTTTCTTTTCTATTTAATCCATAGTTATTTAGTACATCCACAACTTTATAGCGATAACAATTACATTTAGCCTCAATTCACGCGAGAAGTTTTGCGTTCTAAAAGTTTTTCCCCAACTCCTTGAAGAGGCTATACGGCAAATCTGTTAAAAAACTTCTTTCTGCATGGAATTTATTTGGGCACAGATGTATTAGGACAACTATATAGCCACAGAGCACCTCATTTTTTTGTCAGAGTCTTATAAAGTTAATTATAATTAATTAAAGTAGTAGTAGTAGTAATACTACATTATTCAATACTTTGGTAATAGTAGGGACAAACTTATGATTCGAAGCTGATTCTGCAGTCTTTGAAATAAGATGTCGGTATCAAGCATGAAAGCCAGGTGAAAACAAAATAAAGTTATTGTGTCTGTCTGAAATTCTATTGCAAAGATATGTAAACAAATTATTTAATTATTTTTAATCAATGATTTTTTTTCTATATTTTACTTATTTGTC
>JAFMSR010000019.1:18808258-18848510 GCA_022818135.1 Saxidomus purpurata | reverse complement strand
ATATAAGTCATTGCTTTATTTAGAATTCATTTTGCATTTTGTTGGTTAGTCTACATAAGTTTGTGTTCAGTAGAGTGATTCTACAGCCAAAAAATATCTCGTAAAATTTGTTTTTGATGAAAGTGCGGGGTAAATTTGATAATGTCAAGTTACCATAATGAAACTTACAGTATTGCATAGTTTTAGAATGGAGAAGCATATATCAACACAGCCCACTGAGTGGGTATTAATCAACTTAGTGACAGTTCTAGTAGTGTTGACTTTTATTACATCTGACGCATAAGTATCGAGTGCCATAAACAGTTTTTGAAGACTTGCCAAAATGTATTACAGAATATTTATTATGTTTTCTTTTACATTCTTTATCTATTTTTACATTTTTTAAGTGAGTTTCACTGAAAACCATGTTAGCATAATTTTTAACTTGAACAGCACAATAGCCAACTACAACAAGGATATACAATGAGAACTATGAAGTAGGTTGATCTGTTTACACACACACACACACAAACACGTATGCACACACATGCTCAAGGTTGGGCAGGATTAACTGTCATTCTGTATTGGTTGTAAGTCAGTCGTATGATATACCCTTATCATTGTCATTCATGTATATAAATACATAAGTTTTAAACATGACTTTTGGCACACTGGGTAGTTTGACATTTATCCAGTCAAACTATGCTATACCTTTGATTTAAAACCTCTTTCTTTACATTTTAAAGTACATGCATAGGCTTGTTTGCTATGGTGAGCCTTTGTAAAATACTTTATGGCGATTTCAATGTGGAATTCAGGTGAACATTCTCCTAACCTATATTTATTATGAATATAAATGTATATTTATTGAGTCTGCTGCCTTTTTGACTCTTTGGCTGAAACTGACAGGAAATTGCAGTCAGGTAAATCTCTCCCTTTTTGGACTCAGAAAAAATTACATTTTGTCAAGTATAGGAATGATAGGAGACATGCTGAAGTCTCATCCAAGAATACAAGCTAATATAAATGATATAAAATCTTGTTTTCACTAACAGTCAATTTCAATTGGTGCATCTTGTTACTGCCACTAGTCAGAAATTAGTTGATAGATTTGACACAACTTAGACAGAGTGTTACCCAGAGTACTCTTGGTCTTTACCAGCAACTATTGAAAGAGGACAAGTACATTGGGCCAGTAACTTGAAATTCAGAATATTAAATTTTCTGAAATCAGTCCATGTATGGACAATGCAAGGGATAAAGGATTGGAACATTTATTTCTTTAATAAAACACGATCAATTTTATTTTGCATTATTTTTCACTATAACATGTTTTACTTGCTCATCTTTTCTGTGCATTCTGTCTTTCAATGGATGTTTGTATTTCTTGCTCTATTTTAGCTTGTTCTGTTATCTGTGATACTGGCTTGAAATCTTTTAGCAACTATGCCCTACTGCTCTGTTTTAGTGAAATCTCACTTGAAGGACATAAAACATTTATCATTTCTTTAAAAACATTCTGCTTAGGTAAGTCAGTTCTCTGTACAGAGATCTGATATTGTGCTATTTGTCAAAGTAGATCTACATGTAGTTGCAAAAATATATGAGTATTATGAAGTATTTCATGACTTTGGTTTGTCAACCATTTCTTTACTAAATATCAAAATTGAACGCAAATTAATTTAGCTTTATGCTCATACTACAGCCATTTATTTTTTCCCACATGGCAAAAGTGTACCATATACTGTTTGTATTGCAACAAAACTTGTTTTTATTAATGCTTAATGTGACTTAATGCAATCATTCTTATTTGTTGAAAGTCATCCACCCAGGGAAAATGTTTAATTTGTTTAAAACAATTATAGTGTTTAAGCAGTGTTTAAGTAGTAACCAAGCCCTAACAAGGTATTATCATACTTGCTAATTGGATATGTATATATATTATGTGTCATTTCAAATGAGTGAATTGTCATATGTGCTTACACATTCCTCCAGGAATTGCTCACCGCTGTATATTATAGGCTTTACTGTTTTGTTATTTTGGTATTTGCAACTGTATGTACGGATTTTAATGGCTGGAAATATTTTTGATGACGATGACATTAGTCGGAGAAGTTAAAACTGTTTGCGACCATTTAAACCCATATAATTACAAGGTCGCAAATGTCTAAATAAAAAACTAGTTGACCCCATTTTAATGTACAATATGTTAAATGCAATAATTAAAACAGCGTTTGATTTGGCAACTTTATATAAGCTATTGTACTGTCACAAATTTGTACATGTATGAAGTAACCAACCAGAATTACAACGTCAGTGCATTGGAAAACATATTTATTGCAATAGTGTACTGTGACCCTGATGAGACTGTCTAAAATTTAATGTGCAGGTCTACATTGGTTACAAAGGGCAGAAAAAACACCATGGTTCTTGTGTGAAGTAATGTGTATAAACAAACCAAATTGAAGGCTCAAATATTCAATAGGTTAATTTAAAATATCAAATGTTCTCATTTCAGCATTTTATAAATTGTCACATAGTCGCATATCGTGTATAATGTATATATTTTATTGATACATAAATGTTGGGCAATTTTTGTACAACAATGAAATTGATGTACGTTTTGCACATGTAGGACAGATTTATTCTGCGGGCTATATAGTGTGATCCTAATAAGAAGTGCTTAAAATTGCCAGACTATGTATTTTTATACACCCAAAGGGACATATTATGAGAACACCTGCGGTGGGCAGGTGGTGTCCACACAGTGTGCCCTCTCTAAGGTGAACAGTCTTCATCTGAAAGAAAATAGCAGAAATAGACGGTGAACATGCCCAGAATTCATGGAACAATGATATAATGAAGTGTTGTGTTGATTCATGTGTAACTTTATCAGAATGGTTAGTTAACTGATATATCAATTATTTGATTTCCAACCGGTTAAATAGCATTTAACTGAACTCTTCCATTGGATCAACCTAGTAGAACATTTGAATAACGAGCAATGTATTCCCACTTAGTTAAGTTATTATTTTACCAACGACGTGGCTGAACAGAAAATATTTTTTTATTTATCAATGAAACAGATTGCATAAAAATAACTGTTTACCACTTTACTAAAACGGCACGATTAAAAAAGCCAATGAAAACATCTACCCGTTTGGTCCCGTATAGTGCGCCGATCACGATACTACTGAATGACATGCTATTGACGAGTGCAAAAGCTCATGATTGAATGAGTGTACAAAACCTTTTGGTCTAATGACACAGTCATGTTTGAACGTTTTCCATTTTGTTAAGACCAGAGTGGGTTTAACTTGTGCACTTCTATTTGATCGTTGTATGAATTCACTAGTTTATGATTTTGTATATGCTTAATTGAAGCACTGTTTATCTCTTTTAGTGATTTTTTGTTTCATTTATAAGTTAAGAGTACAATCCATCAAACTATTATGATCAAGCAGTATTTGAATGTTAAATGTTAGCATTATATCATTAGTTCAATGTGTATATTGGATTATTTATGGAATAAACTGTTGAAAAACATACTGTGGTGTTTATACACATATAGACATATTTTTATGCTGCAGATAAAGAACATGGAATTTCAAAATCCTCAGAATATTAAATAGTTTTTTGTTTCAATAAAGCAAACCCCATACGCTGTACATGGTAATGGATATATGAAATAGAGATTAACTATCAGGTTTAACTCTTATCAATTGCCTAAAATGAAGGTACCTTGCTATTATAGAAACTGTGTTTTATTGCTAACGAAGTGCCAGAGTGAGCTATTAGAATCGCATTCTGTCCGGCGTCCGTTAACATTTTCCTTCAAACGACATCTCTGAAACCAAAAGGCCAATGATGATATAACTTGGCAGGGATGTTCCTTGCATGAAGCCCTTTCATAGTTGTTCAATTTATTCCATTCCATGCAGAACTTTGGTTGCTATGGCAACAGAAAGGAAAAACTTTTAAAATCTTAACCTCAAGAACAGAAAGGCCTACAGCTTAGTTATTTGGTATGTTGCATTATCTAGTGGACCTCTACCAAGATTGTTCAAATAATAACCCCGGGTCAAGTTGACCCCGCGCGGGCGTCACTTGTTTTTTCATAGGCTTATATAGAAAAATATTTAAAATTCTTCTTCTCTAAAACCACAAGGCCTAGAGCTTAAATATTTAGCATGTGGTATAAACTAATGGACCTCTACCAAGACTGTTCGAATTATGACCCCTGGGTTAAAATTGACCCCGGGCGGAGGTCACTTGTTTTTTACAAAGGCTTAATGTAGGAAAAACTTTTAAAATATCTGTCTCTAAAACCACAAGGCATAGAGCTTAGATAATTGGCATGTGGCATAACCAAGTGAACCTGGGGGTCACTTGTTTTTATATAGGCTTATTTAGGAAATCATTTTAAAACTCTTCCCTGAAACCACAAGTCCTACAGCTTAGATATTTAGCATATGGCATTACCTGGTGACCCTCTACAAATATTGTTCAAATCATGACCCCCGGGTCAAAAGTGACCCTGCCCGGGGGTCTAATTTAGCATAGGCTGAAATAGAGGAAAATCATGAGCCCAAGCTCAAAATTGAGCCTTTCTGTTATTGCTAATCTTCTATTTTACCTAATGGTAGACAGGTGAGCGATATGGGCAATCTTGGCCCTCTTGTTTATGAGACGTTCTGATTGTAAAAATGAACATACAGACTCTAGTCTGTATTTCAGTACTTGTTACATGTTTTGCAATGCTACAATACATTTTGTAATGAGGCGCCTCTTTTTTTTCACTTTTTTTCCTTGTACCTGATTGTGCTGTACGTGCTTGCGTCAGTTTTTGTCTGTAAGATACGAGCCCCTCAACGATTAGCACATGAGTCAACAGAAGACTACAGAGTAAATTTAAACAGTATAGTAAGATGTCAAATGCTTATCACACCGCACCCCCTGTAACTTAGACTGGACGAACAACAATATTCTGAAGAAGAAAACACAACTTTCAAACAAGTGTTGTAAGTTACCCGAAAGCACCGCTGTCTGTGGATTATTTCATGTATGGCCTACATTTTATTTATAGTCACAACTCATTCACATACATTTGTTGATGGAAGCAGTTAAAGAAACCTATTATTTCATATACTAAATTCGATGTTAAGTTACATGTAGTTATGTTTGAGATGATCCATCGTGATTGTAGCTTACAAGACAACCTGTTTATTTTAAAAGCACATGTCACTTTAAGTATGTAGGTAAGACAGGCATTTAAATTTAAATTCCAAATTTCGAGAACAGAAAAAAAACTTGAACAATTTATCACATAATAGACCAACTCTATGTTTACACCTTTGTTATTTGTGGTCACGAAGCGAGAGTCGCAAATCTTACTTAAAGAACTGCAGATCGTTATGAAAACATCGCGCTTACCTCGGCTTGTTTCAAACACGGAGGAGACATTTTAAAATAACAAGGTTACCATCGGTTGGCAGTGAGTGTGTGAACAAATTTGGCGAAAAGAAAAGCATTTCATCCGTAGAGAAAACTCCTTGACTTTTGATCATTCATTTTAATTCGATAGCAAACAAGCTTTATGAAGTTGTTGTGTTATTTGCTTTAGCGACAACGTTCATTTATCCGAGACATTGTCAGATTTCGTTATTGGCACGAAACGAAAAGCATTTAATCAGGTGTGAAAACTCCTTTGACTTTCGATAATTCAATTTAATTCGATAGCAAACAAGCTTTTCAGAATTATTTTATTTGCTTTAGCGACAACGTTCACTTATTCGAGATATTGCCGTTCGTTTTAGCTACGGGCAAGCATTCGTAGCCCTGTACACCTAAGCAAGTGTTCAATCGCGTAACCAACCATTAGACATAGCCCATGAGACCTTACTATGATATTTTGATATTCCGAATTGTAAACCGAACGCGGTAATATTTCGCCTTTAAGATATATTTGGTAAAAACATAACCGTAGACCTGTTAAATATTTCTAAGCTCCTATTAACAAATTAAATGTTGTCTCCGTGAAGAATAACATGCTGACCATAGTTATTTCGTGATACGAAGAACGTTCATCTTGATATACATGTAGTGGTTTATTATTTGGTAGTTGCTATCCATGGTTTTATACCATCGCATTCTTGTGAAATCCAGCGTATCTTCTTCATTCAACATATAAGCCGGTCTCAATAAATATTATTATGGATTCCGGCAAAGCATTCGACAAAGTACCCCATAAACACTCTTTGGCACCCGTTCTCTAAGAGTCGTATAAACAAATTAAAAATTTCCAAAGATGAGCTTCATGATTCCTCACCTTTTGATATAATAACGGCACCATAATACTAGTTCCGTTTCAAATATGCTTTATTATCTAAACTGACCATCACTTGAAATAAGAAACACAAGAGCTCAACTTACATTGCTTTACAAAATAATGCATCCTGTTGTCGCCACATATCCTGAGAATAGTCTACTGGTATCAGCTGGTTTATGATCATCATTGTATCGTTAACAGCTTCAGAACATCACGTGTCATTTTTATCCAAGAACTCAAGAACTGTAAGTCAGTGGAACGTGTTACTTCCATTGATAAACAGAGCAATAACAGTTGACGCTTTCAAAGTGATTATCACCGTGTCTGTTCTAGTCAACATAAACATCAATATAGTACTCCCAACAATTAATAGACGAATACAACTGGGTGGCGCTTGTCAGAGACAGGATTAAGAATGAGAGATCTCTTTTAGTGCAAAGATAAAAAAGAACTATAGTGCTTACATTAAATGATAACAGAGTGATAGATGATTCAATGAAGTGCACAGTGGCTACTCTCTCAGAAATATATTTAGGCTCGGTTTGGACTTTACACTGTAAGAAGGCCATTCTAAATACGTATAGTGTTCCTGAAAAAAATAGTTCCATTGAAACTGGGTCCAGAACTAGGGAATCAGGTGGGACAGGTTTCTCGTTGAAATGAGGTGGTTGTGATCTGGTCTCTGGACCAGTCCCTTTCCCACTATTCAAAAAACATGGAAGTCTTTTTTGAAGGATTTGTGAATCAGATGTGGACTTGATGGAGAGATATACCACATGTATGCAGTCTTGACTTACTAGTATTTAAGTCAGGTAAGTCATTTATATAAGCCAGAAATAGACAAGTTACTAAGACTGAACCCTGGGGAACAAAGACGGAATAAGCTTTACTGAAATCTATAACTACTATAGTTGTTTGTTTACCATTCTCAATGATGTGTGAAGCTGATAAGATTGGTTTTACAGCTATGCTTAGAGCTAAAAAAAACAAAAATAATATCAAACAGGGAATGCCACGTACCAAAAACGCAGCCTCCCCAAAACGAGCCCTACAGCACCCAGAAGTGCACACCACCAACACACACACACACACACACACACACACACACACACACACACACACACACACACACACACAACACACACACAATCATGCACACACACAAACATACACCACCAACACACACAAGCATACAAAGCAAACACACGAGGACAAAACGAACAATTAACGGAACACAGTGGGGCACCGCCTTGGAACGGTCAGTAGCAAAAACACCACTGGGGAGCTTAAACTGGTTTATGGTGCGCACCCAACCTCACTCTTACCCCCACCATGTTCCAAAGTCACAGGACAGTGTAAATAAAAGTAATCCCTGCTAGGTGAATCTCTAACACACGCAATGGAGGTACTGGTACTGGCTTAGCAAGTTTATTATTGCCAAAATGCTTCAAGATGTCAGAAACCAGAATATGCTCCAATACTTGGAAGCAATACAGGTATGACATGCAGTCACTGGCCTTTGATTTCTTACAGACAGGAGCGACGACTGTACTTCTGCTTTCTGGAAGGACACTGCTAGTTTCTGGTGTTTTGTGCTCTCTTGCGGTGTATCTCTTTAAGATATCGTAGTACGAGTTCATCTGGACCTGGGGCTTTATTAGGGGACAGTCATGGGATAAATTTCAACATTCTCTACTGTTATTCTGACCTTGGGCATAACTGGTGTTGACCTGTTTGATATAGACTACTTACAGAGCTGTCATCACAGCAACAAATGAGAATTTCAATAATGTAAATAAATTGTGTTATTGTTTGGCACGTGTAAAAGTCTGTATATAACTAAAATTTTGCCGACGGCACGCCATCTCGTATCCCCGCGCCGTATTAATTTTGGACAAGGAAATGACTTCACTTCTCAAGGTCACGATGACCTTAGGACAATAGCCCTACTGATCTTGATATAGGGTGAGATGTTCCGCTAGTCATAGCCAATATGAATACCAATTTTGAGAGTCATATGCTCAACTATTCTCTTTTAATAGGCAGTAGTGTATATATTGTGTAGGAATGGCCATGAATCCGCCCTGTCCTCAACCAACACCTCTTAAGGCCCTGGGGTCAGATTAACAGTGTTGTACCAGGATGACATAGCAATATTGTGGCAAGTTTCAAGTTCCTAGTGCAAACAGTGTGGAAGAGGTTAACGACTAGGGCAAAAGGGATACGGCGACCTTGACCTTTGACCTATTGAACTGCAGATAGTTAGTGTGTTCTTCTAGTCAAGACCAACCTGCATACCAAGTCTCATATGCTAAATTGTTCTCTATTTAAAGGAAGTATTGTATATTGTGTAGTGACCCCGCCCTGCCCTAACGAACACAGTTCTAAGGGGTAAGATGAAAGTGTTATGAACTGTCAGGAGGACATTACAATATTGATGCAAAGTGTTGAGTTCCTGGTGCAACATTAACTTCACGAAAACCTTGACCAGCGACAATTCCCTTCAATGATTTATTCAGAGTTTTTACTATAATACAGTTATACTTAATAGTGGGCCGTTCTGGACAAGGCATTTCCGGTAGTGGGCCGTTCTGGTACTGGTCCGTTCTGGAAGTGGGCCTTTCTGGACTGATTGAACGGCTGGAGGTTAGCTTTGTGGGATCCATGTCTTCCATCATAGACGAGCATGCCGTGTTGAAGGTCATTGATGTCAATGGTCGTACTGTGGATACGTGTAAAGTTGGAAAAACTTTGAATTTGAGCCCTCATATCATCAATATTTTCTTTTCTCCAAAGTACGATTCTCTGCCTCAGAGTCTTTTCCCTGTCTGTCTGCGCGTCCGCATCGACAATGACTTTGCTGCGGTCGCTCACTCCTGGTATTGGTTTGCATATCACCACGAAGGATCCCTGCTTGCAAGAAATAGTTTGAGGGTGTTTTGGACACTTTCAGGAAACTTGGTCATTTGTTCAGAGTATACTGATAAGTGATAAATCATATCCAGGAGGGTTTAGTACCAGAACGGTCCATTTTCTTTTAGCAATGATTTAGACATATAAAATATATAAATATTATGTAAAATTTGTACATTAAGATTTGGCGTACAGTAAGATAATTTTAAAGGGAATGTCATTGATTAATGTTTTCAAAGTTTTCGAATATTTCGTTTTGATAGGTGTGATTACTTTGAGGGTCACATCAGACGAAATAACACAGAAAAATATAACCTTTTCTTTGAAATACTAATATAACCGATTTAAATCATTAAATATGTCCTTATTAATCAGTTTGAACTGCCAATTCACAACCCTCGGTTTAAAAAAAATAGTAAAATTAGTAAATGACTTTTGTCGGGGGACACAAGTCGCGGTGGATCAAATAGTTTTTAGACAAAGAACAACAGTTTGAACTCTGTGTTTGGACTTTGTTATTAATGCAATAATTAAAAATTGAAAGGCCGAATACGTACGGATTGCTATGGAATACGGTCTCTTAGATAGGGTACGCACCAAGAGATACTCCAAACTGGCCGATTCTATCATGAAGTGCTGGGGGAAATACTCGTCTGGTCAGATGAAAACTTCAGTTTTCCTTGTACACATGTACAATTAGGAGATCTGTACAGCATAGGCTGTTGAAATGAACATTGTGTAATGAGGGTGCCTTAATTAACATTGACAGTTTGGTATCATACAGCGAACTAGCTGTTGAATAGGACATACGTAGTTATCAGTGATTGCCCTTTAAAATTTGGGATCGTTTACTCGTTTTTACGTTTTGTTTCATCTGTTTGTTGCAAATACAATGTTACTCATATTATAATAAAGATAAGTAATACATTATTATATAATATATTCTTTTTTCACAGACATGCCTACCATTTCGTCCATAAAGTTATAACTGTGAATAAAAAGCGAAAGATGAGCAGGAATACTCTATAACTATAGACCGTTCCTGAGATGGTTCAGTTCTTCCAATGAAATACTTATGACTGTGAAAAATCCTATCATTATATTATTTTTGCTATTATACAATGATACTTAAAAAGTGGGCCGTTCTGGACTGGTCCGTTCTGGTAGTAGTCCGTTCTGGAAGAGGGTCGTTCTGGACCTACACCACAAGGAGCTGCTTGTTTATCTCGGTGCTGGTAACGATTGTGTTGGAGTATCAATCGATGTCAGCCTGGTTGGTGTCTCCTGTCCATATGGTGGCCATAAGGTGCTGCAGGTGAAGCTCAATAATCCTCTCCTAATTAACAGTCTTACTTCCTGCATGTACACAGATGGCGATATTCTGAGATATAATTTCAGATCGAGTTATGAACCTTACAATTACATAAACATGACACATACATTTTCTAAAAAAAACATTACAATAAACGGCTATCAATTAATGATATAAAAACGGATCTGCTATGGCAGAGCTTACTAGGCGAGACAATAACAGGGATCGTTCTATTGACTCACAAACGAGTACCGAGAGTGGTTCCAGCAGTACAAGCGAAGAGGAAAGACTGAAAAATCTTTTTGAATCTTGTGACGACGACAAAGATGGTTTTTTGAACAGGTTTTGTATTTTGAATTATTGTTGTCTCTTATTGAACTACACGAATTCTAACTTTTAGAAGCGTATCTTTTTTTAAATAAAGAATTGTTTTGATCTACTTTGTCCAATTAGTAGACTTGAAAAGTCGCAGTATACAGGTATATCCCTACTTGTATTTTTGACAAGACAGTCTCTGCTCGTTTGGTCCTGGGCAGGGAGACCCAGAGTCTCCTGTTCCGATTCAGCCAGACAGGGAGACAAATTGTGGTGTTTGTCTCCCCATTTCAGGCTATAATTTTTAATCACAGTTACCGTTGATACTCGCTTATTTGCTACTTGTCAAAATAGCTTTTTCTTACATAGCTGCCTAAACGTTGCAGTAATAGATCTATGCAAGTGCACGAAATAATTCCACATACATATAAGTACTAAATATTTCCACTTATCACATCAAATAAGTTAGATTACGGGCATTGGATTTTATAAGTTAAAGACAAGCTAAAAAGCCTGGTAAAACTGGGTCCTAATATAACGGGTCTGGTAACGAACGTTATATCAATTATCGATTTCATCGTGTCTCGGCTAGACAACAGAATTTGCAGATAAGGCGAAGTGCCTACCGCATATAAACGACAAGAATTAATTATCAATTATTATTTACCGGAAGTCTAAGGAACGAAACTAATTATAAATTTCGATAAAGTGATACAATCATTGTAATTTAAATACATATTAATTCTTAAAACAAGTATTCTGTTAATCTGCAAAGTTGTTCATAACGAACGGCATCTTCTCAATTTCCGTTCGCCGCCATGTTTTTTCCCCTTTACACAGCCTGATATTTACAATGTACATATAAATTGTAATTTTCCAGAACTTCTAGATCAAAACTAAATATGGCAGTTGAAAAAGTGATAATTAACTGCAAATTACGTAAATGCTGGAAAAAACACAAATCATCTCTTAATCTGCAAAATGGTATAAAAGTTACGATACCTTCTAGAAGTTCGTTAGGCGCCATGTTTGTTTTCCTTTACATGTCCGAAAGAAATATTTATAAATTTAATTGTTTCATAACACATGGAACAAAACTAAATATTGCAGTTGAAAAAGTGATACATTCACTGCAAATTATGTAAACACTTTAAAAAAACAAATCACCTGTTAATCTGCAAGTTGGTATACAAGTCACGCCACCTTCTAAAACTATCGTTTGGCGCCATGCTTGTTTCCCTTTACATGTCCGAAAATTACATATAAATTTCAAATTTTCAGAACTCCTCAAACCAAACTAAATAAGGCAGTTGAAAAGGTGATACATAGACTGAAAATTAAGTAAATACTTTAAAAAAACAATTCATCTGTAAATCTGCAAACTGTTCAACAACCTACGTCACCTTCTCAAACCTTCATCACTGCCATTTTTGTTTTTCTTCACAAAGCCAAAAACAACTTATCATTTATCACAATTCATCGTAACAAGACTAATTCAAATTTAAAAAAATACTTTTACTTGAACGATTTACAGTTGCCATCTTGCGAAATAGTTTTTAATATACCTTTATAAGTAAACAATCAATAAGAGCCCGTTATCAATGTAACCCTGAAGATTTGAAATTATGCACCAAGCCCAGACAGGATAATCGTTAGCAGACCCGTTATATTAGAATCCAGGTTAAAATAGCCTCTTGAGCTATAAAGAGGAACAAAAGTAACATGCAAAATCAGAAAACAGAATATTTGTTGCATCCAGCGCATAATGCCGGAATGTAGAGCAAGTAAGTTTAAATTATGCCAACATATTCTAATTTATTTCATGCTTACTAATAACATATTGTGTTATATCAGTGAAATAATAGAGTGATGATATAGATATCAATTTATCAGTCACAGTGTGGGTGATATAGGTCTGCCGGAACTACTTCTTTTAGTGGTGCATATATATTTTAGCTTTTGTTTTAATACTAATAGTTAGAAAAATTTGTTTGTTTTGGTGGGTATGGAATATATCTCAACTCAAAGTGATACAATTTTCACATTTTAACTCGCACTTTGCGCTCGTGAAAATATTACAATTGTATCACGTCTCGATGAGATATATTCCATACCCACTCACCAAATATCCTCTATTTACTGCAGATTTTTTTTGTCTGGACTATATGCATGATAGAGTACGGCCTCGCATTTCTTATCTTCACTTTGCATATTCTGACATATTGCTTATTTTACTTTTAACAGGGATATTTTTGCTTTTATGTGCAAACAATTGAGCTTAGAAGAGTGGACAAGTGACATACTGGATCAGTTAGGTGTGAACTGTACATCGAGAATCTCGTTTCAGGATTTCTTAAAGTTCCGTGCACAGGTACATACATCTTAGTTTTTCATGAAAAACGATGAGCTACAGAATTATTTTAAGTACTACCACCTTCATCATTGAGT
The DNA here is from genome assembly GCA_022818135.1 of Saxidomus purpurata. NCBI lineage: Eukaryota > Metazoa > Mollusca > Bivalvia > Venerida > Veneridae > Saxidomus > Saxidomus purpurata. The sequence continues at coordinate 18,835,215 of JAFMSR010000019.1, read as the reverse complement.
AATAAGTCGCTGAACTCAAATCACTAACTTGTCATTGATCAAGGGCTGTGAGTGCACGCACTTCATATGAGCAGTTTATAGTTTTAACACAGACCAGGTCAAGTTCTTGTCCCTACAGGAAATATAATGATTAGGTAAAACTGCCAACCTGTGAAATATGGCATTGCTATGAAACCCAATGTTAAACCCCAAGAAAAAACTTTCATACTAGCTCGTAAAAAAATATGAATCTTTGAAAAGCAGAATGATTTTCATTTATCCTTAGGTTTATTGAGAAATGTCAGAGAGTATTCAGGGGAAATAACTCTGTAACATTCATCAAACTGCTTGCAGGCACTTGACCCTGATCATCATCAGTTAGTGATAGAAGACACTGATACAGGATAAATCTCAATATGAGTCGTCAACACAATCATGTCACATCATGGCCAACAATAAGCAGTGATAGCCTAGGTATGTAATACATGACAGGGTGACCAGTTCACAACATGGCAAACCATCAGCAGTGATAGCCTAGGTATGTAATACATGACAGGGTGACCAGGTCACATCATGGCCAACCATGAGCAGCGAAAGCCTAGGTATGTAATACATGACAGGGTGACCAGGTCAAATCATGGCCAACCATGAGCAGTGATAGCCTAGGTATGTAATACATGACAGGGTGACCAGGTCACATCATGGCCAACCATGAGCAGTGATAGCGTAGGTATGTAATACATGACAGGATGACCAGGTCAAATCATGCCCAACCATGAGCAGTGATAGCCTAGGTATGTAATACATGACAGGGTGACCAGGTCACATCATGGCCAACCATAGGCATGATAGCGTAGGTATGTAAAAGTCCAGTAAATGGCACTGTTGTAAGAAGTGATAGACTTGTTATTATACCACTGTTTCACAAAGTGTTTGGTGGGAGCTATATATAGCAATCACGCATGTTTTCCCGAAGTCAAGTATTATTCAGAAACAACATGTCTGATTTTTACTAAACTTATTCTGTAGCATCCTTGCATTGACCCATTTCAAAAATAGGAAATGGTTTTGGTCCAGTGCTCACAACGTTAGCTTTTGCTTAATATAGAAAATGCTTTAAAAACTTCTTCTTATGAACCAATGTATGGAATGTCATCAAATCTGTCCTGCAGCATCCTTGCATTGTCCTATTTCAGTATGCAGGATGAAGTACCAGTCCAGTGCTGAAAGGGGCGGCTGTTACTAAATAAAACAACCTTAAATGGTTTCTACTGAGCCAATGAATAGGATGTCTCCAAACTTCCTCTATAGCAATCTTGCATTGTCCCCTTTTGAAAAACAGGAAATAGTTCCGATCCAGTGCAAACAGGGGGATGTGTTTCTAAAAATAAAAAAACATTTTAAAGGCATCTTCTCGTCATTGATCTACCAATGGATAGAATATCACCAAACTTGAAATAAGTTGAAAATGTTAGTGGGTTTTGAATAATTACTTAAGTATTTTCGTGCAACTCGAACCAGATAAACTTTTAATTTCTTTTTGAATTATATCACAAGCAATGCACCCTAAAGTTATGTGTTGAATGTAATCTGAAAATTAATTGATAATTATCAAGAAGAGGGTCGGTCTCAAGACAGTGCCCTGGGAACACCTGAGGTCACTGGTACGGTTTTCCAAATTTCACCTCCCAGGGCAACTGTCCGAGTTATATCAATGAATTCAGATATTCAGTTAAGAGTACTACATGTACCTGTTATACCATAACATTTCAAAATGTATGCCCCCTTCGAATAAGAGGGATATATTCGTTTGCAGATTGGTTTCTGGATACAAACCCAAGAACGCTTAGGCCTTGGATCTTGAAACCTGATGTGGAGGTTGGTCATGGCCACCAGAGGAATCCTATAATGTTTTAGGTCAGTAGGTTAAAGGTCAAGGTCACAGTGAGCTGTAAAACGGTTTCCGGACGATAACCGGAGAACGCTTAGGCCTAGGATCTTGAAACTTGATGTAGAGTTTGGTCATCATCATCATCAGATGACCCCTATTGATATTGCGATCAGTAGATCTGTTGGAAAAGGGAAAAGGCAGTCGCTTGTGTAAGAATTAAAAATAGACTATAGTTTAAAATCAGAACGTATCATATATATAATATGTCTATTTTGTTTCTCTAGAACCAAATCTTTCATCGCGCGTTTGTTGCGTTTGTTTTGTGAGAGTCTTGTTTGACGCATAGGGCGAAATGTATAAACACCACAGTATGTTTTTCATCAGTTTATTCCTTAAATGATCCAATATACACATTAAACTAAAGATATAATGCTAACATTTAGCATTCAATAATTGCTTTATCATAATGCTTTGATTGATTATACTTAAATCGTATAAATGAAAAAAGAAGGACCACTAAAGAGGTAGACAGTGATTACATTAAGCATAAACAAAATCAAAAACTAGTGAAACAATTCAAAAGTCCACTCTTTACTAAATAATTCGGCCGAGATATTCAGTAAAGAGTGGACGTTTGAATCGTTTCATAATTATTCTCCCTACGGAGTTACTATGTATGTATAGCATAAACTAGTGAAGCAATTCAAAATTCCACTCTTTACTAAATATTTTGCCGAGATATTGAGTAAAAAGTGGACTGTTGAATCGTTTCATAATTAGTATCCCTACGGAGTTACTATTTATGTATATCATAAACTAGTGAGTTCGTAAAACGATCAAATAGAAGTTAAACCAGATCTAACCCCGTAGTAGTCGTGACATAATTGTAAGGTCTCAAACAGGACTAAGATATAAGACCTAAATGTTTTGTACAATCATTCAATCATGGGCTTTTGCACTCGTCAATAGTATGTCATTACACATTATGCCTTTAAATGTTTAATGGCTGTTCTAGTTCATAACTCAATAGTATCGTGTTCTATGCGGGACCAAACCTAGTGGTAGTACATTGCACGTTATTAAAATGTTCTTCTTTGAGTTGAGCGAATGGAAGAGTGCAGTTACAATAAACTCCGTATATAAGGACTCCGGATATAGCGAAACTCCGAATATAAGCAACAATTTTTCTCTTCCCGGATGTTTTTGCTTTTTATAATTTATATAAAAATGTTAAACGGATATGACAATGTTCGGATATAAGGAACACATTTAAATGGTCCCAAGGAAATCGTAATAAACGGAGTTCACTGTATCATGCTATTAAGCAGTTGCAAATCCAATAGCTGATATTTCAGGTAACTGACCATTTTGATACAGTAAGGTCTGAGTCAATACATCACTTCATTATGTCTTGTTTGATGTTTTGTGGGCCGTTTGACCGTGTATGTCTGCTATTTTCTTTGTTTGTTTCACTTTATTGAAGCGTTGCACTACACAGTTTTACACGACCATGTATTTTGCCTGTTACTTTTTCTCATCGCTTGATGAACAGGCTACTGTGGAACATATTTCTGATGATCTGACTGACTGTAGATGGTTATTTTTTATACTATCCATTGGTGACTATGACTATATAAGTTTATGCCAACATGTTAATATTACTCAAACCGCTGTTCAGTCCCTTTTACATAGCAAGTATCAATACGAGGGGTGTCCCATTAAATCGTAGAATTTGCCTCGGGTACAAACACTAATCAACGCATTTCATCCACAGTATTTAAAACATAATTTGCACGTTTGCTCATAAGATTTCATGAACAGTCTGGTAAGGCAGAAAACGTAGAACAAATACAATAAATTCATATGAAGTCCTGACTCATAACTATAACGTAACGTCTTATTTGAGAGGATGTCGCTTTTTAAATCGGGAAGATATCAAATACACAAGCATGTCTTTCAACAGGATCACTTTGTATCGAATATGACTTGTACTCTTTCCCCTTTTGATTGAAGTCCGATTGCGGGACACGGCCTTATAATTGACCAAAGGATTACTTCTCCAAACTGAAAATAACGAAACTGCAAATTATTTCAAGAAGTTCTAAGCACGATAACATATAGCGTACATCCCAAATGTCCCAGAAATAGTCTCATGTTACATTTGTACCGTATACATGTATAAAAGCAGGCAACGTTCCACTGTTGCTTATTTTTAATGCCAAACTCTTGCAAAATGCGACGTTGTGCTAGATTTAAGTTAAACTTAGTCAAACACATTCCCGTCAAAATTGCCTAAACACCTAAAACAAAGCGACATAATAATAGACTGTTCTTATTTGAGTCCTATAACATGATCAGAACTACTCAATACCAACTGTTCAAATTTGAGTCAATAATAAGACAAGTACTCCTCAGTATAACATGTTCATATTTGAGTTCTAACGTCATCAGCATTCCTCAGTATAAACTATTCATTGATAAATCCTAACGTGGATAGCCTTCATTAGTATTATCAATTCACATTTGAGTCCTAACGTTGACAACATTACTCCGTACAAACTGTTCAAATTTGAGTAATAACCTTGCTAAAACTATAACATTAAAGGACACTTTGAAACGTGAGTCTTTACTTTTTTATTAAATATAGATACCATCTGGTACATCGTAAGATTGTTTTGAAAACAGTATCTAATAACATCGTGGAAAAGTTTGGTGTCTTTTTCTGTGCAGCAAAATGACTGCGAATATATACTTAACAAAACGTCCATACGTTTTTTTCTATGTCAAAAGAAATAATCAAACAAAAGTTCGCCTGTTTGCATAATGTACATTTTACTACAAGATAATTGTGAAACGCTGTGATTTTTGGTATTTGCATCTATTTGAGTTTATAATAATTTCATTTGTATCCATTTTATGAATAGCGACTGAGCATAGACTTCACAATTTTGACCAGTACAATAAAACATGGAGGCTTTGTAAGTCCTATATCACTAACGTAAACTGACAAAATTTAATGTAATAGCTGATTTAACCTTCAGCAATAATGATATGAATGTAATAAAACTTTCGTGAAAGTCCCTCCGATATCACGCTCTAAAGAGCCAAATAAAACACAATTCCGAACACGGAATTCCAAGATAAAGCGTTTTGATATTTCTTGATGGATTATATAGAGGAAAAGTCCTCAATTATAGCGATATCATCCTTTGAATAATTTAAAGGTATATAATCAGATTTTGGCCATGAAACAGATTTGTTTGAAACTCTAACATCTGATCATTTACACTCACTAATGTTCACTTAGCGCTTAAGTCAAGTAAGATTTTCAATAGAGGTATTTTTAAAATTTGATTTCCCAATCCTGGTTGCCCAACAAAGATAGAGTTATTTTATCATAAGTAAAAATTTGATACACATACTTTGCCTAAGGAAAAATATAAATATAAAACTTATTATATTATATTTGTGAAATATGTCCACTAAAAATTAAATATTTAGATTGAATTCATTAGAAATTCAAGTTTGAAACATTATTATTACCTCCCTTTACCTATCTGGGGTGCGCAAAAAAGATAGATGGGAAATAAATGAATTCAGAAGCTACACGTAGTTTTAAAACTTGCATTTTGGTTCTGTTGTTCTATGTTAAAATATTTGTATGTCTATCCAATTCAAATGTAAAAGTAGAAATTATATTGAAATAAAAAAGAAATACTCAACGTTTTAAATACAGTCGAACTTGCCCATGCGACCACGTGTATTAAGCGACCTTTGTCTTAAGCGACCGCTTTTAAATCCCCCCGAGCGTTTTTACACTGTTTTGCTATTGCATTAAGCGACTTTTGTCTAACGCGACCAGCGACCAGTAATTAGCGAATAATCGGTCTTTTCTTCGTATTAGGCGACCATTTATGTGCAAAGAAATCGTTTCTATGAAAAGTGACCGCTTTAAAGTTGAATTTAACGTCCCAATTAGGCACGGAGGTGTCAAATCCCGTAAGGATCATCGTCAATCCTTATGTCGGTATGTTTTAATTGTCGGGAATTTAGCGAATTTCGGTACTTTCAAGTAAAAACTATTTTGCTATTTTTGGAAAATAACCACGTGACATAAGTACGATTTTGTGGGAATCGGTTTCCGTCTCTGATGCTTTGTATTAAGAGACCATTTTATTAAGCGACCGGTTTTGGCCTTTCCCTTGGGCGGTCTCTTAATACAAGTTTGACTGTACTTTCATATTAAAGGGGAGTAACAACAAAATTTTATAAAAGTTAATAAAATGTAAATTTCTGATAGGGATCTAACTCAATGTAATGGGTCTTTTTGTTTATTCAGTAAATCTCTAACAGAATATACAAAAAGTAAAAATTATCATTAAATGTTGCTTTAAAGTAATTGACCACATTTAAGCATATGTAATTAGAGTCTGGATAAAATGGCGATTTCTAAAGTTTTTTTCCCTTTAATTGCCGAAACTGTTAGTGTTCTACAGGTACAATGATCAAATACAATTTACAAGGAATTGTAGCAACACTGATAAAAGGACAATATAAGGATTATGTCTTTTTAGTTTTATCATAGGTTGTCAAATGGGTTCGATTAAGGTCGTTTGTAGAAACAGCTGACGACAGAAATAATGTATGCATACAAAAAAAAGTAAAAAAGTTGGAGGAACTCCATCTAGCGGATAGTGGTATAGCAGCATTTCAAAAACATGTATTCATTAAAGAATTATTTTAAAACCGGTAAAATATCACCTAAGTCGATGACAGGAATAAGATCATAGCAAAGTATGTTACTTTTCATTTTTTATAACATTTTAGTAGCATCCCCTTTGTACCTTTTTTATAAAGAATAAGGGTGTCAATAGCGGAACTATTACGAAAAGACTGGCCTTATTGTGATATTATGCAATATATTTTAAGATATGGCAATGCTAAGATAAATGTGAGCTTTTTTATGTTAACATGATAATTTACAAATATTTATTTAAAAACATACATGCAGATTTCGACAACTCTTGTGTGTGATTGTACCATTTGCAGTCAGTCACTGCGCTTTCCTATTTAATGACACGATTACTACATACGTTTAGGACTCGTTGATCTTGTTCTCTAAAGTTCCTGCATGTTCTATACGCGGCAAAGAGAACAGATCTTTGTCGTGTGTTGCTTAGTTTTGCCCATCGGTATTCTGATTCAGTATGATAATTACATACATTTGTTAATATTTGCCGTTATATTTCATATTCAATACTTCCGTGTTTTGTGTAACAATGTACATGTACTCAGTCGTAATTGATATATATTTATTTCCACAACTTTGGCAAAGTTACAATACTACAACTGAATTTAAAATTCTTTCTTTCAACAATTAATGCCCGAAAATTTATTTTCGTGTAGCGTTTTCCACGTTTTGTTTATAAGTTTTCTACGATTTTTGGCATTAGTATTTTTTGCCTTACGTGATGGTGTCAGTGGTTCATACTGTCCTCATGTACACTGTATAAAACACAAGTTCAGTTAAAAGTAAGAGTTGGGGGATGCTTTCGAAATGAAATTCTCATGTGCACATGAACAGTCGTGATTTCAATCTTAACTGGTTTGTACATGAACTTAAATTAGCATACTTATACGTCATGCCGATCAATATGCGGCACCTCACGAAGATGATCATAATTAATTATCAACGGATGTGTAACAATTTACCTTTATGTTGGCTTTATTCAATTATTCATGCAGGAACATGTTTTGTCTATTCGTGCACAACTTTTAATACTATTGTTTTGGTTTTAATTAAAGTTTCTGAATTTTCGTATATTTACCATAAATTATTTCATACGTGTTTCCTTTTTCCTTTATTTTTAGCATTTGTTATATGATCAGTTTAGTACATTTATAAATATATTAGATTTGATAATAAAAGAATGCTAAAAAACCTGTTTTCTGTTCCTTGTAAAGACAACTTTATATGTCCTGCCCGGGAAGTTATTTGAGACATGCTGACAGCTGCAACCTACTTTGTCTCCTGCATTGCACTTCAGTCCAAAGTCTCTCCCTTTACGACTCTTCTCGTACAATCTAAAAAATAAGACTGCAAGAAATTAGAATTATAGTCAATTATAATGAACACGAACACCAAATACGCACAGTTGAAGTACATTTACAAGAACAATATTTTCGCGCAGTTTTAAATTAACAAAGCATGGAATCATATATTCCAACATGACTCACGATTATGACTCTATATACAAAGACTAAGGTAGTGCTTTTAACAGTTTTATTTATGTACCTGATTAATCTGATTGATAATTTTTATTATTAAAAATGACATATGACCCGAAATAAATTACTGCAACAGCAAATGTCTTGCGACCTTAACGTTTACAAATAGAACGAGATGAAAAGACGATTTTCAGCGTGTTTAACAATATAATGTATCTGACTTACACTTAAGACAACTATTGAATCAGACATTGGACAGATACCACTTTCTGTGGTACAAGTATATATTTCAAGTGATTCTGCAGATCCAAAAAGCACTCAACACTTTTGCATATCGTGAACAATATTAATCTATAACTTTTTCTAATAATTAAAATCTTCCTTCAACATTTTGCCTGAAACATTGGCATACTCGAAGATGTCTATCAAAGGTATAGGACCTATCGACATCTTTAAATGTATGATAATACACTTAGTTCTGGAATTTCGTTATTATTTCCATTGTATACCAGCCAGTTATTAGTAAACAGGCTAGACAGAATTGTCCTGAATAGTCGTGTCATGAATGGAAAGTTATGTAACAGTTGATGTTGATGATGTATGAGCATAGCGACCGTTCAAATATTATTTCAATTATTTTTACAGTCTTTCTTAGGAAGAACCAGTTCTAGATCACTATCATTCAGGGGCAACTGCCAAACTTCACAATAAATATACTGCGCTCTGACAATATTTATAAAAAGGGGATAATATCGTGGAACTAAGTTTAACTATGAGATCGCGTCTTAAATTGTCATTTTAGGGCACGAATATCATCCGTTATCCATTCATCTAAGGTCTAATTCTCTTCAAACTTTTGTATCTGCTTCCCAAAGAGAGATAGCTGCACATTACATGGGATAATGGATACAAATTTTAATATAACAGCTGCAATCAAGCATTTTACGTATTTACAAGTGTATATTTTGCATAGTTATCAGCAAGATACGAGACGAATAGCAAAGAGGAGAGCAATAACAACACCTTCGCCGGATTTTCGGCAAGCTGTCTGAGAAATTGGACAAATAGCAAATAGGAGAGGAACAACATAACCATGACCGGATTTTCGGCAAGCTGTCTGAGAAATGAGACAAATAGCAAATAGGAGAGCAACAACATAACCATGACCGGATTGCATGCAAGCCGTCTAAGAAATGAGACAGATAGCAAATGGGAAAGCAACAATATAACCATGACCGGATTTCATGCAAGCCGTCTAAGATACATTGTACATGTACGAGACAAATAGCATATAGGAGAGCAACAATATAACCAAGACCTGATTTCATGCACGCCGTCTAAGATACGAAGCAAATTGCAAATAGGAGAGCAACAACATAACCGTGACCGGATTTCCTGCAAGCTGTCTAAGATACGAGACAAATTGCAAAGAGTAGAGCAACAATATCACCATAACCGGATTCGTCTAAGCCGTTTAACAAACTAAGAAATGCTTTATCATGTTATCAAGTATATTTAAGGATCAAAATAATAATTGTTTAAGCTTTTTGCAGACCTTTTTTTGTAAATCATACCAGCGTATTAGACACGCTCAGTTGTGATTGTAAGAGATCACAACCCAAACGTTATATTTACATACATGTAGTTTAACATTTTAAAAACAAGTTAAATGACCAAACAACGTTTACATTAAAACGCTTCAGCTCAGAAACAAAGTATGTAAACTTTACCCCTCCGTCCCAAGGAAAGAAGGTTTGCAGGCATGTAAAGAGGGTTTGGAGTCTCGAAGCAAACCATTACTACCATCAGACTATGTTCTTCAGATGATAGCGACAGTGTTAGATAACAACAATTTCAACTTCAGCAATAAACATTACAGACAGGTAGACGGTATAGCAATTTGATCCAAGCTAGGAAAACAATTTGCATGTGAATGGGATGAAACCTTACTTCAGTACCACCAAAAACTACATTTCTATAAACGTTTCATTGATGATGGAATTGGCATTTGGATAGGGTCAGTTCGGTCTTTACGGAACTTCGCAAATTATGCAAATCAGATACATACCATCAAAGCAAAACAGGAGAGCATTTTCAGGTATTGCCATTATATCTATGATTATATTACAAATAGTTATGGAAACATTAATGATATTGGAATGACAAAATCGTTTTGGAATAATTATAATGTGTTGAACTGATGATTACGTCAAAAGTAACACGTGCTCGATTGTATTGCTCTACTTGCAGGACCAACAGTTTGAGAAATTCATTATAATATTTCACAATAACAGACATCGCCTGACGAAGTAAAAAACAGAATTGTTCGTTTGAACAGAACAATTGTCTAACGACAATGTATTAAAACAAATAGTTACTGTTATATAAATGTAATGGTTTACACATATCAAGTTTTACCTATGGTAATAGTTTTTCTACTTATAATACAACATCATAATGCTGAACTGATAATGGTAATAGTTGTTTCTTTGTTTTTTTTCCATCCTACTTGATATTCCTGCCTGTTTTGGAACTGCTAATGAGAGAAACCTGCTGTCACCGTAACAAGATGGGAGTACTTCCATAACATGGTGAATTATTGTCTTAATTTCATGGTAAGGAGAATTTATTGTAAACTAGGTCTTACCCATATGTAAAGATTGATAATTATGGACATAATAATCTTTTAGTATTTCCGTTTAAAAATATATAAGAAAAAACGTTTTAGCTTAATATTTTAATCTTCATTTCTACAATTCTTTTACAATTTCATTTGTATTATTATATAAATACATGGTATATCTATTTATCTAAAAAATTCTATATTTTTATTTTTCATGCAAACATTGAGACCATAATTATCAACTGCAGAAGACTAAATAATTAGAAAACCTGGGAACTGCTACAGAGAGGATCTACAATTTCAGTTAGATAATAGGACAATTTATGGCTTAAACAAATGTGTAATAATATGATTTATAAGTGCATTTAAGACAAGACTATGTATCAACTAAAATATGTTTCGGTTTAAAGTCAATTGATATCTAGTTCTTAAGTGTATTCTTCATGTGATTGGACTCTTACCTGAAAGTACGGGAAACGTCATTTGGACGCTTAGTGTATATGACGTCATTAGGACGTGACGTCATTTCCTGACGTTTTGTTGTTTTTTTCATTTCTAAGCTTGTCATAAATATGATCAACATGTGAATTTAAAAAGTGCAGACACATTTCTTGAAAAAGGCAATATTGCCGAAAATTTGAATTAAAGTGTTGTTTTAAATAGAAAAACAGTAAATAAAGAGTATTAGCTAGAGCAAAATTCTACATCGCAAATTGATGAAAAGGAGTTGAAAATATAGGTGAGCCTGGTTTGACGTTCCGCTGCACTATGCTTATATTGGAATTTGAATACCGTTTGCAACGCTTTATAAGTTGGAAGTTTTAAATAGAAAAACAGTTATAATTATTATTCCCTTAGGAATATTGAAAGAATTTACTTTTTATTTAGTTTATCATTTTATTAATATTACATTTCTTCAGCGGAAACTGTGAGAGGGCAGCTTTAAAGTATCATTTTACAGTCTTTTATAAAACTGGGCAATTTTTCTGACAAAAAATGTAATAATTTGCAATTTGTGAGAAGCAAATATAAGCAATGCACAAGAACAGTTAAAACTACTGACATTAAACATTATGTCACTCATAAGTGAAATATGAAAACAAGAGGACCAAGATGGCCCTATATCGCTCACCTTGGTACAATTCCACTTGCCTGGTGGAAGATAACTAGACAATGTTATATACACAAATAGGTTTCTCTATATACGTCCTTTTAAGTGATCCCCGGGCAAGGTCAATTTTGACCCCACGGACATAAATTGTTCACTGTCAGGTTAAAACTAGCAAATATCGTATGTTCTACATTAAAAATGTAATACTCTTCTACCGGAACAGCTTACGTCAAAACACACTTATTCAATGTGTCATATACCAATTAACCGTGGAAGTTGGTTTTTCATCGCCATTATTGCTTGTATTTTTACATACATGTATAATTACTGGCAATGTTTAAATAAAGTCACTATGCATAACTTGATACCGGGAATCTTGCTGATTTAACGTTTATGGTTGTTCTAACTACATTGATCAAGTTTCAGTTCAGGCCATTTACAAGTGTGAATGCAGTTAGCCCTCGAAATTTTAAGAACACATGTTATCATTCTAAAGTCAAACACGAATCACGGACATGACAAATTAAGGTTTTAGTTAATCAATAAAACAATATGCAATACAAATCGAGGGTTGCCCGCAAAACTGTTGTAACTGCATTTTTATAAATTTTTCAGGAGAAGCTTAAAACTTCCTTATTTAGAAGAAAGCAATGTTTTGGCAACATACTTTGGACATGTGTGTTGATATTACATTACTTTTAAAACAATTTTCTATTTTTCTATCTAGACTTGTTATAACTTGTTTTATTTAATAAGATTGTAGTTACCGCTGTGTTGCAGGACATTTCAGATTTAAACATGTATAGTTGTACTGCAATATAGTTGTAACTAGACTTACTGCTCTTTTGCAGAATTATTTAGTTCATCTATAGATATTTGACTATTCTGCAAAACTGTTGTAACTTGACTTACAACTCTTTTGCAGGAAGTTTTTGACAGTAAAAATATAGTAAGACGTGCAAAGTACAACAGTTACAGCCTTTTGCAATTTGAAGAAAATTGGCAGGTGATGATTTTGTATCATTTACTGGAGTAAGTAACTGGTGAACAAATGGTCAGAACAATATTTTACAAAATATATATGCATTAAACTTAATTTTATAGTCAGCTCTGTTATATTTAGGTTACTGAAATGTTTTTTTATTTTTAGTTTCTGAATTTTACATGTATACAGAGCAAGATTAAACAGTTTCCACACTTCCAGTTAAGAAAAACCTAACATTAAAACATATACTTTTTTAGAGAGCAATACAATATAAAATAACCATTTTATGTTTTGTGTTATTATGTAAATACATTGATAATCAGTCTGTTATATAATGCTAAAGGCTATGACCAAGCCAAAACACTTTTCACCAATACCTGGGTGATTTTGGCTTTTTATATTAATTTAAGTTACAATAACATTATGTATATGAGAAACCCCATAAAAAAGCGAAACTACTTACTAAAAAAATTTACATTTGACAACACAATTTTATGTACCCGGCACCTTCAGATCAAGGAAGTTATTGGTATTCATACGTAATTTCTGAGATTAATTTTTTGCTATCAGTAACATTAATAGATATTTAACTCACATAGAAACATTGCAAAAGGGGAAAGTCTTCAAATTCATTATTTCTGTATGCATTAAATGAATACAGTTTATTTCTATTTCAATATGATACTTCACCAAAAAATTATTACACTCTGTACTTGTAATCTTCAATTTTATATAACAAGCAAACAAGTATATTATATAGAATGCTTGCTGTTAATGTGACAATAATTAAAATTCATATAAATTGTAATCAACGAAGGAATGCCAGTTTCCAGAGACTAAAAGTAGTGTTCCTCAAGACTATTCCTATGCTATTTCAATGTTCCAAGCAGGCACAATAATAAGAAATCTTAAGGGATGTTTTCAATTGTTAAATAATCACCATAAATGTGACTGGAAAGTTTGGTGTATAATTTGTCACCATCATCAAGAATCTGATTTCATGTAGAAGTATGATCCCATTTATGCGTGTAAAACGTGTAAACAAGGGCCATAAGTAGCAAAATATAGGAGAGATTTCTGTGACATCACACTGCAATTTAGATAAGATTGCTGTGGGCAATAACAGTTGTGTTGAAAGAGTTATTTACTCTCGCTTTCAGATGGGTGTCATGACCAAAAACTTAAGCGAGATTCTAAGTTGAAAAGGGTCATAATTAAAAAGAAACCTTGACTGAGATATCCGCTCTTGCTGACATGTTGGGTCGTGATGGTAAACAAGTATTCTGAATTTTGAAGTAATATCTCAAATAATGGACTGATACAAAACACTTAACTGAATTGTAAGTCAGTTACCTCTTCTTTTGCCTACAGTATTCCAAGTTTCACAGCTGCAATAACTCAAAAGTTTAAGTCTGGCCTTTACCCATATTTACCTCATATGTATTTTCTAAGTCAAAAAAAGGGCCATAATGCTGACAAAAGCCATGTACTTTTTCTTGTCTGTTGATGGGGGTTATGATTGGAAATATGTACATGTATTGTAGGTTTTAAAGGAACATCTTTAACGATTTAGAAAAAAAAAAGATGTGAATGTTCAAGTTTTCATGGAGTCTCCAGTTTTAATTCTATGGAGTAAGTGTGTTTTATGGTTACATCTTTTGAATTCTGGTAATTCTGTGTTACCTTTCTAAGAATTTTTACTGGCAAGCATGGAAAAGCTGGTTTATTTTAAAAGTTCCTTCAGTTACAATGAAAAAAAGACAAAAAATCTTGGTCTTTAATTAGCTGTCAGAGAGATAAATCTTTATTTAAAGTCCCAGGATCACTTTCAAATTACTGATATAGTAAAATAAATTTAGTGAAAGTACAATGCTGGAGCCATATTCTTTTTACTCTGAAACAATGTTGACATTTGCCATTCTTCAGTATTCAAGTTCTTTCGTCACGAATAAGAGTTTGCCACAAGGCATTTCTTATTCTTTGCAAATACTTCGCTCTATTTCTAACATATTCTTATTAATTTCAAATGCATAGTTAGGAATGTTTTTGGTACAAGTAAGGTCATTTCCTTCAGGACATATAAACTAATTGTAACTGTGCTCCTAGAACTTCAAAGAGAATTTGTGCATTATGAATATAGGGCCTGAAAAGCTCATAAAACATCTGTAGTACCATCAGGACATTGTATCACAAGACTAAGTATTCTAACAATTGTTGTAAATTACACCAAAATATTTCACAATTATTCAAGTGTTACATAGTATTTTTAACAATTATAAGTTTTGAAAAGTGATTAAAAATATTTATTTCTGGTTAGGGCTATTGATCACTGTCAAAAACATTGTTTTGCACATTTAAGATGCAAGGGCTACTAATATTTTATTTGTTGTGTTCAATTTTATGGAATCCATCATGCATTTGAAAAACTCTCAGTTCAGGTCATCTTTAATATATGGGGAACTATTGGCAACACTTTTCATCACTGATTCCCATTGTGATTCTTGTTGACAAGAAATATCAATGGTACAATAAGATTCAATGTAAAGAAAATATTTCCATTAAATATGTACTGTTGAAGCTCATCTTCTCAAACAGGACAACTTGAATACAACAAACAAAATAATTTTCCATCAGCCATTATGACCATATCAGAGTTTGAACCTTCAGTGTTTTGATTAAAGCAGGCAATACTTTGTTCTATGCCATCACTTTTTTATCTTTAGGTTAACGGGTCTTTACGGATGCAAGTGTTGTGATAAGAAACAATTTTTAGGCCTTTTGAATTTTTTTTTTGTAAGAATTTTATATGTATTGCAGAGAAACAAATGGTGCAGTGGAAACGAAAATAAAAACATCTATAATTAAATTGCATTATACTATGAGTGGTCTAATAAGGCAAATCAAAGGATGATGACTAAAATATCTTTACAAACTTCTGGTTTACTTTACACTCAGAAATTTTGTTTGTCATTGAAGAGAATGGTAACATAGATAACACTCAGAAAAAATCCTCTTTATTTAACTAAATTGAATCGCAAATTAAAGGTTCACTAAAATCTGTAGGGGACTGTTTTAACCATAAGAAATGCAAATTAACAGTAAGATAATGTCTAACTACTGTTCAAAGGCAGTTTTTGTCACATTAACTTTAGTCATGATCATGATGTCCATCCTTTTCAAGCTGATCTGCAAATTCCTTTAAAGTTTGTAACATCATCCCTATGATATGCCATCAAAATTTTAAAATGGACTGCTTCAAGTTGAAATTTGATCAGTAGGAAATGGTTTTGAATTCATTTAGATTCATAAATTTAAGTACTGGTTATATGCATTCACATTGAAAAAGTCTATTTCCAGATTGTATCTACTTTTTTGTACTCTTTTCATTTTTAGCATAAGATCATTTATTTATTTATTTATTTGTAGCAGTATTTTTTCAACATAAATTCAGTTACTATCATATTGCAGCAAAGCAATACCTGTTTTCTATGTATATTTAACACTGCAAAATGAGTAACAACAGTTTTGCAGTGTACACTACCTTGTTTTTACGTAGAGTTGATCATACAAAACTGAAGTAATTCCAGTTACTACTGTTTTGCAGTTATTTTGCAAAATATTTTCATGTAAATTTCTCTGCAAGACAGTAGTAAGTCAAGTTACTGCAGTCTTGCAGGGAGCATTTTAGACAATCTGAGATACAGCTTTATGCAAATAATAAATAACTTCATCAAAAAAAAAAGGTATCAATCTGGCTATTAAATCAGATTATGCGTTTCAAAAAAATACATAAGAAAATTGAAAAATGTCATTTTTGATAAAAAATGTAGTTACAACAGTTTTGCGGGCAACCCTCGAAATGCATTTTGCATTTTTTAAATTAGGCGATCATGTCTTGATATATTGGAGACACGTAGGTCGAAATTGCAACTGTACATGTCACGAAAGTATGTATTTTACTACTTGTATGTAGAACACACTTCGAATATGTCTGAATAATTCTTAACATATTCACACGTTGCACATGTAATCTAATGCATGCAGCAAACTGCTTAATGTTTAAAAGAGTTTTAAATATGATAAAGGTTTCCATTTGTACAAAAGACTAGAACACGAATGTTATCTGTGATACAAAATACATTTGGACCCTTCATAAATAAAAAAAAATACTCTATGAAAATCGATCGACCACATTGTGTGAAGTTCAACAAATACGGTTAATATGGATTGAAAAATTTGATTTGCAAAATCAACCGACTGGAACTTGCAAAGGATATGCACAGCAACTTGTCATACCGATACATCTCTTAGAAGGTAAAATCCCTGTTTCCTTTAAGGGCGTTACACCATTCCACAAAGTTGTTTTAGTTATTTATTCTGCTTCCAATGTAGATTATAAATAAGCCATGTACATGCAATTTAAGTCTTATTACTATAACGTTATATATATCAAACTTGTTAGAATTTACACATTAATTAAAACAATAAACAATAATACGATTAACATTTTGGTGAGTGACTTACTTGCCATTGTTTGTAGTATATCCTACTGACTCGTTTCCCCATCCTGGTGGTAGATTCGCTGGATAATCAAATTTTGGTACAACACCTATAACTGAAAGTAAATGTACATTGTGCATTAATTACAAAGTTGAAAGTGCGTTGAATTGAAAGAACATATTACTGTCTTCTAGCAGTATGGAAATACAATTCTGAAATGTCATTAGCAACATGTAACATAAACAGTCAATAGTAATTTCTTCTTATAAAGAGCATAATTCACTTATTACGCAAATTTGGCATGTACTGTATACAAATATGAAACTGTTTGCATGTTTGATAGAATTGGTGGAACATTTACATATAACTGATAATACGAGAAACACGTACTCGTAGAACGTTTTTTTCAGCGCAATTTAAATTACGTCACATTCAAAATGCTAGTAGTCATTAATTCAGATGTGTTTTTTTTCAGTTAGCTTTTTACATGAACCAACAATATAAAGTTAAATGTTTGTGCATAGTCTTTTTTTATCACCAGAAATGAGCAGATGTCTATTGTTGACCTTATTAGCATATGGCCTGAAGTAAAAAAGGGGAATTATTTCTTGAAAGTCAATCGACAAATATATTCCACGTTTCATATCTGAATACATTTCATTTCCCTCGTCTTACGGCACGCCTGCCGAATAAATATTTACCATATGAACTCGCAACCGGGATTGTGCTTTTGTTTTATCTTTTATAGTCACCGGATTCTTGTTTATTATATACTAGGCAAAGCGAAATAATATTACTTTTGGATGATAACAATAGTTTTCTGTGGTGCGCCGTTTGAAAATATTACTGTATGTTAGAAAACAAATGTTACAATGTAAATCATATAATTTTACGACAGTTTCGTTTGTCAAATTTTGTGTCATTAAACAGAGTGATTTTGCGGTAAAAGTGTATGAAAGTTTTACATATTGTTCCTAAAATCTTTACACGGAAAACTAGCACAGCAGTTAAAAGTCAAAAGTAATACGTGCTCGATTGTATTGCTCTACTTGCAGGACCAACAGTTTGAGAAATTCATTATAATATTTCACAATAACAGACATCGCCTGACGAAGTAAAAAAAGAATCGTTCATTGTCTAACGACAATGTATTAAAACTCGTTTGGTCTGATTTCACTGTCAAACAAACACACCGTATTGCACTGTTTGTGGGAGCTCTGAGGGTATGGGTATAGAAGCGATGTTTTAACGGAAGATGAAGACGTTATACTGACTGTAAAAGGCGCTGTTTTTCGTGTCTCGTGCAGTGAAATTATTCCTAGAACAGCGGTTTTTTGCCGGGAAAAGCTAGGAAAGTATAACTTATAGCACTAGTATATTCCATGCTATTGCAATCCGACTGCAAGATTGCCTAATAGGTACAGAGAAACCCTTTTTCACATATGTTTTATTCTTAAAGGCAAATTCAAACGTTTGCATTTTTTCGAGATTATACTTTGTATGGCAATACTCCAATCTTTATTAATATTATTAGGTGATGCGGATGGGCTTAAAACGATCCCAAGTGTACCCGGCCCTTTACATATCACTATAATTGTAATGATATGCTATACAGAACTATTTGTATTTTTATATTATTACTTTAAATCAGTAATATTTTTTTCACCTACAATAAAGCTAGACGGTAACAGTAACATTTTGATGAAATGATTAGAATTACAAAATATAGTGGATGAAAACAGAATATCGCAAACTCTAGTGAAACATTTCATTAAGAAAGTTAATAGTGGTAATAGATTACAGCTCTTATGTTATTATCCTCTTAAAACGAAAAGGCTAAATGTCGTTGAACCATTACTAAGTGCATATGACGTCATTTCATCGTGATTTTAATTATATAATTGATATACCTTCGACCTTGCAGAGAATTCCAAAACTTATTCTTTAAATTGATATGTGGTTAGCCTCTTTCTTCATTTTGCTTCGATGTTGATACAATTGTGTAATATATAATGCGATGAATGTTTATATTCGTTTTAAAAATGAAATTATAATTTACTTTTCCAGTCGAATAATAACATAGCAGACATACATCTGTATCATTATTACATGTATTTACAATCATACAATCAATAAAATTAACAAAACTCATGAAATGAATTTGCTATACAGCGAAATGATGTATTGAATAAATGTTCAAGATATGCCTGTCGATGTATTCAATATTTTGTGTATGATATGCCTGTTGTTGTATTCAATATTTAGTGTAAGATATATCTTACTCTCGTACATAATTGATAATCCACTCATGTTGTACATTGTTGTACTTATTTCTGTCTACTATAGTGAAACAAGAGAAATAATGGCGTGTGAGTAAATATCCAGTAAGAATTAACTGTGTTTTAAGCATCGCACTTTACCGTAATGTACTATGATCATACTGAAGGGTAATCATGGTAGTTTGAAATTTAGCATTACGGTACGTGTAAATGCGGACAAAAATAAAGGTAAACAAAAACAGAAGATTATATATAATCACTACAATGTACAATCGGATCAATCTACCATACTCTTAAGCGCTTTATTAGATTGTTTATATAATTGCAATATCAAGCGAGACAAGAAATCACATGGTCGAATCGTTTAAGGGAGATATGATGTAGAGGCTAAAGTACCGACTGCTTTACCCAAAGTTCGCACTGTATCAGTAATTTCCATTCATTTAATTTGTCAATTAGAGTCGTCATTATCAATGAAGAAATTAAATATTGAATCAGCAAAATTGCTGCAAGTGTTAGCTTTTCGTGATATTAAAACCGGCTACCAGTACAGCATAATTAATCTGTGTAATGCCATCAACAGGGAATAACGTTCGCCTACATAAAATGAAAATGTACATGTATATTAAAGACAAGTGTTCTCAATGACAGTAATTTATACTGGAATCTTTTTTATGACTATATGTTCTGAAATATGTTATTTTCATACAGTTTGAAGAACTTTATCTTAATACCAAAATTTGAGAGCGAGCAGCTTTAATTTCTAGATTTACTTCAATGTTTTTATAGTGTTTGCCTATAAGATACTAAAAAGATACAAGCTTTAATAGTATGTGTTGTAAACCTATGTTTTAGCCTGTTCAATAGCACAACAATGTATACATGTAGATGGCATAACAGGTTAGTGCTTATATTCAGGCACTCAGAGAAAACACAAATTAAGTTATTTTATTGTGGCATATAGGTTTACTGTACGTGTACACTATTTATTTTACCTGATGTATTATAACATTTGATGCAACAAATAACGATCTGTAATTGTTTTGGAGAAAATAGCTGTATAAACCCAATACCTATTTCTCCTCGCTGTCCTGTGTTCACAATTTCCACTTCAAAGAAGAAATCCCTGAATTCCATACAGTCCTGTGGATCGTAAACACAGAGTCCTACATCAGTACCATCACCGTCATAACTAAAACAAAACAAGTACGTATTTTTTGTACAATGAGATAACTGCACGACACATACCTGTACACAGCAAATATATTGGTGTCCTTGTATGTTCGAAATCGTTCAAAGATGTCAAACATTTGTATTGTTATTGTAACAAAATGGCCAAGATGGCCCTATATCGCTCACCTTGGTACAAGTCCACTTGCCTGGTGGAAGATCACTAGGCAATGTTATACACCAACTAGGTTTTCCTATATACATCTTTATAAAACAAATTATCCCCCGGAAAGGCAAATATTGACCCCAGGGGCATCATTTGAACAAACTTTGAATAGGTCAACTAGGCAATGCTACATGCCAAATATCTAAGCTCTAGGCTTTGTGGTTTCAGAGAAAAATATTTTTAAAGTTTTTCCTATATAAGGCTATGTAAAACTAAGTGACCCCCCGAGCAAGGTCAATTTTAATCACAGGAGCATCATTCTTGCTAGAGGTCCACTAGACAATGCTACATGCCAAATATCTAAGCTCTAGGCCATGTTGTTTCAGAGGAGAAGAGTTTTTCATATATTAGCCTATGCAAAACTAAGTGACCCCCGTGCGGTATCAATTTTGAACCGGGGGTCATAATTTGAACACTCTTGGTAGAAGTCCACAAGCCAATGCTACATGCCAAATATCTAAGCCCTTGGCTTTGTGGTTTCAGAGAATGGGATATTTTTTACTTTTCCTATATAAGCCTATGCAAACTAAGTGACCACCCGCACGGGGTCAATTTTGACCCGGGGGTCATAATTTGAACAATCTTAGTAGAAATATACTAGACGATGCTACATGCCAAACATCTAAGCTGTAGGCCTTGTGGTTTCAGAGACAAATATTTTTTTTTAATTTTTTCCTTTCTGTTGCCATAGCAAACAGAGTTCTGCATGGAATGGAATTCTTTGAACAATTTTGGTAGAGCTTTATGCAAGGAACATCCCTGCATAGTTTAATCAAAATTGGCCTAGTGGTTTCAGAAAAGTTGTCACTTGTATCAAAATGTTGACGGACGACAGACGTCGGACGACGGACAATCATCTATCAGAAAAGCTCACCCTGTCAAAGCCAGAATGAGCTAGTCTGAGTTAAAAAGGTAACAAAATATAAATATTGCTTCAGTTTTGTACAATACAATCATTTGTTCATTGAGATAGTTTGGTTTGTACCGGTAGACAGTAGAAATTCTTTATTCCTCGTACTTTCCTTTTGTATAAACTTTACTTACTGCTATTCTGCCCAAAGAAGTACTAATGGTATCATCATTGTCACCTTACTGATATAAAACGGATGTCTAGATTTCCTTTATTGAGTTTCTTCAATACAAGTTTTATCATATATCTTATGTAAACTTGCATGGTATAAGTGGTCGGATAACAGTGATACATAAACACAAACCGAAAGGAGTTTGTTCAGATCCTGATATCACAACAGTGCAGCAAAAACCGCAACAAACACATTGTAAAAGAAAATAGTCCGTAAAAAACAGTCGGAACATCAGCCCTCTAACATCAAGACTCACACACAGAAAAAATTACAATTTCAAGACAAAACAGTAGACATGGTAGCAACACTTTCGCAAAGTGCAAACGTTACAATGTATCCATGGATTTAATTTATCCTGTTTCAAATAGGCACTCCCTAAAACGTGTGTCAAGTTAAATAATTTCAAATATTTATAAGTGTATATTTACTTAACTTAAACGTTGAAAGTTATACAATGAAGTCATCATCGGAAAAATAATCGTTTTAACATGTTGCAGTTCCGTCAGACATTCAATAATGTATATAACGCTGCTGTACAATAAACTGGTGGATAGCGATTTCTTACAGAAAGTCTCTATGTTGATTGTCTGTACTAAAATGAGGCATATAATTATGATGTTCTTTGAAGTGGTATATATATGTCATTTTACGTTGATTGAACATATTATACATGTCTTGAGAATATAATCTGCAAGATGCAGAGAATGTCCCTTTTAAGGTAGTGTTACGCAACATAAACTTTAATAGAAGTAAACGATTAATTAATATAATTGTTATTGTTAATGGCTTTAGTTTAATGTAAATGTGATAGTTTGAAAGTTGAATTTAGTTAGATATATCAGAGTTATTTAACTTCATTTACTACATTCGCTAAATATATCACATGACATCGTCACATGTTTTATGTTAATGCATAAAGTTCATACCTGAGATATTCCCCATCTATTGCAATGTTTCTGCATACCATCTTCCTTTCAATCAATAACTGTAATAAGAGAATCAAAGCACTGAAAGTGCTATCAAAAGAGTGCTCTGCATTGGACACAACATTGGACACAAGGGGATACGAGTGATCATTTGTGTCAATACTTCGCTAACAGTACTTGATTTGGGTTACTATCCGTTCATTTAAATCACAGACCTGAAGTTCATTGATAAAACATGTTTCTGTTGTTTTATTTTTTCAAAAACATAGTTCAGCTTGAGACTTTTTTGACGAAATACAATACAGTGCTATTAAATTGTATGTAACCAGCTTTGTTTATGACACATCCTTCAAGGATACGTAACATGACCTACTCAGCACTTTAAAGTTGCTCGCTCTCAACTTTTGGTAAAACAGAATTTTCTTCAGACTGTGTAAAAGTAACTAATGTTAGAGCATATAGTCATAAATAAAGGCTCCATTATACATTCCTGTCAAGTAAATCTGTATATTTGAAGTAATACGCTACCACATGATAAAGCATTGCAAACGCTTTTGAAATTCAAGTATAAACATATAGTGTAGCGGTGCCGTAATACTAGCATTTCCATTCGATTTTTGCAAATTCCTGCCTAGATTTTAACTTCTTTTGTTGACTTAAGCATTTTAGTTGTTTTTTTGTCAACCCATCTGAGAGCACCCAGCTTTAAATGAAATCATCTATTATTTTACGAAATATTCATGAAACCTAAAATTTAAGTGGTGGTGCATTATGTTACCGTAACGGACATATGCTAACATCATAAAACATAAAATATAGGTCATTTTTTTCATAATGATGTCCGACCAGATCCGCCTCCGTGGTCTAGTGGTTAGAGAAGCTAACTTGAAATCGCTATAACCTCCGACTTTGTCTCTTTAAGTAGGGCCGTTTGCAGGGGCTTGCGAAGATTCGGAGCCTAGTACTGAAACTTTCTATGACGATGTAAGGGAAACTAGCTGCCTATTAAACTGACCAAATACATGTACTTTTGAAGTGGACGTTGAACACCTACAACAACGATATCTGGTCAGGTACCATAAAATAAAGCAAATGCAGCATTTTCTTTCTGAAAGGGACATACTCTATAAGTGATGCCAAACGAAATTACCTCCAAAGAATAATTAATATAATGTGTGGAAGTACAAATGTACATGTATTATAACTTAACCTAAAATCACGTGATCGCCGATCTAAAGATAGACTGCATATTGATAACTTTCGTAGAAAAGATGTTCTTGTATACATGTATACGCTGTTTGTCTTTTTTTAAAGTTATAAATGGCTGATATTGGAGTGAGGAACATAATTCTTAAAGTTCGTTTTGCTAGTTGCTCTTTAAATGCAGAGTGAGTTATGTATACACAGTCGCTGATATGAAAACGCGAGCTAAAAATGTACTGGCGGATCAATTGATTATGTATGTGTACATGACTACCTGATGGCGTAGTAATTAATATATTATGAATTTTGCCCCCGTTAGTATTACAATGATTTACAGCACCAACACATAAGTTAGGCAACGGAAATTAACCTTTTTTTAGCCGAGTTCGCAAACACGGTCCCAACGCATTTCAGCAAAAGCCAATCTACATTGCAGACGAAAGGGGATGCCTATGGCTGTTCAAACTGTCAGGGGCAAACGCTTGGTCGTTTTCAAAATTGCTTTACTAAAACAAGGAGTCACGTGACCGTGACTCTTTGTTCAAAACTAGTCTGAACTGCATACCTGTAATGAAATATACTACCATGTATTCGCAAAACTGGGTATCTCTTGTGTAAGACAAAGTTCAGGGGAAAAAATCGAAGATATTTTAACAAAAAAGGAGTGAAATGTGATTATGTACAATGTCGCGAATTAACTATTTTTAATACTCCGGATAGTTGTTGCATTTATCTATATTATTAGAAATTTAAGTACTTATACTAACTAAAATCTGAGGATAGTACATGTTGTTTAAAAATGCTTTAAATATTCGAAAAGAACGAGAAAAAAGGGCTCAATACGTATTTGAGACAATTTTTAACCGTTCCTATAATTTAATAATATTGAAGCATACAATAGTGTAATCCCTTGCAAAGAGAAAACTGAAATTATTCAACACTTATTTTTTTAAAATATTACAAATCGGAACATAAAAATAATTAAATCCCCTTTTTAATGTAAATGACGTCACAAAAGTAAGAGGGTGTACGTGCTTCTTATAAGTAAACGCGTTTGTTTTAACCTTTAATAGTTTAAAACAAATAAAACGTATGTTAAATGAAAGCAAATAAAGCAAAAAGAAATAAGGTAATAAAGTTTTTATAATAATAAAAAGCACAAATTGTCACTGATGTCCGGCTCATACCGGGATTTGTGATTGTCGGCCCAAACAGACTGTCAACCTTTCGCCTTTATGTTTTTCTTTTCTGTTTAATCCATAGTTATTTAGTACATCCAAAACTTTATAGCGATAACAATTACATTTAGCCTCAATTCACGCGAGAAGTTTTGCGTTCTAAAAGTTTTTCCCCAACTCCTTGAAGAGGCTACACGGGAAATCTGTTAAAACACTTATTTCTGCATGGAATTTATTTCGGCACAGATGTATTAGGACAACTATATAGCCACAGAGCGCCCTTTTTTGTCAGAGTCTTATAAAGATAATTATAAGTAATTAAAGTAGTAGTAGTAGTAATACTACATTATTCAATGCTTTGGTTAGAGTAGGGACAAACTTATGTTTCGAAGCTGATTATGCAGTCTTTGAAATAAGATGTCGGTATCAAGCATGAAAGCCGGGTGAAAACAAAATAAAGTTGTGTTTGTCTGAAATTTTATTGCAAAGATATGTAAACAAATTATTAAATTATTTTTAATCAATGACTTTTTTTATATTATTTTACTTATTTGTCATTTAATACATCTAATTTTCAACGTTTGAAATTACATTTCAGTTCACCAAAGAAGTGAAGTGACTAACAAATTACAATAAACATTACAGGGATATCATCTTTTCTTTCTTTAATATCCATGATAACTTGCCGGTGATTTGCTTTGTTATATCCGTCTGATTTTCCCGCCAGATCTCGTACTTTTCCCGCCAGATTTCGTGTTTATTCTGCAAGACCTCGTGCATTTCCGTCAGACCTCGAGGGCTTCTCGTCAGATCAATTGTCTGCTTCTGCAGCGTGTAACAAAGGAAGAGGCCCCGAGCAGATAAATCAATACATGGAACCTTTTTTCAATTTGATTTGCCGTACTACTTTCATTTTTTTCCACTCTTACAATCACTGTATTTTCATGAAAAAGATTCGAACAAAACTAGATCTATTACTGGAGATGAAGAAATCCGTTTTCACGCAGGGCATGAACCTAAATCTCATGTTTTAAGACTTGTGAATGGGAAAACATTATGATTATATAACAACACAACTAGCCTTGGTAGAATGTACCAATCACTCATGCGAAGTTTAGTTTAACTCTGACACATGTTTACGAAGTGCACACACAGATCTCTATAAAGTACACTGTAATGAAATATATCAACAAATGGCCATCGCTCTATGAAACATAATCCATACGAAGGCGTGTCGAGCGCATTCACAACTAGGCTTCATACCAACCACTCCTGTAAAGTATCATTTCATTCTGGTCTCAGACTGGTGCTTTGTGTACAAGACCAAGCTGAATCCAGTTCATCCCCAACTGTACTTTGCCGAGTATACAGAAAACAGAAGAAAAAACTGGATGACAGGGATATATGATCAGTGCGATCAGTCGGAAATAAGGAGAAAAACGTGTTAAAAAACGCGACCATGTATCGTGAAGTGAACGTTTTACAGGTGTCGATTTTTCTAAGACATTTCGCCAGAG
Source organism: Saxidomus purpurata (assembly GCA_022818135.1). Lineage (NCBI taxonomy): Eukaryota > Metazoa > Mollusca > Bivalvia > Venerida > Veneridae > Saxidomus > Saxidomus purpurata. The sequence continues at coordinate 18,808,317 of JAFMSR010000019.1, read as the reverse complement.
AAAAGGGTTCAATGGATGATTTTGATATAATAACGCTTTAGTTTATTACAGTACTAACT
>JAFMSR010000019.1:18794285-18807758 GCA_022818135.1 Saxidomus purpurata | reverse complement strand
CAGTAGGATATACTACAAACAATGGCAAGTAAGTCACTCACCAAACTGTTAATCGTATTATTGTTTATTGTATTAATTAATGTGTAAATTCTAACAAGTTTGATATATAACATTATAGTAATTAGACTTACATTACATGTACATGGCTTATTTATAATCTACATTGGAAGCAGAATAAGTAACTAACACAACTTTGCGGAATGGTGTAACGCCCTTAAAGGAAACAGGGATTTTACCTTCTAAGAGATGTATCGGTATGACAAGTTGTTGTGCATATCCTTTGCAAGTTCCAGTCGGTTGATTTTGCAAATCAAATTTTTCAATCCATATAAACCGTAACTTCACACAATGTGGTCGATCGATTTTCATAGAGTGTTTTTTTATGAATGAAGGGTCCAAATGTATTTTGTATCACAGATAACATTCGTGTTCTAGTCTTTGGTACAAATGGAAACCTTTATCATATTTAAAACTATTCTAATCTTTAAGCAGTTTGCTGCATGAATTAGATTACTTGTGCAACGTGTGAATATGTTAAGAATTATTCAGATATATTCGAAGTGTTTTCTACATACAGGTAGTAAAATACATACTTTCGTGATATGTACAGTTGCAATTTCGACCTACGTGTCTCCAATATATCAAGACATGATCGCCTAATTTAAAAAATGCAAAATGCATTTGTATTGCATATTGTATTATTGATTAACTAAAACCTTAATTTGTCATGTCCGTGATTCGTGTTTGACTTTAGAATGATAACATGTGTTCTTAAAATTTCGAGGGCTAACTGCATTCACACTTGTAAATGGCCTGAACTGAAACTTGATCAATGTAGTTAGAACAACCATAAACGTTAAATCAGCAAGATTCCCGGTATCAAGTTATGCATAGTGACTTTATTTAAACATTGCCAGTAATTATACATGTTTGTAAAAATACAAACAATAATGGCGAGGAAAAACCTACTTCCACGGTTAATTGGTATATGACACATTGAATAAGTGTGTTTTGAAGTAAGCTGTTCCGGTAGAAGAGTATTACATTTTTAATGAAGAACATAAGATATTTGCTAGTCTTAACCTGACAGTGAACAATTTATGTCCGTGGGGTCAAAATTGACCTTGCCCGGGGGTCACTTAAAAAGACGTATATACGGAAACCTATTTGTGTATATAACATTGTCTAGTTATCCTCCACCAGGCAAGTGGAATTGTACCAAGGTGAGAGATTTAGGGCCATATTGGTCCTTTTGTTTTCATATTTCGCTTATGAGTGACATAATGTTTAATGTCAGTAGTTTTAACTGTTCTTGTGCATTGCTTATATTTGCTTCTCACAAATTGCAAATTATTACATTTTTTGTCAGAAAAATTGCCCAATTTTATAAGACTGTAAAATGATGCTTTAAAGCTGCTCTCTCACAGTTTCCGCTGAAGAAATGAAATATTAATAAAATGATAAACTAAATAAAAAGTAAATCATTTCAATATTCCTCAGGGAATAATAATTATAACTGTTTTTCTATTTAAAACTTCCAACTTATAAAGCGTTGCAAACGGTATTCAAATTCCAATATAAGCATAGTGCAGCGGTGACGTCAAACCAGGCTCACCAATATTTTCAACCCTTTTTCATCAATTTGCGATGTAGAATTTTACTCTAGCTAATACTTTTTATTTACTGTTTTTCTATTTAAAACAACTCTTTAATTCAAATTTTCGGCAATATTGCCTTTTTAAAGAAATTTGTCTGCACTTTTTAAATTCACATGTTGATCATATTTATGACAAGCTTAGAAATGAAAAAAACGTCAGGAAATGACGTCACGTCCTAATGACGTCATATACACTAAGCGTCCAAATGACGTTTCCCGTACTTTCAGGTAAGAGTCCAATCATATGAAGAATACACTTAAGAACTAGAATTCAAATGACATTAAACCGAAACATATTTTAGTTGATACATAGTCCTGTCTTGAATGCACTTATAAATCATATTATTACACATTTGTTTAAGCCATAAATTGTCCTATTATCTAACTGAAATTGTAGATCCTCTCTGCAGCATTTCCCAGGTTTTCTTAGTATTTAATCTTCTGCAGTTGATAATTATGGTCTCAATGTTTGCATGAAAAATAAAAATATAGAATATTTTAGATAAATAGATATACCATGTATTTATATAACAATACAAGTGAAATTGTAAAAGAATTGTAGAAATGAAGATTAAACTATTAAGCTAAACAGTTTTTTCTTACATATGTTAAAGGGAAATACTAAAAGATTATTATGTCCATTTACATATGGGTAAGACCTAGTTTTACAATAAATTCTCCTTACCATGAAATTAAGACAATAATTCACCATGTTATGGAAGTACTCCCATCTTGTTACGGTGACAGCAGGTTTCTCTCATTAGCAGTTCCAAAACAGGCAGGAATACCAAGTAGGATGAAAAACAACAAAGAAACAACTATTACCATTATCATTTCAGCATTATGATGTTGTATTATAAGTATAAAAACTATTACCATAGGTAAAACTTGATATGTGTAAACCATTACATTTATATAACAGTAACTATTTGTTTTAATACATTGTCGTTAGACAATTGTTCTGTTCAAACGAACAATTCTTTTTTTTACTTCGTCGGGCGATGTCTGTTATTGTGAAATATTATAATGAATTTCTCAAACTGTTGGTCCTGCAAGTAGAGCAATACAATCGAGCACGTGTTACTTTTGACGTAATCATCAGTTCAACACATTATAATTATTCCAAAACGATTTTGTCATTCCAATATCATTAATGTTTCCATAACTATTTGTAATATAATCATAGATATAATGGCAATACCTGAAAATGCTCTCCTGTTTTGCTTTGATGGTATGTATCTGATTTGCATAATTTGCGAAGTTCCGTAAAGACCGAACTGACCCTATCCAAATGCCAATTCCATCATCAATGAAACGTTTATAGAAATGTAGTTTTTGGTGGTACTGAAGTAAGGTTTCATCCCATTCACATGCAAATTGTTTTCCTAGCTTGGATCAAATTGCTATACCGTCTACCTGTCTGTAATGTTTATTGCTGAAGTTGAAATTGTTGTTATCTAACACTGTCGCTATCATCTGAAGAACATAGTCTGATGGTAGTAATGGTTTGCTTCGAGACTCCAAACCCTCTTTACATGCCTGCAAACCTTCTTTCCTTGGGACGGAGGGGTAAAGTTTACATACTTTGTTTCTGAGCTGAAGCGTTTTAATGTAAACGTTGTTTGGTCATTTAACTTGTTTTTAAAATGTTAAACTACATGTATGTAAATATAACGTTTGGGTTGTGACCTCTTACAATCACAACTGAGCGTGTCTAACACGATGGTATGATTTACAAAAAAGGTCTGCAAAAAGCTTAAACAATTATTATTTTGATCCTTAAATATACTTGATAACATGATAAAGCATTTCTCAGTTTGTTAAACGGCTTAGACGAATCCGGTTATGGTGATATTGTTGCTCTACTCTTTGCAATTTGTTTCGTATCTTAGACAGCTTGCAGGAAATCCGGTCACGGTTATGTTGTTGCTCTCCTATTTGCTATTTGCTATTTGCTTCGTATCTTAGACGGCTTGCATGAAATCAGGTCTTGGTTATATTGTTGCTCTCCTATATGCTATTTGTCTCGTACATGTACAATGTATCTTAGACGGCTTGCATGAAATCCGGTCATGGTTATATTGTTGCTTTCCCATTTGCTATCTGTCTCATTTCTTAGACGGCTTGCATGCAATCCGGTCATGGTTATGTTGTTGCTCTCCTATTTGCTATTTGTCTCATTTCTCAGACAGCTTGCCGAAAATCCGGTCATGGTTATGTTGTTCCTCTCCTATTTGCTATTTGTCCAATTTCTCAGACAGCTTGCCGAAAATCCGGCGAAGGTGTTGTTATTGCTCTCCTCTTTGCTATTCGTCTCGTATATTGCTGATAACTATGCAAAATATACACTTGTAAATACGTAAAATGCTTGATTGCAGCTGTTATATTAAAATTTGTATCCATTATCCCATGTAATGTGCAGCTATCTCTCTCTGGGAAGCAGATACAAAAGTTTGAAGAGAATTAGACCTTAGATGAATGGATAACGGATGATATTCGTGCCCTAAAATGACAATTTAAGACGCGATCTCATAGTTAAACTTAGTTCCACGATATTATCCCCTTTTTATAAATATTGTCAGAGCGCAGTATAATTATTGTGAAGTTTGGCAGTTGCCCCTGAATGATAGTGATCTATAACTGGTTCTTCCTAAGAAAGACTGTAAAAATAATTGAAATAATATTTGAACGGTCGCTATGCTCATACATCATCAACATCAACTGTTACATAACTTTCCATTCATGACACGACTATTCAGGACAATTCTGTCTAGCCTGTTTACTAATAACTGGCTGGTATACAATGGAAATAATAACGAAATTCCAGAACTAAGTGTATTATCATACATTTAAAGATGTCGATAGGTCCTATACCTTTGATAGACATCTTCGAGTATGCCAATGTTTCAGGCAAAATGTTGAAGGAAGATTTTAATTATTAGAAAGAGTTATAGATTGATATTGTTCACGATATGCAAAAGTGTTGAGTGCTTTTTGGATCTGCAGAATCACTTGAAATATATACTTGTACCACAGAAAGTGGTATCTGTCCAATGTCTGATGATTCAATAGTTGTCTTAAGTGTAAGTCAGATACATTATAATTGTTAAACACGCTGAAAATCGTCTTTTCATCTCGTTCTATTTGTAAACGTTAAGGTCGCAAGACATTTGTTGTTGTAGTAATTTAGTTCGTGTCATATGTCATTTTTAATAATTAAAATTATCGATCAGATTAATCAGGTACATAAATAAAACTGTTAAAAGCACTACCTTAGTCTTTGTATATAGAGTCATAATCGTGAGTCATGTTGGAATATATGATTCCATGCTTTGTTAATTTAAAACTGCGCGAAAATATTGTTCTTGTAAATGTACTTCAACTGTGCGTATTTGGTGTTCGTGTTCATTATAATTGACTATAATTCTAATTTCTTGCAGTCTTATTTTTTAGATTGTACGAGAAGAGTCGTAAAGGGAGAGACTTTGGACTGAAGTGCAATGCAGGAGACAAAGTAGGTTGCAGCTGTCAGCATGTCTCAAATAATTTCCCGGGCAGGACATATAAAGTTGTCTTTACAAGGAACAGAAAACAGGTTTTTTAGCATTCTTTTATTATCAAATCTAATATATTTATAAATGTAATACTGTTTAAACTGATCATATAACAAATGCTAAAAATAAAAGAAAAAGGAAACACATATGAAATAATTTATGGTAAATATACGAAAATTCAGAAACTTTAATTAAAACCAAAACAAAAGTATTAAAAGTTGTGCACGAATAGACAAAACATGTTCCTGCATGAATAATTGAATAAAGCCAACATAAAGGTAAATTGTTACATCCGTTGATAATTAATTATGATCATCTTCGTGAGGTGCCGCATATTGATCGGCATGACGTATAAGTATGCTAATTTAAGTTCATGTAGAAACCAGTTAAGATTGAAATCACGACTGTTCATGTGCACATGAGAATTTCATTTCGAAAGCATCCCCCAACTCTTACTTTTAACTGAACTTGTGTTTTATACAGTGTACATGAGGACAGTATGAACCACTGACACCATCACGTAAGGCAAAAAATACTAATGCCAAAAATCGTAGAAAACTTATAAACAAAACGTGGAAAACGCTACACGAAAATAAATTTTCGGGCATTAATTGTTGAAAGAAAGAATTTTAAATTGAGTTGTAGTATTGTAACTTTGCCAAAGTTGTGGAAATAAATATATATCAATTACGACTGAGTACATGTACATTGTTACACAAAACACGGAAGTATTGAATATGAAATATAACGGCAAATATTAACAAATGTATGTAATTATCATACTGAATCAGAATACCGATGGGCAAAACTAAGCAACACACGACAAAGATCTGTTCTCTCTGCCGCGTATAGAACATGCAGGAACTTTAGAAAAGAAGATCAACGAGTCCTAAACGTATGTAGTAATCGTGTCATTAAATAGGAAAGCGCAGTGACTGACTGCAAATGGTACAATCACACACAAGAGTTGTCGAAATCTGCATGTATGTTTTTAAATAAATATTTGTAAATTATCATGTTAACATAAAAAAGCTCACATTTATCTTAGCATTGCCATATCTTAAAATATATTGCATAATATCACAATAAGGCCAGTCTTTTCGTAATAGTTCCGCTATTGACACCCTTATTCTTTATAAAAAAGGTACAAAGGGGATGCTACTAAAATGTTATAAAAAATGAAAAGTAACATACTTTGCTATGATCTTATTCCTGTCATCGACTTAGGTGATATTTTACCGGTTTTAAAATAATTCTTTAATGAATACATGTTTTTGAAATGCTGCTATACCACTATCCGCTAGATGGAGTTCCTCCAACTTTTTTACTTTTTTTGTATGCATACATTATTTCTGTCGTCAGCTGTTTCTACAAACGACCTTAATCGAACCCATTTGACAACCTATGATAAAACTAAAAAGACATAATCCTTATATTGTCCTTTTATCAGTGTTGCTACAATTCCTTGTAAATTGTATTTGGTCATTGTACCTGTAGAACACTAACAGTTTCGGCAATTAAAGGGAAAAAAACTTTAGAAATCGCCATTTTATCCAGACTCTAATTACATATGCTTAAAGGTGGTCAATTACTTTAAAGCAACATTTAATGATAATTTTTACTTTTTGTATATTCTGTTAGAGATTTACTGAATAAACAAAAAGACCCATTACATTGAGTTAGATCCCTATCAGAAATTTACATTTTATTAACTTTTATAAAATTTTGTTGTTACTCCCCTTTAATATGAAAGTACAGTCAAACTTGTATTAAGAGACCGCCCAAGGGAATGGCCAAACCCGGTCGCTTAATAAAATGGTCTCTTAATACAAAGCATCAGAGACGGAAACCGATTCCCACAAAATCGTACTTATGTCACGTGGTTATTTTCCAAAAATAGCAAAATAGTTTTTACTTGAAAGTACCGAAAGTCGATAAATTCTCGACAATTAAAACATACCGACATAAGGATTGACGATGATCCTTACGAGATTTGACACCTCCGTGCCTAATTGGGACGTTAAATTCAACTTTAAAGCGGTCACTTTTCATAGAAACGATTTCTTTGCACATAAATGGTCGCCTAATACGAAGAAAAGACCGATTATTCGCTAATTACTGGTCGCTGGTCGCGTTAGACAAAAGTCGCTTAATGCAATAGCAAAACAGTGTAAAAACGCTCGGGGGGATTTAAAAGCGGTCGCTTAAGACAAAGGTCGCTTAATACACGTGGTCGCATGGGCAAGTTCGACTGTATTTAAAACGTTGAGTATTTCTTTTTTATTTCAATATAATTTCTACTTTTACATTTGAATTGGATAGACATACAAATATTTTAACATAGAACAACAGAACCAAAATGCAAGTTTTAAAACTACGTGTAGCTTCTGAATTCATTTATTTCCAATCTATCTTTTTTGCGCACCCCAGATAGGTAAAGGGAGGTAATAATAATGTTTCAAACTTGAATTTCTAATGAATTCAATCTAAATATTTAATTTTTAGTGGACATATTTCACAAATATAATATAATAAGTTTTATATTTATATTTTTCCTTAGGCAAAGTATGTGTATCAAATTTTTACTTATGATAAAATAACTCTATCTTTGTTGGGCAACCAGGATTGGGAAATCAAATTTTAAAAATACCTCTATTGAAAATCTTACTTGACTTAAGCGCTAAGTGAACATTAATGAGTGTAAATGATCAGATGTTAGAGTTTCAAACAAATCTGTTTCATGGCCAAAATCTAATTATATACCTTTAAATTATTCAAAGGATGATATCGCTATAATTGAGGACTTTTCCTCTATATAATCCATCAAGAAATATCAAAACGCTTTATCTTGGAATTCCGTGTTCGGAATTGTGTTTTATTTGGCTCTTTAGAGCGTGATATCGGAGGGACTTTCACGAAAGTTTTATTACATTCATATCATTATTGCTGAAGGTTAAATCAGCTATTACATTAAATTTTGTCAGTTTACGTTAGTGATATAGGACTTACAAAGCCTCCATGTTTTATTGTACTGGTCAAAATTGTGAAGTCTATGCTCAGTCGCTATTCATAAAATGGATACAAATGAAATTATTATAAACTCAAATAGATGCAAATACCAAAAATCACAGCGTTTCACAATTATATTGTAGTAAAATGTACATTATGCAAACAGGCGAACTTTTGTTTGATTATTTCTTTTGACATAGAAAAAAACGTATGGACGTTTTGTTAAGTATATATTCGCAGTCATTTTGCTGCACAGAAAAAGACACCAAACTTTTCCACGATGTTATTAGATACTGTTTTCAAAACAATCTTACGATGTACCAGATGGTATCTATATTTAATAAAAAAAGTAAAGACTCACGTTTCAAAGTGTCCTTTAATGTTATAGTTTTAGCAAGGTTATTACTCAAATTTGAACAGTTTGTACGGAGTAAAGTTGTCAACGTTAGGACTCAAATGTGAATTGATAATACTAATGAAGGCTATCCACGTTAGGATTTATCAATGAATAGTTTATACTGAGGAATGCTGATGACGTTAGAACTCAAATATGAACATGTTATACTGAGGAGTACTTGTCTTATTATTGAGTCAAATTTGAACAGTTGGTATTGAGTAGTTCTGATCATGTTATAGGACTCAAATAAGAACAGTCTATTATTATGTCGCTTTGTTTTAGGTGTTTAGGCAATTTTGACGGGAATGTGTTTGACTAAGTTTAACTTACAGTGGTGCTCACGTGTAACTTTGCAAAATTTTCGTGTAACGTGCGTGTATCGTGCATTCCGTTTGCAGTCATCGTGCGTTTATAGTTCGTGCATTCATCGTGTATCATTCACATCGTGTATCGTGTAACGCATCGTTCGTTCCGTGTGGTGAATGTTGCACGATAGGAATGATATAAAAGTGGTCCGAGATAGTGCGGACGACCAATCGTGTAGAGCGTTTGTACTGTACAGTACTAGACTATACGTATGCCTATTCTGTAAACGTGTATTTCATTGTTCAAGGTTCGGACTCAATATAGTCAGAACGATGAAATAGAAAAAAATCAATCTTTCAATCAAGACTTCTTTCTGCTACATTTTTTTCTTTTTCTCACGAGGTATTTGTGGGAAATAGAAATGTTGGTTTCCGGTGAAACCGAAAGTAGACGTTCTGCATGTCGTGCAAGATTTACACCAGATATAAAGAACAATGTGTTATTTTACCGACGCAAAGGATATGGGATTTCACTTATTTGTAAATTGCTTCTGTCAAGACATTCGGTAAAGTGCTCACGTCAGGGTGTAAGGAATTTTTTAAAGAGATTCGAAACAACTGGGAAAATAAACGACACAAGAAGGTTCGTGCATTTTTTTTGTCCTTTGCAGATTTGCAGAAGCTGATTAGTATTTATGTATTACTGTTTACACTTTTACACGCGTCCTATGTTTTTTTCCGGTATGTTATTTTGACTCAATATTTTTAAACTGCATATACAGTAGGTCTACTTTGATGGCACGATATGTTATAGTCATGTTGCAGGTTCAGTAACATGTAAAAAATTCTGCAATGACCCATGTTGACTAATCACTAGACACTACATTTTTTTAGAGCAGATTCGTTGCCATGTAGATCTAGTAGCAGTTAGATACAGGACTTCTTATCCTGTAATGGCCGACATTCAATCCACAAAATCATTTCAGAGCCAACTAATTTCATTTACCGATCCAATAAATCAATTGGTGCTATACACTGACCAGGCTGAGCATAATTCCAGATTGTGGTAAAAATCCCAAATGAGTTAAAATAGCCCGAATGGGCTAAATTGTAAACAATAGAATAGTACAATTTTTTACCCCGATCGAGAGATCTGCTCAGCCTGCTGACACCCAATGGGCAGGCGAGGCACATGTTTGGATATAGGATATAAAAGACAAGGGAACCAACTCATGACTGAGTCAGCCCGGTAAGCTCAATCGGTAGAGCACAAGACTTGTAATCTCTGGGGAGTGGGTTCGATACCAGGGGCTGACCAACTAAAATTACTAACAGTCTTTTGGATGAGACTTAAACTGAGGTCCCATGTATGGATAATAAACACCTGGCATGCATAAGAACCTGGGGTGTCTCTAGAATTGGGACGCTCTCTGTATCTCGCACTATCCTCCAAAACCTAAAATAACCAACCTGTTCGTGAGGCGTTGGTCATATGGGTAACTGGTTCCAACGATCCAGCCCTAATATACAATACTCATGACCAGACAAAAGTCGAGGTAGCGATTTCTTTGAGTGAATTGAGTTTTAGACACAATTTATAATTTTAGGAAGTGTCTTCAGGTCTGGGTCTGGATCTCGAGACTAAAAGTCTCAAGGTCCGGACCCGGATCTCCAGACTAAGTCTCCAGGTCCGGACCCGGACCCCGAGACTATCCATATAAAGCTTGTCTCCAGGTCCGGGAATTTTTCATTGTTTAATTTTGTATGCATAATAAATTACTTCGTTCAAATTTGATAAAAACATATTTATCTTATTGTTTATTATGAAAATATATATAATCATTAGTATTTTGGCATTAAATCTTAGTGTCCAATTAGTGTAAGCTCCACCTTTACTGGCACAAAGTAGGAGGAATAATATGGAAGCCAAAATATTGTGATCTGTATTATGTTTATCATGTTTAGTACAGTTATGAAGGTATAAAAAAGTCTATGTTTAGTATGGTACAGCATGACCATATGTTGGGTGTAAGGACATAAGTACTTTGATTTTAACTTTGTAAGGAGATATTGATTTAATTGAAAGAGTAATTCTTTATTCCAGAAATAGAAGAAATGATGTGTTAAAAGTTAAGGAAGGGCACAAGCAGTTCATTGATTTATGGATGTCCAAAAACCCTGAAACAACTGCTCAAGAAATCAGGAAGAAACTAAAGGGGATTTTTAATCTTGAAGTGAGTGTTGCAACAGTCAACAGGATAAGGAAACAACTTGGTTGGACTGGTAAAAAAACTGCATACTGCCAGCTCATATCTGACAAAAACATGCTAAAGAGAGAACGATGGGCCCTAGATGCACTGAGCAAATTTGAGGATTTTAAAGATGTTGTTTTCGTAGATGAAACAAGTATTGAGATGTCAGCATCAGGAAGATTTAGGTTTTACAAAGTGAACTCCACAATTGACAATATGCCATCAAAGGCACCTAAACCTAAACATGCTTATAAGGTAATCATTGATAAAATGCATAATACATCTAAAAATGAAAAGAATAATCAAAAACCAGTTTAATTTTATTAAAAAATACAATGAACATTATATGTTACATAACTGACATAGATAAATACAGTATAATCTGTCTTATTTAACAATTGTGGTTTGAATAGAAAAATTATTTAAAAAGAAATCTTTGGCTGTAGATGATATGCGGTGGACCTTTTTTAACCTCATGCAGAGTGTGCGTTGAAACACAGCAGGCATATTATTAAATAAGTTTCTGTTTTATTGTATTTAAGGTTCATATGTGGGCTGGTATTTCATACATGGGACGAACTGATTGTTGTGTGTTTACTGGCATTATGGACTCGGTAATCTACCAGCAAATCCTTGAGAGGAATTTCCTGCCATTTGTACGACAGACCCACCCAAATGGGTTTAGACTGTACCAGGTATTAACTACTGAATGCTTTTATCATTTGTATAGAAAGATACATCTGGATTTACTAAACTGATTATTTGTAAAACTCGCATAGCAGCAGATTAAAGCCGAGCATTGTGGATCAGTTTTTTTATGTTAATTTTGCTTTTTTAATCAAACAGAAGGGAGGTAATGTCACTTAAAATATACTTTTAACAATAGAATGCGTTCAATCCACCACGTTACTTCAGACGCCTGCTAACACTGTGTCCAGTGGTAAAACTAAATCACGTGTTATGCTTCAGTATTCTGTATTTATAAATTCAAACTACTGTGTAACCCCAACTAGTGGTCACCTCCCGCCAACAGCCACCTCATTACAAAATTAAATGCAATAATGATAGACATTGTGTATTTTGTTGAAGTTACTTTTACTTGAATACTCACTATCTAGACTACTTCTTTATTTTAACAGGACAATGATAGTAAGCACTGTAGCAAGTCAACAAAAGCTTGGATGGAAAGGAATGGAATACAACACAATATTATGCAAACACAAGCATCTTCACCAGATATTAACCCAATAGAAAATGTCTGGTCTGCTTTGAAAGACTACTTGCAGAGAGTTGTAAAACCAAAAAGAAAGGATGAACTTGTTAGTGGCATTAAGACATTTTGGGAAAGTTTAACTCAACAAAAATGTGCCAAGTACATTGACCATATACATAGGGTGTTGCCTGAGGTTTGTCTAAATAGAGGAGGACCAACACAGTACTAACTTGTATCTGTTTGGTACATGTACAAAATGACAGGAGTTGAACAATTATGAATGATCTTGATCTGAAAGCCGTTTGAGCACTGCAAAAATAACCAACTAATAAACAATGTCAATGTGAAATTATAATGCTATGTCATGTTGATCAATTTAAAATCAAAGTATTTTTTACTCAGTTTAAATTTTTCATGGATACATGTACTTATTTTACAAAATATTATTCTTTTTTGCAGTTTAATATGTTTCTTTAACTCTGTTTTTGCTTTAAATTTTTAATGTTCTGCCTGGTACTACAGTAAATAGTGATCATAGTCCGTCAGTTTTCCAGTTTTGGTTTTAGTTTATGTATATCAGACCAATACATGCAACACCAGAGTTATGGCCCTTGAGTCAGTTAAAATAGAGATTTTCTATGTGGTGAGATGGTGTCCTTACTGCTCCTCATGTATTTAGTAGTCATCAACTTTTATGCAAATGTTTAAGATGAGTAGTTGTAACCCTGGTTTTAAGTTTTTATCAGACCAATTACACCAGAGATATTGCCCATAGAGATATTCTGTAATGCTAGTTTGTGCTGCTCTGTAAGTTAGCAAGATAATTACCAAACTTTACACAAATATTTGAGATCAGGGGTTGTTTACCTGGTTTTATATCAGACCATTACTGGGTTATGGTCTTAGCTTGGTTTTGCAGTAGAGACAGCTCCATAATTACTGTCCTGCAATTTTATATACATACATGAAGCTGGACAACAATTTGTTAATGTTATCACCAAGAGCAAAGTTATAGAAATAATTCAAATGGGCTCCTGTTTTGTGACAAAGATGGGATGTAGGGCATCTGTGTCTTAAAGACTTACT
>JAFMSR010000019.1:18761095-18786396 GCA_022818135.1 Saxidomus purpurata | reverse complement strand
GATGGAAATATCCGTCACCTCGGGTAACAAGTTTCCGTCAAAACAGTACGGACTACGGAGCGCTTGTGCACGACAGACTATTATCTTTGAACTGATGAATAAGAAGATACTTGTTAGTTTTGAGTGGATGCGAAATATATCTGAACGAAAAGTGATACAATTTAGATATTTCGATGAAATACAGGGACACATTCTTTATATTTTAAATAACAATTTAATTTTCTTCCTGCTATTTCATTAACGTACCATTGGTATAAATTAGCACAGACTCTTAACTGATCAATAATTTTAAAGCCGGGTACATGTGTCCTGACACGATAACCTATATAACACGACATAACCTTTAGATATGATTGTTCATTTTCGTACATATATCAATGCAACAAATTGACAATTACTTTCATTATCATCTTCCGTGTACAATGATAAACGTCACGTAGGACTTCGATGACTATTGTTTATTCAAATAAGTAATGAATGCAATATAAGCACTATGTTGTACATCGTCCAAATGAGTCGGTAAATTTGAAGATATCGTAAACGAAAGTGCATGCATTAACAAAATATGTCGAACATTTGTATTACCTCTATCCTCAGTGCGAGAGACAAAAGGATATAGTGTAATAGACTGGAAACAGTGACAATTAAATTCAATAAAAAAACTTATACAGTATCGCGTTTGCAAAATAAAATGATGCGCTACAAAGTCAATTGTTTTGTGTATTACAATGTATCAGTTTAAATAAAACACTATTCTTATTAATCATAACACAGGTTTTTCATTATTTGAAACTACATTATAAACTTTACGAATTGTTATATTCAAAGGTTAGTTTGTCACATTGTACTACATATTGGATGCTTTATCATGTCTACAACATATATAAACATTAATATATCGAATGTATAGATACTTATAGTATCAGATTGAGATACCCCACTTATATTGAAGGTTATAAAACTAGATAAACATGACACTAAGATTACATGTAAACTATCCTTCCGAAATAGGTGCGTTTGGTTTGTATACTTAGTGTTGAAATATAAACTGTAATGACATAGTAAGTATTAGTCGCTCGTTTGTTGATAAGCGGGAAATTCAGCCGCTACATGTACATGTATATACACTCAGTAGAAAAAGTTAAGATAATACTACACATTTTTAGAATATAAAAAATTAAAATGCTTGTTATGGTCTTGCCATCAGTCTGAAATGTAGTTGTTAAAATATGTTGTAAAGATTAACGTCATTTATGGTCAAAGTGGATAAGTGACAACTTAGAATGATACAATTATCTACCAAGACAGATTCCAGCAAGATTAAACATTGTTTCTACCTTAAACAGTACTAATAAGCACTTTTAAATCAAAAGTACCGTTTATAAATACGATGCCGTATTTTACTATTTTAGTGATATTGCAATAATAGGAGGTACTTTTTTTAAGATAACTGTTTTGTGAACATTAATATGAAAAAAAGGCATACGCCTACATTACTTTTGCGATCAACATCTAATACTGTTTTGTTGAATGACAACACTTTTAAATAATCATAGTTATTATGGAATGTATTGATTTGTAGAAATGGTGATGTTAGACTCGTATTAAGATTATATCGGCTGCTAACAATTCCATAGGTATATTCAACATTTTGCTTATACTAATTTATTTTAACTCGATTGTGAAGAAAGCTTGTACATTGTAGCTTATGAAGTCACTCTCGAGGCACTACCTGTAAAAACAGAACTGATGTCATATGAGGAGGTACAGTCGTGATCCCAGTGGGCTCGAACCCGCAACCTACAGGATGAGCGGCAGACACATTAACCCCTACACCACCGATGCAACATTTAACAGAACTTGATGCTTGCTGTTAATATGGGTAATGTCAAACCGAAATAACAAAACATGCAGCTTGTATACAATCATACTCGACCCTCTGGCTCGAACTAATACTTCAACAATTATACTGATCCGAAACGGAGTTGTTCCAACGGTCAAGAATAGACGAAAATGACACTTGTTAAACATATTACTAATAAGGCACTATCAATGTTTTGTATCTGCAATTCAGCAGTATCCTGGGGTCAGCCTAGAACACAATACAAAATCCACTTAATATAAAAATAAGAGCCTAACGCTTCCTTCCGTACAATATTCTCTGATTCATTAAAATGTTACCATGGAGCACTCTTGCAGCAAAATCATAGAACAAGAATCGACTGTTCTTCGTTAGATTATCTTATTAAAAGGAAAATTGTTAAGGAACTATAATGACATGCCTTTATCTTGTCGCAGAAATAGCCTTTACGAATGTATTTAAACAGGAAATGCACATTACATAACGGTCAATTTTAACATTATAGATGATATAAAGAAAACTATTCATATAGATATGTTTTTCTTTTGAGTCATAAACTTGGTCGAATATCGTTGGATGAACTTACATATAGATTCGTTATAACCGATCAAAGACATCAAAGAACACTGCCTGTTGGACCGGATAACCACGCCGTTATAGCCAATTATTTGTTATATTCAAACACGTATAAAGAAATAACGAGCAAATAAAGAAGGGGAATAAATTTGATAAGACTTTATATCCGAGTTTGCACTGAGTACCGATGTGTAATTATTTAAAAAAGTAGCGGACCATCCGTACTGATTTCTAATATCTGACGAACACGTCGCTTCGAAATTATCATCAAACATTTTAAGAAATAACTTGATTTGGCTAGAATGAAACCTTCTCATGTTACTGCTTTGAAGTTTATTGTTTCTGAAGAACGATTATTTGATTAACACGTCATAAAAACAGCGTTGACAGAATGACAGGTACAGATATGACATCAACACTTCAGTACACATTTACTCATATGCATTTAAAACAGGTTTGAAATTACATGTTCAAATCCAAAGGAGTGTACATATCGGTTATATTTCGTACAAAGTCTGCTTCCGGGCTATATGTACGGCTGTAAGGCTAGTCATCACAGTAAACCTGTTAGGTTATATCTTATCCGACAGAACGTTCAACTTCATTTTTGTGGTCAAGAGATTCACTCTCTATATAAACAATAGTTCAACCGCTGTTTGTTATGTGTATAAATTACGTGACAATTACAATGTCCTTAAAAATATCGAATATGTGGTTCTGTTAATGGGTGAGACGCACAGAAGCAAAATCGTATAATGCGTATTTACCCAACAGAATATATGAATACATACAACTAACCCTGCTGTATAATACTTGAATGTTGAGTTTGCCTGTGCCATACTATACGTATAACACCTTCAAGAAGTATTTGCATTTTAAATGTGTGTTCATTTGTAAGATACAAGTACTAAGCAAGCGACATGTAGAAAGTACCTTAGATACAGTAAACTCCGCTTATAAAGAACTAATCAGGACCTATCAAATGTGTTTTCCTTATACTCGGAGTTCCTTATATCCATATATCGAACAAGTTTCTTTTATACGCTTTATATCCTTTATATATCAAATTAAAATATATATCGATTAAGTATGTTTAAAGTAAAATGAAATAAAGTACGAACCATAAACTTGTAGTTGCTTTTGATTTTCCTACCTAAAAATACTGCACTATATTTGTACATTTGTAACATACACTTACTGCTTTGAAATTCTTTGAGGCTGTGCTTGGTATGAGTAAAGGTCAATTGCGTAGATAAGACACCTTTATTGATAAATAAAGAGTTGCTTGTACATTGTATTCTCTTAATTCCAGTGATTGTTATTGCAAACACATAGAATCGTGTGTCTCATAATATTATGTCAGCATATGATTCTATCTCGCAAAATGTTAATACGCTAAAATTGCTTCAATTCATATGATACCTAAACGGCGAGGTACTTTGTCTAGAAAAAACGGTAAGTGCGTGGGGCCATCATGTCTCATATTTATTGTCTTTGACATTTCAGTAATTAAATTTCAATACGATTAAAGAAGAGTTATTGGTACTTAATGATTTACTTTTGATTCCTTTTGTTAAATTTGTTTTACTGTATGCAGTTGTGACAGTGCATATGATAACTAAAGAAGACGTTTTTAACCTTACCGAATTGTATCGTTATTGTTTAAAAAAACCCAGAAGAATAGTACTTTCAACTAAAGATATGTTTCTATAATGTCTGTGGATAAAATCGTCTGTTTCAACTATCTTATAGTTCAATTGTACTTTTAATTCTTCAACACATTACCGTACATGTATACTTTTTTATTCAAATTACATTGGCAAAACACCTAGTACATGCTTATTGAATTGACAGATTATCTGATCATCGGCGATTGCTATGTAAACAAAATAAAACTGATAACATGTTTAATTGATACTCATTAAACTGGGTATCATCATTCATATGTAAATGTCATTTAACTAGTTTGTACTCTCATGTATGACTGCTTCACAGAACAATATATAGAACTTTACGAATTATATCGTTTATATTCAAATAGAAGAAATAACAAAATGGAAGTACATGGCAAGAGGAGTGTAAATCATGGCAGTAAATTACTTTGCAATCCGTGTGAAGACGATGGGAATAATACGCATGCTAAAGGATTTTGTTTGCAATGTGAAGAGTACATGTGTACTACTTGCTTTGACAAACATAAACGACGAAGGATCAGTAGAAACCATACTTTAGTTCCTGTACACGAGGCAGTTTTAACGACCGGGTTAAATGAGCCTGAACAATTTGAGAAATGTGAACAACATCTGAATGAAATCATAAAGTTCTATTGCCCAAAGCATGAGCAGGTCGGTTGCGATGACTGCATGATTCTTGTACACAAATCTTGCAAGGTCGAGTATATTCGTGATATAGCAAAAATGTTCAAGGACAGTCGAGAATTCAAAGAGTTGGTAAATGGCACCGAAAAATGCCAAACAGAAGCAAAAACAGTTTCCATCGCAATTAAATGTAACAAGAAACAAGCTAGAGATATAAAAGACAAATTCATTAAGGATGTGAAGAAGGTTAGCGATAGCATCATTTCCAAGATAAATGATCTCAAAGATTCAGTTATAAAACAGGGCGAGTCTATGAAAACAGAAGATATCGAGAACCTCAACAACCTAGAAAAGGAGAATGAAGAATTTATGAAGCAGATGACAGGTTTTGTGGCACTGCTTGAATCACAAATAGACCAGCCAAATAAACTGTTCGTCAGTTATGTACAAGAAAAGGCCAATCTAAAACGACTAAAAGAGACATATGAAGGTATTAGGGAAAAGAACTCGATTAAGAACTACCAGTTCAAGCCGGATGCAAACCTAGAACGTGCAGTGAACGGTTGCAAAGAACTAGGAGGCTTAAAGCAAATGGAGCAAGATGCTGATGTCAAAGGTAAAGTTGAAATAAATAACAACCACAATTAAATTGTTTCATGTGTGCGAGGAAGAGAATACATGATACAAGCTTTAAGAATATCCGCTATTGCAAATCCGATTAGGCGATATATATTGCAAGCCATTTTACTATGCTTTCCAAAAAGAGATATTTTTCATTTTTAATAAAATAATTCTCTTTCACGCTGAGAGATATTTTTGTGTCTCAGAAAGATGTCCCGTGAACTTTAAGATATATCTTTTCTTCTTACAGAGATATCTGTTAAACTGTTAAATATCATACATGTATGAGAGATATCTTTTCTTTATTTGTGAGGAATATCTCTCGATGTAACAGAGATCAAAGTAACAGAGATATTTTTCAAAGTTGCATAAATATCTCTGTGAGACTAAGTAGAAGATATTTCACTTTTTGAACGTATCTTTTAAAAGACAATATATATATATTTCAAAAGCATTTGAGAGAGATACATGTACCTTTCAAAACTACAAACACATATTCTAACACAAGTAGCGAATATACATGTAGAACAAAATCTATTTGGATTATTCTGTAATAAACCGAACTTGAACGACGCTGCACGCGCATCGTATTTTGGCTGTTCAATTTCCCCGACGTATAGAGAGAGGATCGTACATGGAATACTGTGGATTACTTGGGGCAAAACGTGGGGATCCGATGGATGACACACGTTCAGTTAACTTGATTGATGTTACGATACCATTTACACTGACTTTATTTACTGTTTTGTTGTTATTGTTTTGTCATTAGTCATTGACACAGTGACGTCATTAGTCAAGAGAAACTGTGACGTCATTTATCTATACCCGTAACTAATATTTTTCGCAACTTGAATCGTTATTGCGTACCCTGAAATTTCGAACCACTTTTATAAATGAAATTCCTATTACATTTACTTGAAAATTAGATTATTAAAGTTTTTGACGAAAAACACCACGTATACATCTTTCATGAATGAAAGTCACATTGAAGTAGCATCTTTACAGTGTTCGCGGGAGGTAACTTCAACGGCAAAATCTAGGTGCGCAGCACGCAAATGTGAATACGTTCGATGAAAAAAGTTCTATCTTTTTTCTTCAAATTTTGTTTTAAATAAGTCGTGTTAGAATCAAAATAATAAATATCCAATTTGGTTTATGGTAGAATAACCCTCGGCCTGCGGCCTTCGTGATATATTCTTGCGCATAAAAACTCCAAACTCGGGTTATTCTACAATAAACCAAACATAGATACATATTATTTCTTAAATAACTAATCCATTTATCGCTGGTTTGGTTCACTTACTCGAAATTGTTCGTCCAGGGTCAGTGCATAACCAGGCTGGTCACATTGCCCGATCGGACTTCCAAAAGTCATCTTCTTAGTTGTGCTTGATATAAAAGAGGTTGTTTGATATGACATAGACAAACAAATCACATACTATTGTTGAAGAGCTGAGATAATATGGTCACTTTGTATTTTCACAGAAAGTTATGAATGGAAACTTCTGAAAGGTCCTAAACATATAAGTAATGACTGAATAAACTTGTTCACCAGAAAGCAGAAAGGCACGGCCACCTCTGAACTGCAAATCTACTAAATATCACAATGTAAACTCATGAAAATAATGATAATTAAATACTACTACTACTACTTAAAATAATAATTACAATAATAATAACAATAGTCTATACTTTAAGTCGGCAATATACAATACATTATTGTAAACACATATATAAGCTAACCCGAGCTTATGTGGCCTTATTGTGGGAGGAAACCAGAGTCTCCTACATCTTTGCTGAGATATCTTTGTAAAATAGAAAGATAACTTTCTAATGAAAAGAGATGTCTCTTAATGGCCATCATATAGTTTCTTTTATCAAAACAGAGCTTATCTCCAATGATATGAAAGATATCTCCATATTTTTGACAGATATATCTCTAATAGTAAAAGATCTATCTCTTTTTAACAAATACATGTATTTAAGATTAAAGAGATATATCTTTTACATTGAGAAATATCTCTCTTACATTGAGTGATATCTCTTTAGTATTGATAGTCTTTTAAAACAGAGATATCTATATCAAGAGAAATACATCTCCTAATGTACATACATGTAGATATATCTGAATTAAAGAGATATTTCGGAATTTCCGACATATCTTTTGTATTAAATTTTAAATTTGTTTGTCATATATATCCCTTACAGACTTAATGCTAGTAAATGGTGTTCTTGATTTCCCCGGTAGCTTTATTTACAAAAACTCAAGGAATCATTTTGATTTTTTTTCAAGTAGATCATATCAACATTTTTAGTTTCCTTTATCATAACCAATTACATTAAATAATATCACCTGTTCTAATATAACATATCATCTTTTGCGATGTTTATTAGCTGAACACTGTTTTGTACAACCACACATACATTTTAATTGTAAATTTTTAGATGAAATTACTATTCATATTTTCATATATCAATACTACTTGTAAGAAATATGGATTCAGTTTGTGACTTGGTATTATCACAATAACAGTTAAAACTTTTTATAAGTGTGTGCTGATACTTGAAGTGGTGTGATGGATTTTATCATTGTTTGACTTGTAAATTTCCGCTTAAACAGAACAATAGAAGCGTTATCTTTACTGTATGTTTCAAATATCTTAATAATATGATCAATGGAAATTGTCCATGCAGAATGACTCCTCCCTCAAGCTACGGCCTAAACTACTGAACTCATTTAAATGAAACAAAACATTCGACTTATAATATTTTTATATAAATCAATATTTCAGATGTACATGCACCAATCGTTGCGTCAAAACCAAGTGCCGAAAGCAAGCACGACGTGGCTGCCCCACAGAACGAGGTATTTATAGCACGATAAAAACTTTAAATATACCTAGATCGATTATTTAAGACTGTTATATGTAACTTATTGTTTCGAGTTAAATCTACTTATTTTAAAATACTGATTTATTATGTTTAATTAAACGGAAATGTAAATTATTACTGGAAGTATTCAGAATTGCGACAATAGCTTTTGTAAATTTTCTGTATCTCTCATATGTCTTAAAATAGTATTGCAATGTCACGTCTACAAATTATTAATAAATTGATCAATATTCTTGATCAATGAAAAAGAAAACGAATTTGATTCCTCGACGTTCCCAAAGATGGCGGTACATCAGCTATGAAAACATTACTCCGGAAAAATCAATTTATTCTTCGTTCAAAACATTAACTGGTACATTTAATGACTGTGTTTTTCCATTTTACTATTTCATAGCCATTAAATTTTATAAGAACAGGCTTCATTTTAATAACTTGTTTATATAGTTCAAAAGATCATGAATAGCCTAAAAAGAGATCAATTACTACTTTAAGATGTCATATGGCACATGAACGGTCGGCATCGGATAAGCGGTTATATCAGTGGTTTCTGCTTAAGTTTAATTTTCCAATTGCATGGACGGTTTTATTAATCAGTCTGAGCTAAATTGTAAATCCATGGGATATCGGTACAAACTATTCATGTATTGGGTGTTTTCAAACTTTTCAATCATCAAAAAACTCGTACAATTTTGCAACGTTTTGAAGTCCAGCTTATAATACAGTGTCAAACGAAGTTTGCAAGAAAACAGTGGAACGTATTATGTAAGAAATGGTACTGGTGGACTGTTCTATGAAAGGTCTTTAAGAACATTATTAAACCAATCGCATTTAATGGCTTAGCCTAATAATAACATCGGTGGGTATACATTGTTATCAGAAAGTGGTTATTTTCAAACTATCAATTTATGTACTTATTTTACCTCATCAAACGGTTTCCACTCCAAGGAAATAATAATAAAAAAATATTAAAATGAATTTCTCAACATTTCGGGCTTAAGAGAAATACAAATAAATCAAGTACACAAGAACAAATCACTGCTCTGCTAGATTTTCGTATGAAGATGAAGCTAAACGTTTTATCAACTCTATGCCGAGTTGGTTGGAACTACTGTATCGTGAAGTAGTATTCCGTGTGACGCTTTAATGGGTTAAGCACAAATTCGAGTTTGCATACACCAATAAGATGCAACTTGATTTATGTACAGCAGACATACAAATGGAATTGTACGTTAATCAGACGCCATTTTAGGACATTTAATAGTTTCCATGTTTTTTTTGGTTAAAGTATCTTAAATGAATTAGCGGTTTGACGTATCGTCGCAGTTTGCATATTATACATTTTCATGGACACGAGAAAACAAAGCATGAAAGACACTATGCGGACCGCCAGCTTCTATGGTTCTTTGGTAGGCCCTTACAATATGGTGAGCAAGAAACAATAACAGTCCTTTTTAATACCTAAGTGCGTCGGACATATTAATTTGGACAGTGCCGAGGAGATATATTGGCATACAGGGGCGAACCTGGACGAAAAGCTGCGGTTTGAGGGTCTCCCCACGTTGCGTTTTTGCACTGTTTTCAAGCGCTGATTTAAAGTGTATAAATTATAACGAAATAATGCATGTTACGTTGTTTCAACATATTTTAATTATATGATAAGACAGAAAACAAGATCAAGAAACAAAATTTCACTAGCTCACTCTGACCAACAGGACTCTTGCTATTCAACGTGAATCCATAGCAACTGTGTGAAAGCTAACAGTTTTTTTGAAACACTAAAAAGTAGACACAGGCGTCGATCATAATTTTTGTTCGTCCACCTTTTCTCCAACAATTTCATTATATGACGAGCGAGGTTGCCATTTTACATACATATAAATAAAAACAGTTGGTTCCTGAACATAATGGCCATGATAGCGGCGTGGTTGCATTTTTCGGCGTTGTCTTAAAACTAAGGTAAACGGTGGTGTGGAGGTCAAGGTGTCGGCCGCTCACCCCGGAGGTTGCGGGTTCGGGCCCCACTGGGGTCACGACCGTAATTCCTCATATGACACCAGTACTGGTTATTTCCAGAAAGCGGACTCGAGAGTGACTCGATAATCTACAAGTTTTCTTAACAATCGAGCTTGAATAAACTAGTATAAACTAACTAACTATTTCTAAACGTCAATTGGATAGATGCACATACTTTTGCAGAAATACGTAAATTCTCGTTTCAAACGGATATATTCGGAACAAAATAGTCCATCACCCAGACATCAGTTTATATCGTATTTTTGTCATTTTAAAAACTTTTCCGGTCAAACTGTACGCATTGGCACACGTGCGTATGTCTTGATACACGACTGGCATATATTGTCGTTAAGTAGACCTAATTATATGGAATAAGTCCCGATATATTCGATAGTTGCTTTCAGAGATACGAGGGAATTAAATTTGTTCCGATATATAAAATAAAAGATATTTTCTTGAGTTACTTTCAATTCCCTATTAGACTTCTAATGGAATTAAGGTTAACAGCAGGCAGCTGTTTATTTCCTGGCAACAATACAGGGTATGCGCAAACGTTGAACTTCATGTTCTTGGTTTCTATAAAAAGCTGAGATATTGAACTTTTATGTCATGTAAAAAAATCTAAAGTTTAATCTATGCGAATATCTGATTATTTAATGCATACTAGCGCTTATTAACGTAATTTCGCCTATTTTGCCGTTACGTGCCAGTTTTGACGTCATTAATGACGACATATAAATCACATTCGATTACAAATTCCACAAGTACGTGTTTCTCCTATGATCAATTACCTGTTTCACCTGATATTATGCATTCAAACATTTTTATTTTTATTGTAAATTTGTATGCGTTCACCTTCAAACTATTTTTATTTAAATTTACAAATGAAGGTACATTTAGAGTGTTGATAAAATTTATCATAAATTTCTGCTCTTCAGTGCAGCAATAATTGTTTACTAGCCGCCGCTTCTCATCTTAAGTTGGGGTTTACACCTTCCAAGTTTCTTGTACAAGACATTAAGATAAGTACTATTTATGTCCTGTACAAGAACTTTCCATATGTAAACACCCACATTTGAGCAACTTTTGTCAGAATTTATGTGACAAAATATGCGATAATTTTTTTACATGAGAATAGAGCCTGTTCTATTTTTTCATAATTTCTTGGCTGTCAAATTACTGATAACAAGTGTTTAATGGGAAAAACAGATGTTGGAGAGTTAATTCAGGTACATCTTTTAAAATTTTGTACACAATGGCTTGGTCAAAGGACAAAGTTGACCAACTGATCAATTTATACCAGAAAAAAGGGAGCATTTAGTAGTTTTGTTAGCATACAAGTGCAAAGTACTATCACACTGAGCAAAAAAATAGTTTTTAAGATGAAATTTAAAAGCCATTTTAATATGTATTGGTCATTCAATTAAAGATTTTTCTCAATAAGAACACTTAATGCATTATTTTTAAAAACATAATCCATTAATTTCATATTTTCTTAAAAAATTCAGAAACTTGTTTGTATGCTAAAGACAATATTATGTGCTGAAGACATCTTCCCGCTATTTTGTGATTAATTGTCAAAGCAATTCTTGCTAGATCTTGTGTAGAAAATTTCTTGTACAAGTCATAACTTTGACTTATCTTTAATGTCTTGTACAAGAAACTTGTTGTATGTAAACGAAGCCTTTTTCTATACCATGCGTGAGTTAACGGCATAAATATGCCACTGTACGTAGGCAGTGTTAACATACGACAGCGTTTCTATTTGATGTATCGCTGTAATTTCCAACTCAGGGGATGATTACGGCGTTTTTAAACTATTTTCGTACACACCTTCACGTTTGTAAACAAACATTTAATTTAGAATTTTACTTAAACAAAACAATAACTAGGCGTTGTGCAAAAACTGAAAAAGTACCGTGGGGATAGTGTATCTTACTGTCGAACCAAAAATGAATATAGAATGACCTAGGTATATTCCTTATTTTCTTGAAGTAGTTGTTGCTGGAAGTAGTTGTTGCTTGAAATAACTGTTGTTTGAAATAACTGTTTGGTGCACGTCCATCGCATATAGCTGTTGCAACTTTTTAATCGTCTTTCACATCTGAAAAATATTACTTCTTTGTGAATGTAGCTACATATATATGACTTTAAATGCCGATTATTTCATGAGTGACCATAATATGTTTGAGTAACGCACAGCATTGGCTGAAATTCATAGGCATTTCGACTGCCCGCATTTACCGGTATATAAACCTAAAAGTAAGCATAATATTGTTGATGCAGCTGAATATGTATCTCCATTTAAAAACTAGGTACGGAACTTGCGTACGAATGTAGCCCCTTGGCGAATTGGAAAAGTAAAGACCATCTCGGATCTTCTTTTCCCTTTTACCATAGATCTAAAGAGAAACGAGTTTCTACAAAAATACATAAACTTTGTTGTCATTCTTTAAGTTTTTTTTTTCGATGTACAAGAATTGAGAATTTCTTAATTTATTGCAGAAGAAATGTTCAAACATGATTTTCTCGAAACTAATTGCAGCCATCAAACAAACGCTCGGACGTTATTTATCTTTTCAAAGATTTTGGTCGAAGTGTATTAAATACATGCAGAAAAAACTTAGTGAAACTTGAAAGAAATGCTTATTAAAGGGACACAACTTGATGTCAAGCTAAATAACCCCAAAACAAAATGATACAATCTATGGAAGTATTATAACTTAACCTTAAAGTTTGAGCTATGCATTCCAGTTACATGTATCATCGATAAAATAAGCTGTTTCAAATACGATGCAGTACCGTAAACCATTCAATAATATATGTACATTTGTTATTGTACAATTAATGGGGGATTTATTAATTGCGGTAAAA
Source organism: Saxidomus purpurata (assembly GCA_022818135.1). Taxonomy (NCBI): domain Eukaryota; kingdom Metazoa; phylum Mollusca; class Bivalvia; order Venerida; family Veneridae; genus Saxidomus; species Saxidomus purpurata. Next base: position 18,773,241 of record JAFMSR010000019.1, on the reverse strand, counting down.
TGAAGGTTCTTCTTTGAAATTGTATTATTTATCATTTTATATGTACGTTCATTGAACACATAATCTATCTTCGGAGAATTTAATCTGCTAGATATAGGGAGTGCCCCTATAAACAATGTCAGATTACCCAAATGAATTAAAATAACATTTTTCAAATGCAGTAAAGTTCTAATACATTGTATAATAAGCATATCCTTCGTATCGACCCTTTACCATAAAATGGGTCATTTGGCTCCAACATGTTTACCATAAAATGGGTCATTTGGCTCCAACATGTTTGGTCTTCATGTTGAGGGCACTAAAATACCGATCGGTCCTACATGTAAGAGCGAAACTCTACAGTTAATTGAAACTTTACTAAAAATTTAAATTAATAATCAGACCTGAGACAAGATTTTAACAATCTTTTCCAAGCTTGACACCTGACTTAACTTATCGTAGCAGCAAACAATTGTAATCTCTTAACCCGGTTGTTGTGGCTTCGAATCCAGACAGCGGCATGTGGCCGCGACCTCCTTAATCGTTTTTGTCGACACTATCACTGGCCAGAAGTCAAGAAAACACTCATCAAGAATTGTTAATATAAGTTGAAAGTAATTATTTTACAAACGATATAAACTGAATAGGTTTATAATAAATACTTTGTTGTCTATAATATCCGTAAATCTACAATTGCATGTGCAACAAACAAAAAATAGAGCCATAAAAAGTGAGAAGGGACGAGGTTAGCGTCAGTACTATATTGAACTAAAGCGTATTTGTATCAAAAACATCCATTGATTTACTCACATTTTTTTCTGGCGAAATGTGTTACAAAATTGACACCTCTTAAATTTTCACTGCATGATACATGGTCGCATTTTTAAACACGTTTTTTCCTTATTTCCGACTTCTCGCACTGAGCAGATAACCTCAATCATTCAGTTTTTCTTCGGTTTTTTAATATACCCCACACAGTACAGTTGTAAGGGGGTGTACTGGTTTTAGATTGTCCGTCGTCTTGTATACGCTTTATGCCAAACACACCAGGCCAGAATGGAATGATACTTCATAGGAGTGGTTGGTATGAAGCCTACTGCTGTCGTATGAATTATGTTTCATAGAATGATGGTCATTTGTTGATTTGTTTTCAACACATTGTAATTTATCGAGATCTTTTGTATTTCCTTAAATTGACCTAATAGGTGGTCTTTTTGTCCTACTTTGTTCTGAGCTTTATTGCATGTTGTTAACAGTCAGATATTTATGTTGCACATCATTAGAAGTAAAGTTCTTTCAACTATAATTCAAAATAATCATGCATATTCATGTACAACCTATTGAAAGCTTCTTCCTGGGAGAAATCTGGAAAATTACAACGATATTTGAAAACTTGAAAAAACCTATTTTCGCTTTTAAAAAGGCAAACTAAAATTTTCAACACAATATAGTCACATTTGGTGCAGTATGTCATACTTTTACTTCTGAGAAGACGCAAGTTACAGTTCCAGATTTAAAAGAAAATTCGATTTGGTCTTAGTAATTGACCTTTAATGCTAGTACTTACATTTCTAATAGTATAGATAAATGCGACAACATATCCCGAGCATTAAACAATATGTAATTCGCGACATTGTATATAATCACATTTGACTCCTTTTTGTGAGTTGAATATTTTTATGTTGTTTTACCTAAACGTTGTCTTACGCACCAAATATGTATACCCAGTGTTGCTAATGCATTCTAGTATATTTCATTTTGGGTATGAACCGTTCACTACTAGTGTACATTACTTTTTCTCTTATTACAGCCATTGATTGAAAGGAAGACGGTATGCAGTAACATTGCAATAGACGGAGGATATCTCAGGTATGAACTTGATACATTTAAAGTACAAACAGATGTAAAACATGTGACGATGTAATGTGATATACTATACACAACAAGTAACTCCGAAAGGAGAATAATTATGAAACAATTCAAAAGTTCACTCTTAACTAAAATATTTCGACCTACTGAAGAACGCCAGTAGGCCGAAATATTTAGTAAAGAGTGAATTGTTTCATAATGTGATATATTTAGCGAGTTTCAAGTAAAATAACTCTGATAAATTTAACTAAATTCAACTTTCAACCTCTTTCACATTTACATTTAACTAATTTAAAAGCCTTAAACAATCACAATCACATTATTCGGTCTTTTTACTTTCAGTTTATATTGCGTAAAAGTACCTCGGCGGGGGGGGGGGGGGGGGGGGGGGGGGGGTGTGGGCGGCACTCCCTGCATCTTGCAGATCATATTCTCAAAACATGTACAATGCGTTCAATATAAAATGATAAATGGATACAACTTTAAAGAATAGCATATATAGAAGAATGCCTCAATTTAGTCCAAATAAACAACATAGAGGTTTTCTGTAATAAATCGCTATCTATCCATTACTTGTACAACAGCAGAGTTACATAGATTATTGAAGGTTTAACGGTGTTTTTACCAACAATGACTAGGTCGTATAACTTTATACTTTAAGTTCAGTAATGAATACTTGCAAATATTATTTTATTCATGCTTTCGGAGTTATTTAACTTGACACAAGCTCTAGGGAGTGCCTCTTTAAAGTATAAATTGTTGAGAAAAAAAGGATCAATTAAATGTATGAGTACACTGTAATGTTTTCACGTTGCGAAAGCGTTGCCACCATGCCTGCTGTTTTGTCTTAATTTTTCTGTGTGTGAGTCGTGATTTAAGAGGGCTGATGTTCCGACTGTTTTTTACAGACTATTTTTCTTTTTTTACAATATTTGTTTTCGGTATTTGTTATCCGAACACTTATACCATAATACCATGAAATATATGTTAAATTGTGTTGAAGAAACCCAATGTCACGAGGGTAATATACCGACGTTGTATTGTACATACCTCATATGTATGTCTATGTGTTGTTTATTGTCATATACATCCATTTCTGTGACTTATGTCTAGATGTACATGTATATATGTATAACGACTATATCACCCTTTTTGTAGGTAAAGTATCATCTCATATCTTCATGTTTCATATCAATACATCATCACTTGTAACACGTCGTTTTAACTTACAACCAATAATCAGAATGACGGGCCTCTGTTCACCCATCCGTAACTAACCGCACGCATGCGCACTGAAATATACTTGTTTTGGTTTTGACGAAGTGTTCACGTATTTTCAGTGGCGTCTTGATAAAATATTATCAAGTTATTTTCTTGTGCCTTTACAGGCCAATTACCTATCCCATTCACTTAAGACAGTAAACCTATGTCAAATGGTAGCCAGTGTGAGGGTATATGTAGCCTTGTACAGGTATAAGGTGATAAATCGTTAGACTAATTGACCGTGTAGCTTGATAGCTCAACTGGTAGAGTGACAGCGGAAGATCCTGGGTTGGCGTCCCGGTCGAGCCACGATTTCTTAACCACCTGTTACAAATGTCGCCCAACATTGGACAGTGACGGCATTACAAGGGTTTCTCCGACACCTGTAATTGCTTGATTTAATAGTACTTACTGAAATTCGAGGACGAGTTAAAACATAGTGGGGTTACGGAGATACGGAGTTAATTGTGAAAAAGAAGAAAAAATGTGTAGGCGGCCCGATAGCTCAGTCGGTAGAGCATTAGCCCTGTAAGCGGAGGGCCCCGGTCAGGTTGCACATTTTTCTCACCCTGTGGCATCTAAAGATCCATTTTATATCGGTAAGGTGACAATGTGATACTTCTTGGACAAAATAAGAGTTAGTACAGTTTAGACACATAGAAAGTACGAGAAATAAAATATTTCTACTGTCTACAAGTACAAACGAAACAATCTCAACGGACAAATGAGTGTATTGTACAAAACTGAAGCAATATGTTTATTGTGTTACCTTTATATAATACCAATACAAATGTTGGTAATATTAGAACGACTTTGAACATACAAGGAATATAATATATTTTCTGTGTGCTGGTAAATGCCATGTAGATATCCCTTTTTACAAATAATACTTACTTTTTTTTGTTTCAGATATGACGGTAATGGTACCGATGTAGGACTCTATATTTATAATCAAAGTTCCTACTTTGAAGTCGAAATTGTGAACACAGGACAGCGAGGAGAAATAGGTATAAGTTTTTACATTTATACAGCTATTTTCTCAAAAAAAATTACAGATCGTTATTTGTTACATCAAATGTTGTTATACATCAGGTAAAATAAATACTGTAAACGTACAGTTAACCCATACGCCACAATAAAAGAACTTTGTGTTTTTCCTAAGTTCCTGAATATAAGCACTAAACTGTTATGCCATCTACATGTATACATTGTTCTGCTATTGAACAGGCTAAAAACAAAGGTATACAACACATACTATTAATGTTTGTATGTTTAGTGTATGTTATAGGCAAACACTTACTACTATCACATTTCGCGATTGTTGGTTTAAATGTGAATACATAATAAAAGGAAAACGTGTTTTGATTTGAGGGATCTGCGTTGACATAGAATGCTAAACAAGAAAGCAAATATAAGACAAATACATTTTCAATATTCTGTTATTTTAATTGCTAAAGTTGATGCACTAGATTTTCCCCTGCCTCCTCTTTTCAACGAATGTCATGGATTTTTACGCTACTTGGTGATTATAACTTGCACCAACCTCTAGGATATTTGCAATTCTGTTTTCAGGCTCGTTTCATGGTTTTTTACCATCTTTTGACATTACACTGATCACAAAACATCTTTTAAATCTTAATATCGAATACGGTCTTAATACATGGTGCTTTTAATATCGGGTGATTTTAAATTCTGGTGTTTTTTATAGCGGAACTTTACTGTAATGGAAGTAATAAGAACTGAGTGACTCACCTTGGTATGTACAGTATCTGTCTCTTGATGAGTTGTTTATCTGTCGTTGTTAACATGTCATTTGTTGTTTAACTCAGTTCACGGGAACGACTTATTTTATTATGATTAAACAACAAAATAGCTTCAGCCACTAGGCAAATTTTGCATTGCGTTTGCGTTTTACGCGCATTTTCTCAGACGACAGAAAACGGACAATTACAATGTATTAATTGATGACGTCCTCAGTTCTAAACTTAGACATAGTTCTGATAATACTGACGTAATGTTTAGTTCTGAATATTCCAGTTGAATATGTATTCTAAAATACGTTATTTATTACAGTTTGAAGAACTTAATCGTTTTACCAAAATCTGATAGCGAGCAGCTTTAAAAAAAACAACATAAATACCTGAGAAATAGAAAACGTGACAAAAAATTGCAAATTCGTTTTTTTCACGTCATGGACGTCAGTATGATTCATACAAAGAAAACATTGTTTACTTCGTTGTCGGGAATACAAGACACATACCTTTTCTTTTTAAAAGTTATACTACCCTTTAAAATGGTCACATTGGTTTATAGTTAAGAATGATACTCAAAACACAGTGAATGCTTTAAAACATATACGAAATAAGTTTTACCAACTTATTTCTATTATTGACAAATACAAATTAAGATACACATATCCGAAAGGGTGGATTTGTTTATTTTTGACTATGATAATCAAAAAAGATTTTTACAGATTTCCTCTATATTCAATGTGAATGAAACTTTTATACAGATTGTTACTTTTGGGTTATAACTATGGCAATGTTTATTATTCTAGAAGTATAAATCACTGGTTAATGTTTTATTTAAAATTGTGATGGTCACTTTGAACGGTAACATCACTTTAAGACAGCAATTGTGAAGTTATATTGCAAACATCAACACTGTTTTATGAAGTTTCTCTTTTTTAACTATTTTGCCAGGGAGAGTAGTCACAATAGCATTGTTCAAGTAGAGCATTATTAAAATCGTAAGTATAGATGTGAATGCCCGAATGTTTTAGCGTAACTTATATCCGTTGTATGATAAACTAACTATTCATTGCCATAACATTATTCATTATAAGCGCGAATTGTTAAAAGGTTTGATCGTTGCAAGTTATAAACTTCACACTGGTAAACTATCGGTCATATCACGGCGGCTAGTCGTACCTGTTACAGAGAATCTATGATTAAAACTTGGAAAAAATAGAGTTTTCCAATTAATCAATAAGGACATGTTGTCTAAAGAAAAAAAAACTTTAAAATTTTAAAAGTATCAAACGTTCTTACTTGAAGCGCAACTTTCTGCGTAATAACATCGTTGTTGTTTTTCGTTTTTAGTTGTATTTGCAAAAGGCATCGGTTGATTGAATCGAAATTGAATTTAAAGTACATGATTTTTGTAATCTAATAAAAAAATGTTTAGTCCCAAGCTTGAGTAAACGAATTGATCAAAAATGCACAATTTCATATTTCAAATCAGATACATGTTCCATCGTATTACCCTAGACGTACATTATAGCACAATGTATTTAAAGCTGCTCGCTCTTAGATTTTGGTAAAATAATTAAAGTTCTTCAAACTGTATGTAAATAACGTATTTTAGAACATATGGTCATATAAAAAGGCTCCAGTATAAATTAATGTCACGTTTTATCTCTTAATTTTAAAAAATACGCTACCGAATTCAAAAGCGTTGCAAACGCTTTTGAAATTTCAATATAATCATATAGTGTAGTGGTGCCGTGTAACCGACATTTTCAATCGTTTTCTGCAAATACCTACCTAGATTCTTGCTAACGTTTTGCTTCTAGCCTTTAGTTTTATACTTATCAATATGTATGTCAATTTAAAAGATTTTTTTTCAATGGTAATTGAGAGCGAGCAGCTTTAATGTAAGAGAATATTACTCTTTATCACTTCAGGATATAATATGATAACCAATTCAATTGATGTATTTTTCCGAAATAAGTATATTGGACAAGAAACAATGCAACTTTCATATAGGAAAAATCGATCCTTTCCTTTACAATTTATTATCGAAGAATAACCTCTCCAACTCCAAAGAAATTCAGGGGCGCGGCGCATAAACACTTTTTCTAACGCAGTACCGACGTAACGTCGTTTCTGATTGGTGACGTCGTTTAAATTTGCGTTTATTAAATAACGTATATCGCCCCCTGAGAAGTAAAAGGTGTTATCTAACAGTTTTGCCGAAAATGCTTTTTTTGCATAAATGAGTAGCATTTAATCATGTCCTTGTTCTCTAAAAATATCAAACTTGTACTGTTATTATATTTGTTTATTTTTCAAATAATAATTGAAGTAAAAGGAGTCTATCTACATAAACAAAAATAAAGTTAGAGGTATATGGTGTTATCTGCATACCGGTTTGAGGTAAAAGGGGTCATCTGTCAGATGTTCCCTTTTACCACTTAACAATTTCTTATGATGTGAACAAATACAGCAAAATAAAGAGCTATTTGGTATATAGCTCCTTTTACGTCCAAGCGATATTGATAACTCTGCATTGTTTTTATCAAACGCTAATTGGATGAGGACAGATAAAGTGTAAAATTTCAGGCCATTGTAAGCCAGCGATGAAATATTTGCATGATATGGGTAATGATATTACAGCATAGGTAAGTTTAGTCTCATGTTTTTATTAAAAAATGAATGATAATGATTTCGTACTGAAATAAATTGTTATAAGTATGATAGCAAGTAATAATGCGCAACAGTTTTATATTTTATAGATAATGCATTAATATATGAATTACTCAATACATCACATGACCATATCTTGCGTGCCGTTTGAAGTATGGATTGGAGTGATGAGGAACTAATTATGCCAGAATTGTAAATGACACTTGAGTCGAATGTATTGCTTAGTTTTTAATAAAACAGTGATTACTTGTTTGTAATTCTAAAATTTAAAATTGGAACTAAATACAAAAGCATTTACAAGTTAAAAGAATAAAACTATTTGATTCTATAAAGAATACGATGATATATCAATCTTAGAAACTATAAAGGCAATGAAATAAAGATGAACAAACAGGATATGAAAAGAAATCAAGAGATTGTGATATGAGAAGCTCTTATTATGGTAATAAATCTCATGCAGAATTAAATACAAAAATAGCACAACAAATCGAAGACCGATTAAGAGGAAAATACTTGAATCAGAAAAAGAAAATTCTGACGATAGCTTTCAGGATGAGTCCTACAACCCAGATAAAGACATGGCTAATTCAAATGACTCAGAGGAAGTGATGAAAGTCACAAGAAAGAGAAAACAGGGCTATACAATTGTTCCAAATAAGAAAAAGCCCACCACTTGTACTAACTACATCCAAGCAGAGAACATATCAAAGGAAGTTTGTTGCTTGAATAACTGAAGAAAGCCACATATCAAAATACTGAAAGAAAAGAGGCCGAGAAGAAAACCTCAGAAGTCAACAAATCTTTGCGTTTGAGTAGAACAATACAAACAATTAAGACCCATAAAAGAAACAATACACAAGGATAGATTAGATCATTGCTTTCATCGAATGAGGTTAAAATGTCAAGAGAAGGCGTACGTGTCCAAAGCTGAAAAGAATATAGATGGGAATTGTGTCCAAAAAATATAGTGAAAGATGCTGATTTAAATGTAACACAAACTTTACTGAGAGTGAACGAAAGGAAATATTTGAAATGTGCTACAAGCTTCGATACTAAGAAAGACAGGGATGTTTTATTTGTGACATGATTACAAAAGAAACACCAAAACGAAAAGCATCTAAAAGGGAATAATTCCAGACAATGTACACGGATACTTCATGAATTTACCAGTCAGCAAAAAAAGTAAAGACAACATTCCAGACGACTCGGAGTGAAAAGTGCGAAAATTGTGTATAAACAGATGTAGAATAGTAAAACACTGTTATTGCCCCCGTTTTGTAAAATTCAAGGCTTTATTGTTTCAAATAACACCTTTTTCTCCAATTTGTTTGTATATTTAGTATATTTTCCCAAAGAATAGACAGGACTATATGTATGTTATTGATCAGTACAATTGAACTATTGATTGTTTTTAAGTAAAAAGTGTGTGATATGTTAGGCTTTAATATAAAGCTGATACATGCAATAGTATTTGTCTGTGACTTACTGCCCTACCCAAACCTTTTAAATCAATTTTCTCAAAAGTTTGTAAAATGCAGATAGCACCTTCTACCTCTTAGGGGGCGATATATAGTCGCAAAATTCAAACGGCGTTTAAATTGTCGCATTTAGACACATTGTGCTTTAGAAAAGGGATAACTATATAGTGAGTTTGATATTTGCGACCGTATATACGGTTTTAATAGTCGCAAACAGTTTTAATAGCTCCGGCTAACGCCGTCGCCGTTTAAAATATTTGCGACCATTAAAAACCGTATATACAGTCGCAAATATCAAAATTACAAAACAGTTATTCCTATAGTATACTTCTTTTAATAGTGTTATATATTATGAAGTCCTAGAATATTCCTATACAAAACTGTACATTTTAAACAAATCAGGTAATAATTCATTAAAGCTGAATGGTTTCTCTGTACTAATTAGCCAATTTCGCTGTCGGGTTGCAATAACATGGAATAGACGTTTGCTATAACTTAAATTGCTTTAGCTTTTCTAGCCAAAATGATCGGCTAACTGCTTTTCTAGGAATAATTTCAGCGTACGAGACACGAAAGACGGCGCCGTTTACAGTCATTATCACTGATTTCAAAATAAAAAATTAAGAACGAATTGCTCCGTTTTTGTTCATCCAACGTCGTCTTCATCTTTGAATCCTCGCTTCTATGCCCATACAAACAGAGCTCCCACGGTGTGACAGTGAAATCAGATTAAACGAGTTCCCATATATTGTCGTTAAACCATTCTGTTCAAACAAAAAAATCTTTTTTTACTATGTCTGCTTTTGTAAAATAATTATAACAAATCTACATAGATTATTGAATGGTTTACAGCACTGCGTATTTCAAACCGCTGATTGTATAATGACTGGAAATGCATAGCTGAAACGTTCAGGTTACTATGGAACAGTTTTTGGTGCAAAAATTACATTGAGCCTTCTGACATCCCATCTTGCATTGTTATGTGTGCATTTGTCCATCTGATATTACCATGTTTTTTTTTTTATATGCTCTATCCTTAAAACTGGAGAAATTATAACACCTTTCTGAGAGATGAATTGTTGTATTTTACATTATTTTATATATCAGTGTTCTATATTTACTATCAAACTGAACTTATATTTAAAGATGATTGAGTAAACGGTCGAAATTACGTTGTTCAACCTAATTGCACTGTTCGACTGTCATTCATACCCTCATCATGCAGTTAGGTTGTTCGACCGTTTACTCAATCATCTTTTAATATAAGTTCAGTTTAATAGCAAATACAGTACACTGATATATGAAATAATGTAGAATACAACAATTCATCTCTCAGAAAGGTGTAATAATCTCTCCAGTTTTAAGGATAGAGCATATCATAAAGAAACATGTAATATCAATTGGACAAATGCACACGTAACAATGCAAGATGGGAAGTCTGAAGGCTCAATGTAATCTTTGCACCAAAACCGTTCCTTAGGTTACATGTACGATTCTATACTGCCAAAGATTCTAGTACTTACGTTTTTTGAGGTTATTTAGTTTGACATCAGTTATAGAGTATCATATGATATACATTGTTACATTTGTTTTCAAACATACAGTATTATTTTTTAAACGAGGCACCGTAGAGAACTATCGGTATCATACAAGAGAAAAAATATTTCGGTTTGCATAGTATACATAATCAATAATACGGTTACTTTTAAAGCTGCTCGCTCTCAGTTACCGCTGAAATTTTTTGTTTTTAAAAATTTCATTAATTTAAACTACAGGCTAGAATGAAAAATAAGCAAAAATCTATGTAACGAAAAAACATTTTAATTAATGATTACTAGCATTTTAAATGTGACGTCATTTAAATTGCGCTGAAAAGCATTTCTACAAGTACGTGTTCCTCGTGTTTTCAGTTATATGTAAATGCTCCACCAATTCTATCAAACATGCACACATTTTCATACTTTCAGTTATAGGTGTTGTACCGTTTGATTATCCAGCGACTCTTCAACCAGGATGGGGAAACCGGTCAGTAGGATATAATACAAACGATGGCAAGTGAGTCACTTATCAAATGTTAATCGTATTAATAGTATTGTATTATTTAATGCGAAAATTCTAACACATTTAATATAGCATAATAGTGTTTAGGCTTACATTACATGTACATGGCTTTTTTAGAAACCACATTGAAAGCAGATCAAGTAATCTGCTCTTTTACTTTAACGAAACTTTGCAGAATGGTGTAATTTGGCGCAACGCCCTTAAATGTAACAGGGGTTTGACCTTCTAATAGAAATATTGGTATGACAAGTTGCTGTGTATATACTTTCCAAGTTCCAGTCGGTTGATTCTTCTCAAATTTTGCAATCCCGTGCCGTATTTGTTTAACTTCACACAATGCAGGTTACTGAAACAATACGGCCGCATATATTACAAGGCTGATTTCAAAATGGCCTTGGGTGTTTGATGTTATCATTCAGTCTACAAAAATGTATTTACTTCGATATAGAAAATAAGAGCAAGCTATATGCGTGTTATTTGGACAGTAAGCAATCCTTTGACAGAATATGGTTAAATGGTCTGTTTTACAAACTTATACATAACGGTATAGATATTAAAACTTTACGGTGTACATTTATTAAACATGTATTATGGCTTACACAGTTCTGTGCGTTATAGAAATATCTTATCTGATTGTAGTTTCCCAATCCCTCAAGGTACAAGACAAGGGGGTATAACCAGTCCGTACCTGTGTTTAATCTATATTGACGGTCTCACTCGACAGTTCATAGACTCTGGATATTGTCTATGCATTGCTAATGTAGACTGTAGTTCTCAAAGTGTCGCTGATGATATGGTATAACTATCATTGTCTAAAACAGGTCTACAGAAAATGCTTGATATACATGTATCTAACAAATACTCTTGTAAGTGGCAGTACCTTACAACCCTTCAAAATGCGGAATTATGGTTTTCAATGAGTCCAGAAATGTTCTCACTAATCGAACATGGCGCTTAGGAAAAAGTAATATTGTAGCAGTTGAGAATTATACGCATCTCGGAGTCATGTGTGATAAATATCTGAAAACGTCGCCTAACAATGACGAAGCGTGCAAAAAACTAAGAAATA